>JAMALH010000003.1:0-600000 GCA_023628075.1 Naganishia sp. PG3902-1
AAGCGCAATCATAAAGGGGCAGAATGACCTCTCCATCTGACCTCTACATATACCCATCAGGAGTCTGCGAGAGTCCTAGGGAGCGGTGTGGTAACCAGGGCAGATACACAGGTGGACAAAGTCACAAATAACAAGATGCACCGTTGAACTTTTGGACAAAGTGCACTCCTGAACTCTGGGTCTTCTGGTTAGAGGGACCTTTGCATTCTTGAACCTCGAGTCATGGGCAATGACGTGTCTCGCAAGACGAGACCCATGGTCAGCAGCGAGGATAGCCGGTATCTTCACACTCGCCATCTCACCGGAGACCTTCTCGAACGTGATTGGGAAACGTACATCCGCTTGGCGGTACATGCGACATTCGTACGACGCTTCCCCGAGCTTCGGTTCCAGACCGCTTAGGTGTTGCACACGCAAGTAGACCGACATCTCGCCCGAACACTAGGATCCGCAAAGTTCGACGCGAAAGAAAAGGAACCCGTTCATACTGGACGTCTCTGAACTCGATAGCAGGTCACACGGCGCCACAACATATTTGGTTTTCTGTTCAGGATTTTCGATGAATTCGAGCCGTGCAACGAGACCGGCCTTGCAGGGAGACTTACAGGCGTGATTACTCGTCTCGTGGATGCTCCGTGAACACAAAACGCACCAGGAAAACCACTAATGAGCCCCTCTGCATGCCTCGATGCGCTTCTACCAGAGCACGGCAGGAAGAAGCACCAGCAAGTCATGCCCCGCATAGTGACGATGAACGAATCTTCTATTGACGTATAAATTCGGTCCAGTTGCCGATACGACTACGCAAGTATGCGAGGCGGCGTATCTGCCCATCTTGCTCTTGCAGCGACAAGACAGAATGCCAATCGATGCCATGACTTATTATCGCTATCTACAACACATTGTTCCTACGCTGCCCGCCGCCGTGCTCCGGCATATAAAGAGAATCCACTCGCGTCTACTTGCTCAGCTGCCCTCCTCCAGCTTTGTAAGCTGCAATCTTCTCCCATTCCACTCGCTGCCTCGTGATGGGCAGGGGTCGACGCAACCTGAAGCAAAACGGTTAACACGTGGAAGAACCCCGCGTTCGAGCTACTCACGACTTGAAATTCTTTTCGCCCAGGTCATCATACGTCGCATTCAACTTCATCTGATACTCTTGCTCATTCTTCGCTATGGCGGTCACGATCGCGGAAGGCGTGTTCTGGCCGCCGGCCTCGAAAGACAAGGACACATCCTCCTTGGCGGCCAATTGTACCTGGGCACGGTCGTTAGGCGACATCCGGTATCACCAGAAGACTCACGTTTCCATTCTCAAAATAGTGGACATCCACATGGATCCTACCAGTAATCGATCCCGACTTCGGGTCCACGATGTATACACTCCGCCACTGGCCGGTCCTGCGAGGAAATTAGAATCATGATAGGATTCTCGACAAGCACCCAGCTTACCAAAAGTTCTGAGTGTTGTATTTATTCCCCACGATAGCGATGGTATAGGTGGGATCCACAACCGGCCTGGGTTCCTGTTCAGTCGTTGTCTGGGTCTCGACGGCCGAAGGCGCCTCTTCCGCAGGATCAGCCGATTGGGAAGCTTCGACCGCCGTCATCTGCTCTCCGCCGTCAGCGGCAAACTCTGCTTGAGCTACAAGCCCCGCGCCTTCTGCCGCAGAACTCTTGTCCACGTCATGTTCCTGCGTCGCTTCAGTCGACGACGTAGCATCCTTGTCACCAAGCAATGTTTCTTCCGCAGCAATGACGACGGCCTCCATCGACTCTGCAACCTTTTCGAGCAGCGAATCTCCGTGTTCGTTTTCGGGCACTACCGCTTCTGTAGCGATCGAATCTTCGCCCCCGTTGGATGCGGACATAGTGGTCTCTTCAGTTGGTGTCTTGGCTCCATCTTCCTCGCCGACGTCCGGGGATGGCTCCTCCTGCAACGCTTCCTGCTCCTCCTCGGCATCTTCCGACGCAATCGTCGATACCGCCGAGATCGACACATCTGGGACCGACGAGCTAAAGACCGCCCCTGCGCTGCTGGAGGATGCGTAGTGGTCCTTAAGATAAGCCCCGAGGGACGTATCGAGAGCGGCTCTGAAGAAGAAGGGTTGTCAGCTGCCACGTTCAGATCACGCCTATATCGAAGGGGTCGAAAGCTTACCGGAATGCCTCGTCACTTTCTGGAATGGTGTAGTCTTCGAGATCGGATATCTCCTGTCGAGATAAGCCATACGTGTCGGTCGAAGAGCATTCCATGGCAAACGCGAAAGGTACGAACATGCGTGACGTGATCGAACAAGAAAGACTTTTTTGATCTTGGCTCCACATAACGGTCCACCGATCCGGATCCAGGTAGGACTGCTGCCTCGCACAAAACGCTCTTCACGAGAAAGGTTTCAGCCTGCGTCTTGATGCGAGAGGAACCCTGGAGGAGCGCTGCTCACCTGCTCGTTCGTTCCCGGAAGACAGAATGTTTGCAGATGTTGTAGATTATAGTTCCGTAGGTGATCCACGAAATACTGTTTGACTGATCCCGAGTCGTCATTCAATATGATCTGGAGATCTGAACCACACAGAAATGCTCAGTCGGAGCAGTCCCATCCATGTCAAAGACTTACCGCGAAGCACATCGTTTACCTGTCCCGGAGGGCTCTGCTCGATCAGGGCGGCAGCCAGCGAAAGTTTGTCGTTGTCCATTTTGTATACGTGTGCTGATAGATCCGAGCGCTGATAAGGTTGTTGGGCGGAAGGAAAGCTCGACGTTTGCTCACCTCACTTCTCCATCACTCCCTCATCATTCCTCGCACACGCGCTCAGCTCACGAATGCATGCAGTACACATCATCATTTCATGAAATTGACGAGTTCTAGGGTTCTAGAGGCTTTTGAAGCAATAATTGACAAGGCTTTTTAGACGCTTTTAGGCCTTCGTCACAGCCGCGATGTCTCGATATGCCGTACCCCTTCGCCCGATCACCATCGAATGCATTGTCTACGACTTCCCCCAAGCGTCGAAGTCGAACTCGCATACATCCGAGCACCAGCTTGTTCTGATCATGCATTGCATTGCGCGCCGCTGTCGATTACAATTTCGCCCCAACTGCCCAACTACAATGCTTTCAGTGCTTCATACAAAGGCTTCGCGCCCTTTCGCCAACTCTTCTCAATATCCGGAAGAATCTCCTTGCCACGCAAGGTCTGCTTGATGACAGCGAGTTTCTCCTTGTCATCCTTCAACGCCGACAAAAGTTCGAGCAATGCAAACGTGGCATTGCCAAGTGCAATGTTGGCCAGGTTTTGTGCGCCTCCCGCTTCCCTGCATGTAACCGCCTCGTAGAACAGGTTGGCGAACCGCCTTTGCAGCTGCTCGTCATAGTCTTCTACGCTGCTGGTTGCCGTCGAGAAGCGACCGCCGGCCAACAAGGTCTTGTAGGTTCGGACGGCATGACCCAAATCGAGGATGTGCGCGGTGGCGGGGTCGGGGTCGGAGTCAGCTGGCGCAGGATTCGGGTACGGCGTCTTCAGAGGTGTCGCAATCGTCTCCAGAGCTTTGGATTTGTCTAGAGAGGCAGTAGTGAGCACAATATCTTGTGCTTGTGGGTTCGTACACTTACCGCCATCCGCACTCAAAAGGATCTCCGCCACCAACAGACTGGCACTAGTCTCGCGCAAAAGCTCTTCTCCCTGCTCTTCCACAAGCTTGACCAGATCCAGACTAATGACGGCTTTCAGCTCTTTGCGACGAACGTCCTTGTCCTTTTTACTCGTTTTGGCGGCGGCCTCGTCTGCGTGCTTGAGCATAGCGACAGTTGATGGTATAAAGTGACGTGATGAACGAGGGGCAAGCAAGTAAAGCAGTACTTTACGGCCCTGTTTGTCCAAGGCGAGATCGCCAGCTGATTGTCCAATATCCTACAGACAGAAATGATCAACGTGCTGGGAGCATCATGGGTATTTCCCACTTACAGCAATAATCGCCTTGCCCATCATCTTCGTGTCATCCACGACATCAAACGCGGTGAAGAGAACAGTTTGAGCTTCGCCGTCCTTGCAGATCTTCTCGAGATGCGGCTTCAAGACTCGAAGAATGCTTTTTCGGTCCTAATGAGAACATTTTGCTCAGTCACACTCCAAAGCACACGATCCAGCGAAAGTTACCTTCGCAACACCTCGAGCCAAGAATTCTCGCACGACCGCAGAACCATCCCTGGTATGAATGATATCGGCCAGCGATTCGAGCGACCTGAGATTGCAATCCGTTGAGAAACCGCTCGGTGTGGACTATATTCTACTTACGATTCCAAGAGCTCGTGCATCTTCTTGTCCGCTTCCTCCGGACTCAAGAACTTGTAAACGCAGGTAAGGTATTCAAGCACCACACGATGGAAGATCTCTTGTGCGAGAGCTTCCTTCTGCGTCGAGTTGAACCTGTGAGAGTGGATGAGTTCCATCTCCCACAGCGAGAGACAACGCACACTTACACATGGGTAACTTTTTCAGCCAACTCTTCCAGCACTCGCTCGCGCATCTTTCCTTCCGTCATTCCGTCAAGCACTTTCTCCAAGCTCTTCACCTCGGCCGCATCTGATCCCTTGGCTTGCGCTTTCTCGACGACATTGACCGCGGCTTCTTTGCCAACGCCGACACCGTCGAATAACAAGACTTCCTTCGGATAGAACCCACGAACAAGCAAACGCTTCTCCTTTGGCGACGCATACAATTCGAAGAAGTCGGCGAGCGGGCCGCAGGCGTGCGCGTGGAAGAGAAGTTGCGGAACATCTGGGGTAATCTCGGCGATAATCTTCGGCCGAACGGTGTGGCTGGTATGTCATGAATTAGCTGTGTCGGTATGGACGTGTGGTGCACTTACCAGTGTCGAATCAACTTCGACATCAAGAACTTGGAGTACTTGCTCTGCATCATCGTCTTGTATCGACCCTCCAGCTCGGCAGCCACGCCATCACGTTCCTCCTTACCACCGTATTTCACAATCTATGTGAAGCTGATTAGTGGAGCCAAGCGGTAGTGATCGAAAGACTGACCGTCTGCAAGACCCGACCACCCTTGTGACCTCGAGCGACTTCTCCGACTCTGCCCTTGACGGCCTCCCACAGCTGCTTGATAGCTGCTTGCCTCTCCTCCTTCGTGATGTCGGCCTTTCGTGCTTCCTCCCATAATGGCAGAAGCTTGTCTTGCAGAAGCGGATGCGATGGCAGCTTTGTCGTTCGATGCGGTTGAGTGGCGTGAAGAGCCTGCTTCTCAGCTAAGGGCGAAATAAGCAGATGTAGGACTTGGAGAGATAACGCCATACCTTTCGACATTCGCTGTTTCGGCTCGCCACTTGCAGCACTGTCTTGCGCATGACTGTTCGCAATGCCCGGAGAGCCCTCTTCCATATCAAAATCCTCCTCCTCATCCCCCTCTGATCCATCTACGTCCATCTCGTCTTCATCTTCATCGCCATCTGCCTGAGGCACCGCTGTCGAGGTGAGGGGAGTCTTTCTCTTCGGAGCCGGCGCAGGCTTCGCTTCGACATTGCGGTAAGTCTTGACTGGCTTCTTGTTGGGGACCGGTGCCTTTCCCTTTCCCTTGACGTCTTTCGGCTTCTGTGACTTGTTGTCGCCGAACTTTGTCTTCTTGGACTGGCCAGCTGACCCGGACGCTGGCGCGCTTCGCTTCTTGTTGTTGTTATTCGGAGGAGCCATAAGGATCTAAGGTTGCCACTGAGTAGTGTTATAGATTATTAGACTCAGTCTGACTGCTCGTTCTCAGCTTCGGATCAGATGTTCAAAGGCTGAGTCCCTAGGTTTGCGAAGCTGTTCCCTAACTTTTGGTTGAGCACGTGACCGCGGCCCCCGGAGTGCGCGCGTGAAGCCGCCTAGCAGTTCAGCGACCGCACCATATCCATGACTATCCCTCTGACTTCAATCGCAAGATCTCGTTGGCGAGGCACCACGGTCAACGTGCTTCAACGGGACGGCAAGGGAAGATTGCTTCTCGATACCACTGACAGTGAACTCAACTTCAAGACATACAGGATGTTTTATACTTGCTTAAAAGCTTGTTGAAGGATATCCTCTGGCGAGACCGGCGAGACCACCCGCATAGGACAATGAATTACTTGCTTGCGGGCGACAATCGACATCATCCTTGGCCAGCTCCTTGGCCTGACATTCCGTGAACTGTTTCCTTCTCGTCCAGTCGAAGTTAACACAGTTCACAACCGCAGAACTCATGACAAAGTGTTCTGAACGCGGGCTGAGAGGGGCAACCTATCCAGAGCCTTCTTTGTATAGTGCGGGGGCCAGACCAAGTCAAGGTGAACGGATTGGTAGACGGAGCTATGTAAGGTATAACGCTATAGAAACGTTTCGTTCAATCCATTTCTACGGCTGCACGTTCATCTCGATTCATCGGGAAGTGAATACCTCCATCCTTAATTACATAGGTCTCTTGACAACACTACGTGGCTCGACATACTCTTTCGTCCGTAGGCGAGATTTCATAGGGTCGTGACTCGTTGCCATCAAAATTTACACAGCCTGATCAAGACTCGCTTCAAGACTCTGGCCAAGTCCCAACTGTACGCGTTAGCTCAGCACGTACCCCGGCCCAGCTCTCAACAGCTCTTTCAAACCCGTGATGCATTCCGACTCGACCTATCGTTGTGCTATGCGCTATGACTGCGCTATGAGCTGTGTGCCTGTGCGATCTATCATTCACAAGAAACTCGAAACCTCTGTGGGCTTCAACAGCTGCTACGACGACCATTTAACTTGTCCACGTCAGCTTACGTGACAGTGGCTTCCCCGTCAATATGAACGGAAGTTGCATAAGCGTTGCAAGCACGGCATTGCTAAAGCTATTGCTGATCAACAGCTTGCAAGGTCAACGGTCGTATACGGAATTGAATACAGCAGCCCGTCGAATGCGTCGTTGGAAGAGTACGTGCGACGCTGCAGCTGATGCGGCGAAATAAAGCTGATCACATGTCCAACCGAGGGTAGTAGCGCTCGTCGATTGCGTTCCGAGTTCCGGTCAACGTGAAACGCCAACTTGTTTATATTTAGCAGCACACCCTAGCAGCCGACGGGATGGACGCAACCTGAGCTGCAACCTGCCGTCGAACTTTCCCCTCGAGAGCCGTTTGGAGCAGCAAATGTTTTCAGGGCACAGATCCCGGCACAGCATACCTGACGAGCTCGCCATCATCCACTGCGAGCGGCCACAGAATGCAAACGTCCAAGGTAGAGGTCGATATGGATTCAGTATCCGGGATAGCTCTTAGGATCGCATGATATCGTTGAGATAACCTGATCGCAAGCGACAGATAGTCCACGCAACACAGGTCGCCATCCGTCGAAGACACCGTGCTCGAGCTCTTGACCGCTTGATTGCATTTCTGCTGCGCAGATCAGAGAAGCGAAGGGCGCAGAGCAACCAGGGTCAGTTGCAACTTTGCAAGAACCTCGTGTTCCGTCTCGTCTCATGGGCTAATTACAAGCTGACTTTGACACAGGAAGCCGTTGCTTACCGTCCTGGAGGAGTTCTATCGAAAACTCATTCCGCCACTCGAGGCATGGTGAGTGGGCCCTTCAGCAGGCCCTTTGGATTCCGCTTATGTGTTCAGAATCCCTTCCAGAGAAGCGCCATCATCCAGACCGACACGCTCAGACACAGGAGATTCGAAAGTATGGACAGCGGAGAGTCATTTCGACCGTTAGTGGACCCCCATTCGGACAACGAGCATCCTCTGCATACGGCCAGCTAGTAAGCACCCAGTTATAATGGCCCAATAGATTTGACCTGATGCATTCCCGTGTCATTACAGCACTCGCAAGATGTCGTACGCCAGCACTCCCAGCACATCATTTCTGGGAAGTGCGACTCCGAAGTCCACTCCCACCAGCTCGGCTTCGAATTCGGTATCGGCAATGCTTGATCAACTGGACGAGGATAACGATTTGGAGCCGTGGGAACGCGAGGTTGATGAGAACGACAAGCTTGCTTGGCTTTCCCTGCGAGGACTGCTCAACCTCGGCACGATCTTTGTTGTGCTTATAGGGTTACTGGCCATTTTTGCGATTCTACCGATCACCACCAGACTCAAGGCGGACCGAAAAACAGCCGACCAAGAAAACAACACTGGCTGGAGTTACAACCTCGGCGGAATCAACGCCACGGGCCAGATTGCCGCCCGAGCGAGGGAGCTCATTGATCCCGATACACCTCTCGACGTGTACAAGAGGACGGGCTTCGATGGGAAGACCTGGTCCCTTGCCTTTAGCGATGAATTCAATCTCGATGGAAGGACCTTCTTCCCTGGTGATGATCCTTTCTGGGAGGGTGTGGATCTGCATTATCACGGTATTTCATTTGACTGGCTAGGTCTGAATTAGTGTTGATGAGTTTTCAACAATCAGGCACAAATGATTTCGAGTGGTACGATCCCAGTACGTTCAAGCATCAGTCCGGTCTTTACCAACAACTGACCCCACTGCGCGCCTTAGGCGCCATTCATACCGAGGGAGGCTCCCTTATCATCACACAAACACAAGAACCTATCCACGGTCTGAACTTCAAATCGGGCATGCTGCAGGGCTGGAACAAAGTTTGCTTCTGGGGTTCCATGTATTTCGAGGGTGAGTCAAGGTTTACGGTCGCTTTGCCGGTTAGGTCTGATCACTCTATACATAGTGTCTGTCTCTTTCCCGGGGAACAACAGAGTAGGAGGTTTCTGGCCAGGTATCTGGACATTCGGAAATCTGGGCAGAGCCGGATACACCGGTACGACGGACGGAGTGCGTTGTCATTCTCACTTGTTAAGCTACTATCCAAGGCTGACCAGCGTATCTTGATTTGCTTGCTGATGGTGTTCTAGGTCTGGCCGTAAGTTGCATCCGACCCGCTCAGATAGAAGTCATGTCGCTGATCACTTCGAAAAGGTATACCTATGACTCATGTGACACCGGTATCTTGCCGAATCAGACGTGGGTCAATGGCACAGGACCCTGGGCGGCTCTCAAAAGCGGCGGGGGCGGTAGCACTCTGAGTTATCTTCCGGGACACCGGTGGGCAAGTTGCACATGTCCCGGATACGAGGATGAACATCCAGGGCCCGATATCAACACTGGAAGAAACGTTCCAGAGATCGATCTCGTCGAAGCGCAAATTGAGGTGTCACGCGCAACGGGACAAGTCAGTCAGAGTTTTCAGGTCGGACCATTCAATGGCTACTACAAAATCGACAATACATCAGTGGAAGTCCATGACGAAACCCTCACATCGATCAATTCGTACTGGGGCGGACAGTACCAGCAGGCGGCATCGTTCCTGACGGATATTAACAGCGAGTACTACAAGGACAACTCGGATGAATACGGTGTTTTCGCCTTTGAGATGATGGGTAAGAGCCACCTCTCCTGATGAATGCCTTTGAAATACCGATCACACTGCGATAATAGGTAATCCGGCAACCCGATCCGATAACTACATCGCTTGGGTGGCGAATGGAGAACCGTCCTGGACTCTGCCAGCGAGCGCCATTGGACCAGATGCGGGGGCTGATATCGGCCAGCGTTTGATATCGGAGGAGCCTATGTACTTGATCTTGAACTTGGGCAAGTGCAATCACAACGCTTGCAAAGTCGATTTGCTGACGCCCTTTTTGACTCTAGGTCTTTCCGACAACTTTGAAGCTGTCAAATTCAATCAGTTGGAATGGCCGGCAAGGATGGGTGAGTCTGCTTGGATCTCGAGTGTTTGTTCACCTAATAAAGTGAATCCAAAAGCTATTGACTATGTCCGAGTCTGGGTTCAAGACGATTTTGGAGGAGTTGGATGTTCTCCTTCTCATCGGCCGACCGAAAAATACATCAACGATCATCTTGACGTCTACTCAAAGTGAGTTGAGCGATTTCGACAAGTCGCACCCCCAACGTATTAATGTCATATTCCTACCAGTCCCAATATGACTGTCTGGGCAGACACAAAATACCCCTGGCCAAAGAACAGTCTGAAGGACGGCTGCAAGTGACCGAAACGACAAGAACAACAGTAGAAGACTTCGGTCTATCATTATATACCAGCCTAGAGCGCGCAGCCTGGAAGGCCACAACATCCTTTAGTATACCCCGATAGACTGATATAGATGAGGCAAACCAAACATAGACTTTGTATCCATAGTAAATCCCGGACGACAGCGACTGCCATTACAGGTGGTGCTAGAACGAAACATGCACGCGATGAATCATTGCCGATGTTTGATAAGCTTGTATAACTGACCACTCTCGACCCATCGAACCATATCGACCTCATTCCATATGATGCTATACAACAACAGCCCCAGGACTGTCGCCCGCTTCGGTGTCAAGATCATATCGACCCATAATTGCCCGCCTTGTAGAACTCGGTCATCCACTGCAAAATCGCTTCCAGGCCTCCCAGCCATTGATCAAGTTCGACCATGACGACATCTTGCGGCTCGCCGAGAGAGGGGTAGAACTTCGCGCGGTATGGGCAGACGTTCATTGCGAGCTGACATACGGATCAGCGTGAATTCTTAGAACACTCCTTAGATCTCACCTTGAAAAGCGGCCGAATCATGAAGCCATGATACGGTTTCAGAGTCCGGTCATAAGCTTTGGTCATGGACGTTGAAAGCTCTTCCTTTTCGTTCGCCATGTTGATTCGAAGGCCAAGAGAGGTAAACTTCAGACTCCTATGAGCGCGAGCGACCAGGGAAGGGGCAAGCGGCGAGATCAGGAGGCGGAAGACGTCCGTGAATCAAAGTAAACTAACCGTAAAAGCCATGTTAGAGCACCTGTAGCGAAAGGAGCGCCCTCCTCCTTTTCTTTTATCAGAATTTCCTCCAGTGTCCTCGAACTTTCTGGCTTCAGTGCTAGCCGCTCCCTAACTTTCTGATGCAGCCAACAGCTCAGCCAACCGCAAGTGATGGCTTCCACAACAGCTTCGCGATTGCCGCTCTCGCCAACTCACCGCGATCTTACTGCTCAGGTCGTTCTGTACCACGGAGAACGCTGCATTGTTGAAAAGGTCTGCTTGAGAAGCATGTTGAGTTTTGAAGCATTTCAGAACGAATTTCCGTACGCACCAAAGAATTGAATCACTGCGTCAGCCGCTTCGCAGAATTGGTCGGTCTGTACACCCCCTTCGGTATTCACATCCCTGAAAGACTGGTTCCGTAAGATACGTGTCGTGTTTGTCGAACAAGTTAGCAACGTACCCGTTTGACTGTCTTGTAGAATGGAACCGTGTCCTCGGAGGCTTGTCCTGCACTGCCGGTAGTAGCCGACATAGCTGGGTAACGGTAGAAGAATTGAGCCCTTCAAGACTTGCACACAACCGGAATATGAGGGATGCAGCGGAGAGAAATCGCTGTCGCTGCTAGCTCCGGTCTTGGATGTGACTGCTGCTCTATCGCTCGTAGTGCTCAACGTGCAACGAATATCGGTAATGGTCCAGATGAGTGTCGAGGAATCGACGACGAGCGACGACGACGACGACGCGGGTGCTCTGTACTGGTATGCGTACGATGATTACGAATCCGCTGTACGGCGCATTTCGATGCGGCGATCAGCTTTCCATAAGTACTGTACCCTAACCAGCAGCAACCTTATCGGTATACCGTCTAGCTTACCTTCTCAATTTCGAGTTTCTGGCACGGGTCGGCTCATGCCCTTTCATAACGCAGGATATCCCTCCCCCTTATTTGAGCCCTGCACCGCTCCCTACAACTCTCCAACCCATCCTAACCGTGTTGCTTCTCGGCTTTACTGCACCAGTCGGAGAATCCCATAATATGCCATCACGATGCTGTTTTGTCTATTATAAATTACAAGCCGCTACTTCTTTTTACGACGCCTTGTGGTATTCAGCAAAAGCTGCAGCCCGCATCAGGTTGGCGGGTGCCCTCCTATTGGTCCAGCCCTCAAACTGCACAAAGGCCTGCTCGCAAAGTACCTCGATTCCCGTGACCTGGTTCCAGAGAGCCTCTTCATGATTCTTGGCGAGTTGGATGAGCGCGGTGACGTTGGGCCTGTAAGCCATATCCACCACAACGCCACCAGCCCCCGCCGACAGGAGGCTGGGTTTGAGATGGAGCCCATCAGCGGAAGCGTCCAACGTCAAACTGGCACCGGGCACAGTCGAAATGATGACCGAAGGCGGGGGTCCTGGCAGCTTGTCAAGATCCGTGACGCACTCGATGTTGAAGTCCTTGGGGAAGCTGTCCTTGACCTTTTTGGCGTTCTCCAAAGTTCGGTTGTAAAGGAAGATACGTTGAATGCCAAGCTTGTGAATGGCATAGACAGCCGCTCTACAGGTTCCTCCAGCACCGATAACGAGACCGGTTGCGTCGGACAATGTGACCCTGGGCGGAAGCTTTCGCTGAACCATCAAGTGAATGGCTCGCCAATCCGAGTTGTCGCCGTACAGGATTCTTGAGCCATCGGCGCCATTCTTGACTGTAATCGTGTTAACGGCACCGATAGTCCTGGCGTCCGCAGAAACTTCCGTCAGATAAGGCATGATTGCGATCTTGTGCGGGATCGTCACGGATGCTCCACCAAAGTTGGGATCCGACAACAGTCTGGTCACACTAGTGTTGATCTCTTCCGTTTCGTGCAAAGAGTATTTGTGAGGCAGTCCCATGAGCTCGAAACCAGTGTTATGGATCAAGGGGGAGAGCGACGCTGAAATCGGATGGCCGAAAAGATAGTATTGCTTCGCCGGAATTTGACCGAGCAGGTGCAAAGCCTGTTGAACAGCCGCGTACGACATTTGCCCGGGCGCAGCCGCAGAAGGCAAAAGCGGATGCGTGACGGGCGTGAGAACCGGGTTCAGTATCCTCGTCAGTTGGCCTTTAGCTCCCATATTGATAGCGAGGAAAGGCTTTTCGGAGCGTTTGCGGGCTTGCATGCGGAACATGGCGAGCAAGGTGTTGTCATCCTCGTTGACGGCCGTGCCTACCAATTTGATAACATCGCCGATACGGGCAGCTTTGTCGAATTTCTCCTCCATGACGTGCTGGTTCCACTTAATCTTTCCCGACCAGTCGTGCCAAGAGGCGATGATGTGTGAGCAGCCCTTCGTGGTGATGAGATCATCAACAGCTTGCTCGGGCATATCGATCTCGAGATCGACAAATTCACAACCCGCCCGGATGCCGAGATGGACCAGTTCGAAGTATTCATCGACCGCCTGATCTGGGAAAGAGCCACCTTGTCCAGCGGTCCGGACCGAGTAAACGATGGGAAGAGACGTGTGATGACGCAAGGCCGCAAGTTGATGCGCAACGAACGCTGTTGGCGGGACTTGAGGATGATCAGGTGCAGTTCCGGACGGCGACAAGAGATCCACCCGAAGCTCGATCGCATCGACGCCGACCAGCAGATGATCCAAAACGTTCAGCAGCGGAGTGACATCCGGGACAGTCAGCGATAGGAACGAGGTCCGGTTTGATGCTTCTAGATTTGGGCGATTGGAATCAACACCGGCGATGAATCGGAAGAAACGCAGAGCCTCCGCCTTCGATCCAGACCCAGGTCGGGACTGAGAGTCGGCCACAGGTACCCCCGTGTAGTTGACATAATCATAGGTCGAACATTCGTAGAACCAAGGCTGTCTCCTTTGGAATACTGCAGCTGCCGGCTCGCCCAAGGAGGGCCTGGTCGACGTGTTTTCGCCGATTTCGCCAAAGTATTGCCGGATTTCGTTGATCTCTCGGACGATGTGAATGACGGGACCAGCGGTCTGCATATAGTCTTTGAGGATTTGCCTGGCGGCAGGTGTCTCAACGATGCCGCCACCGAGGGAAATGATGTAACCCTTCGGTTTCGTCTCGATTAGACGTTGCAGCAACTCTGTCTCCTTTTCACGGAATGCAGGCCACCCATTTTGCGAGACGAAAGCCATAATCTCCACGCCTACTTGCTCGACGAAGTATTCGTCCGCATCAAGGAATTGACGCTCCAGGACCTGAGCAGCGAGCCCGCCAAGGTACGACTTTCCGGCGCCCCGCATACCGATAAGGAACATGGAAGCGCTTTCAGCATAGCCGGGTCTTGCACCTCCACTGTAAAGAGAGGCGGTAGACGTCTGACCGGTCAATTCGGCCAGATCAACACCCTCAACAGGGATGCCGATCTATAGAATCGAGATTGTAAGCATTACATCTTGCGCGAACTCAGTATACTCACAATCCGACTCAAATCATCCCACCAGTTGGGCCAAGTCTTCTCGACACATCGCTTTTCGGTGATGATAGTCTCCGGGACGACGCAGGAGAGAACAGAGAAAGCCATGGCTACTCGGTGATCGTCGTAACAGTGAACGTCGGCACCGCTCCTGAGCTCGGTGAGGGCTTTGCCGAAGATGATGATACCGTCATCGAACTCGTCAGTTTCCACTCCGAATTTGCCTTTGAAGGATCAAGATGAGAAATGCCGCGCTCATGAGAGGCTGATCCCACTCACGCAATTGATCTCGCATCGCCTGAATCCTGTTACATTCCTTGACTCGCTGATTGGCGATGCCGTAAATCCGAGTGACATTGTCTCCCAATTGACTGTCTTTTTGAGATTCTAGGGGAGGCAGAACTGCCACGGCAGCAAGAGCTGTCGCAGTGAGGAAGGCGTCTGTCATGGTTTCCATGTCCACACTGTGAAGTGCGTGCAGCTGGCCGACAGGTGGACCGGTGACAGTCGTCTGTGTGGCGGTCTGAACAACCTTGCATCCCATTGGCTCTAGAATGTTCTTGGCGAAACCTGCATCTCCCTGAAGAGAGGAGGAACCAATATTGGTGATAGTGCAGGTGGTCCCAGTGATTGCAGCGATTGCAAGCGGGTAAGTAGCGCTGGACGCATCCGATTCCACATTGTATACGGCCGGGTTGACGTAAGAGCTCTGCGGAATGGTGTAAACATCGAGCAGCTTTCCATTGTCATCTCGGCTTCGCGACACCTTGACGCCAAATTCTTTCATCATGGCAATCGTCATGTCAATGTAGGGTTGCGAGATGACCTGTCCTCCGATCAACTCGAGCTTGACTTCTTGCTTGGCGTAGGGCGCACAGAGGAGGACAGCAGAAACGTACTGACTTGAGACAGTCGCCGCAAGCTTGATATGGCCGCCCGTGAGCCCACCGGCTTTGATGTCGAGTGGTAGACAGCCAGTCGATTCCATGTAGGAGATTTCGGAGCCGTTCAGCCGCAATGCATCGACGAGGGGCCCGATAGGGCGCTGCTTCATTCGAGCATTACCAGTGACTACGGTTGTGCTGTTCTCGTCTTCAGCCTGAACCAACGTGCAAACCGCGGTTAAAAATCGAGCGGCCGTTCCCGCATTTCCCAGGTAGAGCTGCTTGCCCTTCTTGGGCGGTTTCAGACTGCCTGCACCTCCTTCCACGACGAGGGTATCTCCTCCATCTTCCCACGAGAAAACGGCGCCCTACCAGAGAGAATCAGACATGTTGCACATAAGTACTCAGGAATACTGACCTTCAAATCACTCAAAGCGGCCATCATGACAGCGGTGTCGTCGGAGTGCAACAAGTTTCGCATACGACACGTTCCCTTACCGAGCGCAGCAAGCACAAGCGCTCGATTGCTGATACTCTTACTTCCAGGAGTGCTCATAACGACCTCCTTGTTGCCCACGGTGGATCCGGCGGAAATGCCGCTCTTGACCGTGACAGCTTCACACAATACCCGTTGAATCACAGCGTCGTCAACCGATGTCGCTTTTTCCTCATAAGTTTTGCCGATCCTGCTAAGCAAGACAACTTTCTTTTGGTGGCCTGAGTTCTTCTTGTCGACTTTCATGATTTCAAGCAGTTTTCCAACGCCAAGCATTTTGCTAGCTGGCAAGCTGGTGATACGGGGATCGTGTAGCGAGACCGGCAGACCGTAGGCAGCGAGACATCGCGTGAGACGTCCGACGGCAACTTGGCTGAGGATGCCCAATTGTCGTGCGACCTCGGCTTCCAGAATGATACCGATAGAGACGCACTCGCCGTGAAGCATTTTCGGAGTCAAAACAGCCTCGATTGCGTGCCCGATGGTATGACCAAAATTGACAAGATTTCGGAGACCGGTCTCCCGTTCGTCGATTGTGACGATATGCGATTTGACGTAGATACTGCCTGTGACTACGGTCAGCAGCAGGGATTGGTTTTCGGTTCGGGTCGCCTCAAATCGTCCGAGATGAGAATCTCGAGTCGATCCGGATTGAACTGCAGCGATGATTTCGTTGGACCGAGATTCGAGCAACGCAAAATCATCATCCTTCCAGATTGCGGCGGTCTGAGATAAAATCCGAAGAGGTCAGCCAAGATTTCATGGGATAATAGTAGTCTCGCTTGCCTTGACGACCTCTGCCATTCCATTTGCGAACTCTCGCATACCTAGGCTCTCTAGGAAGGACAAGTCTGCAAAGATGAAGGATGGCTGCCAGAAGGCTCCGATGAAGTTCTTGCCGTGAGGGGTATCTACAGCTGTCTTGCCTCCAACGGCGGAGTCGACCATGGCCAACAACGTGGTCGGGATCTGGACAAACTTGACACCTCGCATGCTAAAGGAGACGATCAGGATGATTTGTCTATGCCAGGCTACTTGGACTTACTAGGTAGCGGCGACATAACCGGTTAGATCGCCAACAACTCCTCCGCCCAAAGCGAGAATGATGGTATCGCGGAGACACTTGTTGTCCAACATGTAGTCCTCGATCAACTCTTTTTGTTTCCTGCTCTTCGCGCCTTCTCCTGGTGGGATTTCGTAGTGTAGAAGTCTCGGCGCTGGCTGCCCATCTTGCCTGTCCAGTTTGCTGGATTGCGCGTGGAATTCTTTGGCGAGCGACGGAAGGTATATTGAAGCGAGATTGGTATCAGTGACGACCATGTAGGTTGTCGAGGGCAATTCTGTCAAGATGGTCTTGACCATGTACGGAATCAAATGGAAACCGACATGGATGCTCTCCTTGCCAAGGATGGAAACCTTCAGCACGTCAGGCTTGAGTGCATCAAGCTGGGACTTTTCAGAGCCGAACATGGCTGACTGATTGATGAGTTGGCGGAGTCCCTAGCCAGTCAGTAGCAGGGGGAGGAGAAGAAGACTGGTTGAATCGATGCCTGGGGAAACAGGAATGCGCGAGCACGTTGACTTCGACTTCGAGTTCACCAGACGCGGCGATCGGGCGGTAAGTCACGTGATATCATCGGGTCAGAGGACTGCGAGGTGACAGCCAACCCGAGCGAAGAGGTACCGCAACTGTGGCAGCCATTGGGCGGGGTGCTCGCAGGAACATACCGATACAAGATTGTGCATGCGTGAGAGACTGGCATATCCTGGTGCCTATACAACGTGTTCATACAATATGTAGTGGCCTTCCCCGCTTCAATCATACGCTCTCGAGCTCTTTCAGTAGCCTATGCCATGACTTGGTCCCCCTCTCAGCGTGCGCTGTCGGGACCTCTGCGCCTGGCACTTCCATAGACTTGTTAAACACCTCCATGGAGACCCATCCGCGCCATCCGAGCTCGTGGAACCACATTCGCACCGTTTCCGTCAGGGGTTTCAGGCAATTGCCGTCCTCGCACGGGAAGGTACGGTAATTGCGCGACCATTGCATTCGTGGTGGCATGTCGTCCTTCCACACTGGGTGCGAACGTGAGAGAGGTTCGCGAAGGTGTTCGACGTCGCTGAGCTGAATGTAGAAGATCTTTTCTACAAGGCCCGGTGTCCGGCGCATTCGTTCCAGCGACTCGGCCATAGCTCTGTTTGCGTTAACGGCTTTCATGTCCGGTGACGTCGGGTCGCCCCAGACTCGGCCAATAATCTGGAAGGTATCGAGCACTGAAGGATGCGGTGTAAGAAGCTGTCACGAAGTCGCGCATGATAGAACTCACGAATGCCGAAGTTTGGGAGATCCACGGCCTCAACGACCCTCCAGATGTCTTCCCAACTGCAATTGACGCCAAGCGTCAGTAATCACACTGGTAGAATATGTTATGATGCTCACGTATCGATATGAGCTCCCCAGGCCATGGCCTCATAAACGAAGCGGATCGGCGGGTTCTGCTGGAGGCCCATGATCGCGACTTCCTTCATATCGGCAACGATGCTGTCAAAATCACCTGTGGTTCCTTCTTTCAACATCTTTTCAGAAGATATGGGGTTAACATAGCGGTAGAAGACAACAATTTTGACTCACCTGCGATGGTATCTGTATCAGGTCCGTATCCAGTATTTTGGCGACTTTAAACATCAGCCGGAGTTTGACGATATGTTTGGCGTGTGTCAATTCGTCCAACGTTCCTTCGTAGTTCATCAAGGGCTGGACCACCAAAATCTCCAAGTCATTACGCCTGCATAGTTCTTTGGCCCAATGCGCCGCTTTCAGGATAGCGTCGTGTGATGTTTCGGTGGCCAGTGGGTCGAATCGCTTCGCGGCGTAGACGAGGTCTTCCCAGTACATTTCGATGCCGTGATATCCTGCTCGTCCGGCTGCATCAAGCTTGCCTTCGAGGTCATGAACCCAAGCCCGACCTAGAGACATGGAGCAAATAGCGAGAGGAAGGTCGGAAACGGGAGTGTTGCTTGGGATCACTGAAATCATGGTGGCTGCTGTGGTCTTTGGGTTGTTGGTGCAGGTGGCAAGACGGCTTGCGGTAACAACATTCTGGCCGATGAGAAAGTTATATGTGAGGCCATTATCCGGAACGTAAGCGCTTTATTGCTCGAATATACTCCTCGCTACTGCAAACTCTATTCCACCAGACAGGACCTCACGTTAGTCCAGCTATCGTCCGCCCGGACCGGAAAGACTTTCTTCCATCAGCGATAACGTTGAAGCTTACTGTAATTGACTGAGCTTCGATCTGATCATGCGGAGTTTCAAAACACCGCACGGCCATTTGAGACCCGAGAAGTCGGTGATGCTTCCAGGGCTCGATTAGTCGTCATTTCGTCAGCAGTTCATCTTAAACCTGCCGGCATTTGCGTACGAGTTGCAAATGACGCTCGCACGTACGAAGCTTCTGAATCAGAAAGTTGTGCCTGTAGATCTCAGATTGCGCTGTTCAGCAGCTGCAAAAGTACGATGATGAACTTATGAGGCCGTCATTGGCCCGAATTGGCTCAAGCTATGCATTCACTAAAGTACTTTACGCGTCTTCTTGCTTGTAGGGACGTCTATAGAGGCTCGAGGGACCCAAAGGCGATATGACTGCGTCTCTTGCACTCTCCATTGAGTCGGCAGCTCTGTATGCTGGCTTTCCTATCGAGAGCGCCCTAAGACGGCCCCGACAGCATACTCTGATGCATACTGGAAGCTTCCGCACGGCCTCCAGCGTTGTCTACAGACCAATCATTCGTCATCAGCAGGGTAAGCAGATCATCCTGTTCGCTGTTGCCTCCAAAGCCGATCGTGGGAAAGGAAGCGTTTAATAGCGCAAATGCTGAGAGGTCATCAGCAGCTGCTGATGTCATTACTGCTTGTTGCCCCTGCGCATGGTTGGCGAACCCATCGGCGTTGGCGAAAGACTTGGGATCGTCTCTGTCGCCCTGAGATAATCTGTCCAATATCCTGTGACACCTCTTAGCTAGAGGCCAGGTTACGCACATGGCCTCGAGCGTTTCGAGGCAGGCAGAGAGTGATGCTTGCCGCGTGAGACTCGCAGAAGACGTTTCCTCCCGCCCCGCACGCCGCTCTGAGGTGATGAGGGCGATCGCGATGGTATACAGGGGATAGATGAGGATAGGCGAAAATTGCAGTAGCGAGTCCCCGGTTGCAGGCTGACGTATTGCATCCAGGAGCATTTTGAAGGCAGCGGTCGCGGTTGATATCGGCCTGACAGTGTCGATACCTGTCAGGTTCTGACTGGAAGATGCGTCCTATGAGGTTAACATTCTGCATGTCCGCCTATACCACATGACTCACAATGGCCGATGCAAAAGGACTATTGCGACGTGATAGACCATATGCATCGTAATGACCAAGGGCGACTGATCCTCCTCGTAATGAAGCTGGTATTCGAAAGGCAGCTGGCGTTTCCAATTTTGAAGAGCGTCTCGGATCTCGACCAGTTTTGATGATTCCTGGTTTGACGCCGCGTACATTTTACGCACGTCGTTGAGGTGACCGCATAATTGAAGCAGCGGTTCATCAATGCTTGGAGGCGCAAGACTGTGACCGCGATTGCCAATCGATCCGTTTGTTCTGATGTTTTGTTCATAAAGGCTGAAGTCGATTGCGGTGGGTCGATTGAGCTGGAGTGAAAGCGTGATGTCCAAAAGGCCAAGAGCGGTCCAGGTGTTTCGGAATACCTCATCATAACGGTCGTTGTCGGAGCCGGCATGTCTACGTGCTTGTAGGATATGTAGCCCATTATCTTGGCCGACTCTGACCGCTATGCCTGGAGACGCTTGTCAATGTACAGTCGTGAGCCTCCTCGTTCAAGCTCACCTAGCCACAACCATGCTTGAAAGTACTGCGCGCAGCCCATATCTCGCATGACCAAAATCATCATGCCATGTACAGTCTCAATATCGCAGCGACGCCTGAGACTCGAAGACATCAGGAAACTCCTGGCCTCTCCCGCCCAGATTTCGCCGAGGCTGTCGCTGGTGATGCTGGTTAGCGAGATGCCATTGTCGTTGGCGGCGTTTCGTGAAGCAGAAGAGCAGCATGACGCGTAGGCGCAGATCGCTAGGATGAGCAGTCTGTTCGGCGAAGTTTCTAGACGCTTTGGCGACTTCGTAGAGATCGATACCACATAGGTCCTCAAAGCGTCTGAGTCAACGAATGGCAGCTGGCTATCCATATGGTCCAGGTAGAGGCCTATCAAATGTACCTGAAGTTCGGGTGGAGGAAGCTGGATTTGCAGATTGTCCCCCGATATCTCTCCTATTCGTAACACGTCCTCAACATCCAGCTCTCGCCTGTCGCCTATACCTCAGCAACATTTTGTGTTACTGCTCTCCACGTTACTCACCGCAGATTGCTGCTGTAGTCGAGGTCAAACGCTTGCCGAGATATTGAGGTGGAGAATACGGAGACATCCGGATTGAAGGGGGTCTGCGCCTGGAATGAAGGTGCCGGGACATTGATGCCTGCTGAATGACTGGAACTAGGGTGATCAAATTCTGCTGCTGGATTCTGTTGGTTTCGCTGTAAGTTATCCCACGACATCGTCCTGGCCGGTTGTCCATATCTTGGCGAAGTGAGCCGCTCACTGAAATTGCTCGAGGTTCCTGCGGACGGTATTGCGGGTCCGTAGTCGTTCAGCAGGGGTCCTGCATTTGAATGCACATAGGGCTGACTCAACGCGAGCAAATCTTGCGGTTGAAAGTCGCTTATCGTGTCTTGAACTGCTGATGTTGCGAAAGGGCGAGGGAAAGGTTGCGGCAATCCGTATCGATGTTCGGGGAGATCTGGCTGCGACACCTTTCTTTCCGCTGATGGGCGACCGGGATACCGTGGTTGAGATTGTTCCATCACCGCGTAGTCCATCTCCTGGACCGACTGTAGCGACGGCGCTCTGTCTCTGACATGGCTAAACGATCTCTTGCGCCCTCTTGACGTCTTGGAGATGTCGAAACCTTCCTTTGCGGCTTGAGTTAGGCTAGCAAACGACTGCTGAAAGCGACTCCGTACGTGAGCCCAGTCTTCTGCATCCCGATCCACGTTCTGTTCGATGTAGACCTGCGTCAGGCTTTGAAGGTTGAGCCGGGACTTGGCTTCGGGCGAGACGTCCCCCGTCTGAGCTATCATGCTGTCCACGTAGAGAATGAAGCCCTCCAGCCACGAAATCCGCTTTTCAACTTCCTTGGCATAGCCTGCTACGGGCCCTCGCTGCCGAGGCTTTTCGGGATAGACGCATGGTGATTCGGCCAAACGACAATGTCGGCAAGACGGTTTGTTGCCATCGCACTACATGGATTTAGGCAATCAGACAGAGCACATCATTCAATGCCTATCAAGCTGGGTGCTTTACCTTTCTCTTCTTGATTCGGCACCGGTCGCAAGCTGAGAGCAGAAGTCAGAAGCCCGTAGCTCTAGTAGAAGCTTGACTCACCGATGGTCGTCTTTGGCTTTCGAGCGGAAGTTTCCTGGCGAGGACCATCGCTCGCATCGTCGGAATCATCTTGAGCCTTATCCTTCTGGTCGGACATCTAGGCTGCGTCCATTTAACCAGAATATTGACGGGAATGCCAATGGGAAGCTGTCAGTCTCTGTCGATCTGATTCACCGTTCCGATCCCAACAAGGCAGTCTCGGAGGATATCGTCCTCTGGATCCCGGACGCTGGAGCACCCAAATACGTTACTTGAGCAAGAGACTTGAAGGCACGAGAAGACCACAAAGAAAGTTATCGATTGACAACGGCTGCTGCAAGTCCAACTGCTTTCCAGTATTTTGGCCAACAGGCCCCGCACTCCCGATCGTTCATGAATGCGGAGACGGACGAGTATTCACCAGTGCAACCTTGTCAAGTCAAGGTGAACACATTCTTGCCTCGACATCACCCTCAAGCCTGGCCCTTCCGACATCCAATGGAGCTATTGAGGGGAATCTGTGCGAATTGAGCCATCCTTCAAGGCGAACGTCGCGTAACGTTCTGCGACGGCTCCAGAGTCCCCCCAAACCCGGCTAGGCTGTAACATGCCTCAATTACCACCGCTGCAACTGGGCAACTTTTATTCTCGTCCCTCGTCACCATCCGGTCAACGCTACGAGAAGGATGCATCAATTGTCCTGGTAGGCCAGAAAGGTGGTGAGTTTGATGTGGGGCAGTTCCTGATGCATTTTCTCCCTCGACTGATTCATCTTTCCATCTACAGTGGGCAAGTCAACAATTGGGTTGATGGCAGCGAGGGCTTTACACTGGGACTTCGTCGAAACAGGCTACCGGCTTCCGAGCCCCCATCGTCCACCGGTAAACGAGGGAGATTTCGTAGAAGAGAGACTATACGCTCTATCAGAGGTATTCCGAGAAAACGCAAGGGGCAAGGTCATCGTTTGCCCCGCGGAGTTTCTTGTTCACGTTCGCATAAGGCGGATGATCCACGATTACGCAACATCGCAAGGGCCGGTCATACACATCAGTCGTCGACGTGACAGTGTTGCGGAACACCTTCGCAGAACCTACGATGCCTTTGACGAGGAACGATTCTCAGCGGATTGGCATTATTACGAGAGCGAAATTCGGGAGATCTCAACGTTTGTCTTCATGTCGCTGGAAGATACCATCGGTGGTCAGGAGACCATAGACCGCCATCCATCTCTGTCATTACATGGCGCCGTTTCCAACGGAAGTGATGGGCCGGCACACCTACCATATGTCAACAAAGACCTGATTCGACTTCTCAAGTTCATCCGTGGAACATATACCAATCACGTGCCAAACACGTCTTTCAGATCATACTACCTGTCCTTGACATTCGACCACGTCGCTCTCGCCATACCGCACATACAGGATCTATCAGTCGGAATCGATTGCTGGGAACTTCGAGGGGATCTTTTGCGAGACATGCATCCCGAATCCATTCTGTACCAACTCGCCCTTTTGCGGCGGTTCTCCGATTTGCCCATAATATTCGCCCTGCGAACCCGATCACAGGCGGGGACTTTGCCAGATCCGCGCCAACATCCCGAGACAGCAGCTTACACAACAGACATTCTCAAGCTAGCTCTGAAAATGGGCATCGAATATGTCGACGTGAACGACATCTTACCTCGAGTGACAAAGGTTATGCTTCTCAGCATGAAGGGTAACAGCAAAATCATCGCCTCTTGGCATGACTATACGGGGCAGACATCATGGCTGTCGGCCACGACGTACAACTTTTACAAGGAGTCCGTCAAGCTGGGGGCCGACGTTGTGATGATGGTCAATAGCGCTAGGGATAACGAAGACAATCTCGATGTAAGGAAATTTAGTCAACAAGTGCAGAAGGATGTACCACTTGTCGCGTTTAATGTCGGAGCGGTCGTGAGTTGCAAGCCTCGCAGCACGCTGACCTCGCTGATCGGACGTGTCCACACAATAGGGCCAATTCTCGCGCATCTGGAATATATACCTGACGCCGGTTTCACATGCTCTTCTGCCCAAAACGTCGGCCCCAGGACAGTTGTCGTATCTCCAGATTCAACAAGTGCGTAATTCCCCTCTCGATATGAGAGTTTCACTTACCCCCCCTCCCTCCCCGATCTGCAGCTGCTATACCTTACAGGATTGCTAAAGGCGAAGAGTTTTTATCTTTTCGGGAATGGTCTTTTCAACAGCCTTTCTCCCCTCGTTCATTCGGTCGCTTTCCGCCACTTAGGTCTGCCGCATCAATACCTAGTGAAGGAGGCAGAAACGGTCACAGCATACGGCGAGGCTATTGCGGACGAAGACTTTGGAGGAGCGAGCATTCGTGGACCCCACAAGATCGCCGTACTGCAGCTCTTGAATCGGCTGACACCGCATGCAGAAGCCATCGGAGCGGTCAATACCCTCATATCGACTACAGCTGGACCGGTTGGCGAGAATACAGATTGGCGCTCGATACATACGTGCGTACTGCGCTGCCTATCGCACAACGGCTACGACAGTATTCCACGGGACGGACTGTCTGTGCTCGTCATAGGGGCGGGCGGCTTGGCGCGGGCCGCTACTTATGCGCTCTTCCAGCTAGGCCTGGTCCGGCTGCAAGTCATCAACAGGACACCGGAAAGGGCCCATGAGATGGCCGATTTCCTTCACCGATTGGACCCTCAACTCAGAATCGAAGTCATACACGACCTATCCAGATCGGTGATAGTTCCCGGCTGGACCCCTCCGGACATCGTCGTCTCCGCGATACCGCAATTAAAGTCTATGGAGGACCTCGAGGCCTTTGCGCCTTTATCCAGGATCTTCGAGAAGCGCCGCGGGATGTTCCTGGATACGGCCTACGCTCCTAATCCCACCAGTCTTTTGACCGAGACTCTGAAATTGGTGCCAAACAAGGAATGGATGATGATCGACGCCATCGAGGTACTGCTGGAGCAAGCATTCGAGCAAATCCGGCTGTGGACTGGACGTAGGGCCCCGAAGGCAGCTATACGGCGAGCTGTGGCCGAAGAGCTGAAGAGAAGGAAGGCCGCTGACCTGACTTGATGAACGGCCAAGGATGTGAAGCCTCATGCTCATGTGCGATATGGTATTATCTTATATATGCCTTGCGCAGTATCCGCGAAGCGACCAGCCTTGCAAGGTACCAAAGTACTTAGCTGTTTCTCTTAACACTTCAGTATAATTGTCTCTGGCAAAACGATGTAGCGACGGCAACTTCTGTCGGACGTCTATCCATCTCGAGATCCGCTAAACCCTGCTACCTCGCTCGCCTGCGTTGAATCTTCGCACGAGCCAGGCATGCCAATTCGTCTCTGGGCAATTTGTCTCATTTCCAGGTCAATCATTGTGCAGCCGTAAATTTTCGGCACAAGGCATCAATGCCGTACTCTGGAAGCTCGCGGGACAGGCGACAAGTCAGAATGTGCCAGATCCTTGAACGAGTACGACTGGCGGCTCACCATAACCAGTCACTCCCAACCCGGCGATCACCGCAAGAGCCTTGTCCGAGAGGTATGAGTGATGGCGGAAGGATTCTCTCGAGTGCGGATTGGAGATGTGAATCTCGATGAACGGTATAGAAACGCCCAGAAGAGCATCCCTCAAGCCGACAGAAGTATGCGTTAGAGCACCTGTAGAGAACGGATCATTAGCCTTGCAGCCTCGTCTTCCGACAAGCGACACACCTGGATTAATTAAGATACCCTTGACGCCTTCGTCCCGTGCTTGGTGAATCCTGTCTATGATAGCACCTTCGTGGTTCGACTGAAATGTCATCACGTTGACCTCATATCCTGCCGCTGTCTGTTGCGCGAGCTTGTGCACATCGTCGAGAGTTTGACTGCCATAGACCGAGGGTTCCCTTGTACCCAATAAATTCAAGTTCGGGCCATTGATAAGGAGTAGGTTGGAGCTTTGCTTGGAGGACATGATGAATATGTGATGCGACGTGTATACTGTCGGAACTGCAAGCAGGGTGGCCAGCCAACGGTTTCCTATGCCATGGATGTATATACTATATGGCTGCGCGAGCGAATACTTCGGGTTCGCCCGGTCCGAAGTTCGACTTAGCCAGTCGGTTAAAGAATCCCCGTACAGCGCGCATTCCAGTTGGGCGCATGTCAGCTCACAGACAGCACGTGGATTGCCTAAATGGCTGTCCATGACAATGTCGATGGGTTTGGGTATATGGAGCATGCTATTGCTGACTCTGCTCGTGGTACGGGAAGGAACGGCCCCGTGAGCTGCCTGGTGTTGGCCATTTTGCTACGAGGAATGGCTAAGGCTATATCGCTACAGGTTCGGTCGGTCGACCCAATCAATTCCGAATATACAAGACTCCTGCCATATACAACAATTCAGATATATTCCACGACGTTCACTTGAGAGGCGGCTCTGACCCAGTCGCAGAATCTTTTATGACCTGGTCCGTTACAATCGCCACCACCTCCTGCACTGGCAATTCTTCCTCCGAGCAGTCGAGCCAGACTTTTTGTTGCTATTGGTAGGAAGCGAGTCAGAATACAGATTCAAGCATTGACACTGCATTGTCACGTACTTCGATGCCCTGCCAAATCATGGCTTGATCTCCTGTAACAACCTTCCACCCATTTGATTTGAAGAGCTTGGCCAGATCCGTCCACGGTCTGGGCACATAACACATCTCCAACATGACACCGGGCTCTGGTTTGTTCCTGACATGATCGTCAGTCTGGGCGGAAAAGACTCTGAAGCCCAGAGACTTACATGAAAGCCAGAACAGTCTCCCTCGCAGTGATCTCCGCCTGCGTGACGGGAGGGAAACAAGGGACTGCCCCAACGACGTAGGCTTTAATGAGTGCAGGATTAGCTAGTTTCCTTTATTATCGCTTCATACGTGGTGGACCAACCTGCTGCTTCGAGATCTTCCACCTGCTCGGGTGTTTTTGCGTGAACGATAGTGGGCTCGAATCCCGGAACCGGGCATTCTGTGAAGCCTCTGACAACCGCGTCGACCTCGGATTGATCGCGATTGACGATGTATATCGTCGATACGCCAAAAAAGGTGTGAAGACTGACAGTGCGATAAAAAGCTTTAGCATCAGTCTCGACTGGCAAATTCAAGATACTGACGCGTAGATGGCGGCCCGAACGGTCCCTCCTCCACCGATAACCAGAGCGGGACGTCCCCTTGATTTCTCCCTGTACTCGAGCGTTGTTATCGATTCCAAAGCTCTCTTGATACCAACGCAGCTATAGGATGCAGACGATCAATTCCCGATTTCGGGTACCCTGGTTCGGCCACCACTTAGGGACTTACTCTGTGTTGTGGCCGATAAGTTTGCGGCTTCCATCTGAAGATTGCTGCCAGTACACCGTATTGCACGCTCCGATCGCGCGGCCTTCCGGTGTCAAGTCGTCCAGGTGCTCCATGATGGCTACCTTGTAAGGCCTGTGCAGCGAGGATCAACGTGAGCGCAGACCTGGCAAGTAGCCTCTGGCTACTCACATCGTGATGGCTGCTCCGCCAAAGTTTTCTTGGTCCAGTAACTCCAGAAATTTAGGGATCCCATCCTGCAATTCCACCTTCTGATATGTCCTTGGTACGCCTGCCTTTCGAGTCAAAGTGTTGTGCAAGTAAGGGGCGTATGTTCGCCTCAAAGGATATCCCAGGAGGTACGTCTCTTTGTGAGGGCCATCCCGCGCGGCTTGCAATGTGGTAGAAGGGGTGCTGAGCGCGTAAGTCATTTTTGTCGTTTGGGCTGGACGAAGAGGTAGTCAATGGCCTGATTGTTGCGTTTCGTAGAGTGAAGGGCCTCAGGGCCTATATAAAAGCTGACACTTCGATAGGAACGATGTGGATTGCGAGCGCCTCTACTCTCACATTAGCTCTTACATCGGTGTCCCATCCCGCACTGCGGATGCATCGCATCAATCCATTCCGCTCATCCCGCACTGACAATTTTATTGTGTCTCAGTTGATTGGAGTCGGCCCTATAATGTAGCTGTCGGCCTTTACAGCTGCCTGGCTAAGTGCCTTTACAAGCTCGCTATCCGCATGCTGTAGATAGCTCCATAGATTACTCTGAGAGATCGTCCGCAGACAGGAATTGCAGTAGCTATTGCGGTGGCTCAGCTAGTGGCTCAGTAGATACAGCAGCCCGAGAAACGCATCCGTCAACAGCTCCTTCAACCGGCGGATTGAGTTTCACCGCGGTCTTCATCTGTGCGTTGCCTGCAGTACTGAGGGATACCGCTCTGGAGGTGGTCTGACCCCTGCTGCAGCTGCGCTGACTGACTTGGGAGGAGGCTTGCGGAGTCAATGACCGGCGTGGGGAAGAGAAGCTCCATGTACCGGGAAGCTCATGAAGATCAGCTATCGTCAGCTCTATCGCCCGTGACTGCCGAGATCCCAAAATACGATATGCGGGGAGGGTGCGGGGGTGAGCTCCGGAGGGCGTTGGGGTAGCTGTGGGGGTGGAGAAAACTTTCTGACTGTGCCCAGCCCGAATGCATCGAAATCAAACTCTCGCCCGCATTATTCCTCTCAGCCGATACTCCGTTCGCCAATCCCACCGCTTCACTTTTCGCAAAGGGAATGGGGCCAGTATGAGTCTCCCAGCTAGCCTCCCGAATGATATGGCTGAGTATATATGAATAGGACCCGGGCCCCCTCATATGATCTCTCTATAGGGAAGTCAGCAACACGAAGCAGTGTTTTACCACGACGATTACAAGATCCAGCAATGAAGTCTCACGATAATGGCGCCCCAAAGGAGATCAACAACTGGAAGGTGTATGGATTGGCCACAGTGGCCTGCATGGCAGCAGTCATGATAGGATACGATGTGAGTCGCTCAAGCTGTTCGGCCCTGCTTACACAGGCGTGTACTGACAAGCTTTCGCCACTTAGTCTGCGTTCATCGGAACCTCGATTTCGCTACAGAGCTTCAAGGACGAGTTTGGATTGGTCCCGGCTACTTCAAACTTCTTATCTGCCAACATCGTATCAACTTACCGTAAGTCTTGAGGCATCCTAGAGAGGTCTCGGCTGATGCTCTCTGAATTGCAGAGGCGGGATGTTTCTTCGGCGCACTTTCCGGATATCCCCTGGGTTTCTACTTTGGTCGTCGATGGGGTCTCTTCATTGCCGCCATGGTATTCAATGTCGGAGCCATTCTGCAGATTGTAGCCTCGGAAAAGACCGGACTCGGCATCATGTACGCTGGACGAGCCATTGTCGGCTGGGGTGTGGGGGTTGCCAGTAACTTGACGGTAAGTTTCAGAACGGCAGAGTCCCCGCATAAATCGCTGATCTCTTTTTTGCTCAGCCCGTCTACGTCGCTGAGATCAGTCCTCCTGCGATCCGTGGGAGATTGATGGGACTCTACGAAGCTGGTTGGCAGGTCGGAGCCGTTGTCGGTCAGTCCCAGCGCGTTTGGAGCTTGCTCGATTCATACAGCTGATAAAACCATCTCTCAGGCTTTTGGATCAACTACGGAATCAATCGAACGATTCCTTACGGCAATGTTCAGTGGCGCATTTCTTTCGCTGTTCAACTCATCCCTTCTGGTCTTTTGGGCATCGGCTGTATCTTCCTTTTGGAGTCTCCGCGTTGGCGTAAGTCACCTGTCCTGAGAAGAGAGCGGACCTGGTCTGAGTGTTCCATCTTTTTACCTTAGTCGCATCCAAAGACCGAAACGCCTTGGCGGTCAAGAACCTCTCAACCATTCGTGGTCTCGATTCTGAGCATCCTTATGTGATCTCGGAACTAGCCGACATTCACAACACTCTCGAGCGCGACCGAGCCATGTGCGGGGCAGGCTTCACAGGACCCATTAAAGCGCTCTTCCAGTCCAAGGCATACCTCAAGCGTTTGCTTATCGCCGTCATGCTGTTTGCTGGCCAGAACGGCACGGGTATTAACGCAATCAATTATTACTCACCCGTAAGCTCAGTGTATCCAACCCCTGGCCGTAACGCCGACTGACGCGAAAATCCATGTTCCACAGACGGTCTTCAAATCTATCGGTGTCACCGGTACGAACACTTCTCTTTTCACTACCGGTATCTTCGGTATCATCAAGTTCCTGGGCGCAATTGTTTGGCTGCTCTGGCTCGTGGATCGATTCGGTCGTCGCACAATGCTGTTCGTGGGAAGTATCGGTGGTGCCCTTTCGATGTATGCCATCGGAGCCTACATTGCCATTGCCGAGCCAACAAAGCCGGGCAACGTCTCCGACAAGCTCAGTTCCGGAGGCATCGTCGCCATGTTCTTCTTCTACCTGTGGACGGTCTTCTACAGCCCCACCTGGAACGGAACCGTAAGTTCTTGTATGTTGTCATGCGACGTCGATGCTCATAGTGCGACTATAGCCTTGGGTCTTTGGAGCCGAAGTGTTCCCCACCTACATCCGGGTCGCCACTCAGTCCTTTGTTGCCGGTTCCAACTGGCTCTTCGCCTTCATCATTGCTCGATTCACTCCGCAGATGTTCAAAGCGATGGGCTATGGCGTTTACTTGCTCTTCGCTTCTCTCATGGTTGTCTCCATCTTCTTCGTCTACGTAAGTCGGCATCGTCTGTCCGCATACACTGTTCTGACATGCAACATGGGATTTCTAGTTCTTTGTCCCAGAGACCTCGCATATTCAGCTCGAGCGTATGGACGAGCTCTTCTCCTCCGATCTCAAGCCGTGGAAGGCCCACGCTGTTATCATTGAGCGTCAGCGTCAGGCGCAAAATACCGCAAATGTTCCGGAAGAAAACGCCTCTGTGGAGCAAAAAATGGTTGATGAGGACAACAAGGAGCGTCGAGATCACGTCGAGTACGTTTAAGTTCGTGGACCCAGGTCGTCAGAAAAGGGCAGGGTATTCATTCTCCACCCACCGTATGATCCGTTGTATAGCATGGCATAGGAGAACATAGGACATCGCACTGTAATATTTATCGAATCACAAGGGCTTATTATCCAGTCACGATGCAAGGAATGGGATTGGGGCTGTCTTTCTGCATAATGCATGTCGTATCTTCTTCGGCGCAAGCCTGTCCCCAAAACGTCTTCCTGCCCAGCTTACGATCGTGGAAGCTCATGAACATCGTCGTTGAGCATGTACCGTACTTGCATTGCAGCTGTATCTGCATGACGCCATGATGGCGTCTGATGGCGCGCTCAGCTAGCTGCTCGGCCGACTGCGGATGCAAGATTTCGAAACAGCAGCGGGCAGCAGCGGTCTCATGCAGTCCAGATCATGCATCGAATTATTCGAATTATTAGGTGGGTAGTGAGGATGATCACCCTGCGAGAGTCGCGAGCGGCTGATTTGCATTTGAGACACTACCATCCATAGGGGGCCCATCAGTATGGAGCCGGCATCAAACTCACTCGAGTCGCCCAAGAAAAGCTTGCGACGCTGTGAGCGGCTCTCATATCAGGAGTTCGAGGTGAGCAGCATGCGCCATCTTTGCGAATACTCTCGAACGCGAAATTTGTTCGCACCAGGAAAACGCAGCCTACGCAAATCAACCAATCATCATCGGATCTGCTATGACCTCGGCTTGGCCATGCATCGAGGAATGGCGCCAAAGAACCGAGAGCGGCAGCTCCGACATACCGAACTTGTCCGCTCTGCGAAACTTTGCACATCATTTGGTACAGGTGGCCGATTGTTCTACACGGCGATACAACGAGTTCGACCGCGAAGAGCGGCATCTGGGCCAGATTCTGGACCTGTGGGAGAAGGAAGGCGAGAGCGGCAGCACTCTTTATGTTAAAGATTGGCATCAGGCTCTACTGCTGGAAGAGGATGGCGGCAAGCAGGATCAAGTGTACACGACTCCCGACGTATTTCAAGGTCAGTACCATTGTGGATCCCTCTCGGTACGTGACTTACGTCAAAAACCCATCACAGATGATTGGATGACACATCACGCTTTGACACTTGACCCACCAGACGATTACCGCTTCACATATGCTGGTCCAAAAGGAACATACACGCCATTGCACCGCGATGTCTATGGCAGCTATTCATGGTCCAGCAATATTGTCGGCCGCAAACGTTGGTGGCTCATTCCGCCGGAACACACAGATATCGTTTGGACCCAACCAGGCGGGAGTGAGGTGGTATTTGATCTTCGCGAGCTGGACGAAACGCTTTGGAGGGAAAGAGTTCTCGAGGTCGTTCAGGAAGCTGGGGAGACCATATTTGTCCCGTCTGGCTGGTACCATCAAGTAGAGAACCTCGATTTTGTGAGTAGACCGCCATACTATCACCTCGAAGCGACTCTTGACGAAACGGCTACAGTGTATCTCTATCAACCAGAATTTTGCGTCTTCGCACATCATGCCGACAATATACCGCAATCTACTGGAGTCCCAAGCCAGAGTCGAGGAGGCCATCTCGGATGTCAAGGCGCTATTGCGCGACCACGCGACTAAATCTATAGACTCGAGCGAGACCGTTGAGTTTGATGTTCAGCCTTGGGAGTTGGAGTGGCTTAATCAAGTGCAAAGCCTCTTGGAAATGGATGCTGGCTGGGGTTTGCGAGGATTCTGGGGGATGGTCCTGCATAATCTACGTGTCCGTATCGCATGTCGACTTCTGAAGATTCCACTGACAGTTCTCGTGGGCGCTACCGTCCCCTCGTACAGAAACCTCCGACCGGTCCTTCCCTTAGACCTTCCGACGAGTATATTCACAGCAAGATCCGGCCTTTGGTGCATGACTTTCGAAAACGGCGGGAATACACCGTTCTGCAAGATCTCCGATCAACGGTCGATGAGGTGTCCTCGATTGTCGATGTTTATACAGATTCATAGCTCCTTCGGCATAGCGAGCTGTCGAATGTCCAATACAACCCTCAGAAAGTTCGAACGTCTTCAAGTAAGCATACCGACGACCTCGATACGAACCTCAATCTCGCATTCGTGCGGGTACGAATCGCCGGATGGTCACCTCCCTTACAGTGTAACGACCCAGAAGCTGTTCCGGCCGAGACCAGTCCTCTTCGGTGATGCTCGCGACAGGAGGAATGGTGACATAACAGAGAATCAAAGTCTATGGTGAAGCATGCGAGAACCGTGAGAAGGAGAATGAATATTCCAGCCAGGGCGAACGCACCTTTTTGACCTGGGTGTTCACCCGGTTGACGGTGTTCAGCCACTGCCATGACATTGGTTGCTCATTGTTGAGAGCGAAGGGGCATGCGGAAGCATCATCAGGATCCTGATGATGTGGTATGACCAGAAGCGCGAACCTATAGAAGAGGATTGAGTATGGCTCAAGTTATGGCATGCGAATACTGACTCTGCGTGACTGAACACCATGCCCTTCTTGTACAATAGCCAGTCGACGCAAAACTTGATTCCCGTCTTGACCACCCATCCAAGCGACCGGTAATGATGATATGCGATGTATGATATAAGGAATGGATTGTCAGGCCGTCGAAGTTGAAGCGCCACCATATAGGTTGATGCAGGTGGTGGGGGTTTGAATGGTTGCGTGAGTGATAATATGTGCTGGAAGAGTTCTTGTGCGGTCATGATATTGTTCTGAATGGGAAGGTTCCGAGTGAGCAACAGCATGGTGATTCGAGGAGTTGCATACGTTTTTGGGATTTACAATGTCGAGACACCCTACAGCCCAACTCAGGAAGAAAGCTTCTTCCAGATTCAGCTGTAGATGCTCGAGATCCTCCACCGTATCCGAATCGACCAAGTCTTCTCCGCTGGGAATAGCCACGACGGCCTCTGTGGCCTGGTGTGTGCTTTGAGCGGTTGCAACTTCGGCAGATTGTTGTTCGCCCGACACGCCAGCCGCCGGTGCTGAGGGCGTTGGCGGTTTCCTTCCCTTTGGCTTGGCGTCAGGCCTGGTCGGACGTTGCAAAAATGTCTGTGGCGTCAGTCTTGTCACTCCTTCCGGCAAGACATGTGCGTAATCCGTCAAACTTGGAATGGCGATATCAGACTGGGTGCTAACGGGATTTGCCGATGTCGATGCCGTCGTCGTTTGGCTGAGTGTCGAGTCTACCCGCCGTAGCTCGGATGATTCGACTCGCGGCTCTGTTGTCTTGTCTCCCGTTTGCTGTGCCGAAGACCGGAGAATAGCCTCGGCCGCTAAACTCGCATTCAAGATAGCCTGCGCCCTATCAATCTTGAACTGCTTCCTCTCCCTTCTCCGCGCGGCCGTGACTTCTTCGGCCGTCATCTTCATACCGTCCTTCTGCCCTCCCGCAGCAGCCAGCCCCGCAATCTCCTGCAATAGCTTGACGCGGCGAGTTTTCCAGCTTGCTTCGGATCGCGAAAGATTGCCCTTGCCGAAGAAGCCGCGGTCGAAGAGAATATCGCGGTCTTCGGGTGACGTGACGAATACGCTGCGGGTCAAAGGGTCGTACGTGCCTTTACATCTGGGTGTGATTGCCTCCCGGGATGGCGCGGATGATGAGAGCTTGGATAAGAGTTGCACCAAGAACGTCAACGATGAGGCCGGGCCCGGTTCTCCTTCCACCGGACCAGTCTCTCCTCTCTCCTTTGCTTGTGCCCTCCTACGGGCCAGAATAAACTCCGGCACTGGAGGTTCCACATAGGCGGGATGAAGTGGTGAAGCGGGCAAGACGATAGGAAGCGGTGTGCCGTACTTGAGGTTATTTGCCCGTGTTCGAGCGTACGAGGACGCTTTTCCGCCTCTGTTTCCGCGGGACGAGGATCCGCCTCGTGCAGGAGTTCCCGACATTGCTTGGAAGAGCGGATGCGAAGGCTTCCAGTGTCGATTCTATCAGTGAGGACACTCTACCGTATCATGACAATCACCCTGACTGCCCAAATTTCGACACACGAGACAGCGATCGAAGACAAGCCCTCTCCCCGCAGAGCAACCCCCAAACACTGGACCCCCAATCCCAAGCAGAAGCGCGATGAAAAGGCTCACGGCTGATTGGCCGTCTTTAGCGCAAAGCCGGAGCGATCTCGCGGGAGAAACTCGACGGCGAACTGGTCAGATCGGATGGTGAAGTTGCGGTATATGGTGGGCAGCACATCCGCCATCTTGCTCCGCATAGGATCCCATAGATTGTAACAACATGCTGCGGAACGCTGCCTCCAAGGCCTTGGCCGGTGAGTCGCGATGGCAGATTCTGGTGAGCCAAAACTTACCATAAATTTCTGCAGCTTCGGGAACCAACACGACCGCCGCTGCCGCCACGTCGGCTACCCGACGATCACTCGCAACTGTAGCGGATCCACCTGTCAGGCGTTATGGTGGATTGAAGGATCAGGATCGAATCTTCACCAACTTGTTCTGCCGGGGTGACCATGGAATCAAGGGTGCTCAGGTGCGATATTTCCCGATTGCAATTTATGCGCAGCGGTTGACTTCCTTACGTGCGTTCAGTCTCGAGGCGACTGGCACAAGACCAAGGAGATCCTTCTCAAGGGCGACTCATGGATCATCCAGCAAGTCAAAGACTCCGGTCTGCGAGGTCGAGGTGGTGCCGGATTCCCGTCCGGTCTCAAGTGGTCGTTCATGAACAAGCCTGGATGGGAAAAGGACAAGCGACCGAGGTACTTGGTCGTCAATGCGGATGAGGGTGAACCCGGAACCTGCAAGGACCGAGAGATTATGCGAGGCGACCCGCATAAGTTGGTCGAGGGTTGTTTGGTGGCTGGTCGAGCTATGAATGCCACGGCTGGTGAGTTATAACGCTATTGATGATGGATGCCCCTACTGACTTGTCATCAAGCCTACATCTACATTCGAGGTGAATTCTACCAGGAAGCATCGCACGTCCAGCAGGCCATCAACGAGGCCTACGCCGCCGGTTTCATCGGAAAGAACGCCTGCGGATCCGGCTACGACTTTGACGTCTACCTGCATCGAGGCGCCGGTGCCTACATTTGCGGTGAAGAGACCGCCCTCATCGAATCCATCGAGGGCAAGCAGGGCAAGCCCAGATTGAAGCCTCCTTTCCCCGCCGACGTCGGACTCTTCGGTTGCCCCTCGACCGTCGCCAACGTCGAGACTGTTGCCGTCGCACCGACGATTGCGCGACGAGGTGGCGCATGGTTCGCCTCGTTTGGTCGTGAGCGAAATCACGGCACCAAGCTCTTCTGTGTTTCGGGTCATGTCAACAACCCGGCCGTGTTCGAGGAGGAGATGTCAATGCCTTTGCAGGAGATGCTTGAGCGACATTGTGGCGGTATCCGAGGTGGATGGCAGAACTTGAAGGGTATCATTCCCGGAGGATGCTCGGTTCCCGTCATCACGAGGGAGGTCTCCGAAAAGGTTCTCATGGACTATGATTCGTTGAAGGATCACGGAACGTCGTTGGGTACGGGTGCTATCATCGTCATGGATCAGACCGTGGACATGATCCGGGCGATTGCCAGGTTCTCCGACTTTTACAAGCACGAGTCGTGTGGACAGTGTACTCCTTGTCGAGAGGGTAAGACAGTCATACCCTTGACTTTGTTCTTCGTTGAAGCTGACGTGATGTTATTCCAGGTACAACATGGGTGACCAACATGATGAAGCGAATGCAGGAGGGTCGAGCGCAGGAACGAGAGATCGACATGCTGCAGGAGCTCGTGAGTGTAGTCTCGCCTACAGTTTGTACCAATGCTAACCCTTTTCCGCAGACCAAGCAAATTGAAGGCCACACCATTTGCGCTCTCGGAGACGCTGCTGCCTGGCCCGTTCAGGGTCTGATCAAGAACTTCCGACCCGAGATGGAAGCACGAATTGCGCAGTTCCGAGAGAAGAACGGAGACGTCTTGTTCGGCGGCAAGCTGGTAAAGGACGTTGACATGCGATACGCCTTGCCGGATAACTTGGGCGGTGAAGCGAGGCGTCCGGCGGCCATCTCTGCGCCGCAGTAAGGAATGGGCGGCGTCTGCGACTGGATTAGTGTTTCTTCGTCGGGCCCTTTTCGGAAGCGGCTGGCGGTGTATCATATAGTTGTGACATCAGATTCAATTCATGAAACGCGCGTTGCGTCCTACGTTCAACTGTGTCATGTTAATGGCTTTAAGGGTATATACGGTACGGATAGGCTGCAGAGGGTCGAACTTGAAATGATGTAATCATCTCTGTGAAACATTCGCGCTCGCCGACTCTAGGGAAAAACGCGTCGCGTCCGAGCAGCATAGAGTTTGCTACATCGGCCCTGCTTGACCTGGTGGTTCGTCGATCTTGACCGCTCCTCCAGTTGATCTCGTTGTCTGCCCAGAATACCACAGCCAAGTCGCACAGCTGCTCCGCACGAAGTACCTCGTTTTGACCACGAACATGACCAGCGATTCTCGCGCCAACAGTCCTTGATGCAAAGGGGCACCTGCAACTCGAACACTAGGCTCACGATCGGTAAAAGCGACATCGGTTGAGATATCGCAAGTACGGATCAAGCGGACGCCTTAGCGACACTGTGCCGGAAAAATCGGTGTACCAAAGGCTTCAAAGTCGCTTGGTGCGTCTGATTCACAGCTCGCCCGACTTGTCTCGTGTACAAGGTCTGATCATATTTGCGATTTTTGTATAACGAGCAGTCCAAAGGGAGGACCAAGATGCATCCATCAGAGTATCCGGAGTCAGGAAAGATCCACAAGTTGCCTAGTATGTGTCTCGTATCACAAGTGTCATTACGCTAGCCGGACTTACGCCTTTCATCCCGTGTTTGCAGTCCAGGTATACTATAACATTCCATCTTCGGATCACACCTTCGTAACGACCCTGGAGACACCTCAGGCCGTGTTCGTGCACCCCGCCATATGCAATGACGAACATCACAACTCTCGCAGTAGGAGATCTCAGTCTACTGCGTCTTACCGCGATAATCGTAGAGACTCGACAACCAGCAGAAAACGTCGAAAGCTCGACCGCGACGGTTCCAGTTATAAGCACACGCCGCACGAAAGTGATTCGGCAGAGGATGAAGGGCATGACGTTGATGATGCAGATGGCGACGACTCAGAGGATGACGAGCAGGACAAGTGGTTGGTTCTGGGTAGCACGAGCTTGAAGGCGGTCCTCGGGGCCGTCTGTAAGGCTAGGTAAGCACTCTCGTGAGGTACTTGGGATCAGCGTGAAGCTCATGTCGTCTCCATCAGCCCGGAACTGCTTCCCTCCGCGACTACGTCAGATAGTTCAGTCTACATTCCGGTCGACCAGCCAAAATCTTCACGGGGTAAATCCGGCTTCACTCGGGAAGGCTCCTCCACGGCCGCGTCCGTTGCACCGCGAGCTGCATCGGTAGTGCCAAAGATTGAGCCCGACGATCCCGGATCGAATCCGGTCGTCTATGCGCAGTATCCCGCTGCCATGCCATATCCTTATGGCCAAGTCCCGATATACTCTCCCGCCATGGGACAAAATCTTCACCCTAATGCGCAGGCTGGTCCCGTTCCGCAATCCGCGCCACGAAGGAAAGTTTCTACAGGCAACACTCAACAAGGAAACGGATCGTCGGCCGCGCCTCCGTCGTCGCCTATGACCCAGCATCACGTTTCCAATCCGGGTGCGCCCTCTCAAGCGGCGACCCCGACCAGCAATGGAATGCAGACACCTACGCGTGCGCAAATCCCAACAGCAAACGGTGTCCGTGATCCGTTCTCTGGTATGCCGCCACCTGCTACGCAAAGATCATCTACAAATGCTGCTTCTGCGACTCCCGGACCTTCATATGCGCAGCCACAACAGCCGGGCCAGGCTTACGGTTACCCTTATGCCCCATATCCAGGTTATCCATCGTATCCCGGCTATCCCCAGTTTCCCGGACATCCTCAGCAGGCCGTTCCTGGGTATCCGCCGGGCGCTGGACCGGTTCCCATCCTGGTTCCCGTTCCTGGACCTCACGGCCAAGCCCCTAACGGTGCACCACCTCCAGGAAGTTCGATGGCAGCTCCATATCCATATTTCGCCGCTCCTGTCGGGGCTTACGCGCCTGGCATGCCACCTCCGCCAAACATGCAAACTTATCCGCATCCGACACAACCCATGTATTACCCGACTCCGTCATCGTCGCAGGCAGCGACACCGGCTGCTGAATCGACGGGCACAGACAGCGCTCTCGCAATTCAGGCCAATCGTGTGACTTTCCAGGGAAAGGGGCTCTTGTCGTGGATACTGGCGGAGACTGGAGACGGAAAGACACTTGTCAAGGGCAAAATCGTCCGATGCAATGGGTGGGATGGGCTGCTCGACGTTGGAGACGATGATTCGGACCAGTCAGAGGACGAGCATGGGATGGATCATCCCGATGACCTCCCTGACGCGGAGGGTGGACTGGAAGCTTTGGTTAAAGCTGCGGCTCGGCGGAATGAGCGCAAGCGAAAGCGCGAGGAACGGGATCGAAGTCTGGCAGACCATCTGAACGGCGATTTGGGCCGCGCATCACAGGTGGCTCGCGATGGGTCCCGGAACCACGGCCGATGGGGGATCGAGATCCGAATCAACCTTAGAACCATGAACGGGCCGGTGCCCAGTCGGCGCACTGCTGGCAGCCTGCAGCCTTCAAGAAATCTGAAACCAGCAGAAGTGACAGGATCGCAGAGATCCAACCCCAGTGCGGGCAATTCCGCTCGGTCAAATCCCGCCAATCTCGCGGTTCCCGGCGCTGGTTCGGACGGTGGATCCTCCTCGAGAGCGGGGTCGGCTGTACCCGTCCAGCAGCCGCGATCAGGCACCGTACCACCAGTCACGGCGAACCTCGCTGTGCCCATATCATCTACCGGTGCCATTGCCTCCACTATCACGAATCAATCGGTATCCTCAAGCAACAGCCAGATGGGAGAGCCTAACCTCGTTGGCGCTACGGTCCCTGCTCTCCGTGGAAATGCTAGTACAAGAAAGGTAGCTACAGCCGCTGCTGCTCGTCCGGGCCGTTCAGCGATGGCTGCTCCACTCACGACGGCGGGCGCGGTTCCCAAACCAATGGGCAGCGCTAATGGCAAGACATCGACTCAGGCACTGCCACCTCACACTGAAGATGCAGCGCTTGCCCCGGCACTAGCTGTCCGGCGATTGCAGCAAAGCGCGAGTAAGCCGCTGGCGAAGATGCCGACTTCCGGACCCATGACCGCACCATCCATAATTATGCCTGCGAAGACCAGAATCAGTCTAGACAATGCGCTCAAGACTCCGCCTGAGCGTCCGACTGCAACGTTTGGCAGCGTCAACAAGACTCCCAACGCCAAATATGCTCAATTGCCGGCCACTGCTCAGACAGAAAGTACAGACCCTCTTCGAACTCCGCGCCAAGGTGCAAACAGAAAGCTGCTGCCATCGCCCAAATCATCGCCCGCGACCGGACTAGCGCTGGCGAAATCTATCCTTCGATATCCTGCCTCTCAGCATACGCTCGAGCTGGCTCAGAAACTGGTCGGCAAAGAGGTCTTTGACAGTATCGTTGCCGAGATGGGATTGCAGCCACTAGACGCTGCTCGACAGAGTCCAAGCAAGAGTAAACTCTCGCGCCTATCCGAGAGCACGAACGCGCCTCATCCGCCTGCGGTCGAAGCCCAGCCGCCGACAACGCGAGCAAGAGCCGGTGATCCCCTGCGGAACCCCTTACTTGATCCTGCCGATCAGGCTAAAGCAACATCCAGCTCGAAAGCTAACGCGGATGTTTCGTCGAAGCCATCGGCGACCAAGCAACGAGTCCCAAGCCAGTCCACAACAGGCGATACTTCAGCGGCTGCTCCTGCGGCTTCAGGGTTCGCCAAGACAAAACCCAAGACGCTGTCTTGTGATCACTGCAAAACCACGCAGACTAGGGTATGGCGGGTCAAGCAATTGCCCGGCGGAAAAGAGCGACGAGTTTGTGATGCGTGCGGTCTCTACTTCAATAACACAAAGAAGATGCGACCAAAGGAGCTATGGGGAACTCAGCAGATCGAGCTTCCGGGAGCTGCTGCGACTACCAGGAAGCAGGCCGCCGGAGCTAGTATCTCAAAAGGCAAAGAGGTAGAGGCAGTGAAGCTCCCAGCGGCTCAATCGACCACGACGGACCCGTTGCCGGTGGCGCCTCCAGCCGGTCACGAAATGCACGCTTCACCGCACCGCAAGCCCAGGATATCGACGGGCAATGCGCCGGATTCCGTCAATTGGACTCCTCGTCGGTCGTCCCGACTCAACCCCACTGTCGACTCGTCACCCACCGGCCGGGCCGCACAACTTCATCATAGGCCGGTTCTGGACGAGGTTTGTGACGCTGCCATGTCGCCACGGCGAAGCACGCGTCTGACGCCGAGAAAGGTCTCCAAGGGCAAGGCCAAGGAAGCGGAGGCCGCTTTCGCCGGTGGAAAGGCGCAGAAAAGGTTCATGGAGTTGACCAAGGAAACACCGGCGCCATCGCCAAGACGCTCTCTCACTTCGGCCTTGACGGCAGTGGCCAGCGGGTCGACGAACAAGGCCACCACTGCGACTGTCGAGACCTCGGCCTGGGACGACAACGATTTTTCTTTCCTGCTAAGCGATAACATTGATGACCTACAGGATTCCGGACACTTTGCCACGGATCCCATCATACCGAGCGGCAACGGCCTGGACTTTGAAATGGAGCAGTTTCTCAGTTCGAATTCCTCGGCCGGTGCGAAGATCTCCGAGGACGACTTTGACCCCAACGCGCTGCTGATCGCAGGCGAAGATCACGAGCCGAAATTCACGCAAAAAGAGATGGAATTGCTCGTCATGTTATCGGCCTCTGGGATCGCGAGCGAGGAACTGGGTATCGACGTCGATGGCGAGAATGCAAGTACGGAAGCACCGAACGCGGTCCCTGGACCGTCTCGACAGGGAAACTCATTGCTCGATGGGAATACGTGGACGGACGAGTCGAGTCCGTGGGAGATATCAACACCCGGTGGCGAGCAGTGGAAGATGCTGTAAGACCAAGACAGATACCCTCCTGCATTGTACAGATTCTGCATCTACTGTATACACTATGTTATAGTATAGCTCTATCATTGGATGGGAACTTCGGCAGTTGGCGTTGTGTTAGTCTCTACGAAGCAGGGATCAATAGCTCAATATAGAGCTCATGAATGTCATGGATCAGCGGGTCGCGCAGCTAGTTGTCAGGTAGTTGAGCCATCTTGAATTTAGCGCCAGGCGGGACCTATCACGGGATCGACCGAGGCACGTGACTGCGGGGGCACGAAACCGATGCGATCCCGAGCCCCTAATGACGGCACGGCAAGGAAATTGGCCCCATATACCCCGGCGCGGGCATCGGCCGAGTCGGGCACTCTGCTCTACTGCATGTGCAGCCAGCACAAGACAGACATCTGAGCATAGCAGAGCCTGTGCAGACGTCGTGATCTCTCAGCACAATGTCCTCTACTACCACACGTCCAACGGCCACCTCGACATCGACACCGACGACTGGCTCAAGCACCGGCAATGGTGGAGGCGGCCTCAATGTACCTCCACAGGTAGTCTCAATTGGCAAGTTTTCTCTCCTCATGTTCAGGCTCAAAGCTAACCATGACGGTTCCCTATCACAGGCCTCGGCTTCATAGCAGCAGCCTTCTGCACCGTCGTCTTCGGCTTCGCCCTGCGCATGTACCTCGTCCGTCGCAGAGCTCGATCTCAAGGCACCCCGGCACCATCATGGCTTGATGTCTTCTTTTCGATTGTGGAAAGCCGCAATACGCAGGGCGGACGAGGCGCGTCGTCTGGGTTTCTCTACTTTGAGCCTAGCCTTGGGATGGCACGCGTGTGGGGAGGCAGGGATAAGAATACGTTTGCCGATTTGCCGATACCAACGCTTTATGATTGCGACATAGAATATGGGACGGACAAGGCGGAAGCGAAGTCAGGAAATCAGTATCAGCTGTCATCTTCAGACGTAAGTCGATGGCTTATACCGTGAACGTGTACAGTACTGAGCAGCGGTCACAGTTCCAACCCATGACGGCGTACAACAAGCTCGGCAACATGACCGATTCTCATCCCGTCTTGCCAGGGACACAGTTAGGGATCAGTCTTCTAATAAGGATGCCGACGCAGCCACTGCAACCATCATCATACGCAGACGACGAAGCACCGCAACCATCATCATACCTAGACGACGAACCACCACTACCTGAAATCAGTATCGGCGTTCTGGATGTAGCTATCCCGAACGAGACAGCCCGTGAAGAAGACTTGAAGTGGGGATCACAGGAGGAGAAGAGCTTCCATAAGGAGAGTCGTGAGGTGCAGCATCTGGAATACAGGTAACCGGACAAGAAGGCAATGCGGGCAGGGGTATCATGGGTGTACAGGGGTCTCTAGGGTTCAGGACTTGGATAATGTAGCTTTGATCTACTCGAATGTAACGTATAAGATTACGCGCGGAATGAGTATGACGATAGTGATAGGCTGGAATGATGCCCAACCGACTCCCGACCAGTTTGGTCATCTCGAATACTGCTAAAGAAGACGGTCAACATTACGTTAAATCAACGAGAGATAATGACTAACTGCCTCGAGAATGCTGGATCGCAACTCCTCGTTCCCGCTCGGTTGGCACTGGGTATGCATATGCTGAAAGTCCGGATAGCGATAGTCTTCCAGGAGGCATCGGGCAACAGGCGGATGCTTGCGCTCCAGGGCTAGCAATTTCATTGAACATTAACCGGCGGCGAAACTGCGTCGAATCGGGTCGTTGTCGATGCGATGATACCATTATTATGCACAGGCCGTTTGTCCGTTCAATCTTGATACTTTTGCGTTTTGAAAACCTCTATCGATGTTCTCCCCGAGTTGAAAGCCCGCTCTTCTTGCTCGCTGACGGACCGAAACAGCTCTGCAGGGTAGTTTGCGTGTATCGTTCCCGAGATGATGGCTGCAATTTCCGCTCGTCCTTCTTAACTTCCCCAGAAATCCGAGATTTAACATTGCTCCTCGTATCCTTCGCGCCACACTTTGGTTTCTTTTCTTTCCCTCGAAGCTGAAGACTCTGCTGATTGAGCGCCACCAGATCGGCTGATCCGTCCAAGATGTTCTTGGCCATTCGTCCGCAATCCTCTAATTGCTGTGTATTCATGTTTCGAATCGCTGGAGCTGCGATCTTTTCTCGCCATGGTCTATCCACGCCGACGACATTGTCCAGAATGATCCGGCCAAAGCAATGGTCCAGACGTACAGGCCAAATGGGTTGAGCTGGATGACGAATGGACGCCGCTGTGACGAGTTGCTTGATCAGCTGTTGCCATTCTTGCTGGAGCGCGACCGTAGATACCATGCTGCGAGTGATATCAAGATGGTTTGCTATCCTGGAAGAATCGTGGCATGCTTGCTAAGCACGAATGTGGTGTTCTTGTCAGCGTATGGACCGATGAGCTTACCGAAGGCTTCCATACGCCCTGATCGACAGCATCCGTCGATCGCTAATAAGAAAGTTGGTGAATCATCATTAGCCCTTCGCAAGCCAAAGGCTTCTTCCAGATATAACGACTGAGACTCTGCTCCATTGCCCGCCTTCTCGACTTCCCTGGCGACCCATCTTACTGGCAGAATCTCTCCACAACATTGCACAATGCCTCTGATCTCGACTCCGTGAGCTCAGCCGCTTCCCCGCGACCTGAAAGTCTATCTCATTCCACCTTCAACCTGACATCAGCTACCCACAAGTGATGAACGGTCTGTTCGGCCCAGACTCGAGACAGCCCGTATTCTTGGTCTTTTATTCCGCCGTGACTCCCGCAACCGGCCAGATGTGGTGTCCCGTACGTTACCGTGACGGTCAAATTTCGCAAATAGCAACGCTAACTATCTCCCATGCAGGATTGCCGCGACGTCGAGGCTATCGTCAAGGACACTTTCGATGGCGCCAACAAGCCCAAGGCCGTCATTGTTTGGCTCGATAGGGAAGATTGGCGCAGACCGGACAATGAGGCACGAACAAAATGGAACGTACAGAACATTCCGACCATCCTGCGCCTCCAAGATGTGAGTCTAGTCAAGCGGGTCGGGGTATGTGCGCTAAACATCTAGGATACAGGGCAAAGAGACTGGCAGGCTTGTTGAGTCGGCCATATTAGATGCAGCCCGATTGAAGAGCTTTGTGAACGACAATTAATTGACAACACAAAGAAGCGATTGTGTGTTGCTAGTGAGGCATGCTATGCATAACATGAATTTTTTGCCAGAGCGAGATAGTCCGCGAGTTTCTATCGAGCTCGTCCACTACCATGGGTTATTTAAAGCCCAATCGTCCTTTTCGCGCTTGGGCTTGAGATCTTCGGTACTCCACCCGCTCGACATGCTCTCATCCCTCCTGATTGCCCCGCTTTCAAAAGTAGGGTTCCTTGCCCCTGAAACATTATACCTATCCTGATATCCGATGTCTCCGTCGTCTTCAGGCTCTGGCACGGGACTGCTGACTCTGCCCGTGTCCCATGCTTCGGTATCCTGAAGGACGGGTGAAGATACTGACTGAGCGAACGGGTTGGCGCTGAACATCGATGCTGCTGATTTCAAAACGTGCGAGGGGAACTGTTTCGCTGGTTTTGGCGCATCTATCGTGTATTCGTCCGGCACTCCGGTCGATGACCGAGATAAAGGTGATGGTCTGTATTGCTCGGCATCCGCCGAGGAGCGCAAGAAGGATGGCGAGGGGGATGCAACCCGCTCCTCTTTCTCCTCCGTTAGAGGAGGTGCAGATTCTGATCGCTCGAGCGGCGGTGTCGGTTTCGTGACCACTGTCAACGCCGGAACATTCGTCTTCGACTGTGGCAGGTCAACCGTTTCAGGATCAACATTCTTGCCCAGAACCTCTCCGATAGCTTTAAAGTCGAATCCGGCAGTCTTGGGTAGATCGGACGGGGTCTCTGGTTCGTCCTGTTCAACCCTCTTTCCCAGTTCTCCCGTGACGTGTGTTGAAGTAATATCCCCGGAATCGTCGTCGTACTCTTCCACTTTATTATCGTTAGATTGGTTGGAGGTGTACGATGGAGGAAGCGTCACACCCTGCTGTCCAGTCGACTTGGTGGAATCGGTTCGCTTGCCTTTCTTGAATATGCGCCAGACACCCTTGCTATCCTTGCGCCTCTCCTCGTCCTTCTCTTCCACCGTGCGCTCCTGGACACTCATATCGAGGTATGGATCCTGCGAAGGGTAACAATGAGGGACAGTTCTCGAAATCTTGTTGCAAACTTACATCTGGTTCATCAAACCAGTCTGCTGTTATCGGCAGACCGACAACCTCGAGCAAAGCCGGCATACAGCTTCGATAACTGAGATGTCCCGCAACCTTGTCTGTCACGTCCACATTCTCGAGCCCTGGTACCCCTTCGACTGGTCGGAGTCCCGCTACGGTGTTGAGCCCACCGCTGGTGAACCTGAACAGATAACCCAAGAGCCAATCGCTTGTCGCAAATGCGTTGACGAAACGGCCGGCGATGGCGCTGCGTACGTTGAGCCACGTAGCTTTGGGCGCAGTGATGGTTGCTCCAAACAGATATACATCTTGTACGATGCCGTACGCTTTCCGCTTTGCCAATTCTTCCAAGGCGTAAAATATGGCTCTTGCGCCTAGACTGAAGCCGATGAGCGATATTGGCCGGACCCCGGCGTGTCTACTGATGAGGACATCAGCCAGAACCTGGCCGGCATGCCAAGATCGGTCGAGGGCGTTGGACCAAGGATTGTCGATGAGGTATCCCAATTTTGTCAAGACTGAACGCGCCAGGATCAGCACTCTTTCCAACATGCAAACTCAAAACGTACTAAGAGGCCATTGTAACGCGCTCATCAGAGCTGTCATGGCAGTCGCTTGTAGCACCGTCTGCCCGACTTGGGTCAAGACTTCCGATGTGAGGATCTTCAAGGCGTTCCCCATCTCGTTCATCATCTCGGGTTCCCATAGGACGGAGAAGACATCTCCAATTGTCGGATCGAGAGTCGAGAATGGCAGTCGAACATCATCTACTGGACTTGCCATGAATCTATCAAGGAGCTTGTCAGCCGACTTCGCCATCACGATCTGTGTTGAACGTACCCGGGCACGGTGATGAAGCAATTGACCCGCTTGTTGTTGTGTATTGGCTTGAACTCGAAAGTGCCCACGTTCTTTGTCCGTCTTGCCATACCCCTACCGGCGATACGTCCTCCCGTCAGAACACCTCCGGTTGTGATGACCGCCGCACCTCCTGCCCCAGCCAAAAATCCAGTCGCACCTGTCACACCAACCGTTGCAAATGCCGCTCCTAATCCAGCGCCGATAAGGGGGGCGGCAAGACCCGCTGAAAGTCCGATCACAAGACCGCCGCCGATCGTGGCCAAACCCATCATTGCGTAACGCTTCTTCTTCCCTTTCTGCATTCGATCTTCGATAATTGTATCCTGTCCCATTCGTTCGACACCTTCCTGAATTTCGAGCGCATCGGTCACCCGCTTTTCGAACCGCGTCACGTCCATCCACGTCAGGCCGAGCTTTTCGGCAACGCGCTCCAGGAATACACGGGATCGCGCATCGTAGACAGAGTCCCCGATTAGCTGCAAGAACAGGTCGCAGAGCTACCATGTCGGGCGGTCAGCATGAATAGGGTCTCCCGGCGACAGTACCACTTACGACGGTCCACCGTATATCAAGCGTGACATTCTTGTCTGTCTTTGAAAGTGTCGTTGACACCCCAGGCAACGCCCTGCCCAACGCCAGAGGATTTTCGGCCTTCTGCTCTTCTGCCGATACGACAGGCGGATGTTGGCGCGCGACCTCAGCCGACGTCCTTTCCGGCTTAGGCGTTGCTGTGCCTGATCCTGTGTCCTCCAACGTCACGGACCCGACGAGATCCGCAATGTCGGCTTCGTCGTTGTTTGATTCCTGAGATGACGGGGACGGCTGAGCCAAATCCGCCTTTGGTGTATCGCCTTCGTTCGGAGCAGCCTTTTCGAAACGCGCTTCAATGGCCTTGGTGTCAAGTGCTCGGTCTCCAGATATGCTCTGGCCTGTCTTGTTCTCGGTTTCGATGACATTCTCCAGCGAATCTTGCTGCATGTCTTCTTGCCGCCGTGCCTCGGCCTCATCGTATTCTGGATTGGCAATCGTATGCGTCGTCATCAATGATGGCGCGAGATCCTCCGGTGTGACTCCATGCTCCGCCAAAGAGTCGATCATCCGTTGCTCTGAGGAAGAGTCAGCGAAGACTCGCACACAAAGGTGCAGTACTTACCGTCAGGTGACAGGTCCATATGCTGATAAAGCTTGGCCATAATCTTCAACATCCATAGTCGCCCACTCTCCACCACCTCGGGCTCGTCTGATCCCTTTCCACGCAACTTGTCCCGCTTCGTCATGACCCAGCCCCTGCCCATCTCCCTGATCATCCCGCGGGCAACCAATGCACACAGCCCGACATACGCTATGCGCTGTCCCTCGGTTAACAGCTCCTTGGTCGCTTGCATCTGACTGAGCGGCGTCATCGCCTTGTCCTCGTCAAACAGATACTTGGTCCGCATGTGCACCTCCTCGGATTCTTCGTCCTCCATGAGCCGTAACCTCGTGTAATCCCCTTCATCCTCATTCTGCAGCTTTTCCCGCCAATTGTGGTCCGTCGAGAGATCCTCCTCGAGGTGGATCGCCGTTCCCGTGGCATTCCCCGCGGCTTTCGGCTTGGATTCCGGTTCGGGGAGGACGGTGGGCTTGTATTTCTGTTGCCGTGGGTCGACAATGTCGAATCCGTATTCCGCTTTGGATTCCTCGGAACGGACGACGGGCATATCTGAAGGGAATCGGAAATATCTTGTCAGCAAGACACAAGCCTGACGGGCTGCATCCTACCCAAACTCACCTTGCCAGCCGTCATCATCAAGATCATTATCCGAGAAACTGCTCGAAAGCACTTGAGGTGTCGATTGTGACCGCTGGACCTGCGGTGGAGGAACCAACATGGCCTTCCTTGGTTACGACGGGATTGCGATGATAGAGGGATTGAACGTGATGGAATTGGCGGATACCGGGATTACCGCATTGAATTGCGTTGCATTCCTTGGCTTCGGATGTGTGGGCGAGTCGGATGGTCTGATTGCTGGAGAGCCGGTCTCGGAAAGCTCATGCAACCCTCACTGGCTTTGCGGGCGTCTGACCGCCCTCTATCTGGAGACCTTGAACGAGAATGTCCTTGCTAAACGACCACCAACCTGTTTGCTACGGGTCCGTCGTCCTGTCTCGCTCACGTGTCCGCGTTGGATGTCTCACCTGAAACGCGCCCGGGAGTCAGCTCTCTTTCCGTTGAGGGGGGATGATCCCTTTCTATCGCGGTCTCTGGTCGGAAGAGCTTTCGGCCGGCAAGTGTCGAATCTTCTTGTTGCTACACGGACGGAATCAGATGGCATCGTAATGATGCTTTAAAAGACACATAATACAACCTCCGGGCGTTCAGTTTTCCGGCTCGACCGCGTACCAACAATCCGGTCCCCTTTGAAGCTCTTCGCGTCGCCGGGGTTGAGACGATGCTGCACAGAGACCGCGAAAGCTCTCCTCTAGTATAGTGCAGCACAGAACAGGCCGTCTGAATGACCACGAATGGGGTCGACAGTGAACAGCCAGACGAGGACTTGGCCACAGACAGCTTCACAAGCTTCATCAATCGCCAACCCGCGCTAATCTTACGTAAGCAGATGTTGCCCAGTGTCATATACATCGATATCTGGTGTACAGCACGTGTCCTGCTTCCGTTCTGATGACATCATTCATCGGCCAACGAGGCGTCATGGCCTCCGGGTTGCTGAGCACCGACGCAGGTGACTGCCTGACTTTCCGCCCGGTATATAAGAGCATACCTTCGGACCTGATCGAGACGCTTGAGTCATACAGCTCATCAACACAGCACAACACACACTTTCATAATGTACCGAACCCGCGCCCTCACTTCCGCCGTCGGTCGACGAGCCTCCGTTCAGACCGCTGCCAAGGTACGCTGATCTCCTGCCTTCAGCATTATTCTTCGTTTATTAACCGCATCCCCGCTCTCAGCGATCGTACGCTACTCCAGGAGCACCCGTCACCCCTACCCCTGTCCGTGTTACCCCTGTTGCTCCGGGCACCGGCGCTCCTCTCAACACCCCGGGAGGTATCCCTCGACACCCCGCCCCCGAGCCATTGCCGACACCTTCCGGTAACGGCGGCAGCAGTGAGTCTGTCTCTTCTTTATCGCCTTTCTTTGCCGCTGACGCGTGACCCTGCAGACACTGGTCTCCTCGCCGTGATTGCCATCGCTGGTGCCGGCGCCGCCTATTACTTCCTCTCCCAGGACCCGGAAGCCCGAGCCAAGGCTCACGAGCTGAAGGAAAAGGCCAAGGCCGAAGCCTCGGACCTCTCCTCCAAGGCCCGATCCGAAGCCCGACAGATCTCCTCGGACGTCAAGTCTGAAGCACACAAGCTTGGCGGCGACTTGAAGAACCTCGGAAACTCGGCCGTGGGGCAGACCAAGGGCGCCTACTATGATTCCAAGGCGGAGGCACAGGACACTGCGTACAAGGCAGCCAATGCTGCCGGTGCCAGCTATCTGGATCAGGCAGAGCTCAAGGGCAAGAGCTTGTTGAGTTCGGCCAGGGCTGAGGGTGAGAAGTTGAAGGGAGAGGCAACGGGTGAATTCAAAGAGTTGAAGGAGGTGGGTCCGATAGCGAGAATATTCCGTCGCGCTCCATGCTGATTTTCCTGCTTCCAGAACGTCAAGTCGATGTTCAAGTAAACTCTGTACCGTAGCGTAGCTAGCAGCCCACGCGTTGGCAGACTTGCTGTACTGGACAAATAACATCAACGGCACAAAGATGCATATAATACACGATTCGTCAACTTTTGGGCAGTCTGCTTGTCTGACGATAATTATCACGGTTATGCAAGTTTGTGCAATTCTCTGATTGATTCATATCGCGGTTATGCAAGTCTGTGCAATTCTCTGATTGATTCATATCACGGTTATGCAAGTTTGTCAGTTCTCTGATTGATTTATATCAACTTATCATTACCGCCTAGCAATTCAAGCTTTGTTACAATTTGAGTCTTCTGCAGTCCAAAAGTCATCATTGAATCATGTCCTTGATTACACTCGCAACCCCTCTGTCTTCTCGTTCAGTTCAGTGAACTCGTCATCCGCCCCTTGAAGCGCCGTTGCTCGCGCTTCGGGATCCTCTCCCTGGTTGCGATGCACCGCATCTCCGAACGCTCCGCTTCGAGGATCATCGCTCCGCGCGATCGGCTGCTTCTTCGCATGACCCAACTCCTCATCCTCATCTGCTGTATGATAGTATTCGTCCTCGTCCGACATCTCGGCAGCGGCGGGCGTCGTCGCCACTGGAGTGTTTGCTGTCGATGGGTCGTTCGAGGCGAATCCACCAGAGGAGACGGATCCGGACGACTTGAATCGGTGCGCGGCCGAGATCGTGCGGGTCGCTCTCCTCCATCGTTCGGAACTGGAAGGCAGGTTTCTCGATACGACCGGGTGCAAGTCATGATGAGGATGACCACCTCCTGCGATCCACTGGCGAAACAGAAGGTCAGCTTGAATGCGAGGGCAGAGCGCGGACGGGCTACGAACAGGATGAGCGAGTGCTTCCTGTGCTGTGAGTCGCTTCTCAGGATCTATGACGACCAAAGCACGAATAAAGTCTTTGGCTGCGGATACGAAAGTGTCAGTCGCGCACAGTGATCGGATCCCGCTTCACTCACCTTCCTCGCTGACATCGCCCCAGTATTTGTCATGAAAGTCGAGTCGTCCTCGTGCAGTCTCTCGCACGAGCTCCTTGGGATCGTCGGATCGGAAGGGTGTGTATCCACACAACAAGACGTAAGTAATAATACTGTCGTGCGAGTATATATAAGACTTGCTTGTCGACAATACCGCTGGAAAACTCACCCGATGCTCCAAAGATCGACGGGTTTCCCGTGTTCTTTGCCCAAGAGCACTTCGGGTGCAGCGTAGCCGAGACTGCCCGCCGCCGTCGCCAAGAACTGATGATCCGGCTCCAAATGACGAGCACTGCAACGGGTCAGCCTCAGTGCGTCACTTTCCGCGACCGAACGAGGTCAGATGCTCACACTCCAAAGTCGCACAAGACAAGCCCCGAGTGTTCATCCTTGGTGCGGTATAGGATGTTCTCTGGCTTGAGATCTCGGTGGACAACGTCGTGCGAGTGGAGATATGCGACTGCCTCGAGAATCGCTCTGGAGAGATTTGGTAGGGATAGTCAGCATCCGAACTCGAAGCGAACCGGATGTTCCGCTGTATATACCTGAGCGCCTCCACGGCATCAGCCTCTGTGAATCTTCCCCTGGATAGAATCCTGTCAAAGAGCTCTCCTCCAACGGCGAGTTCAAAGACAATATAGTGCCTGGAAATGGAATGGTGAATCCACCGCCCATCGAAAGTGAGATTTGCTCACTTGTCCCTGGATTCAAAGTGGTCGTAGACCTTGACCTGAGATGCGAAGATTGAATAGCATGAGCTTTGTTCCCCTCGAAAGAGAAATGAGCCATCTCACGATATTGGGATGATCCAACTCCTTCAGAACCTGCATCTCATCAAAGACCTGCTCTTCGTTTCCCTTGATGAGCTTCTTGGGGATGATCCTGGGTAATTCGGTCAGTAGCAGATCACGATGCGGTCACTATGCAGACGTACTTGAGGGCAACCTCTCTGACAGGGTCTCCCGGAGGAGGAGCTTTCTTCCATGTCGCACGGACCACTTTACCGAATGCCCCGGTGCCCAAGACCTGGTCGAACCATAATACGAGGTGAGTTCCAGCGGCATGACCGATGGACTTCCACGCAACATACCCCTTCAAGCTTGAACTCCTTCTTCTTGGCTGATAGACGGTGAGGACGGTCAGCTTGCTCCGTTTCGCTATTGTCTCGGAAGAGCACTTACAGAAGGAAGCCGGCTGAGGCAAGAGATGATCTTTGAGTACGCCCATTTGGACAGAAGATGTAGTGAGGAGTGGAAAGGTATAGCGAGCAGGCGAGCAATCTGAAAGTGGATCTATCGAGACGGTGAAAGCAAGGTATCCATTGAGCTATCTATGGACCGCGGGCTGCAGTCACAGCTTGGCTAATAATGCTAACGCGCGACAACTCGTGACATCATCCGGCTAAAAGTCTTCTATAACCAGCTGGCCGTCTATCTCCCGACTCCCGAATCTTCGGCAACGTGCGACCCTATCCATCTCCGACATACGACGCGGTGTTCGTCTTGATCAGCTGCTTGATTTCAGTCGACACAGCACAGCGAGTCGTGCAACTAGGCGTTGAGACCATGTCATATATCCCTCCTCATTTGCGAAACGTCGCCCAATCCACAAATCCTTCCAATACATCCTCGTCGCACCGGAGTACTCACGACAAAGCAGCAATATGGTCGACAGGAACCAGTAATCCGCGGAGTTCATACAACCTTTCCGGAAGCCGGCATGCACAACCCTCAGCAAAACCGTCACCCTCGCGCTCATCCCGGAGGCAAGACTCTGTATACGCTCTCGAAAGCGATCCCAACGATATTAAACCTCGTCGAAAAGTCGAAGATAATGGCAATACGAGACGTACATGCTCAGCATCGGGGCAAGGCCTCCTCGACGATATGGAACTGATAGGAACTGTCAGCCGGAGTGGCGGTCTTGGAGATGAGAACGATGCGTGCGTGTGATGAATGGCTCCGAACGCGTGAGCTCATACTCCCGTTGGCACGCGGCATAGTCTCAAAGATTTTGGCATTCAAGAACGATACAGAGCGTGGATCCAGACAAAGGTAAGTCCGGCTGCGCCCATCCTATCCTGGCATTGTGTTGAACACTTTCATTACAGCTCGATAACTTCGAACAACGCTTTACGGAGTATCGGTATACGGAGATAGATGCTGCAGCCAAAGAGGCGCTTGAAATCATGAACAACATCTTGATCTACTTTAGTGAGTCCTCCCTTCCGCTTGATAGCCGACATTGACCGAGTACGAACAGGAAAACTCCGAGAAGGGCTGATATCAAGTCGGAGAGTCGACGATTTTGCGATTGAAGGTGAGTCCTTATGACTGGCATCTGCCGCGGTATGTCGGATGAGCTCACGCAGTCCTATTGAAGTCTACGAAACATCCGCAGCATATGCCATCAAAGCCAGGAATCACCCGCAAATTATCTCAAGTCTTTCTGTGCTGGTGCCGAATGGCTACGATGCGGCGCAACGGTCTCGCAAGCCAAGGAATCCGCCACAGAGTCTACACGAGAATTTACAACGACTCGAGCTGGATGACCAATCGTCAGAAAACGTCAAGGTGTATCCACGCAAAGGTCTCTATACGTCGTTGTTTCTAATGTACGACCTCGTTCACCGGCAATCCCGGCGCGACTTTGTCAATCGTTTCTCAACCCTCACTCAAGCATCTATCAGTCCCCAAGGCCGTCGGCGTCGTACACAGACCAACTCCTTTCTCGATCCAAGCGACCCGCATATGCTTTATACGTGGAATGTTTATCAGGCGCTGTCACAGTCTTCGTCGCTCTGGCTGGATGCTCTCAGACAACCCTTGATGCGACTTCGAGCCGTACATCCAACAAGCAAAGAACAACGATCGATATACCACACCGATGCATTGCAGAGGATCATCCTGTCATGGGTCGTGGACAAAGTCAGAGAAGATGCATGGGATATCTTGCAAAAGGGATATCATCCTCAACTGGGATTGGGCGTAAGCTGGTGTTGCAAGTTGTTGCTGTTTCCACCCGTTTCTGAAACACAGGAAACGAAAGGAGAATGGGGCGAAGACGATCAATATGCGGACATGCGTAGGTGGATTTCCCAGAAGGGAGGTAAAATTCAGAATTGCAAGGTATATCCAGGACAACTCTGATGACACAATATGTATAATGCACAACCACAACCTTCTACAAGCCATAACATTAGACTAGTCGCATTGTCACCATCGGTCGCAATCGGGTAGAGCGCACGCCGACGTGCACATCCAACTCCAAATCTAAACTCCCGCTCCCGACTTGCGCTTCTTGCCGTTTGCTGCTATTACGAAGACAGCAAGTCAGCACATCCTGAAAGTTATAGCAACCGAATTTCGATCTACCTTTACTCGTCGATTGAGCAGGCGAGGCGTCCCGGGAACTGGTTTTTCCGTTCGCTTTGATATCGTCGATGGTCCGTTTCTGAGCGATGTCTTTTGTCAGACCGATGCGTGACATATTCGCAAGGGAAGATACGCACTTTGCCACCCTTTTTGACGGGTTCCGCAGCCTTCTCAAGATCATTGTGCTCCTTAGTAAGGCACAACAATAGTGTCTGCGCTCGTCGTTTCAGTTCTTCAGGGGTCCTCGACTTGATGAACCAATCGAATCTGCAGGGCCACGAGCTGTCAAATCAAGAATCCTGTCATCCACGAGGCGGCCTTACCTGAAAGGGGGCCATTCGCCGATGTCTCGTTTGATCTGATCGTAACAATCTTCGCGAATAAGACCGTAGTAATGCATCCGAACAAGCAAGAATCGGTCTTCGTCTTCGCTGTACTGCTTGCCCTTGTTCTGGCCATAATTGATTTCGAGAGTCTGTAACGGCAATGGAGTATTCTTCACTTTGCGATCTAGAATGTCGATCTCGAATTGTCGCTTTTCTCGAACCCTTTCTCCGGCCTCTATACGGTCGATCACCTTTTGATAGTCTGCAAAAGATATGTCAATATGGAGTGCCTCTGCAATTCAGGCATTACATACCGGGAATCTCGGTGTATCTGTCCCAGAGCGTCTCGGCATAATGCTGAGTGTCCTCCAGAGTCCTCTCGCAAGCGTCCGCGATAGCCTCCAGGTTATTACGCCCATGTTCGGTGCAGGCAGCGATGAAGCGCTGATATTCCCGTCGACTCCAGTTCGGGAAACCCTCTTGCACAGCTTCTTCTTTATCTGCCTTTTCTTCTTCGGTCAATGGCTCAGCTATAGGAAAGTCAGTTTACGGACCCCGCATAACAGTGAAGAGCAGGCTGACCTGTGTCGATGAAGTTCTGCTCCTCTGCCTGGGCCGCGTCTGCATCCGCTTCAGTCATGTCTCCAGTGACCGCCGGTCGCAGGGCTTTGATGTTGTGTTCTCGCTGCGGCAGACATGCGATGAGAAACAATGGATACATTTGTGAACACTGTCTTACCTTGAATACTGCAGTCTCTCGCTTCTGGTATTCTGCTAGACGTGGTGGGTAGAAATGCCACCAGTTCCTGCGAGAATCGGGGTAAGACTGATATTGGAATGGGTTAAGAAAGCTCAACTTACAGTTCGATCTGCTTCGGGGCCTTTGGTTGCTTGGGCTTGTCTTCCTTTGGCGGTCCCGTCTTCAACGCGGCTGAATAGTACTGGTCGACAGAGTAGTTGGTCGGCCCACGCTCTCGCTTTGCAGGCTCAATCCACAGCATATTTCGCGGCTGCATACCATTATGGGTTGATCAGCTGTAGCTTCGTATGTCGGAAACCTAAACGCACCTTATTGTTGTATTCTTGTCCCTCCCACGTCTTCGCGTTGAGCTCGCTCTGGAAGTTGGTAAGAGCGTCAAGACTCAAGCCTTCATATTTGCTGTTGAGAGCGGTGGTTTTCTCTTCTCCCTTCCGAATGATCTCGTCGATATCCTCGTCGACGATCATGCTTTCGCGGTTGTTGATGATCTTGTCTGCACCATGCTGGATCATGTCAAGCAGCTCCTCCTTGTTCTGCGCGGCTTTGGCCGCTTGTTGTGCCCGACCCTCTTGAATGACAAGCTGGTCCAGCTTGAGCTTTTGAGTAGCACGTTCAATAATCCGTTCCTCAATAGCATCTTGCGTGATGAATCTGAACACGTAGACCTGTTTGGTCTGGCCGATTCGATGAGCTCTGTCCATGGCCTGGAGATCTGCCTGAGGATTCCAGTCGCTATCGAACAGGACGACGATATCGGCCGTTACTAGGTTGATACCCAAACCACCCGCTCGAGTCGTCAGCAAGAAAATGAACTTTTCGCTGCCGGGCTTGTTGTATTCGTCAATTGCCTTGGTTCGAGAGTCGTGATCGGTGCCTCCGTCGATACGGCAGTATTGGAACCCTCGAAATAGACAGTAATCCTCGAGTATGTCCAGAACTCGACTCATCTGCGAGAAGATAAGGACTCGGGACCCCTTTTCCTTCATGCTCTTGAGCAACTTGTCGAGAATGATCATTTTGCCGGCGTTATCCACCAAGTGCTCGTCGGTGGTATACGGGGGTCCCGGTTCCTGTGGTCACGAGGAAATCAGCGTAATTCGAATTGAATGAAGAGCCTGGCGTACAGCACCATCGAAGACTGTGTGCAACCAGAAGGATGAGCTCCTGTTCGCGACCGAAGCACTCCTGCAATCACTTACGATACGGGTGATTGCAACATTTTCGCAATTGCATGACGATGTTTAGCAACCTAGTCTTGCCTTCTCGCTTGCCAGTCGCACCTGCCAGCCAAACGTCAGAACCACAGGTTTCCCCCAATCGATATACACTGACCGTTAACCGCATCGATGTCCTTCTCCAGCAACGACTTGTACCATTTCCTCTGCATTTCCGACATACCGACATACAAGTTAATCTCCTTTTTGGGGAGGAGAGAATGCTCCACATCCGCCTTGACTCGTCGCAGCAGGAAAGGTCGCAAAACTTTATGAAGCTGCTGGACTACTGAATCTTGTTCGTCTGGGTTGTCGCCCTTCTGCTTGAACCAGTCGTCGAAGTCCTCACTGTGACAAGATCGACGTCAAGCTCTGAAAGTCGAGCACTCAAAGACTGGATCTCACCTCGAAGAAAAGACGTCTGGAGTAGCATAGAAGTGTAAGTCGCAAGAACGATGCATAACATGCGAAGTCGAGGCTTACCAGGCAAGATGAAGTTGAGCAAGGCCCACAACTCCTGAAGGTTGTTTTGCAACGGTGTACCAGTGATAAGCAGTCGGCCACGACTGTTAAAGGATCTGACGATTTGACTGAGGAGAGAATCGACGTTCTTGATACGATGTGCCTCGTCGATGACAATGTATTCCCAACTGAACTTCTTGAAGGTTGTCTTCTCGCGCAAACACATCTCGTATGAAGTCACCATGATGTCAAAGTCTTGCGTCAAAACACGTTTGTCGATGAGTTCGGCCTAGACGCGATTGCATATGAGATCAATGTTCCGGTCCTATACATCCGGATATAGAGGAGATACGTACTCTCTCTTCTTTCGTTCCCTGCAAAACAATCGTGGAGAACCCTGGTACCCATTTGGCGATCTCTCGCTTCCAGTTATCCAAGGTCGATTTGGGAACGACAATCAAATGTGGCCCGGAGATACCGCATCGGAATTTCAGGTGACCCAGAAAGGCGATAGTTTGCAGCGTTTTGCCGAGACCCTGGAAGCATAGACTTTAAGAACATACTTCAAATACCAAGCGTATCGCACGCACCATTTCATCCGCCAAGATCCCATTGATACCATTGTGATGCAGACTTGCCATCCAGTTCAATCCCTGGATTTGGTAATCCCTCATCTTGCCGCCCTTGACAACTGGCATATGCGATAGGCGTGAGTCCAGCCATTTGAAGCTGAAGATGTTATTCAGACTCACAAGCCGGACTCTCGTCGTAGACAAAGACATCATCGTCAGTCTCATCCTGTAACAGCTCGGCATCTTCCTCCTTTTCCGACTTTCTGTGTCGCTTGTCACTAGAGAGCGCCCAATTCAGATAAGACTCTAACGCGACCCTGGTTATTCACTCACGCTGCTTTTTTACCCTTCCCACTATCTTTTGCCTGCTGCGCCTCAAGCATTTCGGCAAAAGCCGGATCACGGTTTTTCTGTGGCAAACGTCGACAACATCTGGATCAGTCGGAAATGGACTGTGGTGAGAAAACATACCTTGATATCCACAAAGTGCTGGAACAATTCTGTTTGACCAAGCAGATACGAGAAACGCTTCATGGAGTCCGCCAGCTACCGAACAGCGCCCAGAACGCGTCAGCTGTTGTGCGGATTCGAAGAATTTCGGTCCTCACCTTTTGCTTCTCTAAACCGCCCCGTTTACCTTCCAATGCATTGAATTGAGCTTTCCTCTGCTCCTTGACCTCTCGGCGGCGATCAGCCTCTGCCTGCCTTCGAGCCTTTGAGGGCGTAACGGCCTGTAAAATGGCCGATGAGTTCCAGCGATCAGTGCGAAGTATATCGACTAATACGCACCGAGCCAAGCAGTGCATCTTCATCATCGACACTCATTCGGTCGTCATCTCCATCCTCTGAAGGAGTTCCAGGAACGTCCGCATTGGCATCAATTTCGTTTCGCAGGTGAGATCCAGAAGCGACAGCCGTCGGAAGCGGCGACACCTTGAACAGAATCGAAATCAGTGTCTCGTGATCCTAGTCACGGAGCGCCGGGACTCACAGCACGGCTCATCGAGATGTCCCTGCTTGACGGGACAATATCCGAATACTTGTCGTCATTCAATTGATCGTTCTGGAAGAGAGCAAGTGCTCGAGTTGTTTAGCGGAAGTCAGCCATTACAGCTAAGATATCACTTACCGACATGATGCAGCGCAGCAATGGCGAAGAAGCTGATGCGATGCGGTCTCGTCTGCAAAACGGGTAGGGATTCGTAACAACTGAAATGCAAGCAATAGGTACGCGACTTCTGGCTCGTCTTCTAGCTTTCTCAAGCTGGTCGTTGAAGAGACCGAATGGCGAGTTTGAGCAGTTGTGGCAGACGTTCTGGTCCCAGACTCCAGTATCGATGGCGCAGTGAGCTGATGAAGAGGATAAAGATTCTCCTGTTCGCGTCCAAGGGGGAACGCGGTCGGCGTGAACTGATCATTAACTCGATTAATATAGGCTGCGCCCAACTCTGGCACAAGGGGTGATCGACCGTTGCTGGGCATTCGGTTTCTAATGCAACTTCACCGTGATACTTGAGATAATCTCAGCCGCATCCTGGCTGTGAAAACGAAGCAATACCTAACAGTACTTGCACAATGAGCTCTCATCCAGTCCCAAATTCCAGCTCGAAAAAGGCGCTCGGCGGCATCGCGTCGACGGGTCTACATGTCGACACGATCAACAAGCTCACCAAGCGAGGCATGCCATATGCACCTTTCGTCGTGAGTACGAGATTCCACAGCCCGAGAAGCAATCATTCACACATCTTGATGAGTAGACAAATGTTGATGACTTCGTGGGCGGCCAGGAAGCCGGAGTCGAAGGGGTCATGAAGAAGTTTGAGGAGATGACAGCGTGAGTTGGCAGCTGGCTTGTCACATCGCATTGCTCATATGCTCCTCCGTTGACATACTAGGAAGTACCGCTATATGGAAGTGAACTTGCAGCAAAAGCGCAAAGGACTGGAAGTGAAAATCCCAGATATTTCCAAAACACTGGATGTTGTGCGGTTTTTGGAAGCCAGAAGAGTGAGTCACGCGCTTGCGAAAATTACAGGCTCTTTCCTCGTGCTGCGGTTCCTAAACTTTGTGTCATAGTGCAAACGACTTGGCACAAAACCGACGACAATACCAAAGCAACAGAAAACGGAAGACGACTCGGAAAGCGAAGCAGACGATGATGACGTGACATCGCAAACTTCGGAAGATTCAGAGGATCTCATGGACGAAGTGGACGAGCTGGATGCTGATGACGATGATGACGATTCCGAGTCAAAGCCTAAAGGAGGAAAAGCTCTCAAGACGCTGTACGAACTGAATGATACCTTGTTCGCTGAAGCTGAGGTGGATGAGGACGGAAATGTTGGACTGTGGCTAGGGGTAAGTCCAGGGCTGGCGTTTCTATGCTTTCTTGCTGAGCAGAAGGTGCAACAGGCCAACACCATGCTTCTTTATCCTCTAGCGGAAGCTGTTCTGCTCCTATCCGAGAAGCTTGCGGTCGCCAAGCGTTCACTGCGCCACACGAAAGAAGATTTGGAATTTCTACGAGAGCAAATCACCGTCATGGAGGTCAACTTTGCCAGGGTGCACAACGTGAGTCCAGACACCGCTTATGTGTTGAAACACACGCTCATACATGAATGCTTTGCGTCAACAAGTGGGACGTCAAGAGGTGAGCCGAAGTCGGCGTGTGTATTCCGAACACCGGAGACTAACTGTCTTGATGTTGCAGACGTCGCGGTGGAAAGTAGCTTCGGCAGCTTAGGTGGAATCTCTTCACATTTTCACATCAAGTTGCGTTGCAACATAGGATCTCAAACCAGAATTTGTCACAGAGGCCTCTGTGGCGCGCGCGAGGACTCTCTTCACTTGCTCAAACCATTTCTCAGACCGGACGTAACGGTCCTCTGTTTCTTCCATGTATACTTAGGCAGGAAGTACAGCAAAACAAAGCGCTACGAAAATCTATTCGGATTGACGGGCGGCCGTGAGCTCTGTTCCTGAGTTCCATTCGAGGGTTGTGAGGATCCTGTAAAGTTGCCTTTGAACTTGGGTTGAAATTTAGGGGCCCCACCCTGTGGCCGCGGAGGAACAGGTGGCAGCCCTCCATTGCTTGGCATGTCGTTCTGCCGGCTTCCGCCGTAATTGTTCATCGGCATTTGAGTTTGACGGGGCGGCATATTTGACATGTCTTGCCTTAGGCCGGCTTGTAATGGCCGGTTGCCAGGCCCAGCTGAATATGGTGCGACGTTCGCTTGTACGTAAGGATTCATCATTGGCGCCGAGGGTCCCGCGTTGTTGTTGAATGATATGCCGGATGTTGGCATCGACTGATTCATGATGGGTGCCTGGACGGGATAATAGGCCGGCGGCGCCGCATACGGATTATTAGCCCGAATAGGTTGGAACGATGCCGGTGGAAGCTGAGATGGTGGAGGCTGAATATGTGAACGCGGAGGCATGTTTGCCATGCCCATGGATGTCGCCATTTGCGCCTGCATGTTGGCTTGAGCATGCTGCACGCGCTCGATCTCTTTCGTGCGCTCTTTCGCTTCGGCTTCTTCCTGTTGGTCCCGACGTTCCTTACTGGCCGAAAGGTGCACCACCCTTGAGAGCGAAAGCCACGTGAGCAAAAGGGCTCGATTAAGTACCAGTTACTTACTCGTTCCGAGGTAAAGGCCCTGGCGACATCCAGATATAACGATCATTCAATGCTTGAGCTGCAGTGATGCGTTTAGTGGGATCAATTTGCAAAAATTTATCGAGCAGATCCTTGAATTCCTTTATGGCACTGAAAGTCCAATCTGTTTAGCCGACTGATCGTCCGGTAGATGAATCATGACCTTACTGATGGTACCGTGAATCCTCCCTTATGACTCGCTGCCGCGGGGGAGTCGAAATCTCGGTGACGGGTATGACCTTCCGACTGTCGATAGATTGATTATCGTTGATGACTTCCTTATGCTTGAGTACCGTTTCATATCGGACATATGTCGGCTGAGGTGTTCCGCAAAGATCAAAGATCAACTTCAATTGATCGGGATCACTTCTACCCATGAAAAGGACGCGACGTGTGAGCATCTCGCTGAAGATGCACCTATAAGACGAGGGCGATGTCAGAAAGGGATTAGCAAAACGTCGGAGAATTACGCACCCTACGCTCCACATGTCCACTTCGAAGCCATACTGTGTCTCCCCCATGAAGAGCTCGGGTGCACGGTACCATCTCGTGACAACCATGTTTGTCATGAATAGATCATCATCGCAATCGCAGAGATATCCTTCTGGCACTGCCCGAGCCAGTCCGAAATCTGCAATCTGGAGGAGGCCAGCATTGTTGAGGAGAATATTTGCGGACTTCAAGTCCCGATGAACGATGTTGTTCTGTGGAGCGAGAAGATGAGAGACATGAACAGAGTTGCGGAAATCTCTGATACCCACGTGATGCATATAAGCGACGCCTTCAAGCAGCTGAAGCATGTAAAGCTTCATTAGGCTATCTGTCATGTTGAGATTGGGGTTCTTCAGAAGGCCACAAAGATCGTGATCCATGTACGGGAAAACCAGGAAGGTTTTGAGATCATCTGATGTGGTGAGCAGGCGATTAGTTTCTGCCGGCGCTGCAGCCTCCACTGTGATCAGACGCACGGCTATGCTCTCTATCGACAACGATGTCGAGCAGAGGGACGACATTCTCGTGAATTAACAGCTTAAGAATCTTGATCTCCCGAACGGTCGTTCCCAAGACCTGGCGAGAGGTCATTCGTCAAATCGAGATGCAGCTTGTGCCAATTCGGCCGATGTTAGACTCACACCTGCTTTCCCTTGACCCTTCGCTTCCTCCGGTGGCTGCAAAAGCTTCAACGCGACGACCATATTGTCCTGTTTTCTCTTCGCCTTGGTAACGACACTGCGAAATAAGTCAGTCAGTTTGGCTCTTTTTGTTGAGCGAGAATGCTGACCCGAATGTTCCTTTCCCCAGAGTTGCGTCTTTCTTGTCTGCCCCGGTAGGCATGATGTAGTCGTCCAATCTTGAGGTTCCCATGAAGACCTTATGATATACTCGAAAGTCATCAGCAGAATCGAGTTTGTCGCCTTTTCGACGGATGAAGAATTCCTTGTCAGGCACGGATGCAGTGTGTTCGCTGTCCACAGCGGGTGTGCGCAACTCGTGCAGGCTGTACGTGGGGTTGCAGTTGGATGTCGGCGGACGACTCGGGTCTCCAGAACTTTGTGTGACGCCTGCTTCTATCATGGGAGATGATTGCTCCATGGGACTCGTTTGACGCCAAACGGTACCGACTCGAGATGCAGGAATCCCCGGAGATGATGGTACGGAAGCCGCTGGTTGTGGAAGTACCGGAGAGTAAACAGGCGTTATCGGGTTCAAGATGCTCAAAGGAATTGGAGCTCCGGGCACAACGAGGGATTCCGCATTCTGGACGCGGTTGGAATTGTCTTCGAGTTGGCGGGTCGGCATTTGTGTGACTGCAGTAGCGTCTATTGATGAGGCCATTGTTTCACCCGCAACTTCTTGCTTTACAGAAGCTGTCGAAGACAACATTGACGCGTCTTTGATGTCCGCCGACTCGTTCAATGCATGGCTGGGCGATACCACCGGTGATCCGAGCGGTTCGATATCCATCGCGTCAGACCCCGATGGTTCGGGTGGCGGAGCAGGGGGCGGCGAAGGCGGTGCGGGAGGAATGTCGTCTTCTGGCGGACCTGGAAGCGTAACGGATGGCATTGACGTCGAATCCGCCAGTTGTACGTCCTGCTGAGACCTTCCTGTTCGCTCAGCCTGGGATGGCCCCATCTCTATGCGCGGCCTCTTATTGAGAGGCTCATCCGGAAAGCGTTCTCCCTGCTGATGTATTGGGGAGCCTGGTCGCTTCAAAGAAGGAGACTTCCGCGACGCCGCTTGCTCCGTTCCCGGGATGCCGGTGGACTTCTGTTGAGGCGACAGTGACTCCCGTTTCGGCGGCAGTGGTAGATCTCCCGCTGGCCCTGTTGGCAAGACCTTCGGATTAATCGAAAGGCTATTGCCGCTCCGTGGCTGGGCCCTCTGCTCTTGATATCCACCCTGACCCCGCGAAGGTTCCATGTTTGCCTGAATGTTAGAGGGTTGGCTGTTGCGCCACCGTGAATGCAACCCTCCATTGTCCCTTGGGTCTGATGTCTGACCGTTTGGTGAAGGGGGTTTTGCGAGGTACGAGGGTTTCTGGTCCATTTGGAGACTTCCATTATTCTGCCTAGAGCTTGGGACAGACAATTCCTGCCAACCAGGCCTTCGGGTGAAGCCCGTTGTGGATTCTGGATTCGCTGCATCTGAACTTGCTGCCGCTTCTGTCGGTCTCGAAGTGAGTTGAGCATTTGAGGGTGGAAGGCGCATACGGCCGTGTTCCCGTAAGGAGTCATACCTGCGATCGTGATGATTTCGGCGGGCAGGATCGGCCCATGATCGAGTGTCGCTTCCGTCCCCATAAACGTCTGAGGACTGTCCACCACCATTCCGTCGATTCCCGTGTGCATTCGGTCCGTAACGATGTGTCCGTGAGCCTGATTGATGGGAATCCCAGCCGTTGCGGTCTTCGTGTTGGCGGTCCTCGCTGTTGTTGTGTGATATTGAACGGTCAGGAGAGCCGTAATCGAGGCCTGGTCTGTTGTAAGAAGATTGACTCGATATGTGTTGCGATCTGTGCTGATCGCGATAGCGGTCGTCTGGTTCCCGACCCCAGACATGTCGCGAAGGCAGCTGTTCATGCGGACGATCTCGAAAGTTGGGCCTGTTATTCGGAGCTTCCCAGCTGTCAGGCCTGGCTGAAGTATCGTTATGCGTTTGTCCGGAGGGATCTCTCCGCCGAGATGGCATGTCGTCAGCAACCCATGTATCGGTGCGACGTGGATGATCAGTTGAGTCCCTGGACCGGGAGCTCGAAAAAGCACCATGGGAGCCGCGCGACCTCAAGCGCGCTGCGTCATCTCTGCCTGTCGCACCGCGAGACTGAGACCGAGGCCGCGACTCGTCCCTCTTCCCCTCGAGGGACTTCCTGTTTCCCTCGGATGCGTCTGTCTCGCCCTCCCATTTCACCTGACTAGCGCCCTTGCTCTCCTGCGATGTAGGCGCTGATACCTTCTGCTCCTGCAAATTTGATGATGACGCTTTATCCTGCTTCGGTTTTCGTTCCGGAGATGCACTATATCTAGGCCGCCGATCCTCGCGTCTTCTGGTTGAGGTTGATCCATTCGACTGTGATGTCGAAGGCGGTGAACGCGGCACGACAGTGGGGTCTAAGGGCGTGTTATTACCGGATGCCACCTAGATGAAATATTTGCAAGTATACTCACTGGAAGCCAACTCGTTGATATTCCCAGGCAATGGAGCGGCAACATTTATTGGATCTTCGCTAACTTCGCCTTCTTCGCCTTCCTCGAGGTCCATCCTGACAGCCTTGACGCCCACAGCTGGCTTGACCAAAGAGCTAGTGCCGCGCACGGATATGCTGTTCGTAGGCAGAGCGTCCTTCGGTTCACTGCTTCTGGGGAAGGGTATCGACTGAGATGGCGACAAATTGAGTGACAGTGCAGCTGACTTCCGCGCCGGGGAGCCGACCTGCTCTTCGAATACCGCAGTGGGCGGTCGTGATGGGGCTTGACTTGTTGACGAGTTGTTCGCAGCTCCTTTGATTGAAAAGCTAACGATGGGGCCCTCGGATGACAGCGGTTTGGCAGGAGGTGACGAGTGAAAAGCCGCCGGGTTTGAGTTCACTTTACGCGGACTGCTGTGTTGCGCCGGAATTTGCATGGCGGTATATGCGTGTACTGTCGTTGGTGGATACCCCTATGCGCCTCGCAAGGGTTGTCCTGGCCAGCGTCGATTGAGCGGCGTAACGTGAAACAGACTAGTGTTTACCGCTGCCGACGCGCTGGTCACGGATTCTCGTTCCTCAAAGATACGGACGATTGGTTTCGTGTAGACTGTTTCCTCCTTGACTAATCCATCGCGCTTGCCTTGCGATATCCTGTAGGACAGCGAGCGTGTACGGCATATTGCCCCAGCGCACGCTTGGCTCACTTCATACGAGCATGGATGCATGCAAGCGATCGCCAACTCCTGAATTCGGGCGCACCAGTTGGCGCACCTGTACTATCTGTTTGACTTGGGTTGTCTCAAGCTTCTTCATTTCTGCGCTGATGCAACGGACAATGTCAACTTTGCCACCGTGCCCAGTCGTCGTGCATGATGCTCGAATGCAGCTTGATGCCATCAGTTTCTTCGTCATGTCATCACGCGATCCCGCTGGGAATTCTGGCACGGACGCCGGGCAAGTCCCATGGGGACTTCCGCACAACGAATCCGCTCAAGTACGCAGCCCATATTGAACGGCAGATGAAAGCTACGTAGTGAAAGCCATCGGGATGGAGCGAGCTCGCAAACGCAGTGCTGCAGTAGATAGGTCATGACATGTATCAGAGCTAAAGCGAAGGCACGAATGCAATCACAACAGTCCGACGATACAACATAGCACCAAGGCTATACAATCGGGAAAATGGCATATCGATATCGGAAAATGATAGATGTTTGCTCAGAGGTAGCGAAGAACGAAGGTGTAAAGGTTGATGGCGGGGGCGCGACCTGTGCGTTACAGGTACGACCTGGTGATTGCAATCTAAGCGTGATGCTTAGGTTCGCTCTCCTCGCAATCGTCGGGCGAGCTGCATGTCCTTGGGCTGAATGGTGACTCGCTTGGCGCTGAAGGAGGGATATAGTCAGCGAAGAGCGCAACAATGAATCAGATGGCAACTTACTGGATGGCAGCCAAGTTGGTGTCTTCGAACAAGGAGACGAGGTAGGCCTCGGAAGCTTCCTGCAAGGCCATGACGGCGGAAGACTGGAATCGCAAGTCGGTCTTGAAGTCCTGGGCGATTTCTCGAACCAATCGCTGGAAGGGCAGCTTTCGGATCAAGAGCTCGGTCGACTTCTGGTACTTTCGGATTTCTCGGAGGGCGACGGTACCGGGCCTGTATCGGTGGGGCTTCTTGACACCTCCAGCGGTTGGCTGAGTGGCCTTTCGGGCAGCCTTGGTGGCGAGCTGCTTTCGGGGAGCCTTACCACCGGTGGACTTTCGTGCGGTTTGCCTGGAAGGGTGTAATGTTAGTAAAGCTGATTCAAGTGTTCCGATCCGCTATGCAGCACAAGGTGATGTCGGATTGTTGGACGTGCAACTCACTTGGTTCGGGCCATTGTGAAGTTGGTGTATGAAGTTGTACGAGATGGGAAGACTTGTGGGTAGAGGATTTGACAACAGTTCTGTTTTCAACGGTACAACGTTATATAGAAGCAACGATGGATGGCAACAAACACCGCCGGCACAGGTCTCACGCGAGAGGATGACATCGTTCCGCAGGACAGAGTCGGTTCACAACGGCAAGACGATCCGTCCATCAGCATCACGTGACAAGAATCAGACATCAGGCTCGATTATCAGCTGGGACTCTGCCCGTCTTTCGCGTCCGGGAATGACATGGCACGTTTCACGCACAAAGGGAGGAGAGCGGGAGCGGATCCCGATTTCCCTTACCTAATACGGATCCCAAGTGCTCCGCGGAAAAGCGATCGATGAGTGAAACCAAATGTCGCTCACTTAGATTCATGGTTCATGGCCTCGACTGGCATGGGAAAGGCAGATTGTATGACAATCACGTTTAACATGCATGCAGTGATATCCGCAACAGTTCGCTCTGGGCTGCACAAAACGAGCCGCACCAATGTCCTGCGAGCCGCATTCTCGACCAGCAGCTCGCAAGCTGCACCGCGCACCGAAGGCCGGGATGGAAGAAGAGGGGACAACGCTTTTGATATCACCGGCATTCAGAAGTTCCAGTTTGATGACACAACGAGCTATGGACACATGATTCTGGAGAAGAAGCGGGAGAAGCTGGAGTTGCTGCAGGCCATCGAACGGGACAGAAGTCTGCTGGAACGTAAGTCGATAGCTCTCCGTTCCAATCGTTTCATATCGCTCATGTTTCGATCAGAACAACGAAAGCCTTTCCAGCCGCCATCAAAAGATCAGTACCTTCGTTTCACAACTACAATCGACCTCGTCACGCCTACAGATGCCTCGCCCCGAGAAACAGCCCACACCCACAAATCCGTCGTGCATGTCCCTATCGGACGCCTACCATTAAGCGATGACGCTGCCATTCACCGATTCAAGCTTTTGGCCGGTCCAAGATGGATACCGCCCAAGGATGTCGTCTTGCAGCGGGAAGGCGGGGAGACGCACGCGGAAGAGGCGCATGGCTGGTTCAAGATGAGCCAGGATAGCTTTGGAGAGGTTAGGCTGAACAGGCAGTGGATAATGGACACGATGCACAAGCTTGTGCAGGAAGCGAACGTGAGTGGTGATGTGAAGAAATACGCCGTATCCCGTGTATTGATCGCCTGGTCCCCATAGTCGACGACGTCCACCATCGCGCAACAAGACTTACCGCTCGATCTGCGTCATGTGTATGCTCGACTGCGCAAGAAGCGGGACAACAAGCGCGGGGACCATGTCTGGGCCAGGGTACAGGCCAGAGCCGCAGCAGGAAACGGAGGCGGCATCCCGGGCTTCCCAAAGGAATGGCTGTAGCGAGATTCTATGGTGATGCCATGAGAACCGCTGCTCATGAGATACGTTCAAGCGATATGGCGTGAAAGTCCTATCAATACAACGGGTACCCTCGATCGGCTACGTACCATGACACGTCACTGAGATCCCGGCTTCGTATCCTGTTTTTTCTCCCTTTCCTGCTCGACCTTTGCATGCTGGTCCTTGCCGTCCGTCTTGTTCATCAATGCATTAAACCGCTGCTTCCTCCATTGCGGACCCTTCTTGACCAGAATGATGGGCATAGGCGCGAGTGCCACAATGATGCCACTGAAGAGCGTGAATGCCCACCCTTCGCCAATGGCGCTTACTACTGGATCGATGACGGCAGTGGCTCCGGCTGCAAGAAGACATCGAGTGAGGTTGAACTTGGCGGCAGACAGCAATCGTCAACTTGTGCGGGACCAGTGATGCCTTCAGCAACTTACAGAAGCCGTGATCGCGCCACCCGTTCCAGGGAAAAGATCGACCATCAGAACCGAAGTTATACCCATCGTGATTTGTAATCCGCCGCCAACTGTGACAAAGAATGAGCCAGGGTGTTTCGCTGTCACTCTGGCTACTCACTAAAGAACTGGCATATGATAGAGGCCGCTATATTTGTTTTCGATCTGAGGGACCATCCTAGTCCCACACAAGCCACGAGGTAAATTCTGAAGCGGAAAGCGAGTCGATTAGTGCAAGCCCAGCCCATGTAGCAGAGATGCTACTCACGCCACAACATAAGGGAACGCTCGGAGTCGTGTCTTTTCCAAGGGGAAATCCTCCATGGCTATGACTTCGTTCGGCTCGAAACCGAGAGCTTTTTTCGCACGCTTGAAGTCCCAGTCAAGGAATCTTCCGATCCCGAAAGCCATGGCCATCGCACCGATGCCGTTGGATCTGAGTAAAAGAAATCAGCTTGCCAGACCGCTAGACCACCGCCATCGAGACTCACAGGTAACACAATCCGATCTTGACATCGTTGTAGCCGTAATTCTTCTTGAGAAGTTGTGAGTATACAGTCAACACGCAGTAGAATTCGGCGTAGATAAAGCTCGAATACATGAGCATAAGGATCACATCAGGATAGAAGAGCATCCGGAACGAGGCAATTGGATTGAACTAGATGAAAATCATTTCCCTGTCAGCGTTCTCGTTACCGTTTGGAAATACCCGACTCACTTTCTTTCTTGGCATGTGAGGCGCCTCTTTCGGTGGAAGGATGCCTATGCCAAATCTATGTTTGGCTTCTTCGCGCAGCTTGAGGCTCTCCTGAGGACGCCTGTTATACCAAGGCTTTGGTAGCGACCCATCCCCCACAATGGACCGCAAGGTTTCCGGTAAGAAACTATGTCGCCATTGGGTGTCGTGAGTTTCTATCCCGCCTCGCCGTATGCGTGCTTACAAAATGATTGCAACCAGGCTGACACCGCAGCCTATGGCGAGAATCCAGAATATCCATCTCCATGATAGAGCATAAGACAGGATACCACCCAAGACTGGGCCCTGACGCACACAGGTGAGTTTCGAAAGATGCCTGACTACGTTCTTTCATGACTCACAATCGCAGGTCCGGCCATGCTCAGTGCGCTAAAAAGTCCCATATACTTTCCTCGTTCTTCTGGGGTCGCAATATCGCTAACACAACCACTCCCGATACTGATAACGGCGGATCCACCAGTCGCTTGAACGATCCGGAGCACAAGCAGCAGCCAGAAGGCTGAGGTTGGCGTGAGAGCCAGACCTATGCAAGCTCCGACGTAGATGAATAGAGTGATGATGTATACCGGTCGACGCCCTATGCTGTCAGATAGAGAACCCCAGAACGAAGGCGTGAGCCCTTGGAATACCCTGCGACGGAGTCATTAGCACGCAGTCGTCCCAAATTTCTGCACACGACTTACAGATATAAAGTCATGGTCAAATTGATGTCTTCGCTTGACCGCTGAAACTGTTCTGCAAGTACCGGCAGACTCGGTGCAAGGATAACACTGGAAATTGGGCTGAACAAGCCAGCAACACTGGAAATGACGACAATTCCCCATTTCTGCTTCTTGGTGAAAGAGCTAAAAGGCTTCCTTGGCTTCGGCCCTTCATCGGTTTTCGGGAGGATGTCCTCAGACGACGTGACGACTGAGGTGTCTTGCTGTACAGCGGCCGCATCTGCCGGGGCGGTTGTGCCCAAGGTTTCTGTTTGTTGCGGTGTGAGGTCCCGCACTATCGAAGTCGCATCGGATTCCGAGCCCGAATCTGAGTCCGATGAAGGTGAGATTGGTGGCTGAGATACACTATGCGCTGCTGCGACCTCTGTATTCACGGAAGCGGCCGTAGACTGTTGCATAATGAATTCCCTTGCTGTCTCTTGCGGTGTCTTTCTTCACACCTTGCAGCTGTAAGGATTGCAGACTTCGTTCGGGTCTTGTACAAACATGCAGATTTCTGCAGGGTTGATATCGAGCGATGTTATACCGAGGCGCCCCTGCATCACGAGAATACATGCAAACGAGCATTCAGGACTCGCCCACAAAAGTGTCCCGCAATTGCATTTCCGCAATGAGATGTGTCGGATAAAGCGTCAGAGCGGGATGACATGTCGGCAGCTCATCGGCAATAAAGCGTCGGCGTACGCCGATAGCTCAACCCGCTACTCTTCCCACTCCACTAGTCAACAGGCTACTCAACAGCTCTCTCGACTGAATACATCTCGCATTCCGAGGGGGCTCTTCCTGATCAGATTGGCCGATCAATAACGAGGATCATGGTGAAGGTAGGCTTCAAGGACCGATCGGCACCTGCCATTACAGCATCCGCTAACAAAACTGTGGTAGCATCCTGAACTGTCAAGCCGAGTCCGATATCATGTACTTTGCAGAGCAATCCCAGAGCCAGATCGGTGTCGCCACATGTCGAATGATGTATCCCATCGACATCATCATATCTCGGCAGCATTTGTGTCTTCCTGAGTTGCCGCTTCCCTCGGCCTTGGTCGCAGGATGGACAGCCCATGCTGTATGACGTCTTTGGCCCTACGTGCTTCCAAATCCAAGCCCTCACACAACTCGGGATTTATAGGCACGGTCTGCTGGTTTGACTCGTCGGCTCGGGGCTGTGTTGGTCGAGGCAATATTGCGGGAGTTCGACTATCGGTCGACGAGTAGAATGACAGGAACTCTGCTGGGTGATTGTCCAAAAGACGTGTAACGTATGGAAGAAGCATGTCCTTGGGATTCCCAGCGTCGTTCGCCATATCGGCCTGAACGTAGAGAGTGACTGTAATACAGTGATAAGTATGCGGCAACAGAGTGCGCGGCTTATCGACTCACATTGATCTGCTGGACAGCTACCGGTTCCGGAACCCATCAACAAAGCCCGGACTGCAGTCGCTGGCGCTGCTTCACCGGGCCCAGGTGGGAAAATTAGTAATACCACATCCTGGGTCATTTCTGTAGTCTCAAGGCTGTCTGTGTCGCTCGGCTCGCTGGTCGTTGGCGCAAAAGCTGCTTTGATTGAAAGTGGTATGGCCTTCAGTATCGCAATGCAATTAGCCTGCCGCGATGATGTTGTGCTTTCCGCTGTCGCTATCGATGGATGTTCAAGTGGACTTCCGCTGATGAGCAGATCAGTGGTGATGGGGATTGGATGCGCGGGTATGCTAAAGGTGATGGAATGAGATGCACCATCCTGACTCGCTATTGGGTGCAACTGCAGGTCCGATATTTTGCTCTGCGACCCAAGTATATATGTCCCGCCGTGAACGGCGCAGGCTCTGTCAAGTCGTGGTAAACACAGATAAGCACCATCAAAGGCGTCCACAAACGTCGCGCCGTACCTGCAGAAAGCCTGTGTGATCTCGCCGATTCCGCCGTACTGGGCTACTAGGAAAGGTGACGGTCCATAACGTCCAATCGACTTGAAGTATCGATTCATTCTGATCAGGGCAGGTCCCGCGGGGTCTATATAAAGGCTTAGTCATTGGTAGCAACAGGACATTAGAAATCTCGCCGTACCTGAAGGACTGCTGCAGAACGCTATTCCATACGCAATCGTTTCCGCTAGCGTATCCGAAAGCTGGAACGTCGACTTTAGATAGTCGATGATCGGTTCGCTTTCTTTGCCTGGCCAGTGACTGGTCGTGAGAATGACCCATGGAAGAGACTAGCGATTATCAACTCACCGCGAAGCATTGGATCAACATCCTCCTTACCAAGCGAGAACCCCTTTTCCGATGACGCAAACATGATAAACTTCATGAGCCGACGTTTATCCAGAAGCGACAATGATGAATCCTTGAAAATCTGATCCTTTCCTGCCGGTACCCTCTTCCAGCTGCCGCTGAGGCTCAAATCTCCCTGCCGAGGGGTGTGCAGAATAGCAATGCCGTCGACCAGGCGAAAGTTGACGTACTTGCCAACGTCTTCTTCGATCAGGGTTTCGATGAGATCGCCTCGCGCAGGTAGAGTCGTTGGAAAGAGCGACAGGGCGTACTGCCGTGCGACGCGCGGCAAGTCGTCCTTGAACAGCTCAGAGGGAAATTCATACGAGGCGTCCGCGTATCGGGTCGAAGATGACGCCTGGACTTCATCAACCCATTGCATCATCTCGTCCACGGTCAGACTCGCATGCCGGTCGCCATAATAGTCGTGCTCGTCTAGGTGCAGAACACTATACCCCTGCTTCGCGAGCGCTCTGCTCTGGAAAGTTGAGCATCAATCTGCTTGACCATCTCGATCACGCGCGGAGACTTACGAAGCAGCGATAGACTCGCTCAGCCCTGTTCCCACCACTGTCACATCGAAGTGGCTCTGTCCGATGCCATCTTCGGGCGAGTCAGAGGCAACGTCCGTCATTACTGTTGTCGTTTCAAGAGATGCTTGCAAGGCTCCTATCGCAAAATCTAAGTCTTCATGATGCGACGTCACCTTACGGGCCCAGAACGCTTCGGTCCGGGCAGAGCGCGGGCGCACCGCTGTTCCGGTCGAGCGGACTAGCTAGCGGACTTCTGCACTTTAGCATTCCGTCTGTCAGGGGGCGTCGGCTATCACGCTGCGACCTGTATTACCGGAAATCATGGCAATGCGAGATCGCGGTCTTGGGCTATATATCGCTGACTCTCCATCTGCAATAGGTGGGGTCCCGACTTGTCCTTCCAAGCTTACAGCTATCATTCATCCACTACGTCACACAACATGTCTCTCGCTCCCGACTGGGTCAAGCAACTCAAGCCTGCCGAGCCGCAGGGCTCCGACATTCTCGCCCTTGAGCGAGGGCGATCGTCATTGCAGGCGGACAAGATGGCGCTCTACCTGTTCGGCGAGGAAAGGCTGCGCCGAAGGAGGGACGTTGAGAATGTCTTGAAGAACGACCCCGTTTTCGACAAGAAGAACAACTACTTCGATGGCCGAGTCGACAAGTTCAAAACTGCGTTGGCGCGTGCGAAGCGAATGCGACAGTTGGCTGTCAAATACAACTGGGACGATATGGATGTTGAGATAGCTCGAAAGCTGATCTCGGAGCCCGATCCCTACGGGCTGCATTCAAGGTGAGACCGCATGCTGTTGCGGATCTCGAGCTTCTCGCTGAATGCTTCATGCCTTACCTTCCAATAGCATGTTCCTCATTACCTTGCGGGACCAAACAACCGAAGAACAGAAGCGACTGTTCCTCGACAAGGCCGAGGCTTACATCTACATCGGCGCCTATGCCCAGACCGAATTGGGCCATGGCTCTAACGTTCGAGGTCTCGAAACGCGAGCAACCTGGAACCCTGACAGGAAGACATTCACTATGCACTCGCCCACCTTGACCGCTTCCAAGTGGTGGATCGGTTCCCTCGGACGAACGGCAAACCACGCTGTTGTGATGGCCCAGCTGTACATCGATGGAAAGAACTACGGACCGCATCCCTTCATGGTTCAGATCCGAGATCTCGAGACTCACGAGCCGTTGCCCGGCCGACATGTCGGTGATATTGGACCCAAGTTTGGGTACAACAACATGGGTACGTGATGCTATACCGTATCCGATGCACAGGCTGATTGTTTGCCCTCGCAGACAACGGTTTCCTGTTGTTCGACAACGTTGAGATCCCTCACGTCAACATGCTCGCGCGATTCGCTCGAGTCGACAAGGAGACGAACCAATACGTCAAGCCGCCTTCATCGGCCCTGACTTACGGAACCATGACCTGGGTTCGTGCCAACATTGTTCTCGATGCGGGAGCTACCCTCGCTCGAGGTACCACCATCTCCCTCCGATACTGTGCCGTCCGAAGGCAATTCCAGGACAAGGACGCCAAAGAGGGTGCCGATGAGAGTCCCGTTCTCGACTACACCATGGTACAGTACCGGTTGTTCTCCTGCCTTGCCTCCGCTTTCGCCATGCACTTCTCGGGTCAGGCCATGATGCGACTTTATAACCAAAAGCAAGAATGGGTGAACAAGAACAGCAACATCAAGGGCAAGCCCGATGTCGGCAAGCTCTCCTCGACGGAGCGTGGACCTGCGCCCGAAGAGGTCAATGGCGGAGCCGACATCTTGGCGGATCTGCATGCCTCGTCATGCGGTCTCAAGGCTTTGGCCAGTATCACCGCTGGTGAAGGTCTGGAGGTTTGTCGACGGGCGTGTGGTGGTCACGGTTATTCGTCGTTCTCCGGTCTCGGAACGTACTACGCAGACTACCTGCCGACACTCACTTGGGAAGGTGACTCGTACATGATTACCCAACAGGTTGCTCGATACGTGAGTTGAATTCCGCCTCTAATTCCTCCTGACTGTGCTAATACTGTCTATCTCCTTAGCTTCTGAAGATGGTTCGACAAGTCGTCAAGGGCGACAAGCCCAACAACGACGCGACAGAGATCATCGCTGCATATCTTGCTAAGGCCGATCTCAAGACCGGCAAGGCCCCACCGCCTCCAGACTTCGACATTATCGGCAACGATGGCGATCTTGTCAAGGCCTACGGTTGGAGAGCAGCACAGATGGCCGTCGAGGCGTGGAGGCGTCGTGATGTTGAACACGTTGCCTGGAACGCTTTGCTCATCGACTTCTGGCGATTGAGTACCGCGTTCTCTCAGTACCTCGTTGTCAAGAACTACCACGAGTCATTGCAGTCCACCGCACAGGACCGAACGCTCGACTCCACCAGCATCGAAGTCTTGCGGGACTTGTACCGACTGTACGCCTTCTACAACATTGAGAACTACGGTCTCGAATTCCTCGCCTCAAGCGCGGCCACACCAAAACAAGTCGCTTACATCCGACGAAAGGGCGTACCCGAAGTCATGGCACGCATCCGTCCGCATGCCGTCAAGCTGGCCGACAGTTGGGCATTCAGTGACTGGCAGTTGGACAGCTCGCTGGGCCGGGCGGACGGTAATGTTTACGAGGACATGTTCTACCGGGCCAGTACCAGCGGCAACAACCCTTTGAACTACCTCACGTTGGACCCTCGGGCGGACAGCAAGGTTCTCGTCAAGGTCGACCGAACTCCCAAACGGGCTCAGGCGAAGTTGTAAAGAGAATGGAGTTCTTGCATGGCGACCCTCGGGATGGACTTTATCATAGTGTGCGAGACCAATATCGCACAAGGTTACAGGGAGAATGAATTCGTTGTAATAGAAACGCTTTGGCAGATGCTATTCGTTCGTGCTTACTTCCACACTTTTCAGAGACAGGGCCATCAGAGGATGCGACTCGGGAGATGGTCTATGGATCCAGAACAGCTTGCAGAAACGGGCCAATCTGCAGTGGGTGACTCGAAGGGATCCTCGACAGTTATGCGGACCAGTTCAGACCAGTCGTGGCGACCCGAACAAGTCCCGAGCATCGAGCATGCGTCGCAGCAGTTCACAAAGCTGTTCACAACAGGCTATACCGGGAATGTGGAGGTCGCTGACGCAAGCAGTGGTGGAGTTCAAAGTTAGTACTTTCAACTCCACCAGTGACGCATCTTCGCGCGCGTCGGTGGCATTTCCCACCGACATATTTAGGTGAACTCTCGAAAATCTTGTTAACAGATAGCCGGACAGAACTGTTATAATACATCAGGGAAAAAGCGTACTCAGCTCCTCGTGCAACCACGCCAATCAAATTATCCGTATCGCTTCCATAAACAGATATCTGTGCGTAAGTGGCAATGTCTCTCGAAATATAGCCTGACGATCATGCCCTCCCGCAGTGTTCTAATAACACATAATGTCCAGCCCCAAGACCGTGCTCGTTACCGGTGTTTCCGGATTCATCGCAACCCACGTTGCCCTCCGATTCCTTGAAAATGGATGGAACGTCCGAGGTACTGTCCGAAGTGAAGACAAGGGCAAGAAGGTTGCCGAATTGCCATGCTTCAAGTCTTACGGGGACAAGCTCTCGTTCACCGTTGTGGAGGATCTGGTATCTGGCGACTTCACCGAGGCGGTGAAGGGAGTAGATGCTGTCGCCCATACAGCAAGGTGAGCACTCAAGCATGCGCAACCGCGGTCGTCTCGATTGACCTTATCGTGCCATTAGCCCCTTCCACATGGCTGGTAAGGATTGGGAAAAGGATTACAAGAATCCTGCCGTCGAGGGTACTAAGCATGTACTTGAGAGTGCTGCTAAGGAACCTTGTGAGTCCGATGTACGAGGGGGTCAATCGTGCAGTCACTAAACTCTGCATCTTTCAGCCATCAAACACGTCGTCGTCACCTCCTCGTTCGCCTCGATCGGCGACTTTAGCAAGCCAGCCACTGAGCAGAAAGGCAAGACCTACACGGAAGACGATTGGAACCCGATCTCGAACGAAGACTGTGAAAAGCTCACGGCTGATTCGGAGGGAGCCGGATCGATCTGGTACTGTGCATCAAAGAAGTTTGCGGAGCTCGCTGCTTGGGATATTTCGAAGAAGGCTTCCTTCAAGTTGTCCACTGTCTGCCCGCCGAGTAAGTATCGCAACGTAGCTTATTGCGGCTGTTGATCAGTCTTATCCTCGCAGTGGTCTTCGGTCCTCCAATTCACTCCATTTCTTCCTTGGACGCCCTCAACACCTCATCCGGTGCCGTCTACTCGCTCATGAAGGCGGACGGATCGAGTGCCAAGGAGGTCCCGCCCACGGCATTCCCGGCGTTTGCTGATGTCCGTGAAGTGGCGGATGCCCACTACGAGACCGTCGCCCGTGATATTGAGGGCCGATTCTTGATCTGCAACGGAGTGAGTAGTGCTGTTCTGCAGATTAGAGCTTGAAACTTACGTAGCCGGTTGCTCAGGCCTTCGACAACCAACACATTGTCGACTACATCCGAGAGACTTTCCCTGAGCTGAAGGAACGACTCGCTGAGGGCAAGCCCGGAGACTACATGGATGACAAGGTCTTCAAGTTGGACGCTTCCAAGTCGAAGAAGGAGCTCGGTATCAACTACCACAGTTTCGAGCAGTGTATCAAGGACACCGTCAACGAGCTGTTGGCCGTTGAGAAGCGAGTCAAGGCTTAAATACCCCATGAACCCATATTATACCATACTGTAGCCATAGAGTGTTGAAGTGACGTAAATACCGTTATGATGAATTGGTGTTTACTGTGCAGGGCTGATTGCTCAGCGTCCCGCTAATGTTGACTGAGGCTTAAAGTCCCTACGGCGATGGATGGCGAAAGTTGCTCGCAGAAGGTATCAACGAAAGAATATCTGAAATACAGAAAAGTCGAAGAACACCTTCGGCTCAGCTTCGGCTACAGATCTCGGCATAAATACCGCGAAATGGAGCTGGAATTTCGCTGGATTTCCCGAGCGATTTACCGGAGGTGCTTGACGATAACGATCTGATCTCGGGATCTAAGAAAAAAGGGTTTGCTTTGACGTGACATCATGAGATAATCGATCTCGCTCTCGGTTCTTATTATTCTCTTGATACCTTTGGGACCAACCATTCGTTCGCTTCACCCTTCACGCGTCTCCCTCTCTTACAGCCAAAACGGATTTTACGGAGCGGCGACTTTGTCCACAATCGCCTCGATCGATCGTGCAACTTCCGTCAAACAAGCTGGTCAAACCTGATAATTTCACGAAGAACACATATCCTGGCAAGCTAGTTCACAGTGAGTTGGTTGTCGACTGCTGTCACTTCTGTCCATTTAAACGTATTCCAGAATGTCCTTCCTCTCGAGCCTTCCGCCGGTCGACACGGCTCTTTTAGCCAGGGTGCTTCCTTTAATACCTGTCATTACCGCTTCGAATGTCCTGGCCATCTCGACGGAATGGATATGCCATCTCGCCCCACTCACAACTCTCAAATCGCCGATATCGGCCAAGACGATTAGCGAGGTCTTCCGGAGGTCATACATCAATGGAGCATACACATTTCTCGCCAATCTCGTCTTATCGATCGCGACATCCGGGTATCTGTGGTATCTGGCCGGAAAGGGTGGAGAGGGGAGCTGGTACCGAAGAGCGACTGTGGGCATCGGATCAACAACGGCGAACAGGCTTACACATCCGGCATCGGTGCATCCTATGCAGTCGCTTCCACCAACCGATCTCCGACGGACATTCTACGGCTTGACATGCATATTTGGCATATTGCACCTTGCGCCTTTCGGGATTATGATCGTCCGCTACGTTCACAAGGCGTGCGATGGACAGGGAAAGCTCAAGGACGAGAAGGAGGTCAAGGGAGCACTCAAGAATTGGCTCTGGGTCAACAGTTTGCGAATCTGGATGGACGTCGCGGGAGTGGTCTGCGCGGTCGCCGCATTAGTTGTGGATTGAAGTTGGACCTGCGGTGTGTATAGATGAGAAGAAAGGGAGAGGCACATAGATGCGAGTACTGTATCATAGTGCATAGACAATGACTGCAGACATGGAGAACGTTTGCCATTTGGTGCAAGCTAAGAGTCCACTACGTCCAAGATGTCCCATGAGTCTTTCCGTCTCAAGTCAGAGTCCACGACCTCAAGATCTCACCTGGCATCCGTGACCATCATCTTATATGGAGTAATTTATGGAGTTCCCTGCGTTACATCCTTGACAAGAGGGAAAGCTACTTTTAGACCTCTAGACGAGCACGCGATCGTATCTGCGAGTAAGACACGGACCCGCGACCGGGCCGATACGTGATTACGATACGCTGAAATCTGAACGAGTTTGCAATTGTCATGGTCTGAAAGACTGAAGCCTACACCTCTGTGCGCTCTTAACAGCTTTACTCTCAAGACGCTCGAGATCTCTCGACTTGCAGCAGCCTTGGCGACGATATCCACAAGCTGCGAGACGGCAAGATCTTCCAGCAGCAACCATCATCAACAACCCCAACGAATCTAAGCGAAACAACACAGACAAAATGCGTCAAGACCTCGAAAAGTCTTATACCAGCGCACCCTCGGAATCGAGCCAACCTCCCCGGCGTCGTCTGCAACATGTTACGGATCTCCTTCGGGGAGAGGTTGACAGCAAGATGTGTACTTCCGTGATGGTCTATGCGTGTTTCTTGACAGGGTTCACCTCCGCAATAACGTTCACCGTAAGTGTGTTTTTTGAAATGTAGAGGCTACCTGCTCTGATGCATCTGTTCACAGGCCTGTTATATTTGGTCAGTATGCCTACGCAGAATGCAAATTCTATGCTTATTGCTCGCGGGTATGACAGGTGTGGATTCCAAACGTGAGTCATGACGTTGTCTGCGAGATGCCAACTCACTTTCGCTCTTGCAGAGGGAATGTCGCTCAATTAGGCGTGGCCGTGGCCCGAACTTTCGAGCCAGGAGCTATCCGAGGCTTCCATATGCCAGACAAGCAGGCTCTTTGCAGTCTCCTCAGCTTCTTGCTAGGCACGAGTATTGGAAGAATTGGTGACAAAATCGGGAACCATACGAGAAAGTGGTTGATTCTGGCGACAATAATACAGGCATTGATGTTGATGGCGGCTGCGTTGACCGCACATTACGGTGAGTATCTCAGAAGAAGTGAGTCAACCTTTGTCTGACCGGCCCCGGAGCGAAAAGGCGGAACCTCTGGCAAAGCTTCGTAAGTGGATCTTCAGTCGCACAGGTACCGCGTGCTGATTGACGGCATACCGGTCATTAGAGAACGAGGAGATCCATCGTGGACGAATCCTACAAGCTTTGCGGCTTTAGGATTCGCTTCGGCATCACTCGGTCTTCAGGTACGCAAAACCGCCCCTCGAGAAAACCATAATAGCTTACAATCGTGTGACATCTCAGGGAATTATCGGAAAGGTAAGCTTCACAATCAGACGTACATCACATTGCAAGAAACCGACTGCTTTTCACTGCGTACAGCGACTGAACACCCAATTCGCCACCGCCGTGGTCCTGACCACGGTCTGGGTTGAGCTTGTCAATGATCCTTTCCTCTTCGCTCTGCGGCGAGTCAACACTCGAGATCATAAGGCCATGTCCATCCTCGCAGTATTCCTAGGCGCATTCATCAGCAAGGCCTTGGTTGACAAGATTGGGTCGGCGGGCACACTGGGAATCGCAGCAGGCCTGCGGTTCATCGGCGCTTGGGCCTGGTTGGCAGTTCCTTCCAAGACGACGCCTCCCAAGCCCGCCTAGGATTGTGTGGGCTATCACTTTCAATGTAATGCAATTATAGGGGCAATATAGACCACAGATTATAATACCACTGTCAATTACATTTTCCAGTTCGCTGAAAGCGCATGCAAACGATTCAGCATTCTGCATCCATGACAACGGAAATGGCTTCGCGCCATATAATTGCCGATACGAAACTGGGCGTTGTGCCCGATCTCCTGAAATGATCTTGAGCGATCGAATTCTCGAATCACCTTCGGACACTGTAAAACCATTAGATATGCATACTATAAGATTTATGAAGCAAAGGAGGAATCTCGGACGGTGCTAAATAGCTAGCTGCCCGTCCGTCTTCGCGTCCTTCCATTACATTCCCACATCGCAAAAACGCAATCCGAATGTCCCAATGAAGCGACAGCCACACGAAACGTTGACCAAACTCTATGATCCGCTGGAGCGATTCCTCTCGTGTTTTAGAGCATGGCAGCGGCACCACCAACAAGGGCCAAAGCAACGGCTCCGAGCTTGACACCATTGACGTGACCAGCCGAGGCAGGCGAGGTTGCGGCAGCTGCGGCCGATGAGACGGCTGAGGATACACCGCCAACCGCCGACGAGACGCTGTGAAAGCAAGAAGGGTAAGAATGCTATAGAACGAGAAAAAGGGTTTCAGAACTCACGCGGAGCTGGCAGATGCAGCTCGGGACGAGACAGCAGAGGAAGCTCCACCAGTGGCACTGTTTGTGAAGAACATTCGTCAGATGCGCCCTTACAGGATGGCAAAATGGTAAGATCACTCACGAAGAGGCGGCTGAGGAGGCGCTCGAAGCCCGGCTAGAGGCTGAGGTGGCAGCGGATGAGACGGCCCTACCAGTCAAATATCAGCATTGCTCGAGCTAAGATCTTCGACGTGTCTAGACATACGAGGTGGCGGCTCCGGCAGCGCTGGAGGACTGAGCCGTGGTGGATCCTACCGTGGTGGTAGCGGCACTAGGGGAGAAATCATGGTTTGACAGATAAGCTCATGTAGATTTGCTGACCTCTCAAGAATACGCACGAGGAAGCGGACGAAGCGATAGAGGATTGCGAGCTAGCGGCAGCACCACCGATGCAGGCCGAGTTGGAGGAGGACTGAATCGTGATCGGGGACGAGTAAACGGTGTTACCGGTGCTGTCTGACATGCGGCAAGCAGAGCGCTGTCAATTTCTGTTGTCTGCGAACAACTTGAACGCATGCTTACCAGTGAGCTTCAGGGTAATCCTACATACAACAAAAACGTCATCAGACAAGGAGAGATGGGTCAGCATGTTACTTTCCTCGCGATCAACCGCGCCAAACGAAGAATGCGTCACTCACGAAGTACCAGCGGTGATGTTGGCGGTCCACGTGTAAGATGTGGTTTCGAAAGATCCAAAGTCAATCAAAGCGGCAGCGGAGACCTGACCACCGGGGATGATGGACAAGAAGTAGGGCGGGGTTCCACCTCGCCAGTTCAAGGCAACGGGCTGACACTGAACGATGGCGGCCTATAGTCATCAATGCGAAGGGATGAGCACCGAAATACCTTTCGTCAGCGCTTCAGCTTACAGGGGTGTCGATGCTCATCTGGGCAAGAGCAGTGGCGGCCGTGGCCACAACGGCGAAAACGGTGGAGAAGAACTTCATTTCGAGTCGAACAACGAAACGACAAGGAGATCAAGCAGGGAAACGGAGCGTTTACGACAAGCAAAGGAGGAACGGAAGCGACGTGCAGGGAGGCGTGATCACCGACGGCGCGGTTTGTATATATCGCTACACCCCTTATCGTGGCGGTGTCTGCGGATTGGCCGCTGCGCGCCGGCGGGGCTGTACCTCGCTCGTGCCATGATGTTGAGGCATATTCTCCCACGGGTGTGCGCTTAGTCAGCGGCTTCCTTTTGTCCCTGCACGGCGCGCCCGGCCGGCAAGGGTTAGGATACAGTTTGCCTGCGTCAGCCAAGGATGGGTAGCTCGCTGCGTGCTCAAAGTGGCTGATGCAAGTGGCTAATGCAGCTGGTCTACCCAATTCGCTGCCGGTTATCCCCATAGCTGTTCCCATGAACGCCTTTCATAAAGCTAGCTCGCCCGTGATGCACAAGCTCAGCGTCATCCGCGAGACGTCCCGTGCTACCTGCCAACCACTCGTCTGCCTGTTGGTGTTCATGCCGGGGAACGTGTGCTTGAAGGAACTCTAGAACTGAGAGCTAGAGGGAGCTATCTGCTGGCAGCTGATGGGCGGTCGAAATGCACAATGTAAACTCAAGGTCAAGCAGCTGGTCAAGCACCGCTCGCGCCAAGACGGGTGAGATGGCCCTTCAAAGCTTCTTCAACCGCCTCCATGTAGATTCACACCAATCAGCTGGACAACCTTGCTCGAAACGTTCAGTCAGGTTTATTATTGTGAACCATGCATGAATTCAAACAGCCAAGCAGTCTAGGCTTTGAAGCAAATCAACGTCGCGAGGTAACCGGCCAGTTAACCTATCCCAATTTGTCACGGCAGGTCAGTAATTCTCTGTAAGCCGCACACACTGTCAGCTGCTTAGACCTTGTTGAGATAGTTCTGAGCCTTTTGGCTTCGAGGTCCTAGATTCGCAGCGGCTCGCTTGTTGACATAGCGATATGATGAATGGTCTCCCAAGCCGACTGGCCATCGAAAGGCTTCTGAGAGGGGGAACATTCTGATCCGTTGCAAGTTGAGTTTCAGCATTCACCAAATGACGTCTCGATGAATCTGCGAGGCACAACAGCTAGTGCTGATCGTCGACTTGGCTTACAGGGAAAATCCCTAGATCTTGCACAGTTGAAATTACCGTTGATCGGTGGGACCAGATCCGGGACCGTTGCCTTGAAGCACCTACGCCCAAGATTATTTAGAATCAAACATGAACGGCAAATCCAGGAATCAGCCATTTCGACATCTGTCTGAGCAGTCAAGTCGTGGTGCGTGAAGTCTATCACAGCGCTCTTCGACGCAATCTGTAATATTCCATTGCTATGATGAAAGACCGGGTTCCCGAATTAGTTCCCGGAGGTCTCTGACGAATTACCGGTATATATGAGTCGCATGAGTCGGTAATCCCCCTCTTCGGATGTAGTCGTTTCCGGCTTCCTGAACTCAAGTCTGTTGGGGTCGACCCGACCCTGTGTCTATGGAGTGTGCGAGCAATCACATGCTATCATCGAGACGGCAATCGCTACGTCGAATGTGATACGTGTATACCCTTTATCGAACGCATCCTAGCCTGTAAGAGCTCTGCATGTGGTCCTTCCTGCAGCTTAGCCTCCGAGAGTCTGCTAAACATGGAGGCAATTGAGTTCATCCGGACGAGCGTTTCCCCAGCTCAGAAACGCTCGTCCCGTTCCATAAAGGCTGCTTTTCCTGCTAGATAGCTCCTCAAAGAGTACTGACAGGGCAAGATTGATGAATATGACATCACTTCATCTTTTCAGAATCTCCCATGTTCTCGATTCTGTGCGGGGCTTGATCTGGCATTCAGGTTGTCGCAACTAATCGTTATTCCCCATATTTTGTCCCGGATAGAATCCATACGAAGCATACGGATCCAGTCACTGAGCTTGACACAATCAATACAGTATCCCTGCAAAACCTTGGCGCTTGAGTGATTTGAATGACTTCTTCATAGCGGGGTCTATCGCTATGGCGAGAGGTGAGCCTGGCGCAGGCTACTGTTGCAGATCAAGGGGACCGTATGAGCCAACTGGTTGGAGAAATGTGGCGCATCCTGGTTGTGTAAAGTTACGGACAACGCGCTGGCCCGCGTTCGACATCACGAGCCCTCAAGCGTTGATATCAAGCAGGGCCGCATAACGCGACTTTAGCAGCCTATGTCTCACCTGTCCCGTCAGTCACGTGAGGTCGGTCGAGCTGATTGTCGAGCAAGTCTGGCAAAGTCTCTTGAATGACTCATGCCAAACGCCTTCCTCTATCATCCTGGTCCGTGATCCATCTTCACAGGAGTCGAGACCAACTTTGAAACCAAAGGGGAGACGCACAAGATGCCCAAAAAGTCAGCCGCGGTCGATCTGACCACACCAGAGTCCATTGCTCTGCTCGAAAGGTACGGCAAGATTGGCCTGAACGCTTCCCGGTCAAAGGACGTCGCCCAATCTGCAAAGCAATCAACGGCGTTCCAGAGACTGGTGCAGGAGAATGACTTGGACAACGCTGGACTGGACGAAAAGCAAGCTGGACTGTGCGTCGATTTGACCAAGGAAGCGGGATACGAGAATGCTGCGGGGAAGGAAAAGCTTACCGAGCCGGAGGTGCGGTATATCGTGAATGCCATCAAGGATGGCAGACTCAAGTCGACAGACCAGGTCAAGGGTGAGTCGCAGACCATGCTGTAGGTGTACTTTGTCTTACAGCGACATGATCAGCTGCCGTGCAGTACATGGAATCGACCAAAGAGTCGAGAACCGTTTCAGGGGCCGACGTCGGAGTCAACGCTGACGACTTCGACAAGAACTGTGGTGTTGGTGAGTCAGTTGCCATTGTGTTGCTTGACTTCACTGACAAATCGGGAACCAGGTGTCTCTTTCACGGCCGACTCCCTCATGACCACCCTGGAATCCTACATGCAGTCGTTGTCCGTCTCCTCGGATGCCCCTACAGATTGGTCCGGCTTGCAGGGCTTCCGAGCCAACATGAAGAACGGAGTTCCTGACCTTCGTTGGGCAAACGGCAAAGACCTGGCCGTTGCTGTTGAAGCCTTGTTTGGCAAGCTGTTCGGTCCCAAGACCGCAGGCGCCGGTGGCAACACTGCCGCAAAGGACAAGGCGACCAAGAAGGCTGATGCACCAAAGAGCACCGGCGTGACAAAGGCAGGAGCAGATGCTCCCGTCTCTGTGACATTGACAACTGATCCCACGGCGACTCCCAATCCGACAGCGCTCTTCTCCGAGGGTTTCTTATCAAAGCTGCACAAGCCAGGAGAGAACCCCCAGATCAAGCAAGAGTTGAAGGAAAAGCACCTGGCTTGGACAAAAGGCCGTGTCTTCACGCGATTCCCGCCCGAACCCAACGGATACCTGCATATCGGCCATGCCAAAGCCATCACGATCGACTTTGGTTACGCGAAATATCACAACGGATGCTGTTATCTTCGGTGAGTTCTTCACCGAAACTATCAACGTCTGATCTGACTCTCGCATAGGTTCGACGATACCAACCCAACTGCGGAAGAGGGTGTCTACTTTGACTCGATCTTGGAGATGGTTCGATGGCTCGGGTTCGAACCCTGGAAGATCACCTATTCGAGCGATAACTTCCAGAAATTGTATGACTTTGCCATGGAGTTGACGAAGCGGGGCAAGGCGTTCGTCTGTCACTGTGATCAGGAAACGATGGCAGCGGCCAAGGGTTCCGGAAAGGGGAACCCCCAACCGTGTCCTCATCGGGACCGTCCGGTACAAGAAAACATTCGGGAGTTCCAGGCGATGAAGGATGGCAAGTACCCGGAGAAGGGTGCATGTCTTCGAATGAAGATCGATCTATCAAGCGGTAACCCGTACATGTGGGACCCCGTCTGCTACCGAGTCAAGGACGCACCGCATCACCGAACAGGAACGACATGGAGTAGGTCCGTGGATACGGGGTCGCTTGTGGTTACTGAGCTATTGTTGCAGAAATTTATCCCGCCTACGACTTTGCTCATCCTCTTTGCGACTCGCTCGAAAACATTACGTGAGTGGGCTCCCTCGTCCTTCCTACTTGTATACTGAATGTCGGCCTCAGACACTCCCTTTGCACCCTGGAATTCATCGATGCCAGGAGCTCCTACGAATGGCTCTGCGATGCGCTTGAAGTCTACAAGCCTCGACAGTACGAGACCGCCCGTTTGCAACTTCAGGGTACATTCCTGTCAAAGCGAAAAATCAGGACCCTGGTCGAGAAGGGCTACGTTCAAGGCTGGGACGATCCCCGGTTGTTCACCTTGATTGCCCTTCGTCGACGTGGTATCCCACCCGCCGCCATGCTTCGATTCGTTGAGGAGCTCGGTGTCTCACTGTCGAACTCTGAAATCAAGCTTGTGCGATTCGAACACGCTATTCGTCAGACCCTGGAATTGTCGGCCGCGCGTCTGTTCCTGGTTCTGGAACCCGTCAAGTTGACTATCACCAATGTGCCCGATGACTACTTCAACGAACTGGAGAAGCCCATCCACCCGAAAGTACCGGAGATGGGTACGGTCAAATGCACTTTGACCAAGAGTGTGTACATCGAAAAGGACGACTTCCGAGCAGAGCCTCCCGCGGACTTCAACCGACTTGCACCTGGGAAGTCTGTCATCCTGATTGGTTCGCCATATCCGATCACGTGTACCGACTTCAAGATAGACGCATCCGGCAACATTACCGAAATTCTATGTGCATTGGAGGACGGCACAGGTCCCAGCGGTAACAAGAAGTTCAAGGGTAAAGACGCATCCGCGATCCACTGGGTGTCGGCGGACAAGAAACAGCACGTCGAAGTCGATGAAGTCCGGTTCTTTGAGCCGTTGTTCAAGAGTGACGACCCCAGCAAGGTCGAAAACTTCGAGACGGACATCAACCCGGACTCACTCAAGGTCTTCAAGGGCGCATTGCTTGAACCGGCGTTCTACCCGGTGGCCAAGAAGCTCATCAAGGACGCCAAAGCAGAAGCGGTCAAGCGAACAAAGGCAGCGGCATCATTCGCGCAAGATCGAGTCGACGCCGATGCTTCGCCCGCAGTGCACCAGGGCTTGTCGCCTGCAGAGACAGCAACGCATGTTCCGCATGATGGTGACACTCCTATCGCTACTGCGGACCAGCTGGTCGGTATGGAGTGCATCCGTTTCCAGGCTATGCGGTTGGCCTACTTTGCCGCAGACAAGGAGTCCGTTATCGGTTGCTTGGAAGAGGATGATAGCAAGGAGGCGGGACCTCGGCCGGGAGACAGAATCGTCTTGAACAAGATTGTTTCTCTGAAGGAGGAGAAGGGCAAGAAGCTGATTTGATCGTTCGACCGATCTATACAAAATTTGTACATCTACGTGAGCGACATCAGTCATAGAGGATTTGAATGGCATATGCCAGCTATGCAGCTGGAGCTAATATCGTCTCCCAGCGGTATATGAGGCTTCTCTCCAGACCACTGGAAACCAGGTCAGCTATATGATAGTCAATGAGCGTTTTGCGTTTCGAGGGTACTGGCGGCCCACAGGCACTCACCAGCAGTCAGTCGATGCCGGAGCAGCACATGTTTGAGAAACCGTCGCATGCCGATGGCTACATGGGTGAGGTCGATAAAGTCGGCAACCTTGATCTTGGGCGCTGGAAGTTTCATCCACAATGCTGTCTGATGCTCATTGTATCGGTCCCAAAGACCGACTAGCAAGATGAGCATGTCGTGTATGCAAGATCTCTCTTGCGCCAACTCGACGCAGACGAGCGCCGTGTCCAACAGCTCCAGGTGGGCCTTCTCGATGTCCCCCATGCTGATGATCTTATGATGAGCGTCGTGCGGGAAATCATCTTGATTCTTTCCGCGCAAATCAGGCGATCCTATATTACCACTTGTGGAGTTCCGCTCATACCGGTGGCCGCGGTCGTTGCGAAGTGACTTGCCGCCTTTGATTCGCGCTTGTCGGCCATAAATGGATGTCATGAGATATGACTTGATCAGGCAAGCATTGAAAGCGGCCCATGCTCTGATATTTCCTTCATCCCCACCGAGGGTGCTGTCCGTAGCGTCAACTCTGTCATAGCTGTCGAACACCTCAGCCTTGACGTGAGCAGTAGCGGCGGGATTACGACTGTAAAGAGCCTGTCGCAGACCTTCCATCATCTCCAGCACCAGCCACGCTTGTCGCACGGCAGTATCCGCCCGTCGTGATATATCCAGGATACCCGCCTCGATTCGACCAATCACCTTGTGGAGCAGCAGCGAAGGAGGATGAACGATGTCATTCTCGTGCTGGACCTCTTCGTTGCCTGGTTCGTCGTCGGTGTAAGGTGGGGCTGGCGAGTGACGCACGATACCATCCGCGTAAAGCTTCTCGACGGCCCTCACCACAATCTCGTCAAAGATTTCAGAGTCAGAGTCAGAATCGGATTCGAAGTCCTCCTTGAGCTCCTCCAACTTTGCCTTTCCGAAGTCGTTCAGAAGAGCGTAAAGTGCTTGTTCAACGTTCTGCGTCAAGGTAACAGCTTGCCGAGCGTCGGGTGTGTCTTCTTCGTCGCGTCGTGGCTGTTGTCCCTCAATGCCGTTCTGAGCCGAGTTCAGTCTCTCGAAGAGTTGATCCGTGGAAACTAGCAAAATATGTTGGATGCTACTGTCCTCTTCGATACGATCCTTGAAGGGCGATTTCGAGATGGAGTTGCTTTCCGAATCTTCCTGAAGCGCAATGTGGAGCAGGACTCTGACCAGTGTGGCGAGGTATTCTGCTGCGAGCTTGGCGGAAAGTGCGGTGACGAATCCCGAGGTATCTTGGACTGGAGCCGAGTGGCTAGACGTAGACGTCTCGATCCTCCGGAGCATCTGATGGAGGATGCTGGTACGACGAGCTGTTTGTTCCAGCCAGTCCCATAGGTCCGCCTCATCTTCGACTTCTATTCCCGCCTGAAATGCATTCTCGTAGACGAGCTCTTCGGCAGCTTGCTGTAGTCTGGACGGCCTGTTCCACCAGCTTTCGAGCTTATTTCAGAATCTGCCGGCTGTAGATGGCCCGGGGATATCAGCTCAGTAGCAGTGACATGGGAATACCATGAAACCTGCTCACATTTGCGCTCGTACACCACTTGCGGCAGCGACAACAACTGTCCTTTCGAAGCTTGACGACGCTCCCTGCCCCCATGAGATAGAACTTTGGGACGGAAGATGGATCGTGAGAGATATTCGGTGTGGCTTGTGCGTTTCCGAATCAATACTGCAATGGGCAAATCTGAGGAATGCGGAATCCTCCCTCGAACCGACGGTGGCAAACGCGCCTCGATCCTCTCGGCCATCAAGATATATTCGGGTTTCGCGCTCAAGGTGAGCCTGATGGGCTGCGCTGTATCAGTGTCGGGCAACGCCTACTCTGCGCCCATCAGCTGTGTTCCCAGATCAGTGATTTCCACCATGTGTTCCTTGATTCCTCATGGGCAGAATCTGTATTGTTCTTTCTTCCGTAGGCGTTCCAGATCTGAGACAGCAGGAATCACTTGCCCACTTCACTCGGGTTTTAAGACGACCTGGCTTTTTTGCCTATCGCGCTTTCGAAAAAGAAGGTTTTGCTCAGAAAGAATGAATTGGCTAAGAAGTTGGTCCTGGTTATACGTGTCAGGTCGAAGAAACGCCTTGTCGACTCCGTCGGTCAGCGAGAAAAGCCTCGGCACTTCGGGCGAGCGGACCCCCTATATGGGCACCTTCGCGTGGTTCGCAGCCCGGCTATGCACCCAAGGGATCAGGCCCGAGCAGGTCGCTCCCAACAGTAAAGCGCCATGTCCAAGAACTTTTGCATGATGGAGATACCATCAGTACTGACTTCAGCAGCACGGGCGGTCTTGGGGAGGTGTCGCGACCGCGACGCGCATCGGGGCCCATATCATAGCCTTACCGGCGAGCAAGAAGGAGATGAATAACAAGGTGGCAAGAGTAGCGATCAAGAATCGGTGAAGGGGGCCAAGACAGCGCAAAACGTGATCTCTCTCGCCATCGAACTCCCATCCGAATGATTCTGAATGACAAGCGCCAATGTTACTATTACACCACGAAAGATAGCTGATGTCTAGCTCGATTTTTGAAAGATATGTACCGTTTTTTGCACAACACGGGGATGGCCGAACCCAAGGCATCCTATAGACACCGGGCGTCACGCATCCGGGCTGAGTGGAACTTGAAGCCACTATGGCGGTACACCTGCTCGAGGACCCCCATCCCCGATCCACTCGTCGACTGGTCTGTCTAACGACTGTCAAGGATTACTCGAGGCATCGGCGAAAGGCTATACAAGGCCCTCTCGTTCATCTACTGAGCTTATCTGTGTGTCTTCTCTGGCGGAATAGCCGATCTGCGCATCTCAGTTGTGCTTACCGCCTTTCTGCAGCCCTGCCACGAGCATTCAATCTTCTACAGCCTTCTCCATCATGGTGAAGACGCAGGCCGTCGTCTTGCTCTCTCGGGAAGCAGACTTTGAGATCAGAGAGATAGATATTGAGGAACCACAACCAAATGAGGTGGGTTGTTTCGTCATTTCAAGACATCGGGCCGACGCTTCAACTCGCTCAGGTCCTTGTAGAGATGGTAGCATGTGGGTAAGCTAAACGTCTGACAAAGACAAGGAGGATCTGCCTCGCTAATCGCATCACGTTGTAGGTTGTGCCACACCGACCTCTTGGTGAAGGGACCGTGTGCGTGCCCTATCCGCCTGAATGAAGCCTTTGCTTATATACCGCAATGTTCTAGTCCTTCCCGGACGATATCCAAGTACCATTGGCCATGAAGGCGCCGGTATCGTCAAAAAGGGTCAGTAAACTCCCTCAGGACCCGATACCGCTTCCTCATACCCTTGGAACCACAGTCGGAGCCGATGTCTCAAGAGTCCATGAGGGCGACTCTGTCATCCTCTCCTTTGCCTCATGCCAACATTGTGGTCCCTGTGGGGCCGGCAGGCCAGCTGCTTGCCCAGACTGGGTCAACAAGAACTTTTTACGCGAGCGCAATCCAACTGTTGGACATGCACCAGCGTACAAGCTGGCATCTTCAGGTGCCGACAGCGCGGAGACGGAAGTCTATGGTGCTTTCTTTGGACAAAGTAGCATGGCGAGAATGTCCCTGGTTTCAGAGAGCTCGGTACGCACGTCTATCATGGTGAATTTCATTGTAAATCTTATTCTGAAGCCTATTCAGTGCGTAAAAGTGTCCAAGGACCTCGATCTGAGGCTGTACGCGCCTCTGGGATGTGGTATGCAAACCGGGTAAGTACGGCGCTAATCTTGTTGTACAGCCCTCCTGATCTCCTTCGCTCCAGATCCGGAGCCATCTTCAACACGCTCAAGCCGTCCCCGGACGACACCCTGGCGGTCTTTGGCTGTGGCGCCGTTGGCATGGCGGCAATCCTTGCCGCCAAACATCTCGGCGTCCAGACCATCATCGCAGTCGACCTCGTCCAGTCACGGCTTGAACTCGCCAAGGAGTTTGGAGCGACTAACACCGTCGTCGGGAGCGATAAAGATGCACTTGATCAGATCCGGTCGCATACAAAATGGAACCTCGGCGTCACGCACGCGGTGGAAGCCACAGGGGTGCTGCCGGTCTTGAAGACTGCATTCGATAGTCTCGCCAGCTTCGGGCACTTGGCGAGCATTGGCAATCCAGGCGTCGGTATTACGCCTCCGTTTGAGATCAACGATGTTGTGAACGGCGGCAAGACGTGGTCCGGCGTCATCATGGGCGGTGGCGATCCGCAGCAGGTGAGCATTCAGGATCTGGCACTTGCAATTTTGCTCATTGCCTGCACCGCGAGGCCTTGCCCTTCCTGCTCGACCTGCATCGACAAGGAAAGTTCCCTATCGAAAGGATGAGCCAGTACTACGCCTTTGAAGACTTTGATAAAGCGGTGCACGATATGTGAGTCGCGACATCCGATATTGGGTCAGGCTCTGAGCGTATCTCTTCGTAGGCACAATGGAACAACGATCAAGCCTATCATCGTCTTCAAATGAAAACTCGTCGTCTGTATGGAAGGTACATGATGCATTCCGAGGTCCCTGGCCAACATTATCATCGCATCAGTCAAGAGCCGGGCGCGAGAGCGGCAGGCTTAACATGACACGCGTAATGCCTTTTGTATGGTCTTGCACGCCGATTACGAGACCCTTCATCGCGATTGGCACGCCTTGCCCTGTCGAGCCTGCCTTTTGACTGCACACCACTCGCGTGCGTTGGGTTGGCATCTATCATGTTATATGTGCATTTTCGTTACTATGTTTCGTCATTACTGCACGATTGTGCTTTTGTGTCTCCTCGTGTGCCTAGACAGCATCACACTTGAACGTCCGCTTGACCGTCTTGGCGACCCTGCCCACGCCGAACGCGAGCCCAAGCAACAACGCCGCATCCACCACGAGTAACGTCACGGCGGACAACATGAATCGCGGCGCGAAAACCTTCCAGACCATGAGATGCCGCCGCAGATGGGCCGAGAACAGGGCCGAGGTGAATGTGCACGAGGAAAAGTAGAGCATGAACCCGAGCGCGGCTTGTAGGCTGTCCGCGATGACGGGGACTTTTCCGGAAGGCCGGGGCGAGACGTTCCATAGCGCGAGGAGCGGCACGGCGAGCGCGACAAGGGCGAACGGCCCAAACGTGTTGATCGCCACGAGTAACGGCGAGATGGGATAGACGACGGTCGAGACGCCGATGAAGGCTGTTTTCCATTGGATCGATGAGAGCACGGCCTGGTGGCCCGTCGCGAAGAACAAGAGGTGCGCGAGCACGGCGAGGAACGCGACTTCGCCGAACGTCGGCTGTTGCGTCGGCAGGTTGTCGGCGTCGAAGGCCTCGGGACCGGCGGGCGCGAACGCGGCGAGCATGGAGACAGCGTCACGCTGGGCGTCGACTTGCTCGAGGTGGCAAAGGATGCCGACGAGTCCCGCGGCAAGGGCCAGTTGCGCCGTCGGCTGGGATACGAAGAAGAGCACGGCAAAGGGAATGGTGAGGAAGAGAAGGTACGATGATCCGTACGAATTGGCAAAACCGTACACGATCACGCGCGTCTCTGCCGGTTTCACGCTGGCGCCGGGCGCGATCATCTCCGCCTGGTCATCCGCGACGGTTTCCCGCTTGATTTGAATATTCAACGGCAGCTGTGCCCAAATGTACGGCGCGCCACCACTGAGCGCTCCAAGCGTGACGCGCGCGAGCCACAGCTTGACGAGCTTGATGAGCGGCCTTCGCGCCTCTTGGATCCCGCGCCATGTTTCCGCCCATTCGAGGTTCCAGTAGGCTGCGCCGGCGGTCAAGACGGCGCGGAGGCCCCTGATCAGGAAGAAGGGCGCCGGCCCGGCGTTGGCCCTTGCCGGCGCCAGGAAGGCATGGATGAGCAAGGAGGGAAGGTACCATGCGACGGGCAACGTGATCGCGAGGACCGTCGTGGGGGCGACGGGCGTGCTCGCGTGGGCGTAGAACGTGAGCCGGCAGTACGGCTGCTGTTCTTCCCTGCATACGGTCGAGCTCCCGATCAGCCTCACGAGCACGGCGAGCGCGACGGAGAATCCGAGAATCTTGAGCCGGAGCCGGGGCATGGGCGCCGTGAGGGCCTTGATGAGGGGTACGAGCGCGAGCGTTGCGCCGAGGAAGAGCATGACCCTGTCCTCGAAGATGATGAACGAGTTGCCGGCAAACGAGACGGCATGCAAGATGAGCACCACAGGGCCGAGCCAGACAAACGACATGCCGCCGCTGCCGCCGCTGCTCGCGTGCCGTACATCCCGCCAAACGGATACCGCCGTCGCGCGTGCCAGGGCGACGACGACGCCGACCTGACTCGCAACGGCAAAGCCGGCGGCGGCCCAGGCGATCGCCTGCGCCGGCTCGCGCGTATACACGCCCCGTACCGTCCCGACGATGCTGCCGCCGAGTCCACCGACGTAGCACGCGACGTGCAGGATCTCCCTCACGAGCGGGGTCCACCCGGCCCGGGCGTTGCGGAGCGTCGTGTAGAGGGTCCACGTGGTCGGGATCGTCAGGAAGAGGATGAGCGCGCCGAGGGTGATCCGTGGCAGGGAGAATCGCGCCCAGAGCGCGCGCAAGTGGGCGAGCGTCGTGTCGAGGAAGGCGCGCGTGGTCGTCTCGGGATCCGCGGGCGTGATGACGTCGTACGCCTTTTGCAGCGCGGCGCGATCCATCGCGCCGTCGTAGTGATCAATATAGCGTTTCACCTGGGCCGCGTTGGCTCCGAGTGCGCGCGACAGGTCGGCGGCGGCGGGGAAGAGCGAGGGGATGACGGTGCCGAGGTTGTTGAAGGGGATGGGCAGGCCAAGGAGGAGGGATAGCGTCGGGACGAGGTCGATCTGGTTGATCTGGGTCGTCGTCGGGGTATGCGAAGGCGGCGACGTCGTGAGCGGTTCGCGGGCGTACATCCAGACGCCGGCCGACGTCTCGAGCGGACCATCGCCTCCGTGGTCGCCGCGCTGATCCATCCCATGGTCCCCGAGCACGACGAGCAACGTCCGGTCCGGCAAGGCTTCAACGACGCGCGCAAGGACGTCATTCATCTGGCGCAGCTTGAGCGTCATCGTGTCCGAGCTCGGGCCGACGCGGTGCCCGACATGATCGACGCCGAGAAAGTGCCCGATGAGGACGTCCCAGGCCGAGGTGTTGCCCGGCTCCAGGTACGGGAACAAGTGGTCGATGACGCCTTGGTCGACGGTGTGCAAATCCTCGACGTTGAACGAGTCGAACGGATGGCGCATCCCGGGCGCGATTTGGTCGGGAAAGAGCAGCGTCCACGTGTCGTCGCCCATGAATCCGACGCGCTTGCCCGCGCGCGCGAGCTGGTGCATCAGGGAATCCTCGGTGACGCGCGTGCTGGCGAAATTCGCGCCGGCGTCGACGAACGTCGGGAGGGAGCCCGTGGTGAAGCCCTTGATGCGCTGCATGGTCGTCGTCGGTGGATCACTGTATGCGTCCAGCAGAAGCGAGTTCCGCGGCTGGGCGGCGGTCAAGTGGGCGGGCAGCGTGAGGACGTCATGGTAGAACGGCGAGGGTACGCCCTCGGCGGGCGTCACGAGGAAATCCGTCCGGAGCGCATCGATCACGAGCACGATCGCCTTGTCGAACCGGGCGAGCGCGGGCAGGGCATCCTCGGGCGGAGAGACGTCGTCGAGCGCGGTGCGCGTGAGGAGGAAGCCGCGCGTAAAGTGGTAGAGGCCCGCGGCGTGGAGTGCGGCGAGGTAGGCGAGGACGGCGCACGCGAGGCCGAGCGGGGAGAGGCGCGCGAGCTGGCGGGCGTGTTAGCGGGCGGGCGGGCGCGGGAGGGGGCGCGGGGGCACTCACGGCGCGCTGGAGGAGCGTCATCTGGGCGGCGGGCGGGTCGCCTCGAGGCAGGGCAAGCGACCGGGCGCGCGCGGTTTCCTGTTTCTATGCCCGTCCCGCCCGGAGATTTGCATCCGCCGAGCGATCGGGCGCGGGGGCGATCCTGCATGCCGGGTGTATATCCCTCTGCCCCCTGGGCCATGCCAGGCACGCCCGCCCGTTCTCGCGCCCGCAAGCATGCCGCCCCAGCAGCCCGCGCCCGAAGAGGAAGGCCGCCTGTGGCGCGCCGTCAAGATGGCCGCCATGGTCGTCGGCGGCCAGATCGTCGTCAAGCAGCTCCTCGCACAGTTTGCGCCCCAGCCGCCGCCCGCCGCCGCCGTCGTTGGCGTGCAGCAACACGTCCCCCAGGCATCGCTCACGCCGGATCACGCCGCCGCCGTCGCCGCCTCTGACCTCGCTTCCCTTCCGCTCGACGTCACCCCGCACTGGCCCGCGGGAACTGCACTGACGCTCGAAATCTACACGTCCACATCGCCAAGCGCGCCCGTCAGCCCGCCGCGCGAATCCCCGCTCGTGGCGTTTACCAACCTGACGTACGGCGCCTGGGCGGACCAATCCCGCTTTGCAGACGTCTACGTGGATATTCCCGAGGCGGTCATCTCGCACAATGCGTCGCTGTTTGCCGACATGTTCTTGCGCAGCACGACGACGACGACGGACGAAGTGACGCACGTGAGGCATCCACTCGTCAAGTACATGCCGCCGCGCAAGGTACGCAAAGAGGTTTCCCTCCTCGGCAACTCGAGCACCGTCGACTCCCCCGAGGACGACGCCACGCCCCCGGGCGTCATCCCCCACTTCTCGCCCAACCTGACTCTCGCGCTCGTCGTCGACTCGGGCACGCTCAAATACCGCGCCCAACCGGCGCCGATCCGGTCGCACATCCACCTCGTCGCACCGGGCAACCGGACCTACTACCCGATCCTCTACCCGAACGAATTCTGGCACCTCCAAGACTCGCTCATCGCGCTCAATGCTTCCTCGCGCTCGACCAGGCTTCCGCTCAGGGTCACGTGCGATCCGCAAGCGATGTGGAAGTTCAACCTCTACGCGCACATGAACATGGCGTTTGAGCAGCAGGCCCAGGCCAAGGCGGCCGGCGCGGCGACGGGCCCGATGGGCAGTGCCGGTGGCGCGGATCTGGATGAGTTGAAAAAGATGTTGATCAGCGCGAATCCGTATTGGCTAGCGATCACGATCGTCGTGACCTTGCTTCACACGCTGTAAGCCTCGGTCTCCCCTTCCGATTCACACGGCGAGCCAACATCCCGCCCCCCTACCTCGTTCGTTAGCTTTGAATTCCTCGCGTTCTCGTCCGACGTCTCGCATTGGCGGAAAAAGGATAAAGATCTCGTCGGCGTCTCCCTGCGAACGATCATTACCAACGTTGTCGTCCAGGTGCGCGCGCGCGGCTCCTTGCCCACATTGCCGTTTGCGCGCCATGTACTGACCTCTCCGGCCGCCCCCCCCCCCCCCCCCAAACAGTTGATCATCTTGCTGTACCTGCACGACTCGTCCGAGGAGACATCCTTCATGATCCTCGCATCCCAGGGCATGTACGTCGAGTCCCCTTCCGCCCTCTCGGCCGCTCGAGGCCCCGGTCAGTACTGATACCTTGCTATTGTTCGAAACGACAGAGGACTCCTAGTGGAAGCGTGGAAGATCACCAAGGTCGTCGATATCAAGCTCCTGCCGGCCCCGGCCGGGTCCGTGATGCCTTACAAGCTCAGCATCGAGGGTACGCTTCACTTGCCTCGAACCGCCAGGGGAAACCCTTCTGATGGATCCGTGGCTCTGCCTAGACAAACACGAGCTGACAGACGACGAGAAAAAGACGCAAGAGTATGACAGGCTGGCGTTCAAGCTTGTCGGGTACGCCGCGGCGCCGTTGATGGCCGGGTATACGTACTATTCGCGTACGTGCTCGCTCGATGTTCCGGGTACGACACGCTAATGGGAGACGGCACGTGTCGTCGTTTCTAGTCAATTACAAGTACGTCCTGGCGTGCGATGGGGAGGGATCCCGGCGATGACAACAAGCAGACTAAAACCCTCTTCCGGCGCAGGACACACAAGGGCTGGTACTCGTTCGTGATCACGACGCTCGCGCAAGCAATCTACATGTACGCTCGGCCCTTAGAAGCGCATAGGTCCGCATGCCTGACAACCGCTTTGCGCTCTGGGCAGGTTCGGCTTCGCACAGCTCGTGCCGCAGCTGATCATCAACTACAAGCTCAAATCCGTCGCGCACATGCCGTGAGTCCCCCGCGTTCCCGACGTACCGCCCAGGGGAAAAGCTACTGATGCGCATTCGATTGTCGGAAAACAGGATGAAGGCAATGTAAGGCGACCCGACTCGTCTGGGCCGCATTCATATGGTGTCGCTGATGGTGTCACTTACACAGGGTTTACAAGACGCTCACGACCATCGTCGATGACTGCGCGAGCTTTGTCATTCACATGCCATGGTGTACGCCTTACCCAAATCCTCTTCGCGATCGCCCGCTAACGCTCGACTTTTCCCTCCTGCAGTGCACCGCCTCGCTTGTTTCAGGGACGACGTCGTCTTCCTCATTCTTCTCTACCAACGATGGATCTACCGCATCGACCCGACCCGAGCCAATGAGTACGGACAGGTCTTGCAGGGCGAGACCGAGATGGTCGGCGATGTGGATGCCGGCGCGGACAAGGGCACTCTGAAGGCTGGCTCCAAGGAAAAGGTCGGCAAGAAGGCTGGAAAGGACGGCAAGGGGAGGAACCACCTCAAGACGGAGTGAGCGTGCTTTGCAAGCTTGGGACTGAAATCTGAACACGGAAGGGAGTTGCCACGCAAGCCCGCCATTTCGAGTAATCGTTTTATAGTGTCCTGTACAACCATGAAATCCCATATATCCCTGATGGTCTACAACTTGGCCTTGATGGTCGCCCGCTCAGCCTTGGCGATATCCCTGAGCGTACGACGCAGAATTTTGCCGGACGGCCTTTTCAAACAACGCGAATCAGCAACGACCGCAGACAACCTTCACAAAGGCCACTCACAATCTCGGCAATTCTGCCACAAACGCCGTCCCGCCGATCAACTGCTTGTAGTGCGCAATCTTGGGCTTAAGCCAGGCATTGATTTCCTCGGCCAACGCCTGTTTCGCCGTCTCCGTTTGCAGGGCCTCGATTCCGGCAGCGGGAACGATGTACGCTCTGAACCGGATCTGTCAGCGAGTGATCGCACGGGAAATGGCGAAGCTACGTACCTTGGGAGCTCCGTTGCGAGACTGTCCTCCCAGACACCGACGATACCGATATCGGCAATCTTGGGATGACCGAGCAAGATACCCTCGAGCTCTGCGGGCGCGACTTGGAACTGAAAATGCGCGCGTTAGCGATAGGGGCAGGGTAGTCAGACAAGCACTTCTACGTACGCCCTTGACCTTGATCAATTCCTTCTTCCTGTCGACAATCTTGTAGACGCCCTGGGAATCAACGATACAGACGTCGCCCGTCTTATACCACCCATCGGGCGTCAACGCATTCCGCGTGGCTTCCGGCTTGCCGAGGTAGCCCCTGAAGTTCCTGATTAGCGATTACCCCTTGCTCTCGCGATGCCGAATGACCCACTTCATGATGTTGGGTCCGCGAACCCAAAGCTCGCCCGAGTTTCCGACGGGCACGTCCTGGTCATCGTCGTCGACAAGCCGGGCCTCCATGTTGGGCACGAGCAAGCCGACGCAACCGCGATGTGATTTGGCAAACCTTTCGTCCAGAATGCACGACGAGGGGGATGTCTCCGTGGAGCCGTAACCTGTGCGGAAGAGGGATGAGCGTGTGGGTATCGTTGCGAAGGGGGAGCAGCGGAAGCGTACCTTGAACGACTAACGTGCCATACTTGGCAAACTTTTTCTCGACCTCGAGCGTCAGGTCCTCTCCGCATGGTCTACATCAACAGGTCAGCCATGCTCGCACGAGTAGTGTGGCTGGACTCACGCTGCTCCAGTCATGAACCAGCGCAAGGACGAAAAGTCGTACTTGTTCACCTCGGGCGATTTGGAAACGGCAATCTAGTCGAAATCGACCATGAGCTCGGACCTCTCGGAAGGGTTTCCGCCTGTACTTACCAAAACCGGCGGCGCAACGAGCGCGAATGTACACCGGTATTTTTCCACCACCTGACAGAACGGCTTGACCGAGAATTTCTGCAAAGAGCGGGGGGGGGGGGGGGTAAGCGTCACGGTACTCGCAAAGTCCTTGTCGACGTACTGGAATGGTGATGATCGAGTAGCCCCGGTGCAAGGGCGACAAGGCCAGCTTGACAAATCCGTAAATATGGTACATCGGCCTAGCACCACCGGGATCAGGTAAAGCCCCCATGACCGACTTTCCGCTCGGACTCACAAGAACGCCGGCGTCGACTCTTCCGATCCGATACACGGCGGCATCGCGATCTCAAACTGCTTGAGCACGCTCGTCAAGTTACGATGGGTCAACTCGACGCCCTTGGGCAGACCTGTCGTACCCGAGCTGTAACACAGCACGGCCGTCTGCTGGCATCCTTCCGGGCCCAACGGGACGGGAACGACGACGGATTTGGCTTGTGCGCGCGAAAGCATCAGGTCGACGTAGCTGGGGAAGGAGGTGTCGGGTGAAGCGACGCCGTCTGCGCCGAGTGAGGTTGAGGAGGCGGCCTCGAGCGCACGCTGGGAAGCCGTCTGGCGACGGGCGAGGATGGTGTGTTGCAGGGCGTATTGGTCGTCCGCGAAGGGCGACGAGGCGGTTTTGGATTTGTGGAGGAGCTTGTAGGCATCGAGGGCGATGTGGAGGAGCTCGGGGTCGACAAAGACGAACGAGGCCTTGCAATCGAGGAGCTGGTACAAGAGTTCGGATGGGGAACTGGACGCTTGTTGTCAGCGGGAGCAGTCCCGCACCACGTCGGGAGGAATGGACTCACCAAGCTGCACTCGCCAAACTTGGGATCAAGCCCGCGGCCATGCATCCCAGCGCGACCACGGGATAATCGACGCTCGTCTTGCCGAGCACCAACGCGACCTGGCCGCGCTTTGCATGCTTGCGCACCACGAGCCCGCGCGCGAGGGCGAGTGCCTCGTCAAACACTTGGCCCCGGGTCTTGGTCTCGCCCGTGACGGAGTCGACGCTCGAGCGCCACTCGCGCGGCTTCGGTGCGGCGAGGAGAAAGTCGACGATGGATTCGTCGGTGAGCGTGACCGCGGGATGGGTGGACGTGTAGATGTGCATGGCGGGCGGACCAGGTTGGGAAGCACCCTGCACGCTGCGCCCTGCGGTGGCCCCGTGTGCGGTATATAACTGCGTGATGCCCCCCGTCGCTTATCCCGCCGCCCTCATCCGAGCCCTTGACCCGACTTCCGGACGAGCCCCGCGGCCCCACACCGCCCTGCCCGCCTGCTTCCGCGCGTCACAGGCTGAAACGCCCTGCGCGGACGACCGGCTTTGCGCGGTGCGTATTAGCTAATCCGGGGAAAGCCAACTTCCGGCTCGACGGCTATCGCGCGCGCGCATTCAGGCTATTGTCGATACCGGAAGCACGCATGGGCGGGGCAAGGCGTATATAGACTCGCTTGGGATCGCTTGCATCGTCTTGCACGCCGCCATCCTCGAACAACTCGCCTCGCACACACACACCCACACACGTACACATACACACAAAATGTCCTCCCGGCGCGAAACCATCCTCCGAAAACAGGCAGACGACGTCGTCATCTGCGCCTCGGTCCGCACGGCCCTCACGCGGTACAAGAAGGGCGGCTTCAAGGACGCCCTGCCGGAGGACCTGCTCTCGGCCGTCTTGAAGGCGACCGTCCAAAAGGCGGGCATCGATCCCAAGTTGATCGAGGATATCGCCGTCGGAAACGTTCTCGCCGAGGCTGGCGGAACGAACATGGCGCGAATGGCGCAGCTGCATGCCGGCATTCCGCATACGTGAGTCGGCTTAGGGGTTCGAGGTTGGAACAAGGCCAAGGTCGCTGACGCTTCGCCCCTTTAGCGCATGTATCGCCACGGTCCACCGATTCTGCTCGTCCGGTCTCATGGCCGTCGCCCAGGCAAGTCCCACATCATACTCCACAAAATACATACCCTAACGCCCGCCTCCCTTCAGATCGCCAACCAAATCTCTCAGGGCCAAATCGACATCGGTATCGGATGCGGCGTTGAACACATGTCCACGGGCCAGGATAACCCCACGCTGGCGCCCAAGATGAGCGAGGACGTGCTCAAGGGTGAGGAAGTCAAGGACGTGCTCTTGCCGATGGGTACCACCTCGGAAAATGTAAGTTGGGTGCAGTATCACAACCGAGGATGTCGCTGATGATGCCCTTTTTTTTCGCGCCAGGTCGCCAAAGTGTTCAAGGTGTCAAGAGAGGAACAGGATGCCTTTGCGGCCAACTCGTACCAAAAGGCTTTGAAGGCCCACAAGGCCGGCCTCTTCAAGGGCGAAATCATTCCCGTCGAGGTGGACTACGTGGATCCCAAGACGGGCCAAAAGAGCCGCATCGTCGTCGACTCGGACGACGGCATCCGCGAGAACGTCACGGCCGAATCCCTCTCCAAGCTCAAGCCCGCGTTCGGCCCGCACGGGACGACGCACGCCGGCAACGCCTCGCAAATCACCGATGGCGCCGCATCCGTCTTGCTCGCCCGTCGAAGCGTGGCCGAGCGGCTCGGATTGCCCGTGCTGGGCAAGTTTGTGACGATCGGGTTGGCGGGCGTCAAGGTGGACGTGATGGGTATCGGACCGGCATTCGCGATTCCCAAGGCGCTCAAGAATGCGGGATTGACGGATAGGGATATCGATTTCTACGAGATCAATGGTGCGTCGAGCCCCTGCAAGATATCTGAGCGTGCTCGCTGACTGATGGGGTTTTTTTTTCTTGTGATGCAGAGGCTTTCGCATCGCAGGCGGCATACAGCGTGCGCGAACTGAAACTCGACCCGGCAAAAGTTAACCCAGTCGGCGGTGCTATTGCATTCGGGTAAGTCGTACCGCTTCTAGCACCCTTGTTTCGCACACTTATACATCACCCTGCCCGTTAGACACCCGCTCGGCTGCACGGGTACCCGTCAGATCGTGACCGGTCTCGCCGAGGCCAAGCGTAAAGGCCACAAAGTATTCGTTACCTCGATGTGCGTCGGTACCGGTCAGGTAAGTTGCCCCTCTCGAGGTCTCTGGCGTATGATGGCATGCTGATGGCCTTTGCAGGGTGTTGCTGGTGTCTTTGTCAACGAGCAATAGGTTGAGCGGCACTGTGGATATCTGGTTGTATCATGCTAGGCGGGATTATGGCTATTCACTACATGTATAGGTCACGTTTTATCGGTGTGAGAGTTGGGGGGGGGGGGGCACGGTCGTGAGCGGCTGAGGCTCCGGATCTTCGCACTAGCTATGTACTTCCCATTAGCGGGGTATGGAGGCTTTGCCAAGGTATAGTACGGAAACCTCTCAAACATACTAGATGGCCTGCTTCTGCTCCAGCGGCACCCAAGGTGTCATGCTTTCACACGGACAAGCATTCACCTCCTGCCCTCAATGAACCCGAAAATATGTTCCCCACTCGTGAGTTCATCCTGGTTTCGAGGCTGACAGGCTGTGTGTCCAGGGTTGCTGATGTCAGACCAGGTGTCATTAGGCGTCTTGCATCTTCCAAGCTGTTCAAGAGCACCGATCAAGCGCGATAGCGATCCGATAGCACGGTCTACGATCCACGATCCACAGAGCGAAGGCATTCTCCATTCGCAACAAAGTTGCCGCATCAGGGCTGCTTCGCATCATTCGCCCTGTTCATCCCAGACGAATGACGCAGATGCTCCATGGAGTGCCGCACGGAAAGGGTAAGAGTGATGATCTATACGAACGTCTTCCACGGTCGCATCAAGCGCAACCCTTTTTACCCTCCCAAAACAGTAATACCGCTTGGGTCCTGTAGATCGGACGGGACGGGTGCCCTCCGTTAGCTCATCAGCTGTGCCCATCGCCGGCTCATTTGGGTGACCACGGTATGCAAGCGGCATCGGTGACCAGCCATTCATGTCTCAGGCTAATGATTAACGCAGAAATCACCTCACATGAGCCATCTAGCGCTGGAATACCGCTTGATTGCGTCATCTGGTTACATCATATCGCCTTCTCGACGATCTCCCGATCCAGCTTCCACATGGGCAGTCGGTGCGGTCGGAAGAGGTATATATACAGCGTTCCCTGCACTCGTTGTCCGGCTTCCTCGTCTGAGCATCAACCCACATTCCAATCACACATTCGACACAACACAAACACACTATCAATATGGTTCAAGGATCTACTGAAACCGGCGAGAAGTACAAGCCTTCCGAGCACGATGGCTGTGAGTCTCCTATTCTCCTCTCCTCTTCGAATCCTCTCTGACTCCCTCCCAGTGAAGGAAGACGGCACTCCTGACAAGCGAATGTCCTCCGAGCACGGCTTTGGCGGTGACCGAGAGCGAGCTTCCGAGGCTGGCAAGGCTGGTGGATCGGCTGAGAAGTACAAGCCTACCGAGCACGATGGCTGTAAGTTTCCCACCCTCTTTGCGTCTTGCATACGTTTCTGATTCGACGTTCCTCACAGTGAAGGAAGACGGTACCCCTGACAAGCGAACCTCGTCCGAGCACGGCTTCGGTGCTGACCGAGAGCGAGCTTCCGAACTTGGCCGAGAGGGCGGTTCCAAGTAATCGACACTACATGTTGCGACAACCGAGTTGTAGCCTGACAATCATGTACAATCTAGTGGCCACGAAGCCTGTCTGACAATGGAATCAATAATCAACAGTGATCTCGTGCAGAGTGTCTTAAGTTTACCAGGCTCGCAGCATCACCCTTGCACCTATCGAAACCGCTTTAATCCACGAGCGTAGAGTACAGCCTAAGACGGGGAAGAAGAGGGGCTTTACTTTCACGCAAGACTCAACCAAGCGTCACTGTAAGTCAATTTCATGCAGGCGGACAGCAAGAATGCACATGGCTTTCATGGCCCGCTTTCGCGCAGACATGTAACACGGAAGTGGGTATGCATATTGCAGCTACATGTCCTCTACCCATTCCACACTGCCTACGATGGCAACGCGCGATGGTAATCTGCCTGGACTCGGCGTCAAGAGTTCGTACTTGCGCTTGGCAACGTCGATTTTGGTTCTTATGGTACGAATGTCAGCCGGCGCGGTGGAGAATTCGTATGCCGGACTCACATGGTTAGGAAGCCGCATACCTCCCTCCACCCAATTTCTTCCTTCCATATCGGCTCCCCATCCTCCTCCTCGTCTTCTTCTACGTCTGCTTCCCCAGTATCCTCTTCCTCTTTCACAGACCCTTCATTCTCCTCGGTCTTGACAGGCGCTTCCGATTCCTGCTTGGTGAACTCCTCAGGTGCATTATCAATCGTGTCCTCCTGCTTCACTCCATCAGCTCCATTCTGTCCTGTCTGCAGATCCTCCCGCTTGTCTGCATCGGAAACAACAACCAAACCCACGACGGCGTTCTGCAGCCGGTGAACATTGGCCGGCGCCGACGGATCGACTCTGGTCAATCGGGTGGCGGAGAGAACACGCGTAGAGCCCATGGGTAATGCGGAACTCGGCGCGGCCGTTTCTAAGAGAGGTCAGCCAGGACACACAGGATTCTCGTCTGAGCGTACCTTCTCCTATCCGGTAAATTTCCAAGTCATCCCATGAGACTGTGAACGAGTGTGGATGCAGGTTGGCCTCCATCGCGACCATTCGCCCGGGCAGTTCCGCCAGTGGAGAGGGCAGCGGCGGTTCACCATAAAAGTATGTCTTTGTTTGCTGACTCTTGACTCGATTGCGGTATGTCTCGTCCAGCTCGACGACCTGGCAAGGAGTCAGTCAGGCGCGCACCCTGAGGACGGCCGCACTTACGCCACCCGACTTGGGCGCACTGATGACCGTGACGCCATTCTTGGTAAACATCTTTTGCATCTCTATCGTCAGTTTCTCGTTGCCAATGACCACCATCACGTCCACTGCGGACTCGTCCTTATCAGTCTCCTCGTGCACATAGAGAAACATTCTTGGCTTACCGTCGAATGCCTCTGCCGCCTCTCGAATCAGACCGTACCGCACATTCGAGCCCTTTGGCGCGCCCAACGTTGGCGCTGTCATGGCACTAGCCGTATCGATAAATACGCCCGATGCGCGACCTATGACCGAACGAGAGGTAAGTCCAAGTCCCAAAGGTTTCGCATAATTACAACGCACAAATTTCATCCTTCTCCCTCCGCTGCTCCCACGCATCCTGCATTGACCCGATAATCTTGCTCCACAGCGGGAAACACGTCCTATGCGTCCCGGCGCCGGCGAGCTCGGACGTGCCGATGTACCAGCCGACGGTGGGCACGTCGGACGCGAGCGTCGTGGCGGCCGATGTCGTCGGTGGGGAACCGAGGTAATGCGATGCGTGGTGTGATGGCGCCGTTTGCGTGGGTGTTGATAGCGAGAGACTGCCGGGGACGAGATGCGGTGACTACGGCAAGTCAGTTTTGGAGAACATTCTGAGCCGTCAAGACTTGGGGCTCACGTTACTGGGATCCAAGCTGACGACGACGGGCGCCCAGCCCATTCCGCTTCCGAGCGCAAGGTTGACCAGATTCTTGATCATCGTCGACTTGCCCGCGTTTGCCGGCCCTAGGACCATCACCCTCGGCCCGGCCTCGAGGTCGAGGTCGGCATCGGCGGTATCATGGCCGTTCGGTGGATCTCCGGCAGCCTTTGCTTTCGCTTTCCGAGCTCGAATGGCTCGGCGAGCGAGGATCCGGCGTCGTTCAAGCGCGAGATGGAGGTTTGTGAGAAAGGGGAATGTACTGGATGTTGACTCGTAGCATGTCGACGGCGCCGATGATACTGCAGTGAGCGATGTCAGAACGGCGTCAAACCGGGTGCCTGATTCCTGAAGACACACCTTCTATACGACCTCCAGGATGGGGAGACCAGATGGCGGCCTTGAGATCGCCATAGAGCGGGTACCAGGTATTTGGTGGTATCTCTTGCGAGTTGATGAAGATGGGATCGGGCGAGAGGACCTGAGAATTATTCGCAACGACAAGAATCGCCAAGTCGCGTCTTTCGAGTCAGCACAAATCTTGCTTTTATGACAGCATTCTTGAGCGTCATGCCACTTGCGAGACGTAGGGTCGCGAGCGCTCTGCATTTCGACGCTGAGGCCAAGTACGTGCATCTCGCACTGCTTAGGCGACAGGATAACGCTCGTTCGGGCGCATTGTCAATAAGAGCCCAGCAGGCCGCGCACCCATTCTGCCGAGCTTCCTCCCGATAGGGCAGATCTGTCTGCCTAAGCCAAACTCGCAAACAAACACTTGGACAAGACCAAGGGTGAGGACATGCGCTATTACAATGACAGGGGTACAACGAAGATTCGTTTTTCGGAAACACATTCAGGAGACAATGCGAGAGCAAGATGAAGGGCGCCTAGGTCAATGTCATGTGTCACACAATTCGACGGGTACTCACCGAAACGAGGACACCCACCTCGCAGGCTCACGTCTCGCACCGAAAGGATTCCTTATTGACGGGGAAACACGACAAGACCACTCACCCGTACGGCTAAGGCTTCATTTTCCTCCAGCTCAAAGCGCCACTCAGAGGCTGGCTCGAGGTCGTACGTGACATAGCCTGCTTCCTGTGCGTTTGCTTGCATGGCTGAAGATTCATGGGCAGACAGCATGCGGCAAGCGAGGATGATGCTCTTGGATGTCGAAAGTCAAGTTGTCAGGCCGAGTCGCGGTGCGCCCAGACTAGAGTGAGTGAGTTACCTAATCACGCCCGCGAGGTATTTCATGTCGACATGGTGATCGCGGGACGGTATAGAACATCTGTCAACCATCTATACCTCTTCCCGACATACATTCACCATGGTCGTCCCCTTCATCACCTCCATCGACATCCTCGGCTTTGAGAACCTCTTACAATTCCCGCACAGCGCCGTCTTTTCCTACCCGCCCGACGGCCTCGTCCCGTTTCATGAATTCAAGGGGAAGGGGCTCTTCGTGCCGTTGCCGCTGACAATCGACGAGCCACAGGGCGCCGAGTCGTGCCTCGAGGTCGATGGCGAGGGAATTCCCACGGTGGACTTGGAGAATGATCATGCGCATTCGTGGCCGAATACACGGCAATCGGGAAGGAAGGTCGAGGTTGTCAAGGTTGCGCCGTGCGATGCGTGGAGGCTTGGTCAGGATGAGGCTTGGGTGGAACCCGAGGGGACGTGTCGTGGCGGGTACTCGAGGTGCATAGATCGATGCTCTTGAATCGATCGATGGCTGATGATTCCTGCAGCGGAGATGCACCCTGGGCTCGAGGTAAGTGAACGTCTCTCCTATCGACGACAAGTATTGATTCTCCTCAGTCATGCGAGCATTGACGCAATTCATCTCCTCTCGATCTTACTTGTACGGCAAGGCCTATATCTCGCATGATGTCGAGGTGAGGCGGTCTCTTCAAAGGCTCGCACTCTCGCCCTGACTCCTATTCGCAGTTCCGCCTCGTAGCCGGCCTCCAGCACGTCCAGAGCTATGATCCCCACGTCTGCGGAAACGCAGCAGCGAGGCAGACGGCAGATGGCAAGTGGATTGCTCCAACGGAAGAGGAGGAAGCGTCGCCGTTTATACGGGACATGATTGGCACGATGAAGGCGTACTGGACAAAAGTCATGGGTGACGCGCATGGACGAATGTAAGTAGCGCGGCGCCAGGCGAGACGTGAGCTAATTCGGACCAGCCACCGAATCACCGCCAAGGAAAGCTTTGGTACGTCCATCTCGTCCTGACGCAACGTCTCGCTAACTTCTCCTCCAGAAATTATCAACTCATTTCTGCACTACCTCTCACACTACCAAATCCTCGTGACGGACCCCTACCTCGCCGCCTCCCTTGCGACAACGCTTGACCTCTCCCCAATCATGCTCTCCCAAATCTCGATCGCCCAACGCCTTTGCGACGCCCTCCCCGGATCCGTCACCCCGGACGCATGGCACGCGCTTGCGCTCGATGCGTGGCTGCGTGGGCCGATGCGCGGGAGTGACGAGGCGTGGGAGAGGCATGGGGCGGAGATGACGCGCAGGATTGAGGCCGAGTTTACGGATGCGCGGGAGGAGTCTATGCAGAAAAATATACTCGAAGGGTTGGCTGCGGCGGTCGAGGGGATGGCTTTGGGGCAAAGTGAACAGTCGGCCGAGGATCACGTCGAAAAGGAAGAGGAAGGAGAAGAGGACCTCGTTGACTGGCGCGGCCTGGAGACACCTGGTGAGTGAGACGTACTTCGAAATAGGCCATGACTGACTCGCCCACAGACCGCTCCGCAGAACAAGGTATGCGCGCGTGGTCTCGCCCTTGCAAAGCTAAAACTCCTCTAGCCATCCAATCCCTCTCGGTGGCACTCGACACAGACGCCGCTGCATTCAAAACCCGCGAACTCGATGTCGAGGAATACACCATCGTCGGCCTCTCGCACACCGTGCCGCCTTTGCTTCCCGCCACACGCCTTGACGTCCGATTCACGCGCGCCCACGCTCAACGCGCCGCCGATTTCTTATGGCTGACGCTAGTCCCGGGGACGGACAACGCAGAGCGCGTCGTCTTGGTCGATGGCAGGGGACTCGATGGGGTTGCGGAGCGGGATCTGGGCCTGGCGGTATGGATGATGCGCGTGGAGGCCGGGTTGATGCTCGTGGGGGAAGGAGAGGAGGAGACGCCGGTCGTGAGGGTGCTTGAGCGCGTTGCACCCAAGTTCCGAGAGATGTAGCGAGCGCAAGCGGTCCGCTACTGTGTCGCGCGGTAGATAACTGCAATGTCATACAAGTGTTCAAAACATGTTTGGATCCCCTATGGCTGCTGCTATGGCTATGGCTACGACTACGGCTGCGGCTACGGCACGCCCGACCCTCGCCACGCCTGGGCATCCCGTTCCCCAACCTCGGCCACGAGCACACTCCGAATCTCCTGATCCAGCACGCTCCCGAGTGTCACCTGGTCCCTTGCATAGTACCACCGCGCCCCGCGCTCCTCGTCTCCCTCGGGCGCATACGAAAACCTCGCGGGCCCACTAAAAGGGCTGCTCATCCATATCTGCTGGTTTGGCGGCTGCTTGTTAATGACGTACGTCCCGTGCGGTCCGAGCGCGAGCGTCAACACGCCCGACTGGTCGGTCATACGATCAGCTCGAGGCGAATCACAGAGCGGAAGGAAGCAGGAGAGACGCACAGAGTATTCGACTTCCCAGCCGTGCGTGCCCTCGGGACTCCATTCCTCGACGAGGGCCTCGCAGGCGTCGTACAGCGTGTCCATGGTCTCGGTCGCCAGTCGGTCATACGCGGCGCTCGTCATCGTCCTGTCCATTATTCGTTAGCAAGGTCTCTCTCCTTTCCTTTTTCCCTTTTTTCAGGAATGAGCACAGAGTGGACCTACGTAGCGAGCGGCGTGGGCGTGAATGATCCCGGTGCCTCAGCGGCTGGCTGCATCGGGCTCGTCTTCGGTGCTGAGGCCGAGGCGGAGGAGTGCGCGCGGGTCGTCCGCGCTGCGAGGACGACGGGCGAACGGATGACCGTTTGTGGGCGAACGGCGAGGCGGGCGTGGCGCGTAAGGGCGCGGAGGGAGAGGGACGTTGGGCGGATCATGGCGAGTGGGGTGATGGAAAGGTGGAGGCAGCAGGCAGGGAGGGAGGTGTACGTACAGTTGACACTTGGGATCCATCCCGTTGGTCGTGTTTCACCTGTTGCGTGCTCATCCCCCCACGGACATGTCCGCTTCCTTCTCCGCGCAGGAGATCGCCGTTCCTTCGGCCTTCGGTATCAAGAGCATCCATTCCCGTCGCCAACGGGCACCTTCCCTCCCCGAAAGCGCACCCCACGCAATGCGCCTCCCCTGCCTCCTGCTGCTCCTCATACCGCCATCCCTCGCCCGGATATGGCCAGCTCACCCACCACGCGACTTTCGCACGCTCGACACCGCCGTGCTTCCCCTCGTCGCGCGGGCGGATCCGCCGCCGTGGAGGGGTGTCGCCGAGGGACATCTGGGGAGGATGTTGGTGCCGCGGGCGGCCGGGTCGGAGGGCAAGTAAGTACCGAGATGGTCGGATGAGAGGTTGTATGTGCTGATGGCGTGAGTTTAGTGCCGCGGTTAGGGGTTACATCAAGGGCGTCTTTGAGCGCATCGGATGGCACGTTGAAGAGGTACGTCACCCTTCCCCTGCCCTCATCTTCCCCAAGAATTCAACAAGGCCCCGGAAAATAGGATACATTCACGGGGAAAACGCCCGAGGGCGACATCGAGTTCACCAACATCATCGCCACGTTTGACCCGGCAGCCGAGCGGAAAATCGTCCTCGCAGCGCATCATGATTCCAAGTGGTTCCCGGATCCGCCGGAGAGCGAGGTGAGTCAGAGGACTTTGGATGGACGAGGGGAAGCTCTAAGCTTGGAAGAGCGAGCCAAAAGACCTTACGACCTCCTTCGAAGAGGGCATCATTGCCTCGTATGATTGACAGTGGAAGGAAGGTCGAAGAAGCTGGAAAGTGCAAGAATCGAGATTCCTGCCTGCGCCGCGTGACCAGAAAGCAGTCTCCGATCGACAGGATCGTTCGACCCATGTGTCCCGCTCAGATTCTAGCGTCCGACATCGCAAACCCGGAGCATGGGCTGTCAGGCTTGCCCTTTCGTAGCGATCGAGCTCGTTCCCTTCCGCAGCTGATCTTTCCCCTCTCTCGCGCCGACAGTTTATTGGCGCAACCGACTCGGCCGCACCCTGCGCGATGCTGCTCGACCTGGCCGAGTTCATTACCCCGTCCCTTGTCGCGCGTCGGACGCGTCTTGCCGACTCTGCGGACCATGAGGACGACGACGACGACTTTGACGAACGCGACGCCGCGCGAACGACGTTGCAAATGGTGTTTTTCGATGGGGAAGAGGCGTTTCACGATTGGACCGCGACAGACTCGATCTATGGATCACGGTGCGCGTCATCGCATCATCTCGAACGCTCTCCTCTAATTCCTCGTCGCTAGGCACCTCGCAGAACAATGGGAATCCACCTTCCTCCCCTCGACGCACCCCTACCACGCCAACCACCCGAAACGCCGCATGGACCCGACCCCAACTGTCCTCCACACGATCGAACACTTGATCTTGCTCGACCTGCTCGGCAGCCCGGCGCCACGGATATTAAAATGGTATCGTGAGACCGGGTGGCTGTTTGATGAGATGCGCGGCGCGGATGAGCGATTAAGGGCGGGCGGGTTGGTCGAGGGTGCCGAGGGCTGGTTTGGCTCGCAAACTTTTGGCGGTACGATCGAGGATGATCAGGTGCCAGTGGGTGAACCGAGGGAAGAGGCGGAAGTACAGTCGGGCTGACGTATCGCCTCGCTAGTTTATCGAACGCGGCGTCAATGTGTTTCACGTGATTCCGTACCCCTTCCCGGCGGTATGGCATACGATCAAGGTACGTTCGCTGCGTCGCTGGCGGGGTTCCTCTGCTCATTTAGGTCTATTCAGGACGATGCTACGGCGCTGGATATGCCGACGATGCATCGCTGGAATTTGATCTTGCGTGTGTTCACGCTCGAGTACCTTGGCCTGCCGCCGCCAGGGTCGGCGAGTCTGGGCAAACGATCTGTGGATGAAGATCAACATACGAGGCATCACGAATTGGTGAGTGGCCGTGCTGCGTCTACATGTTGGACGCCGAGTTGGCTGATAGTGCGTCTGCGTTACAGTAGTTGTAGATAAGGTACCTGGGCAATCACATAGAGAACGATCCGTCCGTGTATCACGGGAGTCGACGGTAATGGGATGCATACTGTATGCCCTATCTTACAACCTCCTTGCGCAGGAAACATGCATAGAGCAGCGCGTTCTTGTCCGGGCTATCGCGGCATTCGGGATGCCCGTCTTGGGGATACCTCGGTTCCGCCGGCTGCAGCGGGGCGACATGAGCTCGTCAAACGGCCCACAAGCAAAATCACAGACTCACCCTGAACTCATTGTACCCCAGGCGCTCGTACCATCGTTTGAGATAACTCGGCTCGCCCTCTCTAGCCCATGCCACCTGGAAAGCCCGCGTATCGACCGTGAGCGTGTTGGCGGCGTGCTCGCGCACCGCGAGACCTTCGAGGATGGTAAAGATTCGGTTACCGATGCCAGAGCCGCGCTCCCGGCCAAACACGAAGACGCTCGCTGGCAAGCGAATGATGAGATTGGTCGAGGGCGTGAGGAGCGTCGACTCACTGAGGGCAATGTTTCCGCGCTCGCGGCTGGCCATGTCGGGATCATCCGACAAATCAAAAGTCAAGCATCCCATTCCCACGGGGATCTCCTTCTCCTCTGCTTCAGCCTCGTCGTTGATGGTCCGGTAGAAGAGGTACGTCGCCATGTCGGAATCGTACAAGTACTTGTCAATCCGATCGCTGCCCCAGCCGCACTCTTTGCGCATGGCCAGCAGCGTTTCGCGATCGGATTCGCGGGCGCGGCGGTGCTGCAGTGGTGCGAGAGTCATGTTTGACGGCCGAAGTGTAGAGAGTACGAGAGCCTAGAGAGAACCTCTATGAGGATAGCACTCGCTCTCAAACGCTTGCTTTGTTTACTGTCTGGTGGCCAGTGGACGACCTTGACTCAGCCATGAGTGGCTGGAGGGATGATCCGGGCCCGTATCGGTCCGCGCGGGGCCGAAGGTATCGGCGGCCGTGTGTCGGAAGCGAATTCTGAAATTTCAGAGTGTCGATCGCGAATATTATTCGAGTTCAAGTCCGTGTGGGAAGCTGTGTGATGCAATGATCTGTATCGACGAGGCATAGCGTCTGAAACTTGAGCTTGAGTCGAAACGCCCAACATGGTCACCCTCACCAAGAAACAACAAAAAGCTCAAGCTTTCCGAGCCGGCAAGGGGAAAAAGGACCGCGCAGAGCCCGAGGACGTGCCCGAGGAGGATGTTCTTCCCGATGATGAGGAGCCCGCTGCTGCTGCAGAGCCCGCCGACTCGACCGAGTACAAGGCAAAGAGCAAGAGTAAGAAGTCCAAGGAGAAGAAACTGAAGGAAAAACTGGCCAAGGAGGGTGCTGGGGGTCCCGCCACAGATGTCAAGCCGGCAAAGAGCGAAAAGGCCAAGGGCAAGGAGAAGGAGGTTGTCAAGGACGGCGAAGGTGACAAGGCGGAGACAGCCGATGGAGAGGAGAAGCCAGCGAAAAAGACAAAGAAGGATATCAAGCAGCGTTTCATCTTGTTTGTTGGTGAGTCGCGCGCGCGCGTGCGCTCATGCTATCCGCAACATAACTAAATCTGACCCACGCAGGACAAATGAGCTACGATACCACAGCAGAGGCACTCGCCAGCCACTTTGAAAAGGAAATCGGCACTAAACCCTCCGTCCGACTCCTAACGACGAAACCAACTCCGGCCACACGCTTCCACAAGGCGGCACCATCTCGATCTCGAGGCATCGCATTCGTTGAATTCCCCACGTCGGGCGCGCTTCAGGCCGGTCTGAAACTGCATCACACGGTTGTAGACGGAAAGAAGATTAATGTCGAGCTTACGGCCGGAGGAGGCGGGGCTACAGATGAGCGGAAAAAGAAGATTCAGGAGCGGAATGAGCGGGTCGTCGAGCAGAGGAAGCGGAAGCGGGATGCGGACGGCGGAGAGGAGGGAGAGGGCCAAGAGAATGGCGATGAGGCTGGTGCCGAGGTTGAAGAGGGATCGGAGAAGAAAAAGGTTCGAGGCGGACGTCGTGGAAAGAAGGTGAGCCGGATTCTAGAGCCTCTGGACATGGATCATTAATTCAGATGGCATTCCAGACCGCCAATGCGGACACACCACAGCTCGCGCCGGAAGACGACCCGAAACTATCAGGCTGGGCCGCACGCAAAGCAGGTACTTTCGCAACTCAGGGCGAGGGGCCACCGCCGAGAACGTTTGCTGGTAGTCGAGGACGTGGACGGGAGAATGGTGCCGGCCGAGGAGGAGGACGTGGTGGCTCTCGAGGAGGACGAGGCGGCGGAGGTGATCGGAGAAAGTGGGAGCCGACGGGTGCGAATGCTATGGTTGTCGGTTGATGGAATGTTCCATATGGTTGTATCGTTGCGTGATAACGTTCAGATCAGCAGAATCGTTCTAATAAATGCGGAACGTCAGATAGGTGATGCGCACAGAAACTTTGTTACCATTTCCGCCATCATAAAGTGGTCATTTCTCTCCCTTCCGCTTGGAGGCGACCGTAGAATATCAAGAGAATTCTGCAAAGCCGTCTTGTTCCGCACGGATGTTCCAAAAAGCTTCCGCGCCTTAGAAGATGAAACTCAGGGGTGATGGAAGCTTGATCGATTGCAGCTGGGAGGGCATTTGACGAACGTCGGACTGATGACAGCAGTTGGCTCATCAGCAGCTTCATCAGTCGACGGCTCGAAGTAGAGCCGGCACCAAAGCGATGATACCCTCAGGCAGCTCCTCAGGCGAGGTACCACGCTCCATCATGCATCATTGATGCCTGAAACGGCACTTGTGCAGTGGGCGGTATATATGATGGACATTGGACACGCATTACATATACTTGCCTCTGGACTGCTGCCCGTTGCGGAAGATCCCGACTTGTGATCAATCCCCTTGGACTGGCTAACCCCCGAGGCGTTTCTTTCAGTCCAATCGCCACTATATTTCCGCCCGTTCGCGCTCCAGATGGATTCACGTACGATGCAGGATATGGATGCAACTCGAAGCTATGGCGGCACGGTCAAGCGGTCCAATCTCGCCCACAACGGTTTTCATGATCTGATTGCGATGTTGCCAACGGGCTCGGGCACCGGCGCCTCGGCATTCTTCGCTTCAACACCGGGCAATACCTTCGACAAGAACATCAAACTGGACCATCAAGACTATTTCGATGATCAAACCGTCAAACAGCACAGACCAAGCAATCACTGTGGTTCAGCAGTTGTTGCACTGGCAACTATCGGAGGCCCGCCTGGAACATTGGACGCAAGTAACGCAAGGGGCAAGGTTGGAGATATTCATATGCCGGTGGAACGATCATTTCGGCCTTTACCACCGATCGCCAATGCCCAACATCCATCACAACAACCATCACCGATCACCAGACTTCAAGAGAGCCTACTTGGAGCTCCTACCGCGGCGCAGACGACATCGCCTTCGGCAAAGCCTACACTTCGAAGAGTTCCGGTGCCAGGCGTTTCCCCTTCTCAACCGATGCTCAAGGCACAACGTCTTTCGGCCTCTCCTCCAGTACCATCGGCAGTTGTAGCCTCTACCTCACATTCTCCGATCAGAGATGGTCTACACGTCACTCAACATCTAACAGCAAGTCTAGCGAATCGCCTTGGTGTCAAAGCAACACCCATCACTACAGCCCCGAAGACGGTTTCCGAAAGGGTACCGCTTTCGTCGAAACAGGCGAGTGGTGTCAGATCCGGTCGAAAAGATGGGAAAGCTGGAAAGATAGACAAGCGTACCATAAGCTGGCCCATGGAATTTCGGTGAGCAAAACCTCATCTCGTTGTCGCATATAAGTCTGCTCACTTGGAACTTATCGGGCTTGGCAGACATGTTGTCCATGCATGCGACATGGAAGAAGCGCAATTCCTCTTGATGCGATGGGCAATAGACGGAATGGGAAAGGTGGCAGGCAAGTCCAGTGCCAAAGTGCTCAAGATTGCGGAACTGACTTGATATCCAGACCCTGGGTGGGCTAACTACATGAAGCTCCTTGTTCAGCAGCGTGCAGCGGACCAACAAGCCAGAGCGATAGCACGGTCGATTGTCGCTCGAGAACACGGTGCCAGAAGGTGGGCTACAGGTTCGAAGTTCAAAATAGTGCGCAAGGAGCTCATTAACTCTTCCAGCACAATACCTTTTCAAACCTTGAAAGTTGTCAATGGCTTGCCTTCCTCCGTGGATTCCGCCACCGAAGACGGCGGGTCACCTACAAGCAGGCAGCCGCCCTTGGCTTTGCCAAATCGGTTAACGCCCGGCTTACGAATGACGCCAGCCTGGTCCCCGTTGGATCCAATCCCGAATCCTTTCGAGAGTGCCTTCTCGCCGCCCGCTTCCCGGCGCGTTTCGGGTGAAAACCTGAGGTTGAATTTCACGATGACCACCGTTTCGCCTATTGCGCCTCTGAGGGTAAGGGCCCGCAAATCGGTGCCTCCTGTCGTCACGACCGCGTTGTCTGTCAAGCAGCCAATCACCGTCGCACCGGAAGATATCGATGGCATGTCATTCCCCTCAACACCGACAGTCGTGAGAGAAGAAACTTACTTTGCGAATTCTGGGCCGGAAATGGTGTCCCAGCGCCGGAATGCCGACAAGGCGATGGAGGGATTGTTCAGCGCCGGCTGGTCAGCGCAGATCATTCAACCATCACTGTATACGCTGGAAAAGGCGGCATCTATCGCCATCTTTTTTGAAACGCTGTACCACGCACTTTTGAAACCGCCACCGACATTGCAGGCTGCCCACCCGGACAATTACACATGCGCACGGGAGCGACGTCGGTTGGCGCTGGAAGATGAAATGGATGAGCGAGGACTAACCGAAACGGAAAAGCAAACACTGCGTCATCGATGGATGGAGGCAGAGACGAACAACCTGCGGGAGAGAAGAAGAAAGGTGGGATTGAGCAGTTTCACTAAAATGAAGGTGATAGGTCACGGCAAGTCCTCAGGCGGAATTTTGCAAGTGTCACTGGGTCGCTGAAAACCGAGCAAGTATAGGTGCTTTCGGAGTCGTGTCTCTCGTGCGAGAGAAGGAGACAGGTGCGCTTTACGCCATGAAAGAGGTACGTCCCATTGCACAAGGAATTTGTGCGGAATGACTAAAGACACGGGAGCTCTCCAGCTTCGAAAGAGCGAGTATGTCTTCCGAGGCGCAAGGTCGCAGAGGCTGTTTGAGGACTGATATACCCCTTCAGCATGCTACGCAAGGGTCAAGAGGGACATGTGCGAGCCGAAAAAGACATCTTGGCCGCTGCTGCCACTGCAGCCGATTCGACCTCGAGGTGGATTGTCAAGCTACACTACAGCTTCCAAGTGAGTGAAGGAGCGTATTACACCGGAACCACTGATAAGAGTTGGGGATTTTGGTCTCCAGGATGTTGAGCGTCTATACCTGGTGAGTTCCGTGGAGCCGCAATCTTCGTGGCAGACTGTGGATTATATTTTCCCTTAGGTCCTGGATTTTGAAGGAGGTGGCGATCTGCTGAACCTCCTTGTGGAGCGCGATACCTTAAGTGAAGACTTCACGAAGTTCTACGTCGCCGAGGTTAGTCCTGCTGCTTTCCAAGACGAGCTAAGCTTGAATTGCGTTGATCGTAGATGATCATGGCATTGGAGGCAACGCACAAGCTGGGGTTCATTCACCGAGATGTCAAGCCGGACAACTTTTTGTTTAGCAAAAATGGGCATTTGAAGATCTCGGATTTCGGCCTGGCTAATTCACTTCACTGGGCGTACGACACCGCTTGTAAGCCATTCTAGGCGACGGGGCGAGGTAGCACTTACATTGAGAACCTTCCACTAGACTACGACCAACAAAGACGAGCGCTGCTAAAGCGCCACGGAATCGACCTAGAAGAGCCATCCAAGGTGAAGATGAAGACGATTCGAAGGAGAGAAGTGGAAGCAGTTATGACGCAAGAGTGGCGAAATCAAGGTCAAAGTGTCCTGACATGGCGGGATAACAAGAGGAGGAAGATGGCATTTTCGGTTTGCGGGTATATTTCGCTGAGATCGCTTCGTAACTTGGAGCTGATGAGCGATCTCAGAACCAACTCGTATATGAGTCCCGAGGTTATCAGAGGTATGGGATACGGCTTCTCCTGTGATTGGTGGTCTCTCGGTGTCATCGGTAAGTTCCAGGAGCATTTGCTTGTGTACTACTTGCGGATGAAGGGGGAAATCGGCCTGATATCTCTGCCAGCTTTCGAATGTCTCTATGGCTATCCACCGTTCGTCGGCAACTCTGTGAGTCTTGTCCAGCATGTAGCAGTTGGAGACGCTAAGTTTGGGCAACATCAGCGCCATTTGACAAGGCAAAAGATGTAGGTTCCTTAGGTCGCATCGCCCTGCATAATAAACTCACCGCAAGCTTGCCAGCCTGAACTGGAAATACACACTGCGATTCCCAACTAAGCCGAGGTTATCAAAAGACTGCGTGTTTTTCCTCACAAAACTGCTGTGCGAACCCGAAGATCGCTTGGGCAGTACGCCAAGCGACTCGATGAGGCCGAATGCGAGGTTGATGGGCGAATTGAGTGCTGCTAATCCTGCTGAGAAGACTGGATTTGAAGTTGGCCTAGAAGATGATGGCGCCGCTGCTATCAAGTCGCATCCGTGGCTGCGAGCGATTGACTGGGATCGTACGTTGATGTTCGAACTTCGGCGATACATGCCGACGACATCTATCTGTTCAAGATCTTCACCTCGAAAGAGCCCCCTATCAGCCGAACCTACACAATGAAGCTGACACGCGACATTTCGAGGATGGCATCGCCAACGAGGTATGGCCCGCTCAGATTGACAATTGCAGAAGAAACGCTAAATCATGCCAGCCGCTGGTTGCGGCGGGAGCCCCTCCTGTTGATGCTACACGAGACCCAATGTTGGCAGACAGGAAACACGGCGGTCATCTGCTGGAACTGCGGAAAGGGTAAGACCCGCCTCGACATCGGAATCATTTTACTCTCCTAATTCCGACTTCCAGGATGGCATTTGCAGGTTGGACATATAAGGCAAACAAGCAGAATATACACGAGTGAGTGTCGAGCTTCTGCCCCGTGCTGTCTTCGAGCATCCGATTGACCATAAGATTTAGGCAATTTGACGAGCTTCTGAAGAGTGCTGGCCGAGTAGCGGATCTGTCCGGAGAAACCACCAGGTCTCGCGCCTTGTCCCTGTAATGATGATTGCAGGCCAGGACCAGGTGAATCGCGGATTCTGTGACTCCTTTCCTGATGAGGATTAAGAAGATATCCGATATTGCACAAGTTCCGCTATTGAACTGTCATACAATGCATCCGCCACCCCATCTATGCCTTGCTCTGCTTAACCGCAGCCGCGATCTGCGTCATCATCTGAGGACGCTCCCTCAGATAATTGACCTTAGCCCTGCGAGGATCTCGCAATCCTCCCACATTCTTTCCCTTCAGCGCACGCTTGATGACCTGGATATCCTTGACCATCGGGCTGCAGACTTTGAATTGCATCTCCACGCCGGTCTTGTTGACGATGTTTCGCAGGGTGAAACCTGTGTCAACTCCTCTACGACGAATGCCCATCAAAACGCCGGAAAATGTCGACGTGTGTGTTCTTGATGCATTGTTATACGAAACGACGGAGAGTACCGAGCCAGGCTTGATTCGATTTGGGTGTCTTCTTGAGAATAATGTCTTGCAGAGGCGCTTGGGATCATAGTCTTGCAGCAGGTTCTCATTGACATAATCGACGACGGCCTTGCCGTTGCGGGGGCTCTTCAAGTGCCGCGGGATGGTGGATGAGCCTTCCGGAACGGGATACGTTGCCGACACTTTGGGGAAAGCGACAGCATTCGAGAGAGCATAGGTAGAGGCTGGCGGTGACAGGACTGTCAGTACTTGCATTTGACGAGGTCCAAGATCTACTCACATTCTGCCGGGGCCGCCGTTGAGTAGGATCGGGCGACTTGACGCTGGCAAGCCTTTCTAAAGGGTGACAGTATGCTGAAAGACATGATAACCGGTGAAGTAGCAGATCAGCGAGTCCCTCTCGACAAGGGACGTCTGTCTGCTGAGATGAAGTGGTCGCGTCGGGTCGACTTTCTCGATCAGGCCACGGAGCGTAAACGTCCATCTCCGCTGATAAGCAGTCACAAAACGGCGGCCGTCTTAACTGGATCCGTTAATGCGATCGCCCTGAGTGAGCGGTGATAGATGCTCAATGAACAACAAACCACTGAACGCAAACAACCCAGCCTGACCGTTTCCTTGCAGACCTCGAAGAGATTTGCGGTGGACAGACTCGCGTTTGCTGTGGCAAACTTTATTATCGGAGCCTCTGAGGAACTCGGCAATACAGCACGACTTTTCGCCGTGTCGCCAGAACTGCCAACATGACAGCAAGACCGGTTAACCGAACAATCCTTGGGTCAGGTGGACAAATGGGAATAGGAGAATCTCTTATGCTGCAGGAGAAGGCAAGATACGAGGAGTGTGAGTACAGGCATACATCATTGACGTCTGTATCGCTGAAAATCCATCGCATCAGTCCGGCGACAACATGCTAAACAGAACAGAGATCTCGTAAGGTAGGAGACTTGCAGACGATACCTGTCGATCTACCAGACACTGATGACAATTGCAGAGTCAACACTCAGCGTTTGGAGGAAATCCAGAGCCTGAAAGCGGAAAAGGACGGACTACAAGCCATCATCCTGGAGGAACGGGCTGAAAAGGCGGCGTTAGCGGCGGAGCTAAAGAAGACGAGAGACGAGTTGGCAAGAGTGCGGAATGATGTACGTCGATCCGAGTCTGAGTACAAGTAAGGATGAGCTGATAAGCCAAGCAGTCTACGAGAGAAGCCCTTGATACATTGCTTGCCGTCGTTCCGACATTACGCCAACTGCGCCAGAAACTAGACGCCAATCCGGCAAACCCTCTTCTGCAGCGACGCTCAGATCCGGGTAACCGATATGTTCGAGTGGATCCCTACGAAGACCGGGTATTCGTCGCTGCCTCTGGTCAAACGAATCTGGCAGACTTGACGGAGCGGACGGAGCGAGAAACGGAAAGCGATTCCGGGAGCGTGTTAGGTGTCAATGGCAGCATAATGACGAGGTATGCCGAAGATCGAAAGAAGCTAAAACTGGGGCTGACAGCGCCTATTGTAGGGCACGTTCGGCATCGGCTTCACCCAATGCGAAGAACTCGACAATCACTCTGAACCGAAGGCGCTCAGTTTCAGCCCAAGAACAGCCTTCTCCCTTGTTGCGCACCGAGGAATCGCCAGTTTCAAGTATCAAGCCCCTGGCGTTGCATATCGATCCACCTGCCCCACAGCCAAGAAAGCGAAGAATAAGCGGGATCGACAACGATCGTCGTGCTTCAGCATCTCCTGATAAGGGCCTTGGTCAAAGCGCGGCTATGGAGATCCGATCCGCCCTGCCCCCGCCTACTGTTCCGGCTCAGAGGCTCGCATCGGTTATCGGCGGAGGAGAGAGCAGCGGACTTGCAGCTCCGGCACAGTCTTTCACGAAACCAAGCGCAAGTGTACTTCCAGAATCAGCCGATGTCGGCGGGAAAGCGAGGAAAAGGACAAGCATCTCGACGATTGTCACATCTGTACCTGCGAGACAGGATTCGTCACCGGATTCTGGATCACCAAGTCAGGCAGAGCCCATGGGCCAAAACCAGCAGCTGAGTGCGTACACCTCACAACAACTGCAACTATTCCTTACCTGTTCTGTTCCGCAGCTTCGATGTCACAGAAAAGGGGGCAGGCTGAACACGAGAGTACACTGATGCAAATGGCTGGTCGAAACAGTCTCGGCAGAATGGAAAATATAGGGGTCAACGTCGAGGAAGATGAGGAGGGAGAGAACGGCGGCAGGCAGACTCGGAGAGCCAGGAAAAGTGTGAATTACAAGGAGCCCAGTTTGCATACGTATGTCGGGGAGATTGCACTGAAGGACCCATGAGATGGAAAGCTCACATATGATTCCCTCTGCAGTAAAATGCGGAAACCCGACGGACAGGGCAAGTTGAATGTGCCCGCCAGCACGGGTAGATCGCGCACGCCTTCTAGACAGCGCTCCCAGAGCACGGACACCCCAACGCCGACTCCGCACTCCGCCATTCTTCCCCTTGACTTTGGCTCGAGTCAAATCGACTCCAACACACCTCCGCCCCCGACAGGTCTGATGAGGCTTCAAGAAAAGATGGCAAAGAAGGATATTCTACAGACACCGGAGTTGTCACAGGCGGCCGTTCGAAGGAAGAGTGTGCTTCCGAAGTCTGGAAAAGGCGCTGAAGTGATCGGCCGCAATCTGGAGCCCACGATGGCAAGACTGGCTATAAGAACACCCTATGTGGCTTCTGAGACCGTGCTGACGAAAGGCGTAGGTCAGATTTCGGGACAACTCCGCTTTACCACTGACGATCGCTTCGCAGATGGCTGATACCGGGAAAGACCGCTTGTCGCCCTCCGCGGAAACAGGAAATGCGGAGACAACCTCCTCCCGTCGCCGTTTGGGTCAGCTCTCCATCAACGCATTGCCGGATCATGACGCCCGGGACACCCTTCACGCGGGCCTTGGCCCTGCAGTACAATCATCAAACAACAACGGAGATAAGGCGAAGGCGCTCGTATCAGAGAACATTGTGGATATCGCCACGCAGAAGGCCAGACTCGGCCGGCGGCGTTCCAGTCTCTTCAAACCCACAGATATGTAAACTGCATCTGAAGCAGTACGAAGTTTGTATGAGGGTTTATATGCATCAATTCGTGACAATTACATTATCGAATCTTCACGGAGTGAAATGAGTCTATGGATACACCTGGAAATCACAGACAGCGCTCTTTACATGTCTCAATCCGTCTTCTAGGCAATCACACATCCGCTGGGTTGAGGAATCATTTCCAACCAAGACATCGGCTTGGCCAGTCGTTCGGGGATAACACCGCCTTGCCGTCGAATCTCTATGGTATAGGTGGATTGGCCGGTCTTCGGTGCAGGGTAGTACCAACGCAGGATTTGCCCTTGCGTCTCCCATTTGCCCGTGCTGGCTGTAACGTCCACGGCGAGCTTGAGCGAGGCTGAAGATGCCGTCTCCTTGTCCGAGATATCCAGTCTCTTCAGGTCATGTATGGAGCTTTCCACGGTCGCCTTTGCAAGCTTGCTTTTCGATACGTCTACGCCTTCAAGAGAGATGGATTCTGCGTAATGTGCGAAAGGGAGGTAGATTTCCGTCATTACAGAATCGTCTGCTTTGTCGTCCGCGCTAACGGAAACCCAGAGTTTAAAGGTGCTTGTCGCAATGTCAAAGTCTAGTCGGGTTGGACGCCCAACAGTGCTGATAGGGTAAGGGCGACAGAATGCAGAGATGGCGCGCGCTCCATCCAGAATCAACTCTGTTGGAATGTTGGAGGCTTCCTGAATGAGCTTAGGGGTAATCCGTCCTATCAAAGCATCGCCGCTTGAGCACTGAAGCTTGCCACTAGCGCCTTGCAGGTCGTCAGAGCTCCAGATCGACAGGTCCTCCAAATTCCTACAGGCGAAGAATGAGAACTCAGGGTCGTAAAGAGGAAGGCAGTGACTTACCAGTTATCGCTCCATTTGTGACAATGGTCTGGTACGTAAGTCCACATGGTCCAGTTGAGCATGTTATAACCGTCGCATGCGTTCAAGGATGAGTCGAGTGCGCGTTGCTGCACCGAATAGTCTCCTTTGCCTTTGCCACCCTCTACATAGCCATACGCCTTCTTGTCATCCTGACAATCCTAGGTGTCAGGGCTGCGATCTCCCCAGAACGCATATCACTCACCATGTCATACGGAATCCCAATCTCGCCCATCAGAGTCGGGTACTCTCCCAGAACCTCGGAAGTGTCGCCCTTGAGAATCGCCAGTTGATCCTGCATCACTTTACGGATAGCTGGTTCACCAACTTTTGCTGCGGCTACCACGGTCGAATATTGGCCTCGCATCGTGCCCACTGCGTCGGCGTTGAACCAATTCCAATGTCGCGTGAGCAACGTCAGACCGTCGTAGAAATGCGGTGACAGGCACATGCGGTCGGCCAAAAGTTCCTTCGGAAGCGGCGGCGGTTTGGCGAAAACAGGCGGTTGTACGAAGTGAATGGCTTCGGGATGGTGCTTTCGCACGATCTTGGCATACTTGATCCAATGCTCCTTCCAGAACTGTGGAACAAAGACTGCCTTTTCACCCTTTGCATTCTTGGCAAAGTAGTCCGGCTTGATGAGAGTGGCAGTCTCAGGATCCCAGATCCCATGTTGAGCCCAGACACACTGTCCGAGTTGCCACTTGTCACTTCGCCGCCAGCCCCATCGTTTAGACACTCCTTCAGGCTCTTCGCTAGGATCCAACCACGCTTTCACTCCTTGGGGGTCTACTACCATTTTCCCTGCCATGCTCGGGCCTGCCTGCCCGAATTTCCAGTTTTGGACTTGAACAGCCTGTCCCATGCCGAGCTTCATGCCTTGGAATGCGGTCGGAGTCGGTCCTTTTTTCAATGCTTGCCCTTGCGGAATGCTGGAGAGATCTGTATGTCCAATCATTCCTTCTCCCGGCTCGTTGATGCTATCCCAACCGATTACACATTCGTCCAACAGGTCTCCGGCTTCCGCAACCTTTCTCATCAGCGCCTCCACTGCGCCGAAATAGTGCTCCTCAAGGTAGTCTTGGATGTTCTTGCCATCAATCTCGCAAAGCGGCGCATATTGCCGACCGGCAAAAAACATTGTCCAGATCGTCTGACAGGCGAGTCGCGTATAGTTGGTGCTCCATATCATAGCGGGGAAATCTTCGGGCTTTGGGTTTTCCGGATTTGGATATTCATTCTGAATAAAAGCTGCCTTGGTTGCAGTAAAGTTTCGAGGTTGCATGCCACATGCGTGTATCGTCCATAGAGGCGCTCCGGAACCACCACAATATCTCGCCCACTGTATATGGTAAAGTAAAGTCAGCCATGCCGGTTGCATCGTTCTACTCTGACCATACAATATCTTGATGAGGGTCCATGAACACCTAGGCATATCAATCAGCCGTCGTTGCTTCATTCGGAGAGCGAATACCCACGTAGAATCCGTACTCCTTGATCTTACGAAGCACCTTGACAACGTAATCCAGGTACTCTTGGTCGATCTTTCCTCTGCAGAACCTTGAATCAGTCAAAGCTTTCGTCCTCCGTCAGCTTGACTTACGGTCCCGCATGCTCGATGGCTTCCCAGGTGAAGACGAATCTCAGACAGTTGAATCCCCAAGCCCGTAAGCGACCCAAGTGCACCTGAAGGGATTGAAGCTCAGTATTTCATCCTCACCGATCACATAACATTCACCCACATCGGCCGACCCGTCATTCAGATCCAAGGGTCTTCCCACAAACGTCAGATCCCCAGATTCTCCAGCCTCCCAAAATCCCTCGAGTTTCTGCGACGGCTGCCCGACAGGCGCTTTGGCGCTGCCGGAAAAGTTGATCCCTCGGAGCAGCAACGAACGTCCGTGAACATCGCGAAAGTAGGCCGTGTCTGAGTGAATGTAATGGTCGGGAACGGCGTTGCCCGTCACGGGGGATTTGGTTGGAGGCGGAGCCATGGTGGATATGTCGCTGCCCAGAGATACGTTGTCGATAGCAACGAAGGAGCAGGGATACAGGATCAGCGGGATAAGTGCTCGTTGAGCAGACCCATCAGCTCATCAGCCAAACCACAAAAGTGGGTCGATTGCAGTGCAACGTCGTCGCGTGCTGCGTCGGGACTTCTGTTACGTCATTAAGCTCGGTCACCGACTTTCCAGTCCGCAGCTGGATTCACCACGTGGACAGAAGCCTTTACAGCCATATCGACGGTATCGATATCGACATCTTCGGCATCGACGAACATGTTGAATGATGAGGAGTGGGGCATCGACGAACATGTTGAATGATGAGGAGTGGGGCATCAAGCTGGTCATCACCCGTTTTTGATCTCGATTTCTTTACCTATGGCTAGCTCTGTAACTACGGCAACCGGCGTGCGTGGTTTCGAGCTGCTAGAACGCAGGAGAGGATTCGAACGTGTAGCGGTGGGCAAGAGGATTCTATGACAGAGGAGTCTCATCTCATCCTATGACAGAGGAGTCTCATCTCATCAAAATCCCCAAAATACCAAAATAGAGGTTACAACAAGTACATATATTCGAAAACCATACAGTTCCGTGTTTCATAAAGCCGTACTCAAAAGTTCCACCACTTTCATGCGAAGAGGGAGTTGTCCGAAAGAGGATCCCAATCTGCTCGCGACGACTTTGACGTCGACTGGTATCCGCTTGCAAAGTATGCCTCGACACCTTCGTCAAACGATGATGAAGGTGAAGAGTCGCTGCGGACCGAGTATCCAAACTCGTCCATGACGGTTTCGTCGGGCGTCCGGAGGATGGTGGTGTCCTCGTCGTCATCGCTGTCCGAAATGAGCGATTCCGTTGGTGAAGACGAGTAGCTAGCGTGGCTAGGAACGCCGTCGAACGATATCTCGTCGTGCTGTTCGAGTGCTGGAATATCGACAAAGTCGAGAGCAGGGTCTGCTTCCTCAATCTCCGTCTCAAATCGCGATGGCTCGTAGAACTTGTCACGAATGAGCGTCGGCAGGAGTCGAGGCTTGCGTGGCGATGATGATGAGGCGGAACGGACGAGAGCCGGATCGGCCTGCTCGACTTCATCGACATACTCGATCTCCGCTTCATCGAGTGACCATTCGGGGACGTCGCTGTTGTCGGCCGTGGATGACGCGATGTCGAGGAGTCGAGATGGTAAGACGACAGGCTGGGAATAGTAGACTGCTACCAACTCGGCTTCGACGTGCTGGACCGATGCGGATTCCGGTTCCGATTCTGGTGAGACGGGCGAAGTCGAGCGAGACGATTCAGCCGACGAACTCTCGTCAGACTCGACGGGAACAACCTGCACATCGGTCTTGCTCTCGGTCTCAGCGCCGGCATGGTAGACGTAGTCGGAGGCCTGGGTGCTACTGAACTCCTGGTACTTGGAACGAACGGTGACGGACTCCTGGGCTACCGAGCCAAACATGGCGCGGTCGCGTTCATCCTCGTGCATCAACTCCCGCCACGTGGTCTCAAACCACTCTTCACCCTCCTCGGCTTCGATGCTGTGAGCCTGAGATGGTTCTCGGACACAACCTTGACCGGGGGCATGCTCGACGAGCTGCGACAGAGAGTGGGCGTATGATGTTGCTCGCGCGATTTTCCTCTTATCCTCGTACGCTTTGATCCTCTCATTTCTGGCCTGCTTCTCGGCAGCAATCATGGCGTTTGAAATGAGAAGGCTTCGTCGAAGCAGTTCCGACGAGTCCTTGGCCGCGGTGGACGGCGTCGGGTAGAGGAGATCGAGCGAAAGTGTGTTCAGCTTGATGTTGGATAAGGAGAGGAAGTGGGAAGGCGAGGCTGAGACCGAACGATAGGAGACGGCGGTGCTGGCCGAGGCGGACGAACCGAAGTTCGACCACCTGTTTCGTGCGTTGGTTCCGGACATGGTTATTGTCTTCGGATACTGCTGATAGATAAAAAGTCTGGTTTCAGATGACTAGAGGTAAGTCAGCGTGGGTCAAGCCTCTATGAGGTACCAGGAAACTTACTTTGCTAATCACCGAAGGGTTCGTCTGTCTCTGGGAAGATGGAAAATGCTGTGCTTGATGGTCGTCCTTGCTCAAGTGTTGTATGCGTCTGGTGCGTCTCTGATGGGCTCTTGTGAATGGGAATGTATGCTTGTGCTGAAAGTCTGTTCATATTGGGTGAAGATCCGGACTTGATTTCGATAGGTTGAAGTCGGAATGGTATAAGGCGAAGCTTGATGGCTGGTTTAGCAGCACATGATGGTGAATGCTAATCTTGTGACTGTCGTTGTAGGAATGCAGTAAGACGGGTCTGTAACTGTTGACAGGGAACGCGGTGATGGCAGTCAATACTATATATGGGGAACAATCGGCAGGGCGACGTACCTCATGCGTAAGCTGGCCCGTATCAGGCCGTATCGGTCAGCCGATCACGATCGCAAGCTCGACTTTTCCATTCCCAGTCAAAGCAAATTAGAAGCCGGTGCGGAGTCAAATGGCGTGCCCGAAAAACACAAGCTAAGCCGATTCGTGACCGCTGCAGTGACGAGCGACGAGCTGGTGAACGACATCATATTCATGATCGTGTTGACTGAACCATCGAATTCCAGGGTCACCCAGATTGAGCTCATCGATGACGCCACAACTATTTTCATGATTGCTCTAGTTTTGAACCATTGATCGAGACCTACGATCTACATACTCGTATTCACAGAATATAGCGCCCCGTCTTTTCGGTGGCAACAGCGCTGCACCAGATCTTGATTTCAAGTTGGTAGCAACCGCTGGACAGTGGGTCAGAGAGCTCGACACTACAGTGCATGTGCATGTTACCTAGATGACCCACTCATCCCGCGGCCCCCCCCCCCTCTCAGACCGCGTTCAACCGTTCGATGATCAGTCGAGGCATTGCTAGTCCGCACCGCCAGTCCGTCCAAGTGCGATCGTTTTCATCAATCATACCAAAGATCGGCCAACCATTTGCAAGTGTCTAATCGCTGCTCTCCGAGGACATCGACACACTTTCGAAATAGTAACGTTGGCGCGCCGGCTTGCTGCTCGTCCGAATGCGTGTAAACATAACTTTGTACCTACCAGCCTGCGTTCGTCCTTGAGCCTTATTGAGCCGCTAAGCGTCCGTCAATCTTGATCATGACATGATTCTCGGATAGAGTGCCTCTAGGCTGTCCTCTAGCCTCTCGGTTGCCACCACCATGAAGAACTTGGGTCTCACGCTCACTCTCGCCATTTTGTCTGCCATTCCGTGAAAACCGAAATATCTAGAATACGCGAGATCTCGCGACAGCTCTCGCGACGCGAAGGCGCGAGGGAGACGGTACCCAAGCGATGAGAGCTGCGATGAGACGACTTTTTATCTGATAACGAATTGCGTTCGCTTCTCATGTGTTTCTCGCTTCTCGTATAATACGGTCGTCGAAACAGCTGTCGAGACACACCACCCGAAAGCTCACTCGATAGGCTGGCCGCTTCATGACTGACCCGAATCATGGACCGGGTCAACTAGTGCCACGAAGAGGCGAACTGGAAGGTCCGGAGGTATCGCCAATCGCTAAATATTATGATGACGGTCCGGCGCCTACTTGCTATACAATTCGTCGGGAATCTTGACATCAATGAGCTTCTCACTCTTGGCAGCCGTCGCCTCTTCTGCCATCTTGTCGTCGATCGTAATCTGCTGATTCCACATACCGGCGAAGACACCGTCGTCCCGTGCCAGCAATTCCTTATGATTGCCGCGTTCAATGATCTTGCCATTTCGCATGACGATGATCTGGTCGCAGGACACAATCGTACTCAGTCTATGAGCGATCATTAGTGAGCTCCGTCCCTCGGCCTATAAGAAGATTAGCTGCGCAAATATAAAGGGTGTCGCCATCCCACTTACGAGTTTTTCCAACGCCTGCTGAACGAAACGCTCATTCTCCGTGTCCAGCGCGGATGTAGCCTGTAACGAATCAGCCAGAGCTCGACAGTACGCTTCTTCAACCTACCTCGTCAAGTACGAGAATGGAGGGTTCCTTCAATACTATGGAAACGTCAGTTCTCTGTTTCAGCGTAGAGAATGGGAACATACTGGTTCGGGCCAGGGCTACCCTTTGCTTTTCACCTCCTGACAACCGGACTCCCCGTTCTCCGACGACCGTATTATATTCTGGGTCCGATCAGTATCGCATTAGAGGTGATGACGCTGTCACTCACGCTCGGGGAACGACATGATGCGGTCATGTAACCTCGCGGCTTTGGCTGCTTGTATAATCTCCTCCTTGTTGGCGCCTTCCCTTCCATACCCAATATTGAATTCGATCGTGTCGTTCCATAGGACACTCTCCTGCGGTACTACGCCCAACGCCCGGCGCAAGCTGACCTGTGTGACGTCTCGAATATCCTGGCCGTCGATCAGGATCGCGCCAGAACCGATCTCGTAGAACCGGAAGAGTAAGCGAAGTATGGTACTGGAAACGCCGCATACTGGTCAGGATCTATCTCTACTGTATTGATTGCTTTCTACCACTTACCTCTTGCCACTACCGCTCTCACCGACTAATGCAATACTGGAACCCTTGTCGACCTTGAAGCTGACTCCATCGAGTGCCTTTACTTTCCCATCGTACGAAAAGTGAACGTCTCTGAACTCAATGACGCCATCCGTTATGACGAGATCCGTAGCTGTCGGCTTATCGACAATTTCGGTTTCTTCTTCCAAGAGACGCAGCAACTTTTCGGCGTCCACCATGCCACTATTCAGTTGTCGATAAATCATGCCGAGCATGTGCAGTGGCGCATAGAGCTGACCAAGGTACGTGATGAAGACAACGAATTCCGAGGCATCGGCGCGACCTTGTGAGATTCGGTAGCTAACAACGAGCGATCCAGCGAGCAGTCCAGCTGTGATGATAAAGTTCTGCGTCAAGTTGAGCAGGTTGAGTGAACCCACGACTTGGTATTCCTTGACCTGGTACTCCTGGATGGCGTGGCGGTACCTTGCTGATTCACGAGCTTCCGAAGTGAAATACTTGACCGTTTCCCAATTCATCAAGACGTCGGTATGGATTCCACGTGTAATGATATCTCGGTCGTTCATCTCTCGTCGAAGTTTGGTCCGCCACGTCGTGAGCGTAATTGAGACGAAAATGTAGCTGAACATAACAATGCCGATGATAGCAGCGAGAAGCGGGCCGTAGACAAAGTAGAAGACGGCAATGGCGATGGTGATGTCGAACAGAACGGGTAGAACGCTGAATAACAGGGTCTGAGGGAGAGATTAGCCTGATGCTAAAGTCAAGATGTTGATACCCACCTGGAAGAAGCTGTTGATGGCTGAACCCCGGTCCAAGATCCGCAAAACCTCACCCGTCTTGCGTTTAGTGTGGAACGACAAGGACAGATCCAGAAGATGGTTGAAACACATATTGGACATTTCCCTGTCCGAGTATTGCATGACGGGCGCCCACTGCGCCAAAGTTAGCGGACTTTCTTTGCAGTAAAAACTGTTCCAACCGCTTACCAACATATTTTGCATGACAGCCAACATTCCACTTCCACCCTGACATAGCCGCAGAACGATATATGCAGCGAGGTAACCCCATGGCGCTACACCAATTTAGCGACAATCTGATAATCACCCATATCGGACACTTACAGACACGCTCACCATCCCCATCATACGTCCCGAGCGCCCGCACTACGCGACCTAGCAACTGCGGCACGAGTACATTGACGCCTCGACCAAGAATAAGGAGAACAAGGCACGCCAATGCAAGAAATTGAAGTTTACGAGAGTTCCTGGGCCAGAGGTATGGCACTATTTTCATAAAGCGGGCGAACCACTGCTTCCAGGTCTGTTCATGTGGCGGCGGTGGCAATTTAGGCCTGAGCAGAGTCAGTGGAGTCCTTCGGATGTATGGCGGCACATACCCGTCCAACTTGGACCCATTGACAGGCGTGCTGTCACCAGGCGTACCGTTGGTCGATGTTCCCTTGGCCTGAGCTGTGGATTGACCGTTGGGCTCGAGCGAGCCGTACCCATCTCCACTCGACGCTGCGCTGCGCAGAAGTGGATCCACCTCGGTTTCCTCAGTCGGAGTGACTGGTTGATAAGTCACGATCGGAGAGGAGATGGCCCATAGAAGGATGGGAAGGAGGATGACCCGGAGGGCGATAAGTATGACATGCAAGATGATGTAGATTGACGGTCTGTAGGCTGCAACAGCAATACGTCATCCGACAAATTAGCTGGTTTTGCACTTGGGTACTCACTATGCGCTACATCCCTTGCCTGGAACCCAAGAATTATGCACTCTAATACCCATTCTAACAGAGCTTGCAGCGCAAGTCCATTCCTTCCAAAGGCGCTCTTCCAGCTGACGAGCACACTCGTCCCGGCCCACAGAACGACGTTTGCCAGAGAGTACACGGCCCATGCTGTTCCCGTTTGTCCCAGCCATTCCTTTTGTATCGTGCTTTGCGCAACGAATACAGCGCCATCAGCCAGGTAGCTTGTACTGACGACGATAAGGAGGAGAAGAATAAAAAGGCGTCGCGGGATGACCCGCTGCGTAACGATCGGCCGGATGCCGGGAAGCTCTATCGGCGCGGCGGGTGGCGGCGTAAAGAGCGATAGTGCAAATGGTAGCACAACGGCTGGGGATACCAGCCGGAGGACGTTGAGGACGTACATGGTCTGCCTGCGGGACGAAGGCAGGCGACGGGTTTGCGCCATCACATTCGAGAGAATTATCATGGCAAGCAGCTGAAATGATCGTGGTCGTGCGACTGAATTACGTAATTACATTGTGGCGAAGAAGTCCTGCTCATACAGCCCGTTGTGTAGCCCTGACGGCTATGTGGATTTTAAGACATGTCAGTGGTAAGGGTGACGAAGTCACCCCATGCTACAGAGCCGGATCCTCGACCGGTTTGAAGTAAATGGTCGAAATATACTTTCTCCGGTAACGCGTTGTGGTTCCGACGGCCAACGTATCATTCTTGATTGCACTCGCCGTAAGGTGGTTCAGGACGACGTGATTCGGCACGGGTAAGATGGAATTATCGTCACCCGCCGTACCTCCGACAGTTCCCTCCAGTTCCTTCGGAGTAACATTGAGGATCACCTTATTCAGGTGTGGCGGCAGTGCCGGAGGGACAGGTAATTGGGAAAGAATCGTCGCACATCGTTGTCGGAAGGCGCGATGTTGAGAGACGGGCATATCTTCGGGTGGATCGGATAGCGCCTCCTCCTCCATCTGCTGAAAGTCGACGAGCGCCCACGGAATCTCGTCGGTCCAGAGAGAGGGGTCGTCTGCAGGCGGGATCAGTGTCGGGGAGGTCAACCAAGGAATCATTACACTCACCGTCGTCCATCTCATTGGCCGCCTTTTGTGCCCAGTCCGCCTGCGCCCAATCCTCCTCCTCATCTCGTCCTGCCACAGCACCTTGTCCGCGCCGTGGCACATCCACCTCGAGCCAATTCACAAGATTTCCATCGCCGTCCGTTGCCGTTTGCAGGTCATTAGAACATCGCCAGTGGTCATCGACGATGAACTTGATTCTATGTGTCCCTGGCGGAAGGTTGAGTAGCAGGCTGAAATCGTGTGAACTGCGAGGGTGTTAGGACAGTCTTCTAGGACGAGCCAGCGAAACGCACCTCTTGTTCATCTTCAATCGCGTTCGCCATCCGTTCTCCGCGAAGGTCCCTGTCACGTAGACTTCTTTTCCTCCTCCATTCCACGTAACAAGCGTTGGCACCACGGCGGGCTCCTCGACCACCGGCGGCTGTACACGTTGCGATGGCTCCTTATTCTGAACGCGCTCTGCATGCGGCGTCTCATCTCCAGTGGGGAAATCACCACCTTCCTGCACGGCTTGCGGCGTGACAAGCCCAGCGTGATCGTGGTCCGTCGTCACGACCGCCGGCGCGGGTTTCCCGGCCTTCGGCTGCATAGGGCTCGTATAATCCGCCGCTGGCGCGGGCTGACTCGCCGGTGCGACATCCTCGGTATGATGGTATCCCGTATCCAAGGGGCTATATCCGTAATTCGGCAATGCAGCGGGCGTCAGGGGAGTCGAGATGGAAACGGGCGCACGGGGCACCGCGGGAAAGTAAGGGTTATCTTGGACGAGCTGATTCTGTCCTTCACCCTGGGCGCGTGTTCCGCTCATCATGCTGACGCGTTTGCCGGTGCCGGATACGACACCGCCTTGTTGTACCGTGTCGGGAACATATGAGGATCCGGCCGTGTCCATCGGCGGGAGTTCCGTGCCCAAGGGCGACGGGCGACTCGGCGCCGTTCTCGATGATCCTGTCGTGGGCGGCGTCGTGACCAGAGCATTCTCCCCCGATGAGGTGGCCTGCCCTGATGCGACGCCCATCGTTGTCAGGCTCAATCGATTCAGATCCGGCAGCTCGAGTGATTTCCGACGTCGCGGTGACCCCGTCCCGCGATACGAGCCCGGCGACGTCGGATCCCCTCGAGGGCTTAGCGGACCCGTCGGCGATACGACTGCCGGACGTTCCGTCGAGCTCAATGCATTCGCCGTTGTTGATGTCGTCTGAGATTGGCCGGGAATAGGGAACGGATCCTGCAGATGCGACGTGAGGTGATGCGGTAGTGCCGAGGCTGATGGTTGTTTGTCCTTTGGTGATGGTCTCTGCTGTCGGGATATGGAGGCATGTCTTCCGACTGGCATAGGCTGCGGCGAAGCGCCTTGCGAGGACGGGGTGTTACCCATGGCGGTCTACGATGATGGGCATCCAAGACGAGTCGTTGCTATACCCCTCTCGTCCCGCTTATTACTCATAGCCCAGATAGCAGATACTCCGGCCGGATAGTGTCCGTATATCAGCGGCATCAATTCAAAAAGCTCAATTTTGGCATCCGCTCATCTCCGGCCACTTTTGAGCAGACGCGAAGGCAAGAGCCGATAGAAGATGCAATAACAATCACCGCCCTCTTCCCTCTGCTCGCCCCTCACTCCAAGCAATGTCAGACGACTCGATATATACCGTGAACCCGTAGTAAGCAGCTCGCCTGTGTCCCCATATCCGCCACTGACCGTTCCCAGCCTCGGCCACCCACAACTCGCTTCCCCGCTTGAGGGTGAAGTCCTGTGGGAATACGCAAAGCTCGCACGCACGATACGCAGGGTACGCAATCTTTTACTTGTCCCCTTAATCAGCGCTCACACCGAGAGTCATTCATCAGGTAGACACCCTCGCAAAGACAACCTCAACCCAGCCGAACGATGCCCTCCTTGCTGAACTGCGATCCTTGGAGCGCAAAATGGGTCTCGTCCTGACACTGGTATGTCCCTGTTCTTGCGTTTGTGAAGGGATCTGCATCGCTGATGTGATGTGACCTAGTTCAAGGCATCGGTATGGGCAATGATCACGGATAACGAGGCGGAAGCTGAGGCCGAGGCCGAGGAGGAGCGCCGGAGACTGAACGAGTTGTAGGGCGTGCTCAGCTGGGCGAGGAGGCTGATCGCGGTTGTATCGGTATCATACCACTGTAAAAGCTAAGCTTCAGTACAATCCTCTGATACAGTGGAGGTGTCCAGGAACTGGAACATAAATCTGTTGGTATACATAGATACGTTCGAAAATGGTGGCCTCGGCGCTACTATAGGTGTTTTGTCTGTCGATATATGTCATTCTTCCCCGAAGAGCTTCAGTCCCTCACAACCTCGACGGCTTTCTTGAACTCGGGACAAATGAGAACACGAAGGAATGCCGCTGAAGTCGATTTATAGGAAGATATCCGCGTGACAGATGAACAGATACCCTTGTAGCGGATAATGCGGTGATAGGATAGGAAATCAGAGCAAGCAGATGGGCTATCTCGCGATCATGGTAGGATACCCTATTTAATGGCCTCTCCGAACCAATGAAGCAGAGGTACTGCAATACTGATACCGACATAGACATGCCATACAAAGCTTGCGATTGAGGCGAAATACTCGATGGAGCTTGTGCTCGACCGGTAAAGATATGTAGAGGATAACATGGATAAGCATGCATCTCGAATTGTATGGATAGTGTCCCAGAAGCATTTGAAGGGTAGCCACCCCTTATCGTTTGGTCGACGGATAAAACGTCACGCGCTTCCGCAAGATGCGATGATCATGAACGTAAATACCTGGACAAAAGACGTAAGCTTGTTTCCATTGTGCGTCGTGCATGACGTACCCGCTCACCAAACGGCAACCCGCAAAAGTTGAGTTGACAAACCCGACAGGGAAAGCCCTTATAATCCAGCCTCGCGCTCGAGCTGCACGACCTTTTCCTCCAGTGCAGCCAACAACGCACCCTCCCTTAATCCACCATCCTCTTTTACCCCTCCCAACGCTTCAAGCTCCCCAACGACCCGCTCCATCTCCCTCCGCTCGCGATCCGCGTTTGTCAAACTCCAATCCCCACCGCCATCCACCTCGCCGCGTCCCACCTCCCCCTCCAAATCCGCGTGCTCCTCCCGCGCATGCGCCGCAGCTTCCTCGTCAACCGGCAAGACATCCGTACGCTTCACCCTCGATAGTTCCGCCCGGAGGTCCCGTGCGCGCTGCAGGAGCGCGACGTGCGCAGCGCTCGAGGGGAGGGATTGCAGAAAGGTAACGAGGGCGGCGATTCTCCCGCGTAGGTTGCCGAGGTGGCGTGAGCCGCTGACAGAGTTGGCAAATCCGGCGTCGAAGCCTTCTTGGAGCGTCGTTAGCTTGCCGTCGGTGATGCCTTCCCGGTATCCTGCCTTTGTAGGAACGTCAGTCAGGTGCTTGGGAAAGAGGCAAATGACGTACATCGGCGTAACGCGTCGTGATGCGTTCCCATTGCCGGTCCACGAGCGGATCACCATGTGCACCGGCATGGGCTGTGGGTGCATCGTCTAGCCAGTCCTCGTCAGAGTCCATGATGGCTGGGGCAGCGATTGAGAAGTGTCCAGAACGCATGAATGGAGAGACATGACCGCGGAGAACTCTGGAAATGCTGAAGCATGCTCGCTCTCCTGCTTACGTAATCGTCATTCGCCCGATCGCCTCCTTTGAAGCAGCACGACATGTTGCAGCACGGTATGGTATATCGATTCCGTCCAAGGGTTGTGTCCCATCGTTGTCAAGCAGTGGCGCGAGCCATTCATCAGCATGTGCAGATTCGTGGGTCAATCTTACCTACCCCTAGGCCTCACTGACACCCGCATAGCTAGTATACAAAGGCACGGAACCCATTCAACTCAGCCATCTCGTCACTCGTCCCCTCCACTCCATCGCCGTTCAGGTGTTCGACTCACGCCTTCGTTTTGGTAAGATCCTTTTCATTCTGATTTCTGCGTGACGCTGATACTTAATAGTCAGCGATAGGCCATTCAATGCCGACGGTTTCGGTATAGGATGGTATGAAGCCAAAGACGAACGTCACGCTCGACTTCCGTTGGTGACAACCACGACGGATGAGCGACATACTTGCGGCTCTGGAGGCAAGACTAGCTCGTGCAAGGTCTCGGACGTAGTAGCTCAACGTTTGCAAGCAGAGGCAGAGGAACGAGAGCGCCCATGTGTCTTCAAGTCAATACATCCTGTATGTGTGTTTCTCGTTCTCGCAATGACTTTCATTGATGCGATTTAAAAGGCATGGAGCAACGCCAATTTGAACAGGCTCGCGGAAAAGATACGCTCGCCGCTCGTCTTTGCACATGTCCGGGCGTCCACTATGCCAGGAGCTCGTGAGTGAATCTGGGTCATCGGAAGATTCGTTCGGTGAACCGAGTTCTTGTAGCGAGCGAGGACAACTGCCATCCTTGGACCTTTGGAAAGTTGATGGTACGCCCGGATGCATATTCCCACATCATAACAATGCTAAGCTATCCGGCTGATCGCGGTGTAGTGGATGCACAATGGTCAGATCTCCGACTTTACCCTTATCAAGCGCCGCCTGCAAAACAATCTGTCCGAGGAAATCTTCCTGTATCCGAGTGGTTACACTGGTGCGTTTCATTCGCTTCCTTTACCTCAAGACGCTTACATGTCTACACGCAGATTCCGAATGGGCGTTCGCCTTGTTCCTCTCCAAGGTGAGTTGAGCGCCCCTTTAGTCTTCCGTTCGTATCCAATACTGAGGTCGGCGATAGCTCAAGGATCCGCATGCGCATCACTTCACGACGATGGAACTCCGTACAGCTATGCTGGAAACCATCGCCCACATCAATGCCATGTACAAAGAAGCAATCACGGAGGCGGTATGTCCGACGACGTTACTGCCTCTGGGTATTCAAGCCTGACTGTTGTGCTCTGCAGGGTCGTAAGCCGAGTCCGCATCTGTTGAACTTTGTAGTTTCGGATGGAGAGAATGTCATCGCAACACGGCAAGTTCCCCTTTTTCTTGTCCTTTCTACTAAGGGTACTGATTGACGGTTCCGCCGCAACAGTTACATCTCCTCGCGTACAGATGAAGCGTCGTCGCTGTTCTTCTCGTCCGGCACGACGTTCGAGGAATACGCCGAAGGTGGACACTATCGAATGACCAAAGCCGACAAGCGGTATGAACAACGCACTGGTTTCTCTAGGTTTGATTAGCTGAACGCCTCGCTGCCATAGGGAGAACATCATCATGATTGCGAGTGAACCGCTGACGTTTGAGCAGAAAGACTGGATGGAAGTCAAGACAAACACAATGGTTGTCATTACACCAAAAGTGAGTATCACCTTAGCTCCGATGTGAACTTTCGGCCAACGGTATTCTAGATGAACCTCTTGCAAGTCCCGATAGTGGTAAGTGAGAGCGCACTCGGATATAACGTCAGATACTGACTTAAAAAAGGACGACTTCTACGTGTCCCCCCATGAGGAACACGAACGGTCGAGCGACTACGTCCTCTCTCAGGGCTACGGCCATGGCCTTAATGTCACGAGAAACTCAACAGCCATAGCATCATCAGCATAATATCGACAGGGAACGTTGTATCGCCTCTGCTTATCTGTATCTTTCTTGTATCCTCACTGTAACATATCGACATCTTGCATAGCGACGTTTACAATGGCTTGCTATGCCTCATTGCTTGCAAGGAAATCCGTAAAGAACCCTTCTTTGCACAAATGCTGTAGCCGCTCCGCTTCTGCTATCTGCTCCTCGAGCAAGCCTTGTATGTCAGCTACAGGGCCGAACCTCGCTCTCAATTCAGCTTCAGTGGGCGCGATAGCCGCCACTTCAGGTGCCAGCATGTATTCTGCTGGGATTCCTGAATGACAAATGCTTCAGCCCTAAGTATCTCCAGATTCTGAAATAACGCTTACTGTCTTCGCGCAAGGCCACAATAAGTCGATAAGCTGCGGTTGCGGCCCGACGTTCCTGTACTTCTTCGTCCGTCTGCCCGCTGGTATCAGCGATGGCAGCCCAGCTGGAGTAGATTGAACGATCAGCACCGTCCCGACGAGCGCTCTCGACCACTGACTCATCGTGCAGCCATATGCGACGCCATAAGGATCGCAGGCAGGTGGATTGTCGAGTACTAGACGGTCCGTCCTACACAATTTCGGTCAGCGACGGACGGTGGCCTGTCGGACTTGTTACTCACTTTCGGAATTACCCTGCAGACTTGGACAGCCTCCACGTAATCTTCGACTTCGTCATCAGCATTGTCCTTGAGTGACAAGAGATCCGCCAAATCTTCATGCGTGATAACTTGTCCCGAGACCGCCTCTTGCGCAATTTTCTCGAACAACTGAGTTTGACCGTCAGCCTCCACTATACGGGTACACGGGAGGGTATACTAGACTCACTTCGATGTGATTAGGGTACTCCGCGAGGTTCTGACATTTAGCAGACATGTATCTCTGGACCACCTTTTCTGTGCTGTGTTGGTGCAAGGAAGATGCGGGTCGTCCGACTTTGAAAATCATTTCCACCAGATGTTCTGTCCGAGCTGCAAGTTCCAATCGATCTTCGATGACTGCAAAGGCTGTTCAGCTTCGTTACAGAAGAGAATGAACAGTACCCACGATCAAGTGTCTGCTGTCGACTTTGATCGTCCATCGATTCCTCGTTTCGAGAGTACTCGTCGATTTTGAGACTGAGTTTACTGATACTTAGCATGATCTAAGTTGAGGCGTGAGCTTTGCCTCGAACCGTTGAGAGTACGACTCCACTACCTTTTGCCCATGGGATCTGTTCTCATTCAAGGCAGCCTGCATCAAAGCCTCTCCGGCTTTATCGTACTTTTGCATGTTGATAAGGTGCATCCAAGCGAGTTCCGGGACACCTTCTCGGCGGAAGAAGTCCGATAGAAGGTGATAATATTCGCGTTTCTGGTTCGATAGCTCGTAATAACGGCCTGATTTAAATCAGTTTAGTAGATGATTGTGGTTCGCAGTCAGAACTGACCTTGCTTGTAGTATGTCGAGTACAGCTCCTGAGCGAATCGACTAGCATGACGTCGGTAAGAGCGTTCGTCTGCAGCCCGTCCAATATGACCGTGCATATACTGCTCGAGGCGATCACGGTCGCCGAACCTCTCGTGAGTGGCCAGGTAGACCAAAGTTGCGTAGTGTTGATGATGTTCAGCGATGTGATACGCTAGCTCAACATCGATGGAGGCTAAATCATCCAGACATCAAATTTGAGTCGCTTCCGCCCAATATGCACTTACTCAAAGCCACAATCGCCTCCTGCACGTCCTCCAGATAGCGCTCGTGATACAGCTGGGCTGCCCTTGGGTCCGGTTGCTGTTCAAGTTCGCTACATGATCCTAGGTCAGTCACGATCGATGGCCGAAAGCGGAGCAGACTTACTGTGCAACGTATCGCGCACGCGCTTCCAGAGCAAAGCAAAGCGGATAGATCATTCGACTGATTTGGTCCTTCAAAACCTGCTGTTTCTGCTGCTGATCCATAGTGGCTTCGTCCTCCGCCTCCACGGCCTCATCAATAGCGCTTCCAAGTTGCACTCTTCTAGCTTCCAGCAATTGAATGCTCTGGCTATACACGTATTGAAGATCCTCCACGCTGCTTCCATCTGTCAACCAAAGCCGCGTCGACACCGCTTTCATCGTATCAACTTCATATAGCTCTAGGCGGTCGGTCATGTCATCTATAAGGGCTGACTCGAATGCAATCTTTTGATAGGCATTAGCAAAGCCGAAAGCCGTGGTGACTCCTGTAATCTTACGAGGAAAGCTTCGTTGACCCCCAGTTGCCACTCTGATAATGTGGTGATCGTGGTTTCCCCCTCCCTCCGTGTCTGAAGCATCTGCCGAGTTTGATGTAGCACATCTGATAGCGACGTCAACTGTAGAGACGCGAAATTTATCTATGATATCTGAGTTGACGGACGCAGCGGCATGCTTACATTATGCTTGAAGAAGGATCGGACGACATCTTCGTGGGGTGCGGTTCCGACGTGCTCTTCTGCCCATTCCAATATGGCATCACCTAAGAATGAGAGATAATTGCCACTGCCCAACATGCTGCAAAGAAGATTCAGATTGCAGATAGCGAGGCATCGAGGCGGCAATGCATACCTCAGGCGGCCCTTGGCATTTAAGAATGTCCAGAGCCCTGCTCCACAGCTGACGATCTGCAAATCGACGAGAAGTCGCTGTCGAGCTTCTAGGGATACCTGCCACATGACCTGATTTCTACGAAGGAAAGAGCAAATCTCGCCGAGCCAATGCAAACGTTTTTCGAATTCTTGGGCCATATCTCCCGATGGTGAGTGTTCAGAATATGCTGCAAAATGTTCAGCGAGGCGTTGACAGACTTGGATGACTTTACATACAGGATGACACGATGGACTCTGACAACTGCAAAGCCGCATTCTCGATTGAGCCAGAAAATCCGGGTTGAAGGTCAAAAGTCAAAGGGTTCTGAACCGATATCAGTCATGAGCCTGGATGCCGAAACGCAACTCTTACTTTGGGATCACTGAAGAAGACTGCCTGCTCAATGCGAGTTTCCAATTGAGCGTCTGGCCTGAGTATGTCGGCGCTGATTCACGGGACAGGGTAAGTCCGGCCCTAGTCTTTCTCAGTCGAGCTTACTGCTGTCCGACTGCCAAAATATCATCGACAGAGGCTTCAAGGCATACGATCCCGCTCTGAGGCAGGAAGACGTAGAATTGCGCTACTTCGTCTACGCCAGAGTGGCTTGCGTGCCGGAGGGTCGGATCCGCATCCAAAGCAGAGCCAGAGCCGACGAACGCATTCGCCTTGTCGTCGCGCAGAAGCGCGATTTGCTGGTATGGTAAGCCTATGACACAGGATTGTCAGCTGCAATTGAAAGCTTGCAATTGGATTTCAGGAGATGTACCCTCGGCGAGAGAGCAGGTCACAACCGCTCGCGCGAATTTGACGAATGCCACCCTCCCGTGCTTTGGAACTGTCAAGGAGGACGCAGCACGGGGATCCTGCAACATTCGGAAGATGATCGGTCTCAGCCTGCAATCTCCCGCCTATGCCAGTGGGACTTACATTTTCGCAATAATCGAGCAAGACCGAGTTCTCGACTATCAGGTTATCAGCCATCATAAGATCTTCCCGCAAAACGATAACGGCGAACGAAGTCACTTTGGCGTCCGATTCAGCAGCGTAGGATGTTAGAACAGCCAGTCTTCCGTTACTGAAGATAGCGCATCAACGTTAGCCAACGCCGTCGGAGGTGACACTTTATATCTTACGCGAGGGCGGCAATGTCTAAAAGCTCCAGGCTTTCGGCAATGGCACCGCGAGCTCCGGATATCTCATGGACAGCGAGGCCGATGGCTGCGTTACCGCTAAAAGCCGCAGAATTCAGCAAAATCTGACGCAGACTGAATTGCGCTTGCATCTGGAGATGGCTAATCAGTTCAAATACAATAGCCGGAGTCTCGTGAGCTTACTTTTTGGCTTTCGACTGTGACGCTCCACCGTTGGCAGTGTGTTGCCGTCAATAGCCAGACGTCGCGCACGGCGTCGCCCCCTAGACCTCTAACCAAACCCTTAGACCCGCTGACTGCCTCTCCGACAGCGACACCTTTGATACCATCGACCGCGGAAGTGCTTGACGAAAACAGGTACGGCGATGGAGAGCTCGCGATAAAGATTTTGCGTGTGGAAATCTCGAAAGGCTTGAGCGTGATGGCGGGTTGTCCAGAGGACTGTGAGAGGGAAAGCCGGAATACTCGGTTGTTCGACGTGGACAAGAGGAACAGGTCCCGCTGACAATGACGGCGTCGTATTAGCTTTACACTCTGCAGCGGGAAGCAATATACCAACCTCAACTGATGTCAAACTCGTGACGATTTCTCCATCTGCCAATTCCACACCTGCCTCGATCCTTCCCTTCGCGCCCGCCCTTGCAGCCGCGTTCGCCAACACCATGCCCACCCTATCCCAGCACACTATAAGGCCCGTGCCAGGGTAGACAAGAAGCAATCCCGGCTCGCTTCCGACTGCAGATGCATGGCCCTGTGGGACGAGCGCCGAGAATGGCAGCCTTGATCGTCGAGATGATTTGGTGTGAGAAAAGGTATAGCAGGTTGGCGATGCAGAGGCTGTGCGTTTGGCGTGATTCCAGACGTAAGTAGCGGCTGGAGTGGAAAGGACAGCCCAACCGATGATCGGGTAGATGTAAGCTGTGGTGGTAGATGCATCCTTGCCAGCATCTATGTACGATCATTAGAGTGCGAACGTAGGAGAGACCACAAAACGCACCAAAAGACTGCATCAGATTCCACACGTCGACGGGAACGTCTCCAGTAGCAGTGACTCTGTATACTTGATCCTTCGCCAAAACGGTACCCCTTTTCAAACCATGCTTTGGCCCCTGAGGCTTCGCTCCATAATCGGATCCCAGTCCAACTGATCCGTGCCGCTCATACAAGAAGCTACCGTCATCCTCAAACGCCCCGCTGGCTGTCGTCACCGATGCAAAGCGAGAGCCCCTTCTTGTACGCCGAGCGATTGTCGAGCCCGCTGTCACCGCCAACGACCCAGAGTCTCCGAGGGGCTGGCGAGGAATACCACGAACGTTGCGAAGTTTACTCGGGACAGGAGATGCCTGGAATCCGTCTGAGGGTGCGGAGCGCTTGACGGCGAGCGAGCGCCTGGGCGTCAGACTCGGAGATGCTGGCATTTCTGAAACTCTGCTCTCTGCAGCATGTGCTGAAGTATGCATTCGAGCACGGCAGAGCACGGATTGCGAAGAAGCACGAACACGAATCCAAGCGAAACCGAAACACACGGGAAATGCGAGAAATTACGACGGAATCCAGGTATTTACCGGTCATTTGGGGGTGCAAAAGCGGCCGGCTGCACCCGCAGCAGCTGCCAGCATGCTGACCGCCATCCACTGCATTTATTGTCCACGCCCCTGATATCCCCATCCCTCGCCAGTGGGTGTCTCACCGCGACACCATGAAGTCGTCTTCAGGGGCGTTGGCACTCTTCGCTGCTCTTGCTCTCGCAGGACACCGGGCAGTCGGGAAGCCCTCAGTCCGGAGCTATGACACACACCACTACTTTTCGCTCGAAACCGAACCATCAGCAAGCGTCGAGTCGGCCGCGAGTCTCGCTTCGAGTCTCGGCGCGCAACTGGTCGAGCGAATCGGGGAACTTGATGGACACTGGCTGGTCCGGTGTGACAAGGGCTTCGCGAGAGATGGCAACCAAAAAAGGGATACGGAACGCGGATACCTGGATGTCATTGAACGATGGCATGGAATGAAGAGGAAAAGATCCATCGAGGCCGGACGGATTAAGGATCTGCGTCACCTGCCCGTCCGAAAGCGGAGTAAACGGCAATTCGAGCCTGGAATTCACGACAACGGGACCTGGCTGCCGCGTGACTCGCTGGAAGAGCTCACCTACGCTCAATCGTCCCTCTCGCTCGTGGATCCACTGCTTCCGAAACAATGGCATCTCATCAACACGGTCATGCCAGATATTGAATTAAATGTGACTGGGCTGTGGGGCCAGGAAGTCAATGGCAAGGGCGTCAAGATTGCGATCATTGACGACGGATTGGACATGAACTCAGACGATTTGAAAGACAATTTCGTGAGTCCAATGTACTAGTATTCGAAGGCGCCTTGCTGAATCGCCACAGTACGCGGAAGGATCTTGGGATTTCAACGACCACACTGAATTGCCGGAGCCACGCTTATCGGATGATCAACACGGCACACGGTGTGCCGGTGAGATCGCTGCCGTACCCAACGACGTCTGCGGTGTAGGTGTAGCCTACCGCTCGCAGGTCGCAGGTATCCGTATCCTTTCAGCGCCGATATCAGATGCCGATGAGGCAGCCGCGCTCAACTACGAATACCAGAAAAACGAAATCTATTCTTGTTCTTGGGGACCTCCGGATGACGGCAAGTCGATGGAGGCGCCGGAGAACTTGATCCTGAGAGCCATGGTGAATGGCGTACAGAAAGGTCGCGGTGGGAAAGGCTCCATCTTTGTCTTTGCCGCCGGCAACGGGGGCGGGCTGGACGACCAGTGCAACTTTGACGGATACACCAATTCCATCTTCTCGCTGACTATCGGTGCCGTCGATCGCAAGGGCCTGCACCCATACTACTCGGAAATGTGCGCCGCAATGCTCGTGGTGGCACCCAGCTCCGGAAGCGGGGATCATATTCATACCACCGACATCGGCAAAGACAAGTGCACGGATCTGCACGGCGGTACATCCGCTGCAGCACCTCTGGTCGTTGGCGTTGTCGGGCTCGCCCTGCAAGTACGCCCCGACCTGGGGTGGAGAGATATCCAGCACCTTATGGTCAACACCGCCGTGCATTTCAACCCGGAAGATCCCGACTGGGAAATGACCGCCGCTGGCCGACCCTTTAGCTACAAGTATGGCTACGGCCGCGTCAATGCCGGAGCCTTCGTGGAAGCTGCGAGGGACTGGAAGCTGGTCAAGCCACAAGCTTGGTTCGACTCACCGGCTATTTTCCTGGAGACTCCGCTGGCAATGAGGCAAGAGATAGATCTACCACAAGGGGACGCGACCGATGGGACCGCCACAAGCGACACGGACGTGATTGTGCCAGAACCGACGTCCTCGGGCGTGGAGATCACGGAAGAAGGCATTACTAGCAGCTTTACTGTTACTCAAGACATGCTCGATGACCTGAATTTGGAACGTCTCGAGCATATCACTGTTCGCATTTGGATCGAGCACCAACGACGCGGAGATCTAGAGGTGGAATTGACAAGTCCGAATGGCATAGTCTCGGTCCTGGCGCGGCAACGACGATTCGACGAGTCAACGGACGGATTTGCGGGATGGAAATTCATGAGCATGAAACATTGGTGAGTCCGCTCTATTTGCGAACAGCTGCGAATGCTGATCCGGCTCCCAGGGACGAGAATCCTATCGGAGAGTGGACGATACGGGTGCTCGATCGGATCAATCCAGACAAGACGGGTCGCTTCAAATCTTGGAGTCTTCAGCTCTGGGGTGAAGCCGCCGATGCGTCAAAAACCAAACTTTGGGTGCCCGCCTTGGAGGGGCAAGAGGACGAAGAGCAGGTCGGCTCAGAACCTGTTATGCCAACAACCACGGCACAAAAGCCAAAACCTACGAATCTTCTGCCTGGAGATCACGGTCAAGCGGAAGGCGAATCTCATAAGCCCGGTTTGGGAGATCCGTCGCCAAACCCGCCTGGACAAGAGGGTGTCGAGACGGACGAAGGCGTTGTGTCTCCTGGAGGCGTGACCGAGGATGTTGGCGTTGTCGAGGCCGGAGCGGATGAAGGATACTTCAAGGGGATCGAAACACTCGCAACCAAGACCAACTTGATCGCAGGCGCCGGTGGAATTATCCTGCTAGCAGTGTCTGCGACGGGACTATTTTTCTACCTCCGTTCTCGCCGAAAGCGATCGCTGTTCCGGGATCTCTCTGAAGGCGAACGCGGGACATATCAGCCGGTCGACTCGATGCAAATGGGTTTGCTGGGCGGCCGTAAGAATGGCGACGGCGCGAATGGCGGAAGTAAAGATCTGTATGACGCATTCGCAGAAGGCGACATTACAGAGGACGAGGATGAGGAACCAACTGCGCGTGAGACCTCGACTCTGAGGTATCACGATTCATTCTTGGATGACGAGGATGGGGAGAGCGACGGACGGGAGGAGGGAAAACATGCTGGGCCGTTTGCGGACAGGGAGGAGCCGAAGGATGATGTAGAGGAAACGGGCGAAAATACAGGCTCTACTTCGTCAGCAAGCACACCTCGCCCAGAATCACAAAATAGAGTGCTATTACCATAGCTAGGGATCCTGTAAATTGTATTTGACGCATACCATGCATTGTTTGGGGAACGTATTAGTGGTGTCTCGCTACAGTTTTCCAGAGATCAGGCGCTTCAAGATGACGTGTGGCGAGTATCCGGCTGATAATTGATGCCAGTCGGTCACTGGTCACACGCCGATTAGCTTTGCCGGGAAGGTAACAGGACAATGGACCAACTGAATTTGCCAAATATCAAGCCCGGGCCGATGGGCATGTTCTATAGGTTGCAGTCAGCTGGCTTTCGAGCGTCTGAGCCATCCTTCTCACAATCAACTCCAAATGGAAGTGCGGCGTCTTTGATCGGCGTTTAAACTGTAATGATACTCCGCCTGGCAAGACATTCTATCAGTCAATTCAACTTCGAATATCGTGATCACCAACCTGGAAGACGTGACGGTTCTTTCAGCCTCAGCATTAGTGCGAACAAGGGGAACGAGTTGATGAACGAAAGAGCAGTGTCATTCCCTCCTTGTACGTAGAGAAGCGCGAGTTGTATCTGCAACATGCGTGATCAGCACTTGCTTCGCTGGACCTCGATACCTGACTTGCTATTGCGAAAAACAGATAGTACGTCGCAATTGTGGGCAGGAGGAACAGCGCAATCGTAAAGAGCAGTGTTCCGAGAAACAACTGATCGATGCCATAGTCATACGAATCGACTCGCTTCCGCAACGTGTTCCATCGTTTACCTGCGAGCCAGCCAGTCGGATTGAGCTCCTACGACAAATCCCGGGAAGTAGACATACCGCGGAAGAGGTTCCACAGACTGTACAGCGCAATCATTTCCGCCTGATAGACGACTCCGCTGACACGAGTTGCCAGCCGTACGTGCAGAGTTGCCAGGGCGAGCATGTCAGAGAAGGCGGAGAGGAACATGCTCGCGCCGAGAAAGCTGAGATAGCCCAGCAGAGATATCATGAACGTTGTTGTAATCGGTATACGTGCAATGATCGCTGTGAGACCTTAGAATGAGAAACACGTGTAAAACTAAGGGATTACGAAGACGCACTCGGCCAGATGTCCGTCATCCCAATGTAAGTTTCACAGAATAGTCGAGACAGGGGTGTGTTCAATTTGAGGCCAACAGGCCAGTCGTCTAGCCAACGCAGACCGTCTATGATATCAAACATGAATAATCGCTAACAGAAGTATCGATAAGCGGCTGTTTTTCCCAAGACTGGAACTTGCCTGGAAAAGTTGATTGACCGTGCCCTCAAGTCCGGCAGTCTGCTCGCGCAAGATCGAGCTGATGGTCCAACCGATGATCAAGTCATTCTCCAAATGTCCGGATAAGTCAGGCTGTAATATGGCTACGAAGTCCGCTCCTTACAGCAATAAGCCAAACGGTATTGTAGAAGCTGAGACAGAACTTCAGCTCAAGGTGATAGCAGAACACCCGGAACAAACCTACCTGATGTAGTGCCGACTCCGTTCTTCCAGGCTGATTTCCTTGCACCTGATTGCAATCCATTCGCTCGGCAGATGCTGCATCTCCCTTGCGCGATGCAACAACTGTCGGACTGACGGATGTCAGTCGTTTCGCGTGTCTATCTCAAATCGACTCACTAATTGCTGACGATTGGGCGTAAACAAAGGCACGGGACACGCAGGCGTCAAACCAGGGAAGCAGGACCATTCTTGGAGACGTGATTGTGTTCTGCGAAAAGGCCGAACTATCGGCTGCCTGCGTTTTCGCAAGCTTATCTACCGGGATCTCCTCGGTGCCGACCGTGAGGGAGCTCGCTAGCGCAATACTCCATTCCTTTCTGGAGGATGCTGTCCTGATATAGTGTGTTGTATTGATGAGAGCGATCGTTCGATCCAAGTGATCGTATTGGTCGACAGCACTCTGGCGTTTCACTGACCCATGGTAACAGCCGTACAAATCCTCCAGCTTTTGAGAGGCCGAATATCCAGAGTGCACGGCGGACGCCCTCTTGTCAGACTGTGAACCTGAAGGTTGGAGAGAATAGAACCGGAGTCTATCGACATTTGGGGTTTTGTAGGTGATATACTGATATCCGGTCGGAGCCTCGAGACGCTTCTGCAAGTCTGTGAGCTTCTCCAAGCCTTTCTGCGGGATATATGCGGAGTCTGACTGTGATTGCAGCGATATCGTAAATTCATGGCATTCTGGCGAAATCTCGAGAAACTCACGGACGATGGTACGATCTCGGCGGCTACATACCAGTCATCCGCCAGCTTCCAGCCGTAAGGGGAACCTTCGCTATCGATAGGGATATCGTCAGGCCAGAAGACCTTGATGGTCATATCCTTGAATGAGATGTGTATTGGGTGCGGATCAGAAGACGAGCGACATTCTTCGAATCGCTGCTGAATTGCCTCGATGTCTCTATCCCAGCGGGATGTTATACTGCTGATGCTCCAGGTTTCTATCTCTAGCTTCGAGATGACGTTTCTGCTACAATTGTGGCATAGTGATTGAAGCATCCTTAAGAGACCAGCGCGAAACTACCTAGGCCAGCAGTGAGACACCAAGCTGCTGCCTGGTGGAGGCCATGTGCGGTTGTTTTCATTCTTTCTCGGAGATGCCACCGCATTTCTTGCTGTTGTCAACTGCGATCGGCAAGTGTATGGTATGCACATTACGAGCGAGTATCTATTTGGCATTCAGGTATTGCTCGAGATCGATACATTGGACACCAAAGAGCTCGAGCCCAGGGACAGGGATCGACCCCTCCATTCAAGAGCCGACAATGACACCCCAGGAACTTAAGAAATTATGCGACGATTGCGCCAGCAATGCGAACGCTGGCAAGGAATCGGCAAGTTGCTCCTGAATATCACTGGAGTGCTCGAACCTGAACGGAAGATGTGGTCTTGCTCTTATACAGGAAGCTTTGGAGCTGCTCAACAAACTAGAACAGCTGGATGCTCCCTCCGAGGCGGACTTAAGGGTAAGGAACGCTTCAAACCCTCTTTTGGAGCATGCTGACGGTGGTTTCCTCTCCAGACATCAAAAGCCGGTGCGACAATAAACAAGCTCCAGAAGAACTCCTCCACCGCCGTCGCAGCTCTCGCTAAGCAGATTGTGACCAAGTGGAAGCATGCAGTTGACGCCCAAAAGAAGCGAAAGCGGGAAGCGAATGGAGATGCTGCAGGGGAAGGAAGCGCGGACAAGAAGATCAAGGGTGAGAACGGTGCAAAGGTGAAAGCAGAGAACGTCGTCAGCGCTGGTGAGTCTCCCTCTCGCAGGCCTACGAAGAAATATCCACTGATGAGCCTTGTCGTGCAGTGTCGTCCGCAAAAGGCTCTCCAGCTCCCAGCGTCAAGTCGGAACAACCAAGAATCATTCGCAAAGAGCGCAAACTCTCGACGATTACGACAGAAAAGCGACCCGAACGATCTGCCAAGTCGGATAATCCACCGGGTCTGGAACCGGCCTACCGTTCTGGCTCAAGCGAGAAAGATGACGCCGTGCGACTGAAGGGAGCAACCATGTCGTACGATGCGCTCTCGTTCGACAGTATAGCGGGTGCGGTCTCCGCATGCAAGGAGATGAGCCCATGCTTACTACCTCGGTTCGTCTGACAGAGAAGGCCATTCTGGTGGAACGAGCGCTGGCACTGGAACAGGCTGTATACGATAAGATGGAACAGCACGTCACGGACGAATACAGATCACGTACGGCTGACCATTCGTGTCGATGGTTGCAACATGCTGACCCGTCTCAATTTTCTCGCATCTTTAGGCATTCGTGAGCTATTCCTGAATCTGCGGGAGCCGACGAACGCCGCATTGCGGGACTCGATCGTAACTGGAGCTATCTCATGCAAGGACGTTGTCAATTTTACGCAAGAGGTGAGGTGGACGCTCTGATGCGTTGAAGCGGTCGCTCATCTCCCTTGTGCAGGAACTTGCATCGGAAGCCATCAAAGCAGAGCAGGCCGCCATCGACAAGCAAAACCTCTTTGCAGCGCAAGGTGCCGGTGCTACCGAGGTACGTTGAAGCTTTTTCGCTGAGGTTCCGTCTGCTCAAATGCTTCATTCTTCCAGGCGGAAACGGATGCTTTCAAGTGCGGGAAATGTGGACAGAACAAGACGAGATATTACCAGATGCAGACACGAAGTGCAGATGAACCTATGACAGTAAGTCGTAGCCGCAGGGATTTGTGAACCTCTCGCTAAATATCTTTCACGCAGACATTCGTAACGTGCGTATACCTTCTGCTGGTTATCCATCCACATGCTAAAAGCCAGCTGTCAATCCGTTTGATCTATCGTTCTTGTTGTGATTCGCTAACAGATGTACAGTGAGTAACCAACTTCGCCCTCTCCAAGTACCACGCTTATTCTCATATGCTTTATAACAGAATTGTAATAATAGGTGGAAATTCTCCTAGACGGACATCGTATAGCTCGTTGGGGTGTACGAGATTGCATTTCACATTTTTGTATCAATGGGTGAGATACCTCTACACAGTCTTTGAATCGATCTTTCAATCCCACTCGCATGGCTGTAACCGAGAAATGCTGAGACACCATCATGCAATGCGACGAACCTTACGCTTTGGCCTATAGCTGGCGATGATACAACGAACTGCTTGCGGTTTTGCCCGCTCTAAATGCTTATTTTTACACACGATAGCTATGAAGTTGGGCCGGTCTTCACCTGCGACCTTCTTGTAAACGGGCTCCCGGAATATCATAAGAGACATCGTCTTCGGGCCGGACCTCTTCCTCTGCATCCACGACTTCGTAGGGTTCGTCCGACTCTAGCTCGTCATACCTGTCAAAATCGTTGCCGTCTTCGGTGGTGAGCGGCGAGTAGTGGTCCCCGGGCAGCGTAATGGCGTCATGTAGCAGGTTGGCCTGATTGGCCAGCCAAGAACGGTGATGATCCGTCATGTTTTCGGCTTGGACGTCCGATGTGATCAGCGATAAATACTGGGAATACTGAGCATTGTTTTCCGCGGCAGCGGCGACCTTGTTCTCGTATTCTATCGCTCGTTTGCAAATTGTGCAGCGACATGTTGAAAAAGGTTTTGTAACGCTTTGCCAAACTTCTATCAGAATGTCTTTGGTGGTATCGTCCAGTTCCGAGGCGAATGCCGGGACATTGTATACCGAGTCCCACTGAACGCCGGCCTTTTCGAAGTCCGTCATCCTCAGATACTCCGCTTCCCGACGGCTGAGAATCTGCTGGGGAACGGGCCACGGCAAGCGTTTAACCTTTTCCGGTGTAAACATGGCAAGTGATAATTGCATTCCGTCAACAAACGTTGCCGTGCCTGAATCGCCTTCTCGTTTTGGGGTAGGCGGTCCCGCTGCTTGCAAAGCCATATCCATCTTAGATTCTGCATCGTCGGCGGCGGATGCAGCGCGTTCCTGTGTCTTCGCAACCTTGTCCGCTTTCTCATCGGCCAACGAGTCATCATCGTCTCGTTTGCGCTTCGTACCGCTTTCGGAATCTGGTGAAGTCGACGCAAAAGCTCGAGCAATGTCTGTCGGCGTAATCGGTTTCAAAAATGGTTGACTGTTCCACCAATTCTTGATATGATTTCTCGGATCATTCAACCACGCCAGCAATTCGTCCGGATCCATCGATGTCGCCTTGGCCTCGGCTATGTCCAGATTGCCTTGCGCTATCTTGAAGATCATCGTCTTGAGATTCTTCATAGCGCCTTCGACTCGCTCGGGCAGCATTGTGACATAGTCCGTTTCCATCATTTCCAAGATTGCAGGAGGTGCAAGTCGATGTCTAATTGGCCATTCATTCATCACTTCGATTTCGCGGTTTCTCTTCCATGGTTCCGTTAAGGGGGAATTCAAGACGTGAATGGCGGGCAATGCCTGTTCGGGATCGACACCGCTGATCAAGGCTCGCTTTAGACGATCATTTAGAAAGCGAGGTGTGATCCATCTGCCTTCATCGATCATGGTGTCGATGGCGGTCTGAACAGTATTTTCTAGCAGTGAAGCGATTCTCTGCGTATATAAGGTTTTAATATTGGCCTCAAGTCCTGTTCGAACAGAAATGACGCAGCTTACCTCCACGGGGAGTTTAATATCCTGAACTGAGGCAAGGTTTCTTTCGCGAAGAGATCCCACGTGAGATTGTTTCAAGTGACAGAAGGGAGCGAGCTTACATTCTTCTTCTCTCGCAATCAATTCTGACCTCGTTCCCCCAAGCCTTCATCACGTCCGCATATTCGTCGTCCAGCCCAAGATACGTCTGCGCGTACCTTGTAGCATACATGTGCTCGACTGCACCTGCAGCGGTGCCATGTCCCAGATGCAGATAGTTCTGGTGGCAGATCGAGAGCGAAGGGCAAGGTCTGAATCTGACGGGAAATTCGATAAAGGCTTTCTGGACGGCATCAAAGCGGCATCGGCCGCACACCCTAGCAATCGAAGGGTCGTCGATATGAAAAGAGTCGTAATCCAGCGGAGCACACAAATTCAAGGGGTCGACCTGGCCGTCCAACTGAAGACAACAATGACAAAGTTCGTGTTCGGCGTGGGCGTCGCATATGGGAATGTTGTGGAACGGCGTCGTCTCGATGTATATCTTGGCTGACGATGGAAATGGCATGTTGACCGGACCGTGATGTAAGACGCAAATCCAGCATGTGCTCTCAGCTTCGGCCCGCAAGGAAGAGTGCATCTTTGGCTCTTTCCTGCCGGGTTGGACGCGTTCGCTCCATCTTGGATCTGCGATCCTGCTCGAGCCTCTGTCGCCGTCGCGAATGAAACTTGGCCTCTGAGTCAAGAACGTGGCCCAAAAGGGATGGTTTTCCACTAACATACAGCATCATTCTCTATCAGTATTGTATATTGTTGCGCATTACGGGTCAGGACTCACCGATAGCGGACCATGTTTCGTCCACGATTTGGACGTCTTTTAGCCATGTAGCGAATTCCAAGACTGGATACGATCATCAGTGATTTGCATCTGTGGAAGCTTCTGTGTGCTTACTCTTCCAGCGATAGTCAAACTGAAAACATATCGTTCCTTGATCGTGGTACAAATGCCTCCAGAATGGCAGCCTCGTTCTCGACAGCGGCGCAAAGACTGGGTCACCAAGAGTGAGCAGGAAAGTGTGGTCGAGGATGTTGCTGAGATTGGAGGTGAGTTAGGACAGGAGAGAACGACATGCGGTATAGCATAGCACACCTGATGACCTTGTCAGGCAGGCCCAATTTCCGCTTGAGTGAAGGCTTGTCTGGCGTAGGGCCGCGCTCCGGCTCGGACTGCCCCGGTTCCACTGCCGCCTGCTCAGACCTCTCTCTGCCTGCTTTCTCCCCTTTCGTAGGCTCAGTGTGTGGTTCAGATTCCGTTATGCCGGCGATCAATGGCGTCCCGACGACGTCCGCGAGATCAGAGCCGAGATTCGTTGATGACGGGGAATCTGATTCTATCGAATGCTTGCCCGGTGCCAGTGCTGGATCCGAGGGATTCTGCCCGGTTGCAGGACGCATTTCGTACTGACACCTAAGCCGGTGTCCAGGGACATTCGTTTTAGCCCTTCCCGACACCTCGCTATTGCTCTGTTCGCACGCAGGGAAGCCCGAATGAGCTTCAGATTATGTGGCCGAATACCCTAGACGCGTGGGGGCATGAAGGTTCTTGCACAGATGCTGTGATGGAGATAGACAAACTGGTTCCGGCTTGCGGAGTCGGGTCTAGATACGGTGAAAGAGAGATATGATCAGCGTCTTGCAAAACCATTCCTAAAACAGGACGTAAGGAAGCCATCCGACCTCCACTTCAAGACAGACACGATGTAAATGACCTGCGAAACTCACACTGTCTATCCCGCAGTCTGTGCCTTTTCTGCTGTCCGGATTTGAGAATGCTTTCAAGAAGTGGACACGTATGATCTTGAACGTGCTCTCAACCGGAAAACTAAACCAAGCGTCCTACTCCTGTGTATGAGTGTATGACGAATCCGGCGACAGGTGCGCGCACACTAGGCGAGTTTGCGGATATCGACGCGTTCCTCTGTCGGAATGTCTGGAAACTTGGCAAAGATAGCAGTGCTCTGCGAGGGATGGAACGGCGAGACGGCAGACTAAGGCCTTCAGAGCAAGAGCTTTGAGTGCAACCTCGCTTCCTGCTTCAAGCAAGCTGACCAGCGGTGCCGGCATCGTGCTGCCTAACCCTCGATTTGCCTCATCTACCTTTCATGTGCCGCTATGCGCTTAATTCAGTATTTGCGCTTCCATTTTACGCGTTTCGCGTCATACTGTATCTGGCGGGGTGAAGTAGTTGAACCAATTTCTATGTTCGTTCAGGACAGAGGCTCTGCTTCTCGGCTCGGCGGTGTCGCTCAGTATCGCTCGGCGCACTTGCGAATGGGATGATCTGACTGACCCGGGCGACTTCGAAGTTGGAGTCATTATGCAAAGTGCCTAAGATAAGCCGTGTGCCTCGAAACGAATATGGATCATGCACCATCTGCGGTGGCGGAAAAATGATAAGAGTTTTTCAGACATCTCGTCAAATCTTACTACCTTGTGTGCCTCTCATGTATCAACGCTGCTGCTAAGGAAGTTTGAAGCGTCTCACAAAGGTCTGCATTAAGCCAAGGCGGGAGAGATCAGCTGAGAGATCGCAAAAGTCACCCCACGTGAAAGTCCGAACGACCAGCCTTTCTCCGATGGATTCATCATGTTTCCATCGTGTTCCATCATGTTGCCATCATATTTCCATCAAGTTGTCGTAGCTGCTTTGTTCCGGGATACTATTTGTTGACGGCATTCCTATTCGTATGTCCGACGGTCGAGTACATCACCTTTGATACTCCTGCGTGTCGAGGGGAAAGATGAGTGGTCGCCCCCTTCAGTGAGTTGAGCCGCGATGTCAGTCCGCAAATCTGCCGTATCTGTAGCGAATTGCACCGTGCTTTCCGGTTGGCATGAGCACATAACAAAGAGAGATCAATCGATGCAGCGAAATGATCTCGAGGAGGATACACAAGCCTTGGCGGATGAAAGCCCCGGTGCGACTACGACAACCGCCTTAACGTCAACGACAACAGCCATTCCGGAAGTCCAGCCGACAATCATTAATGCACCCGCTCAAATCGGCCTGATCATGCCCAACCCCGGGTCGAATGTTTATACAGGTGATCCGCGATATTCGTGTTGATGGGGACATGCAACTGAACTCCGCAACACTCCAGGAGTGGAATACCGTATGGGTTATGTGGATCCTGGACCGGCACCGAGGGTGAATGGAGCGTTGCGGATGATCACGCCCCTCTTGACATTCTCAAATGGAACAGTAAGCAGGACATGCGTTTAAACTCCTTCTGAATCTCAAGATCTATGGCATCATGCCCTCTAGACACATGCTTTTCCCGACGTGGGATCGCTGGACGCCGATCCAGGACATCATTTGGATAGCATGGGTTGGTGCAGGCGAGTATCATGCCCATGATCGCCTCTCACAGTCATGGCGTTGATGTCTCTCAGCGTCAACCTTGCGGCTGCACCATACACCTTCCCTTTCAAGTTCGACTCAAGCGGGTGGCATCAGTTCGTGATCAACACCACTTGGGGCAGACCGACCATTGTGAGTGCATACAGTGCTCGTCTTCCAGACATGAATATAGCATAAACCGCCTGTATCTGCCATCAACAGACAGGTGACGATCTCGCCACAAACTGCTCCCTTCCTATCACGGAGCAATATACATTCTTCGGCACGCGAGCGGTCAGCGTATCGCCGTCGCCCACTACGGGAGGTCTCATCAAATCAGCACCGGCGTATACGGTATGGGTCGATCTGACTTGGCGGACACCAGGGCCATTGCCATTAGCACAGCAGACGGATACGCCGGCAAAGGTATTCTTTGCGCTCCCCTTCATGACAGACGCACGGCTGACGCGGGAGCCAAACAGAAAATCATGGTGGGGCTTAGTATCGCCGGAGTGTTCGCCGTTACAGGATCAATCGTGGTTTTCATTCTGCATCTACGCCGAAGACGTATCGCCAAGCGCGAGGTGAGTTCCGAGAACCCAGCCTGTTATCAGATCGACTCTCATTTGCACTACGTAGGCGCTCGCGTTTTCGCGACTGAAACCCAAAGACCAGGCGGAGCTTCTCAACCGCCAACTTCCACCATTACCGCCTGGACACGCGGAACTTCTAGCGGAAATGCGGTACGCTCGGGGGGGTTCCTCTACACGTCGGACTTGCCTATGAACCATTGGTAACAACAAGACACCACCCTGGACACCGCGATTTCCGCCCTCCGCACTGAGCCGTAAAGATGGTCTGAATTCGCGTTGCGTCAAGTGTGTCATTACCTTCCGAGACGATTGGCGCGACTTTAGACCGCTACTGATTGACACGGTATTGATGCAATTGAATGGTATGAGATACAAGCGGGATGCAATGACATTGGATTGTAATGAGCAATGCAATATGGACAATATGGTATCAGCGCCTGGTCCTTTGTTTAGATCTTGGTTCCTGCGAGTTCTTTTTCCAGCTCCGAGCTGGGGTCTTCCTCGAATGGTGTTGGTCCTCGAGCAACTGGCTGAGTCTGCGCCGGAACTTCGACTGGGAGACTGTTTGGAGGGGCTGCGTCAGTCGCAACGAAGTCGTCGCGAAGTCACAGTAACATACGTTTCTCTGCGAACGGGCGCAGCACGAATTTGGTTTCGCACTTGCTGCCTGAAAGCCGCCACTTCAGTAATGATCATGGCCTTCATGCCCTCGGACGATTCTTCTGATTCGAAGCCAAAGTCGAAAGTCTGATGGAGCAGGATGACAGTCAGTCACTGAAAGAACACGAAATATGTATCATCGTACCGAAGTGCAGACAGGTTCATCAGCCGGGTCGTGCCAAACGGCCAGGCTGACAGACGACAGCAGTTAGCTCTTCATTCCGATACTGAGCCATATCCAAGACTTACTAAGGGTGATTCAAAGCCTCTTCACAGCTGATTCGTTTGGCCGGGTCAAAGCATAGAAGCTTGCTCAGCAAATCGAGGGCCAATGAATTCGCCTTGGGGTACAGTTGATGCCAAGGTTGTCTCGGCTTAATGGGTAGTGAACGGATGTAGCTGGAGAATGAGAATGATCCCTCGTGAATATGAAGACCAAGATGAACGACTGTCGATACTCACTCTTGAGCACGGGGGCTACCCACGCGTCTCAGCGTGTCCTCAGTCGGGGTGCCGAGTACATTCAAGATCTGATTCAACTGGTCGACATAGTCCCTTCCCTTAAAGATTGGCCTCCCTCCGAGGAGTTCCGCAAGAATGCAACCAACGGACCACATGTCGACTAGAAACAGCGTAAGCTGGATTCCTGCCAAGCGAGCGGGAAAGTATAGCACTCACTGCTTGAATTCTAGATCAAACAGTCACACATAAGATGAGCCTTAAATTCGCCTCGACTCGTAGGCAGACTTACATAATTGGCGAAACTGAGCATGATTTCAGGAGCTCGATACCATCTGGTTGCCACGTCTACGATGATCGGGATTGCGTGAGTCGCAAAGCCTCTACAAGCAAAGGTGCCAGCTTACATTCCGTCATGAATCCTGCTTGGCCTGTCTCTGCGCTGCCTCCCTCCTGGAATCCCCGAGCCAACCCGAAATCGCAAATCTGAAGGAAGGCGCAAGGCGATGAAGTTAAGTGTGACCGGGCAGCTACGTGAAAGAGAATCGCTTACCTTGAGCTCGCAATCCGCGTTCACCAGCAGATTTCCAGGCTTGAGGTCCCGATGCAGTACGTTTGCCGAGTGGATGTACTGTTGCGAACGTTTTCAGGTGAGACTCGATTCCAAAACCGGCTAAAGGAAAAGACTCACCTTCAGACCACATAATGTCTGATACAAGAACGACTGGAAGTGGGCGTCCGACAGCGGCTGACCTGAACGAATCTGTCGTACAGGATATCAGCCTCCTGCTCCGTTCCGAAATCCATCTACCCACAATTGCATGTAGATCGGCCTCCATGAGCTCCTCGTAGAGATAGACTTCATTGAAGTTCCATGTCCCAGGAGGGTCTGGCACGATGTCCATATCGTACAGACATGTAATCTAAGAGGACCATGAGCATTGTTCGGGATCAGCAAGCAGACATCCGCACATTTTTGTGGCCTCTAAAGTGGTGGAGGAGCTTGATCTCCCGCAGACATCGTTTGGTCAAGATTTTCTTCGAGAAGATATTGGTAATCTGAGAAGAAGTGAACAGTCAGCTTCAAAGAGACTGATATAGTCCGCGGGACGCTTACCTTCTTGATAGCACACATCTCCCCCGAAGATTCATGCCTAGCCGAGATGACGCATCCATACGCTCCTTGACCAAGTTCCTTCACAAACGTATACGGCTGGGCGATCGTACTTAGTGTAGGGTTCAGCAGATGTCTTCGCTTTGACAGATCTCGATAGACTCACTAGACATTGTTCAGGGCTTGGAAGCTATGTCTTGGAGAATTGTCCATTCTGGTGCTGCAAGTCGTCAACCCGTTACGCAATGTCGCCGACTGTCCTGAAGTCGTGGTTGAAAGTCTCTTGAATAAAGCGGAATGCTAGCGAACTAGATATATCGCACGATAGTCGTGAAGGCTTCTTGTCGGGGCGGAATGGACAATGGGATTGCGTTGAAGGACTCAAAGGTGATCGAGTGCAGACTGCTTCAAGATATACTTGCGGAAACAGAGACCACAAAGGAGCCAGATCGCCGAATCAAAGGGACAGCGTCAGGGAAGGTGTGGTGCGCTGTGTCGTTGTATCCCTTGGATGTTGCGTAAGGGCTTTCACGGCCAATGAACAGTATGCTGAGGAGATGGGCGAGTATGAATCGTCGCGATGGGCAGGAAGTGAGCTGTACACTTTGAGAAGAGGTTGCGGATCCAAACTCTATTCGTCATATCATTCTGCTGTGCCAGTCGGTAGTCTGGTGGGCTACTTAGCGGGCTACTCTGCAGCCTAGTATCCTAGCTGGTAGCTACGGCTCAATGCTTCGCCTTCCGACCACATGCACCAAGGGTGGCAGAGCGCCAGCTCCGCTGATGGACACAGGTGCGGCGATTTCGAGACGACGACGGAAAGTGTCTCCTGAATTCTGAAACATTATACGGGGCAGGCTGTGTCTTCGTTCCCCACACCGTCCGGCGCTGTGCTATATCGACACCCGGGTCGGGATATATGGGTTTGCGAAAAGAACGGGTGTGATTGACTGCATGACCGTACATTCGACCTGAATGAACGGGTTCTCGTATCATCGAGACATCGATAGACAATTGACGCCAAGCGTTCCGCACGCAACGCCCTTATCAATCGGATTGGGTCGCCCGCGAGCCCAACTCATCCAGCGCTTTTGGCTCTGCTGACGGCGCAAAGCTGTTCAGACATCTAGACGTCTGGGCCACAGATATCGACGCATGGATCAGCGTCTGTGAAGGGTTTGTCAGGATTCACAACCTCTTACCCCTCCAAGAACCGTCCGCAAAGCGCTCGCGTGCGCCCGTGACTCGACGCGGGCTTTCTTTTTCGGCCTGCCCGCGCGACTGATTGCTAAGCCGGCGCATGCGAGATATCCGAATCCGACGACCACGGTCGGACCAGAGCTTGCCGGGTATGCTTGTCGCTATCTCGTTGCCTAGGAGGATGGTATATCGTATGCAATGAACGCTACAGCGTCAAGTGGCTCAAAGTCCATACCATCTCGGCTCAATATATCGTAATTGTTCCGTCGATACGCCCTTATAATTCGCAGGATCTCAATTGCCGATACACCACGATAGATACGACAAACATTCCGCTCACGGCACCGAAAGCTCTCGCTCGAACGTAATAGATTCAAACGTAACACAGAATCGCGAATGCTGAACGCCCACCATCACATGCCTGTCCCGCTCACTCGCAGGGCAGATGCCGCCGAAGCGCCCACCCAAGCCGACCTCGACTTTCTCGATCTCTTGACTGGTCCTGTCAACCCCTCAGCGCGAGTCCGTCAACAAGAGTCGTGCACTGATCAGTCGCATGCTCATCCACACGTCAAGGCACCGATGCGTCGCAGGGATCAGCTTCTGGATCCTCTCATGATCAGCGCCGTCATCGAGGGAAGTGCTCCAATGGCCACGCGCAACCATTTCGGGCATGAGTTTCAAGGCAAGTCTGTTGTAGCCTAGTTCCTGTACAGCCTGGCTGATACTGCCTCATCCAGCTTTGAATCGCCGACTACCCGGATCCTACGCAGCATGCGATGAATCTCGGCCTTCGACACCGTCCGGAATCAGCAATGATCAGCAACAACAACAGCAGCAGAGACGACTGCTCATGATGCGCAGCCAACAGGCGCCGAGAAGGGAGAGGGAACGGATAAAGGCCGTGCATGAGCGAGAATTGCAGGATGCAAGGAAGCTTGTGCTCAAGTCGAGAGAGGTCGAGGAGACAGTGGACGGGTCCTTGGTATCGCAGGATAGGGAAGGAACGGAGAAAAAAGACTCCTCGACAGCCATGTCGTATCCCGACAAGGTCGATGAGAATGCAGTGGATTCGGATGAAGAGGATCAGCCGATAGCGGATCTTGCCAGTCCTCCGCCGTCAAACGCCGAGCACAAGAACCGCCGAGTTTCCAGCTCTACAAGCAACACTCGACCCAAAAGGCGGCTGTCCATCGATCCTACGCAAATCTCGAACAATCTCAAGTCCAATCCGACAGCGTCACCGGAAGCAGAGAAGATCTCTGGACTGCCTGCGCACACTTTGGGCCAACAGCCGCCACCGCTCTTGATCCGGTGTCAAGCCAGGACTCGAGTGCCAACGCCTCATGGCGAGATTTTTCTTCATCTTTACACCAACAATCACGACAACAAGGAGCACTTGGCGATCGTGATTGATCCTTTACAACTCGACCCAGATTTGGCAGACTTGTCTGAAGATGATGAAGCTGCACCCGAGCACGATTCAGATGTTCTTCGTCGACTTCATCGGGAAGAGAGGCAAAAGGAAAGGCAAAGGATCGCTGGGGTATTGAAGAATAGGAGACCGTTAATCAGCCGCACGCTCAATCAGGTCTGGCGCGAGGGAGAGACAGATATGGAGCGTCTGGTCAGGGGCGCTTACGTTGGACGACTTACTACCGAGGGAGGGACGGCGAGTAAGCCATTCTCGGACGAAACAACCGACAGTGCGCAATCGGACATGTCCGACATCGGGAACCTGAACGATGTGCCGCCTCTTGTCCGCATACATTCCGAGTGTTATACCGGCGAAACGATAGGCAGTATGCGCTGCGATTGCGGTGAACAGCTGGATGAAGCTCTTCGACAGATATGCGAGGAACAAGTCATCAAGCTCAAGCACACGATGCGGAAGCCAGACGTCAAGCGTGACTTGCAGACGCGACTTGGAGGACGACCTAACCTCCAGCATCTGCATTCTCAGGCATTCTTTGGCGAGGGAAAGGGCGGCTACACACAACCTGGCACTCCGACGGTCGACGACGACGACATAGCAATGTCGATGGAGCTCGATTCAGCTTCTTTGGCTGCCGCTGGGGTAACAGCATCGACACGTTCTGTTTCGCCACAAAGTTCAAGTCGTATGGACGACGAGGTGGAAGAGGTCCAGGATCAGAGGTCGACAGGAGACGTAACAGATACCACGGAAGCAACCGAAGCGCAAATGGCAGAGCCCACAATCAAACCCAAACGTCGTATCATCGAGGGGCACCGCGCTTTCCTACCGGGCAGAGGAGTCATCGTCTATCTTCGTCAAGAGGGCAGGGGAATCGGGTTGTTGGAAAAGATTCGAGCGTATAACCTGCAAGACCTTGGCCATGATACCGTCAGTGCCAACCTGATGCTCGGACATGGCGCGGATGAACGCAAATACGACATTGCAGCCGAGATCCTTCGCGACTTGGGCCTTGGCAGTCCTGATACCGGAATTCGCCTTTTGACGAATAACCCGGAAAAGGTGCAAGGACTGTCGCAAGAGGGCATTACCATCTCTGACCGTGTTGGTATGGTTCCACGCGACTGGCAATCGCGTACACGAGCACGTGGTCCTCGCGGTTCGAAAGCCAGTAAAGTGCGGAATGCTATATTTGGGGGTGGTGCGATTGCTGGACCGAGCGATGAGCTCGAACAGGATGAACCGGAGTCGGACGACGATATCTACGATGAATGGCGACAGCGGCGTGGTGGAGCGACGTTGATTGGAGGCAGCGCTGCACGAGGCCCGGAACTCGAGAAATACCTTAGAACAAAGATTGAGAGAATGGGTCACAGTAAGTCGCATGCAATTCAGGCAATTCGGGATCTAACTCCAGCGCGACTTCTCTAGTGATTGATATACCACAATAATCAGGTCGAAGCCGGTGCATAGGTTGTAAATACATTGGATCATATCACAGTCAAGGAGGCTGCACTTGAGTAATGCATCAAGAAGGTCTATTGAGGCATGGGGAGCTGTCGACTCGAGATGGCACTTAAATCCGTGCTGTTACAATGGCCCCCGACTTGATCTATACAATGATGGATGCTGACTTCTACAACTAATGGCCGAAACTGGCTTTCCTACATTCTGCGCTTGGACCGCGCTGCTCCGACCGGCTTGACTTCATTTATTCATTCCCCTGAAGTTTCGGTTTTGGTGGCCCAAAAAAGCTTTCAGCTGACCGGCACGACCGGAGATTCTAGCTCCTCCTGTCTTTTCTGCTGATACAATCCGAGGACTGAACTCTCATCGGTCAAGGCACGGCTTCAGATCGATAACAGGACTTACATTTCGCTCTTTCCTCTTCCAAACGGCTATCTGTCTCGCCCATTGAGTCTGAAAAACGGGTCAGAAACGTCCCAATCCCGCTTATACCAAACGCACCTAGTTTCTTGAGAGCCCACAGTCCTGACAGACAACACGTTGTGAGTTGTCGGTTGAACAAACAAGATCACCCCAAATCACTCACCTAGACCCGTTGACCCGTATACATCGAATTTGTCTTTACCGTCATTATCCTTCCCGTGGGATGCACGTATCAACTCCCATGCACTGCGGAGCATTTTCTTACTCTGCTCTGGCCGCGTTTCTGCAAAGTGGGTCGCAGCGATGCAAAGAATGATAGGCTGTGTGTGACTGTCATTGAATATTCTAGCAGCATCGGATGCGAATTGGAGAGTTTGCCTGGATTAAGTCAGCGCTATGCTACCTGTCTTGGGACAATGACTTACTTCGATGCCAGAATGGTGTCAACAATCGTGCCCTGTATGACACGCGCAGCAGTGATGAAGGTGTAGGCCATCGTATTGAAGCATTCTTGCATCAGCTGCTTGTTTTCAGCCGCCGCCTGTTCGGTTGTCGCCGCTTGCGCCAATCGGATGCAGTGTATGCCAATACGTGCCATGAGATCCATTTCACTACCAGGCTTTGCGATGAAACAACAGGCCTCGTAATGCTTCAGTGCGCTTTCGGAGTGGCCGAGCATGTGAGCGCGCTGTCCCAATAACAAGCATTCTCGAGGAGCGAATGTTCGGAAAAGGCCTTCAATCTGAAGATGTCGCGTGAGAACCGACGTGACCTGAAATGATGGTCGGCAAAGTATCGACAAGCTTTGGACCTGAGAGCTTACCTTTTGCGCGTGTTCGAACTTCGCCCGGAAAGTACAGAACGTGAGGAGATCAAATAGGCATTCCGCCTTGATCTCCATGAGCTCCGTCCGCATAGTCAAAGCGTCGTTGAGACCCGACCATGTGACAAAATCGCCGGCATAAGGCCCCTCATGGGCATCGAAGGTATCAAACGATGTCAAAGCACTCTGCACCAGCTTCACCCGCTTCGGGCTACTGCTAGTAAGATCGGGAAAGGCTAGACAAGTGATGAGGAAGGTGAGAGGAGTTGCCACATTGCGTGGCAGGTAACGAGCCGTGATAGGCTTCGAACCAGTCGGCAGCTGTCATGTAAAAAACGGGTCAACTTTGCCAAAAGGCATGAGCGGAACTGGCTGCGCCTACCAGGAATAATCCAGAACTGAATGCGGAATCGTCTTTGGATGGTCGTGGCGAATCGTACAGGTGGTGAACCATCTTGATGCTAGCTTTGCTGTCTACTTTATTGCCAACGCGATTCGACCAGATCACTCGCAGAGAAGCGTACTCCATTATCACAGCTAATTCGGCATCTGGATGAGCGGACAGGTCTCGACGGCAAAGTCGATCGAGCACATTATCGGCATTCTGGTCTTCCTCTGGTGGATACCGCGTATTGAGAATGCGATCGATTTCCTGCAAGGACGCCTCGACAAGGTCAAAATACGAGTTGACCATGATGATTCGGAGTCGAGCTACTTTGGCGAGCAGTACGACATGCGGGTTATGGCGAGCCTCTGCGAGATTCTATAAGGCTTGATTAGCCGAGTGAAACAGATGCGCGATATGTGATAACTTACTGCCAGATCAGTCAGGGTGGTACTTGCGGCCATGACATCACCGCTCGCGTGCATTTCCAGCTGCGCTTGAAGCAGAAGGATACGATATAGCATATGCGTTTGAGTCGTACTGATCCGTTTGTCAGTACCAGGGTTCTCGGAGCTGAAGAAAAGAAGATGATACCTACTCCTTCTGGATGTCCTGTCTAGTATTCTTCAATAGCTTTAGAGCTTGTTTGTGATATCCCTTCGAATGGCAATATTAGCGTTGTCGGCACGGGAAGTCTGTGACTTACTTGAATGTTGGTGAGTTGAGCTTTCATCATGACCAAATCCAACAGCAAAGATCTTCCCTCTGCATCTTTTGACAGCGACTTTGAACCAAGTTCGGACTGCGAGTCCTCAGCGTCAGTCCTGTTTGAGAAGCGCTGATCCAAAACGTGGAGCTCACGGCCGACGATAATATATCTTCTGTCTCCTTCAGCAATCTAGATCCTTCTTGCTTCCTGGCATTCTTTCGCTGCATTATCAACAGGTCCGCGTCGCTCTCCAACGTTGCCCCATGCGCGGTAGCCGTGAAATCTTCCCTTGTGCTGGACGTACGGCGAAGTGGAGATGGCTTGGCAGTCTTGTTTCGAGAGATAGTGGGAGTCACGGGATTTGTATGCGGACTTGCGGCACTTGCTCTAACGTTGTTTTTCCTGGCTTTGTCTGCTCGCTCATTCGCATCCGACTCGATGGGACGCTTCCTCTTAGATGACGATCTCTCTTCGCAAATCATCTCGCTCTGCAGCGTTGACAGCATGTCAAGAGCTAGACGTCCAATCTCCAGACCCAGAACAACCTTGTCCTTAACGTCGACTCGTGCTTCGCTGCAACGATATGCTGCCAGCAGCGCTTGAAGAGCGGTATATTGCAGGTGCTTGATCCGGTCAATCAAGTCGGCCGTTGTCACTTCCGTTCCAAGCGGGAAACCCAGCATCACGACAGCTCCAGGATCGGCGCGAAGGGCGTCGTCGAGCAGTTTTGGCGGAAGGAGGACGAGCTTAAGTAGGCGGCGTTGAGCGTTCATGGCTGACTCTGCGACGAAACGAAGGAGTGGCAATGCTGGAAGAATGGGAACACGAGTCTGGGTACTCTGTGGCTCTACCGCGGGATTGTAGTCGGCTTCGACCCCTTGGTACGGCGTTTGAGGAGCTGCATCAGTGGAATGCGGAAAGGTTGAGTGTCCTGTTTCCATCATCGGTTTCGCAGCCTGTGGCTGAGGCGGAGCTAGCATGCTTGAATCCATCGCTATGATTCTATCGTCTTGCCTCGAGTTCATAGCAAACCCTGTGAGAAGCGAGAAAGAGTGAATCAGTTCGCGGTAGAGGTATGATGTCAAGAAAACGCGCTGTGACTTACTGGAGGCATCGTGTGGAACACCCTGCGATCCGTTCATTTGCGCATTCGTACAGGCCCTCTATTGAAGCGGAGCTGCAGGCGCAATCAACGGCGCGGCGCCTACTGGATACTTCTGCGACGATGTATGAAACTCGCAAATCCAAAACCGGCGTTCTCCTTTCGACCCGTTCATCGACCAAAGAATTGTCTCACACCCGAGCGATCGACCGCGCGGACTTCGGATGATACGCGTGCCTATTACCCGCTTAGTATACATGGCTCAGTTTCGAGGATCGATTCCTTCACAATGCATTGAGACGCGAAGCTGATAGGATCTGCATGCTTGCAGTATGGCAATTCGTTGAGCGAATCCTATATATCCCCATCGAACATTATAGATACAAGATATGATATTATGCGCGATTGACCTTTTGTTCTGCACGCTCCAAATACAACTGCTTGCTGACCTACGAGTGACCGTCTCCCCTGATATCCAATATACTGCATGTAAAAGTACCCGTCTCGACCGCTAATGCCGATGGTCGTGACCGTATTCGCATTTATGATCGTGGTTCGAAGCATGCGCATGTCCGTTTTTGTTCTCGTGATCGTGATGATGGTGGCGGTGAAGATCATGTTCATGTTTATGGCGCTGTTCATGCCCATGCCCATGCCCATGTTGGTGCTCGTGCTCGTGCTCGCGGGCTATCCTTAATTGCTTTCTTTCGCCGCGCATAACCATGACCGCCAACTCTCCTCCGCGCATTGCCCACTTCTGGCCAGATTTCCGAGATCCCATCGCAGTGTCGAATGCTTCGTAAGCCATCCTGGTGACCTCGATAACCTTTCGGCTTTCGACATCGGCCCGCAAATGTACAACGATATTCGCAACCAGGATGCTGGATCCGTTGGAATCATTCCACTGGCTTATCGATTTGTCGCTTCGTTCCGTCCTGTTGTAGTGCGATGTTGCCCTTGAAACCGCTTTAGGTCGCCTTGGTGATACCGGTGAAGACTTGTTGCGAGGGCTATGCGGCGTTAACTGCCAGATGTGAGGCCGAGAAACTCGGGTAACGTATGGATGCGCCTCAATCTGAGGATGGAAGAAAGGGTTGGCAAAGGACGTCCGTCAGGATCTACGGGATGATCTCACCTCTCGGATCGCCTTTTTCAATGCCAGACTCGGGATCGCATCTTGCGGAGGTGCAGTCTGCAGTAGCACTTTCCCAAAGGCGATACTGGCCGGGTATGCTAGCCAGAAAGCCAGAATGGTCTCCGCAAGCGTCAAAGCCTTCTCAGTCAAGTCGAGTTGATCGCTAGGAGCACGGTTGTTCGATCAGTACTTGGCAGGGCAAACTCGCCAGTCAGGCGACTTACGACGGCACCATCGCTTGTGCCAACAAAGCGGTGAAACAAGTTGCGGATACGGCCAAAGAGAATGGATTTCCAGACAGACGCTCCATTACTCTGCCAAGAGCGGGGTGGAATTTTTGGGCCATGTGCAACGCGGCGGTTCCCTTAGCGCTTATCGCCATGAACGGCCCGACAGCTATGATGGAGAATAAGTCGGGATCACAGAGAACCTACTTCCACTAACTTACCATTCACCAGTTTCCGATGATTCTGCAATGTAACGCCACTGGTTATGGTTGAAGCGCAAGCAACCAACAAGAGAAGCATAGAGGTATCGGTACTACGGCAGAACAGCAAGTCAGTCTGCAAGGACAGCAATTCACGCTCTGCTCTGATGGTAGCGTACCGATGGTTGGCAATTCCGGCGTGGTGTTTGTCATTCACCAAGATAGCTCCACGTTGAGCATGGTGATGAGAACCATGTCCATGAGCTTCAGCGACAAGCATGTGCTCTAATGACTCCTTGGCAATATAGGTGGCGGCAAATAGCAGGAATATGACCTGGACAAAGTAGTATAGTACTTCCCTACGGTGTGCGCTGTCAAAGGCGAGACCATCAGTCGAGCTAATGTAAGGGGTGAAGATATGGGTTAGACTCACCCAAAGGGAGCACCGAGCGTACTCTGCGCCGCGATTCCGCTGGTCAAGAAGCCTCCCCAGACCTGGAGCAACAGCCCCATCGCATCGAAGACCACGAGGTATCCAAGTCCGGTCATACTTATATTGCCATGAACCTGCCCGTCGACCCAGAAGGACACTCCCAGAAACAATTCGAGCAGTCCCATTCCTGCTTTCAATTGCATCCGAGGTGATAAACCCAGAACCCGGGATACGAGGGACTGCTTTTTGTGCGTTGTCGAAGGGGATGGCAAAAGCGGTAGTGTCGTATTATTTAATTCGCGGGCGGAGTCTGATCCGTTGACGAGAGTAGACGCGACTGTCTTTGGCTTTGCGGATAAAGGCGGTAGCAGGCCATCCATCGTTGCATCGCGGGGGACCAGCGCTGGATTTGTCACAGTCGGTTCCAAGAAAGGGAAAAAGTTATGCGACATGGAATGCCGATGCTGGCGGACAAGAATCAATAAGGGATTCTGGCGTCTCTTCATTCTGCGACGACTCACGTGATGTCCTCGTCTCTTCTTGTTAGGGTCAACGGCATGCTGGTGACCTTGTATTTCGATACTACCCCCAATCCCCGTAGACACACTTGGACTCCTTGGAGGAGCAGGCAAGCCAAAGGAGAAGCCTTGACCATCGGCAACTCGCTGCCCTCTTTGTTCCTGGTCTTTAGGCAGAATCAAGGTGACCGGAGCGGAACCTCGATGTGGTACGTCGGAGGGCGATGCCTGTGGTGCGGGAACGATGCCATTGGCATCGGGTCGAGGGAAGAATAATGATAAATTGCGGGCGTGTATGCGGTGGTCCCCATCGTGATTTGATGCGACACTGTCACTTCGACCATGCTGCCATGACGGCGAGACTATTGGCGAAGGCGGGATCATGAAGTCGTAATTCGTTGCGGAAAGCCTTTGCCCAGGCTGAGCTTGGCCCAGGCTAGATCGGGAGTCGGTATGCTGGAGCTGAGGTGAATATTGCGAATGCAGCGGCTGCGATACTGTGAAAGAGAACCGGCTTGGCGTCGTCGGCATCAGGGGCAAGTCTGGTAGGCTGTTCCTTCCCTCTTCTGCTTCATCGTCACCGGTCGCAACTTTTTCTCTCCATCTTCTTGCTGGTGACGTGCTGTCCTCGAATGTATCCGAATCCCTGTACTCGTCTTCGTCGGCAACACTTTCCGCGACTGTCGGAAATGTAGAATTCCTTCCACTGGACGGTGGTGTGCGTGTGAGGGAGGATCTCGGCGTGATCCGACGGACACTCGATTGGGAAGCATACGAATTTGCCCGAGATGGCGACGAGCTTTGTGAAGGCGACAATGGCGGCGGCGACGAGAGTGACCCCCGATTATGATAAGCACTCTTCTCGGGGCTTACATCCTGAACCCAAGGCAATTGATCCCTCAATGGAGAAGATTGCTTGTATAGCTGACCAGATGACGGATTAAACGGACTCGATAATCTTGGACCTGCATGGGCAGCCCCGAAGGGGTCCAGAAACCCTGAGGAGCCCGTCGTCGAGGAAGATGGATTAGCAGAGCTGGATACTAGCCGATTCCCTTCCGGCGGAGAATCCTCGAAACGTTCCATTATGATGCCAGACTTGTCTGTCGGCGACGGCGGGCTATTCTTCTTGAACGTCTGATGCTCATGTTGGCGGACCCGGTGTATCCTATCGTGTTCGTCCGTGCGGCCGAAGACATTCGACTTTTGGCTCAGCGTGAATGGCGAAGCGGGCGAGGAGCGATTCGTCGGAGTTGGCGCAGCGGAAGTCGAGTGCGAGATATCCATGATGGTTGTGGGCGTCCCAGAATCGCTGCCGGAGCGGTGCGAAACATCTTCTGCGCCGAGATGCCCCCTTTGACTTGCTCCACCCCTGTCTTCTGCTATAAACACCTCATCCTCCGCAAAGTCACCCGTCCCGACACCGCTAATGCCTAGTCCAGCCAACATGGGTGAGCCAAAGGTAGGCGACTGATGCCGCGTAGGAGTCTGTTGAGTTGACGCATGTAGGGACGACGAAGCGGTCGCAGGTGGAGATATTGAGGGCGATGGGGTGAACCCGCGGACAGAACGCCCGTTGTCCAATATTATTTGTGGCACATGATTTGGGCGGGGATCCTTCCCTCCATCTGCTTCATCGTCTCCCGTCATTTTCTCGGGATCGGGCGTTGCAGGCGGCGTTATCGACATTGGACCGGCAGAGAATGATGTGCAGCCGTATCAGAGCTTGGTGGGTCCTTCGCTCAGGTTTTTTGGAAAGGCGTCGGAAGGCCTCAGGAATGCTGATGGGTCGCTGTTTATACCGGATAGACCTTATCTGTGTATGGGAACAGCTCAATTCCAAGCGTTCTCTAACAATCGGCAATTCAGAAGCATCCTGACGTATACTCACCTTTTGATTCACCGTTTCCTCAAGTTATCTCCCATGAGTATATGGCTTTCCGAGATGTTCCCACTTTGACAGCTTCCAGAAAGCGTGGGCAGGGCCTGAGCCTTTACGACCCTGATATCCAGCCTCGAACGATTCGTTGCACGAACAGCGAGTTGCGGTGATGGCTTGTCGCTGCGTCTGGAAATGCCGGGATGCCCACAAATCTGGGTTCCCAGCCGGATATTCGTCGAGCGATCAGATTGCTATCACGGTCACCAATCCGCTTCCAAGAGCTGTCGAAGGCGATTCCTGGTTCGGCTGCGAAATTGGCGAGATCCGAGTCGTTCCCAGAATTCGGCGCTCTTGTGCGAAGCGTCCTGGAATGATGACTCGTTATCCAGGTTGGAATCCTTATCCAGATCTGTGTTCAGCTCTATGTTTTGGACAGTCTGATTCAGGGCGATATCGCAAAAGTCAAAGGACAAAGAGCAGCCGGAATGTGGAGTAATGCCAGACGCGTTTCGGGCATTTCCTTGCGTGCTGCTCTTCCGCCTTTCCGCCGTTCCGCCTGGACGCAACGAACGTGTTGACGCCGACGCGTTGCGTTCTAGCTTACTTTGATGATCGCCCCCGTCTCCTACTACTTCCCCACAACAAGCCACTCGACAGCGCTCTTGACGACCTGCCGCTACGTTTACTGATCGCTCATATGCAAGTTGCAAGTGGAAGGACAGGATAGTAGTAACACTTCAGCATCACTTCCCGTGAGGCCAGTGATGGTAACCTAAAGATGGGCGAAAGACGGGGAAAGACGCGGAGTGAAGAGCGGGTGCTGCTCCTCAGCGTCCCCGACTTTTCCCCGACATACAAATGGTTCTCACTATGAAGGTCGCTATTATCCAAGGCGCAAACAAGCGTGCTGTTCGTTATTCCTAGATTTCGAAGCTCTTTGTAAGATACTTCATGCTCTTCGTGCTGCGCTGATGCTAATGTTGGTCCCGGAAATCGTCGCAAATGCAAGAGCACCAACAAACATCGTGATGGATCGGTATCCGGCATAGTAGGCAAAAATAAGGCTAAGATCATGATAAATGGCTCGAACGTTTCGCCATGAGGATGCCTCTATAGTATCCATTCTAAGGACAAGTCTCTAGCTTCACAACTCACAAAGTCTTTCCAAAAATCTTCAGCACGTCAGCGTTCGCGGCTGGGCACTTTTGCGTACTTTGCCAGTATTCCTTGATCCAGGCATCGTGAGTAAGCGCTTCTCTCAATGTTCCCTAAAGTCAGTACATGAATCCGCAGTACTCAGACGTCCAAGACTTGATGAGGTCATCTAACCGCCGCTGTTGTTTGTCCAAAAGAGCGACTTCGGAAATGATGTGAGGCATTGGACCATCCTCTTTTCCACATTTTCACAACGAAAATCCTTGTACATGCCTGACTTTAAGATGCAGAAGCCTCGCATCCGGGATCGGCAGACGGTATACAGTATATCTTCAAGGCCCGCAGGTGGGGCCCGCTCGCGGCGAGAAAGATAGATTCTGCGTACGCTTCTCCAGTAAGCGTTGCATCCAGAGCTCTCGGATCTCGTCGGGCCATCGCATCCCCTCAGCAATTGACTAGCATCTACTGACTGTTATCCCCCTATCCTTGACAGCCATCCAACGACAAATCGGCCAATGGTCGAATTCCAAATTCAGTCACGTCGGCCTTCGCCGAGCAAGACGATCGAAAAACTCGGCGGCCGCGGATGCAATTTGGAACCGATGCAACTAGCGAGTGGCTATTTGGCCATTTTCGTGAAGGCAGCGCGGACGTCGTGTGAGTAGGGTTCAAGGAGACGACACTGGGGGATCCTCTTGCATCTCCGATAGACTGGCACGAATAGCAGCTAGGCTCTAGGGTTAGTGTCTCCTTTTTCCGAGCCCCCTTCGTCACTCCGTTCAACGTCAACACCTTAGCCTTGATTGGTTGATTCCTGGATTCGTACCCAAAGATCAGTCCGCTCGGCTACCTTTGTCCTTCACTCCGTTACCGACGCAGCATCAGACCCACTCCTCAGAGGTGTTCTGACGGACATTCAAAGCGGACTTTACGAAAAACGGGGAAGCAAGGAAGACGTTGCGCAAAACCTCCGAATACTCAGTATAATAGCCACGCGAGCGGATTCCATTCCTCAATCTCTTGATCAACGCTTACGTCGTCAACATCACCTATCCCTGTACGATCGCCTGATCACTAGGGTACTTCTCCATCATCATTCTCAAGCAGAATGGCCAACGTGTTTCAAACCATGTTTGAACATCAGCAACCAATGGAGTCTCAGCTATACGCACCATCGCACGGCTTTGTCGCTTCCCATGCTAGAATGCTGGGCAAAAGACAACGGTCAGCTTCTCCGAACGCCAATGGGGACGATAGCATGAGGGGCAATGGGCCGAAGAGGAACAAGCCGACCTGGACTGCAACACCCTCACCGGGAGTCGAGACTGGATTCGCACAAGCTCATTTCGGCGGAAATCCCATGACTACGACCGGATTCTTCGATTTGACGAACATTACGCCCACTGCGAGCCCCTTCAGTCAGCAGCAACCCTCTGCTCAGAATCCGTATCCTTTTCCGTTCCCTTCGCCCAATCATCTGTCGCCCTCGGGATTGGTCTTGCCAGATTCGTCGATGACGACCCACAGCACATTCCTCACGGACGAGAGGTCAAAGCCTACGACGACGAGCCATTCTTCAAAGCCTATCGAGTCGGCGGCATCTGGCTTTCTACCGCTTGAGCGCGAAGGCTCACACGGTTCACTTCACGATTTGCGCATGAGAATGGCCTCGTCCGGACTCAAGGGCTGCAAGGATCTTCCATGCGTGATCGATGATAGCGCCAACGATGGAGATGATGAGATGGCCATGCCTTCCGGATCGCTTCGCATGACGCAGAATGGCCCGAACGATGTCGCGATGGACGTCCCGGTTCCACGTCCACCTCGCAACTCGTTTTCCTCCTTTACACACGCTTCCAACGAGATGATGGGTCATGGCACTGCAGAGAATCCATTCGCCAGCATGATCTCGGATCGTCTCGCTCGAACGACTTCCGACATGGGCGTGCGCGCCGAGACGGATGGACAGGGCGTTTCCAGAAGATCAAACGTTTCGGACAGCATGGGTGTGGCAGAACAGTACTTTGTCGACGGAATGCGAGGAGTTGAGCAGCAACATCAGGATTGGAGCTCGCCTATTGACACGCAGGGAAACGACGGGCAGCAGCATTCGCGGACTGAAGGAGATATCGATATGGTATGCGCACGACTCTCCGGCCTTCAGAGGAGAATGACAAGCTGACTCGATCCGCCGATCTCCGCAATGCTCTTCCCTCGTCATGTCTCTGTGTTTTCAATTTGGCTTCGCTGTCAGCAGAACGGTCAAACCGGACAGCCCTTTGGTCACCAAGCGCCGGCATCCATAGAATGTGCACAGGCGGATTTGCACCAAGTTCGGCAGGAGCTACAACGTCAGAATGGCAACCAGATGGCTTTCAACGACGATGCCTGGCGGACGGTTTCATCCAGCGAACCATTCGCAGGTCATTCATCTGTGCATCAGCACGCATTCCAGGTGGCCAACAGCACGCAGGCCATTCACAACAAGCAAAAGTTTACCATGGGCCCCAGGCCGGATTGTGCAAAATGTTTGGCAGGCTCATCTGGACATGCTGGGCATTGGCTGTAGCAGGATGGACTTCGGTTGGGGTAGGGTGAGGGTGTCTTCTGTAACGGGACACGGAAGTCAGATATGCGCGAGGATATCGAGAAGCGAAAGAGCATAATTGCATTCAGGGAGGATATTCCAGTTTATGAATCATTGCATACGATAGCATTCACCATGGCACTTTTTCCCCTTTCCAGTCGTAGAAGCCGCCGCCGTAAGACGACGCCTCGTCGCCTCTGCGAGCTTGACGTAACAGATTTGTCAGTTTGGCTACAGCCTGAACAGGTGTAAATACCCCATGTTCGGGGTCGGGCTTCTTCTCGCCGATGATTGGGCGTGTGAAACTTGTGATGGTTGTTCCCGGATCTAATATTCGGTTTAGTTTTCGAGTTGCGTCAGCGGTTGTATGACTTACGATAAGCCATAGCCTAAACGACGGGAACCTCTTTTAGCTAAGGTTGGTATTGATGCTCTAAGGCTCCACTTACCAGAGCGGCACTCTTTCTCATAGTCAGCTGGAAAGAAATTTCTTCAGAGAGGGTAATTGGCGAAAACCTCAATCTTGACAAACCTCGTGATCGAGTGTGCGAATGACCTGATTCAGAGCCGCCTTTGAGCTGCAACAGGGGTCGCCAGAACATTAGCGCCACCTGAACAGCCGCCTTACGATCTCGACGCAACGCACGCTCGATACGAATACCAGCCTCCTTTGCCGTTGTCTCCGATACTGCCCACCCTCGCGCTGAGACTCAGGCAGACGGCGCTGTCGGCAGCGAGAAGACCCTTGGCCGGATCCGTCTGGCCATTCTGTGACCATTCTTCCCTAAGCTTTGCAAATTCCCGAGCCGTCGGAATGGAGGGAACGAGGTGCTTGTACAGCATGAGGTGACCCAACGTGTTCATCTGGAATGTGTGCATCGATTTCTGAAGGTCTACTTGAGCGAGCGACTTTTCGGGATGCAGCTATACAGGCAACTCGATTAAAGCATGGTTTCGGTTGTAGTGGGCCACCTACCTCTCCTGCCAGGCAGACGATGAGCCGTGCAGATTTTCCCAATTCAGCTTCCTTTGCTGCCCTTTCGACTGTATCCTCTGCCAGTAGATCCACCCCCGTAACGACTCTTAAACGGTCCGCATGAGCAGTGGATGATGAAGGTTGACCGACGTCGGAAAGGATGTCATCTTTGATTCTGCTCGACGTTTTGGATGTGAGGGCCACCACAGACATCGAGGTGCGTTGGAGAATATACCGAGTCAGGGGCAATCCGAGGCCTGTTTTGGATGAGTGTTTCTGAAGAGGTCAAAGCGGAGACAAACCCACCTCCTGTAGCTCCTTGAATGACTGCAACTGACATCGCTCCCAAGGTTTGACTCGGTATTACGCGGAATGAACAAAGGCGGGAGAGTCTTGGTGTCTCGCTGACTCCATGTAGCAGAATGCGTCTGAAAAACGACTGAAATCCTCAGTTCGCTTGACCCTGGACGACGTCGCCCGATCTGATCGACGACGACGACGGACACAGAAGAATTCGAGAGGCTGCCACAACCAGAACGCCGTTCCCCATGTCTCACATGTCGTCGATCGGTGAGCTTTGGCCTGCGCGGCTGCTTTGACAAGCTTGGCCACACCAGCACACAAGTATCTGAGCCGCCGGTGTGATGGACCAGCGTTTTCTTCCACATGTATGTAGCAATGACCAGGAGTATAGCCTGACATGTGATTTCCGAAAGTTGACCTCTACATCTTCCGTAGACACGCTTATGGTCTCTTTGGTGAAGGAGCTTGAGGCTCGAATTGCTGTCGATATACCCCCTAATGACCTCGTGGGCGCCTTCGGAAGGTATCGCCATGTAAGTTCAGGAGCTTCCTACCAGTATTGAGATTCATCATTGAGGTTGATCATCTTACAGTATATAGAGGATCTTATCTTACCGTCGGGCGAGACCTTCTCGGCTCTCTATTCCCGGAATGAAACAGAGGAAGAAGGATGCGATGAATGTGAGGATGAACAGGGCAATCAGTGTGCCATCGGAACAGATTGCTCTTGCGTGAGCCATACTGGTAGGCGAACGTCTCGGATGCTTTCCGCGCGGGCGCTGAAGCCCTGCCCGAAGGAAACTTTTACGGTACCAACGGCCTGCTCTCGCTGCAAGCGCTGCCTCCGAATTGGCCGCTGGTGGAGTGTGGGACATCCTGTCAGTGTTCTGACCGGTGCGGAATGCGAGTCACGCAGAGAAGACCCTCGTAAGCTCGACCCGCATGTACTCTGTCTTCATGCACTGAGACCTTGCATGTGCGAGGCAGAGACAACCTTGTTCTCCGTTCTGGCGAGGGAATTGGCCTGGGCATCTTTGCAGATACTGCACTACCTGCAGGTCGTTTCATCTGCCTATACGCCGGCGAGTTTATCGAACAAGCGCAGGCGCGACAACGCTTTGTAAAGCAGCAACTCGAGGGTCACGGCAATTACATTCTCTGCATGCGGGAGAATGATGTCGTTCTTGGGTTTGTGGATCCTACCGTCAAGGGCAATATCGGGTACGGCGGACGCGACTGAGATATTTGGGAGCTTACCTTTAAAAATCTAGTCGCTTCCTCAACTACTCCTGTGACCCCAACTGCCGCATGGAATATGTCCGGTGGGGGGCCTCGGCCGTCCCTCGGCCTGCAATCTTTGTGAGCATAGTCTCGGAATACGCAGACGAGAGGTTGATCTAGCAAAAGGCGATACGTGATGTATCACCAGGGGAAGAGCTGACATGGGATTATGGCCGCGGAGACGCGTCGACGCATGTCTCAAAGACGGGTGAAGCATCAACGACCTCGAGGACGCCCTGCTTTTGCGGCTCGACACTGTAAGTCAAGGTATTCCCTGCGCATCGACTGGATGTCTCACTTTTCTAAAAGTTGCATAGGATTCCTGCCCTATGACGCTTCTATATGATATCCCTCGAGGACCGCCCATACCTTTCCTTATACGGTGCCCGTTCTCCAGAGCGGAATCCGCAAAGCGTGCTTCGCTTCACTCCGTGTGGCATGCGCCAGGCACCCTAAACCTGCCCTGCGTTGTTGACGCAGTGCGTATATCTTCGCTTCCGACTATCTAGGCACAGCGGCAGTGGTGCCCGAGCGAGTGACGGCTGGGGTACGAGGTGGATGACATAGACCTCTCCATGAAGATTACAGCCTCCCAGGAAAAGCGCCAAGATCCGGGGCCATGGCAATGTCCATTATGGTGCGACAGCAATTCTACATGCCCCTTCTCTACACATGAGAGCATTCACCTTGCCGCTATATGGTCGCGTCCGAGGCCTCTGCTATCGTCTCGTCGATACGCTGCGCCAACGTGAACGATCCTAGCGCACGGCGCGTCAGTAGGACTGCCTTCATCACGGGACCCCGGAGCGTACCTTCGTATCCGACGAAATCCTCGGGCGTCACACAGTCTCGCCACCGCCCGACAAAGACATTATCCCCTACGACGTATCCACCTGCAGCAAGAAGGCATCAGCCGTGCTTGGCGACGAGAATGTCAAGGACACGTACGATACATCCACCGTCCGCGACCGTCCGGCTACCGAGTGACGGGTGAGCTCGACCGAAGCGTATACCGACGGCGAGGCACCTACCGAGTACTCCTTGACGAGCGTGACCATGCCATCCCATAGCCTGACGCGACCTCTGAGCAGGAACTCGCCCCATGCGGAATGTCCCTGAGTGCAGGGTCAGCGGCGACTTCTTGCAATGTAAACGACGCGCGGGACAGCACTCACCGTGCCCACGAGTAAGAGCTCCAAACCATCATCATCGTCGTCGTCCCCTGGCCCCGCGTCCGACCCGCGCGAGCTCATGCGCACATTCCCCTCATCCTCGTCATCCGACGCCTCGCCCCTCCGCCTGCGCACGATCCGCTCGACCTCGGCCTCGGGCACGATCTCGCGGCCGTCGAGCCCGCCGAGCATGGCGACGAGGTACTCGTCGTGTACGTTATGCTCGAGCATGCGCACCACGGCCGTCGTGACCGATCCGGCATTCGTCACGTTGAACGGCTGGTACGCCCCGCCCGCGACGGGATTCCGCGCGGCGAGCAAGGGCACGAGGTGATCAAACGTCGACGAATGCAGCTCGAACCCGGCGTTGAGCGGGGACGCGTGGGCCGGTGGCGGTGGCGGCTTGCGGTCCTGGCCGCGGCGCTTGGGCCGCGCATACACCTCGCGCAGCCGCCATACCTGGGTCTGTTCGCCGAATTGGCCCTCGTACAGCGCGCGCGGTTCACCGGAGAGCATGCTCTTGTACGCGTCGTAATCGAAGAACGACTACGCCCAGCCTTTCGTCAGCCATGGTGGGCGCGCCGTATGGGGCGAGAGGCGTGGGGGGGGGGGGGACTCACAAAGCTGCCTTCCCATCTCCCGGCAAAGCGCCCGTGCCAATCCTCGATCCGCATCCCCGCCGAGCCGGTCGGGTCATAGCACCGCGTCAGCCGCTTGAAATCCGTATCGTGAATCTCGGACCGCTTGGCAGGGGTGTAGGCGACGTAGCGCGAGGGCGGACCTGCTCGTGAGGAAGGATCGAGATCAGTCACCAAAGGTAATGTAAGATGCATGAACGGGAATGTGTCAACGCACGCGGCCGAAACCCGGTCTGCGCCTGCGCCTGCGCCTCGGGCCCGTCTCCACGCCGCGCGTCCGCGTCCGCGTCCGCGTCCGCGTCCGGCCCATCCATTCCGCCCGTCAAGTCCCCAGCGGCGGCCTGAAACCTGGCGCCGCCCAGGAGCCGATCGACGCGCGCAAAGAAATTCAAGATGGCGGCGTGGGCGAGCACGGGCGGGCACAGGGCGCGCGGGCGGCCGTAGTGGGTGATGTGCATGAGGCGGGAGCGAGGTGTCGGGTCGGCAATGTACGGGTTCGTAGGCGCCGATGGAACGTGGGGGGCCGGTGGGGAGGGGAGCGGGAGGCGGGTGAGCATCCAGGGAGCGTAGGTTACCTCGAACTTGAGAGACGTCAGTCGCCAGGCCGTGTTGTCGGGAAGAGAGCGCGCGCACCTGTCCCGCCGCAAAGACGTAGGGCCGAAGGCAGAATAAAAACTCTTCGATATCCTCCATATCTTCCTTCTCCATCCCCTCTGCGCAGCGCAAAGCGGTGTGTCAGCGCGACCGGCTCTCGAGATGGGGATCCGGGTGTGTACGCACGCGGCGACGTCAAGAGCCAGATGATCCACAGGATGAGCGCGCGCTTGGGCGTCTTGGGCGGTAAGCCCGGCATCGTCGCCGTCGGCGCCAAGTCACGGTCGTGGTAGAGGAACAGGAACGCGAGGAGCGGCGCATGGGCGGCGGGGCTCAAGAGGTATTTCAGGTTTTTCCCGTCTTGCGCGCAGAGGTCAGCTCGTTGGAACGCGCGCGAGGTGGGGGGGTCGTGCGCGCGACCCGAGCTCACCATTCTCGATCAGCATGAGGTAGACGGTATACACGTCCTGTTCCTCGAACCTCGCGACATCGCCCTGCGCGACGGCCTCCCTCAGATGGCGCATCGCGACGCACCGCTGCCTCAGCTCGCTCGCGAGCGCGCCATCGTGTACCTGATCGCCTGGTAACCGTCTCCGTACCGCGGCGACGTCGTACTTGTGTTCAAAGATGCGCGCATACAGGGACGGATTCGCACGGAGGGTGAGCGCGGCGTGGATGGAGCGCGAGGTGTGCAGGAGCGGGACGAGCGGGAGGGGGAACACGGTCGGGGCCACGACGGCGGCGGTCGGGTCGGAGGGCGCCGGGTCGATGGCGGCGGCGGCGGCGATGTGGGCCGAGCGGGGCGCGGCAGGGTCAGGAACGGGGGCAGCGGCGGGGGCCGGCGCGGGGAGCGGGGAGATGGCGAGGTAGAACGCGACGCGGGCAAGGATCTCGGGCGGGATGGTGTCGAGGGTGGGCGTGTGCATCGTGGGCGGATGCAACGGGGCGGGGCGGGGCGGGGCAGAGAGGGGAGGGCGGGAGGGGAAGAGGAGGAGGATAAGAACGACGCTCGGCGCCCCACGTCATCCTGTGCGATCGAGCGAGTCTTATCGCTATCGCTCGAGCGGGCGCACCCGGGTCCCTCGCATCACGCGGCGGTTCATATGCATCCATGGATGGTGCCCTCGGCCATGTGTGCCCCCGCCGTCGGCAAATGCACATTCCATAGAGTCGATACACAGTTCCATACCCTGCTTCCCGCGCGTCTACACATCCTCATCCAACCAGCCTACCCCGCCGTTCCGCACTTTACTCAGAAACCGTTCGTACCAGCGCTGAAACACGCCCAGCGGGATCGGCGTCTCGGGCGTCAGCGCCGTCGCGGGCCCGCCCTCGAACGAGTGGAGGTAGTTGAATAGCTGCGGAGAGGGGGCGGGGAGGGGGTCGCGTCAGTGAGCGCGCAGGATACATGAGAAAACGGGGAAAGTGGGCGTTACGTTTTTCACAATCTTTTCGGCCAGTTTCGGGACGTCCGTGGTGGCGTCCGTGCGTCGGACGAGCGCGCCCTGTGCGGCGGCGGCGGCGGCGTCTGCCTGACTCAAGAACGTCTCGCCGGCACGGCCAGGCAAGCTGGCGGCGAGCTGCTCGAGGGCGGAAAGAGGCTGGATTTGGATCCCGAGCCGGCCTGGTGCGTCGGAAGCCGACGGGGTGCCTTGTAGTGGACGGAGTCGGTAGATGGATGATGGACGGGCGTTGGTGAGCCTGCGCAGCAACGTCAGGCGTGAGGCAGTACCCACGAGGGCGCGGGGGGGGGCTTACGTTCCGAGCGGGAGGAATTCCTTGCCGGGGAACTGAAAATGCACGGATGCGCCGTAGCCGTCTGGGAAGGGCACTACACGCGGGACGGGGGTGGGGGACGGGACTGTCATCAGCACAGGCCACGCCGGGGGTGGAGCGGCGGTGCGCACCCGTGCCGAGGAGGAACACGGTCAAGTGGTTGACCTCGTGCGCACGCTCGATCTCGAACACAAAGCTCGTCCCGGCATCGTCCACTTGCTGCAGATTGGTCTGTCTGGGGTCGGGGTGAGCGCGGGGCTTGCGTGTGGGGGATGCGGGACGTACACGAGGCGTCCTGCGACGATGCAGCCGAACATGGTGGGTGGCGGAATCCGCCCTGTCGAGCAGGGCGTCGTCCCGCGTGCGCGCGCGCTCTCATCCCATTCGTCATCGTGCCCGACTCTGGCCGGCGCGATCGAGCGAAAAGCGGCCGATTGGACGAGACGGACGGTACATGTCGCCCTTTCCCCTCCCCGCCTCGCATCCCACGCCCACCGTCCACGCCGCCAGCACCATGTACAGACACGCAAGCGCTCTCCAACGCCGCCTCCCCGCCCACACGCGGCTCGCAGTGAGGGTACGTCCGCCGCATCCGTGTGGCAGCGCGCTCATCCATGCTTTCCCTCCGCAGCGGTACGCGATCGACAGCCCGTCCTCCCGAGGTCCGCCCACGCCCGGCATCCCGCCCGTCCCGCCGCCGACGGCCCACGCAAAGCCCGTCCCGGCCGTCGTCGTGCCCGTCCGCAAGCCCGACGTGATCGTGCCCGAGCCGGCCGCCGCCGTCGTCGTCAAGCCCGTTCCCGTGGCCGTCAACCCCAAGGCCGGCGGTGCGCCTCCGCCCAACGCCAAACCGCCGAGCAAATTCCTGCGCAAGCTCTTCCTCTACCTCACCCTCGGCACGCTCGTCTTTTACCCGACATCGGCCTACGTTTCCCTCAAATCCGACAAGTACCGCGACTTTTTCACGTCGACGTTCCCGCTCGCCGAGCAGCTGATCGAGTATGCCGACGATCATGATTGGGATCAGTTGGGCGTCGCCACGACGACGACGACGACGACCCGGCCAAACGGTGCCGTGGCCACGGGTAAAGACGCCGCCGCCAAGGCCCAGGATGGCGCCAAGGATTTGCTCGTGACGGCGCAACACAAGGCGTCCGATTTCGCACACAAGATTGCCGCCAAGGCGGATACGTTGACCCAGCAGGCTGCCAAGGCTGTCGACGATGTCAAGCATCAAGGCGCGCTCAAGGTCGACGAGGCCAAGCGTGCGGCCGGGGTGGCCGTCAAGGATGTCAAGCGCGAGACCAAGCGGGATGCCGCCGTGGTGGAGACCAAGGCCGCGCAGGCGTCTGATGCCGCCGCGGGCGAGGCGAAGCGTGTCGTCGACGGACTCAAGGCCGCCGCCGCGGGCGTCACGGAACGGGCGGGCCATGTCGTGGACGAGGTCAAGCACGAGGCGAGCCATGCCGTCGATCAAGTCAAGGCGCTGCACTTTTCCGACGGCGTGACCGAGCTCGTGGACCGTGCCGAGCAAGCGCTCGGTCGAGCGGGAAGCAAGGTCGAACGCGCCGCGCAGGACGCCGAACACAAGGTCGAGACCGTCGCGCACGATCTCGCCGCCGCAAGCCAGGCGCCCGTCCCCGCGGGCGTGCAAGCGCAGATGGTGGATACCCAGCCCAAGCGGGACGTTGTCGCCGATGATGATGGATCGCACACGGCCTCCAAAAAGCAAGCGTACACCGGACCGGCCTTGCCGATCGGGTTCGAGCCGCCCCCGGGATACTACGTGCCCAAGCCGGCCGAGCCGACGACGCGTTCGACGGAGCACGCCCAACTCGCGGCCGATCCTTTACAGGCCGGCCTGCCCGAGCCGAAACCGGTGTTGCCGCTGCTGGCGCCCAAGGTGCACGAGTTTACGTCGGCCCAAGACGAGCCGATCATCAGTCAGCTGGCGTCGACGATCGACAGCCTGGCCGAAAGCCTGTCCGCGACCTCGCACGCCGCCGCGTCCAGCTCGACGACCGATGCCGTCTCGCCCGCTGCCATCCTGACGCGCGCGCAGGACGACCTGGCGTCCCTGAGCGGGCGCTTGCAGGCGCTCAAGGACGACGAACGACGGAAACTCGAGGAAACGGCGGAGCGTAAGCGGGCCGAGTTTGAGGCCCAGCTGAGGGCGCGCGAGAGCGAGTGGACGAACAAGGAGGGCGAGTTGGTGGAAGGGTGGAAGGAGGAGCGGGAGAAGCTCGTGGACGGATGGCGAAAGGTGTTGGATCGCGAGTTGGAGGGACAGCGAGTGGGCATCGAGCAGAGGTGGGTTCCTCACCGGACGAGCGGGTTCTGTCCGAATCGTGCGCTGACGCGCCTGCCAGGCTTCGAGAAGAGGTCATTGCGCAGGGCATCGAGCTGCAACGACGATGGTTCCGATCGATCAAGGCCCAGGTCGAGACGGAGCGCGGCGGCCGACTGGCCAAGCTCGACAACCTGACGACGTCGTTCAAGCAGCTCGAAAAGATTACGCTCGACAACTCGTCCGCGCTCGACGCCAACGTCTCGCTGCACACGCTCTGGTCGGCGCTGCGTGCCGTCCAAGCCAAGGCTGAACGCGGCGGCGTCGCATTCGACGACGAGTTGCGCGTGCTCAAGACGGCCGCGGCCGCTCAAGCCGGCGCGAGCGCGGATCCGGACGCACGCCGCCTGATCGACTCGATGATCGAGAGCATCGAGCAATCCGGCGCCCCGGCTCAGGGCGTGAAATCGTTCCCGGCGCTCGCGAGCTGGTTCACGACGAGCGTCGCGCCCAAGATCCAATCCGTCTCGCTCGTCCCGGCCGAACACGAGGCGGGCGTGCTCAGCCACGTGGCCTCGGCGGCGCTGAGCAAGCTCTTGTTCCGTCGACCGAGCGGATGGGTCGAGGGCGACGATGTGGGCGCCGTGCTTGCGCGTGCCGAGTACCTGTTGAGCGAGAAGGATCTGGATGGAGCGGCGCGGCAGGTGAATCAGTTGAAGGGCTGGGCCGGCAAGGTCGCCGGCGATTGGCTCAGGGAGGCGCGCAGGCGGCTGGAGGTGGAGCAGGCGTTGGGCGTGAGTATGCGTGGTCAGACGAGAGGGCGCCCCATTGAGAGCTGATCGTGATGATGCTTTCCAGGTCATTGCCACCGAGGCGACGCTCTCGAGCCTGTTGCTCGTGTAGATACGGAAACGGGAAATGAAGGGGTGGAACGGAATGCCAAAAGAAGCCAAGTAGGAAAGCCATGCGACTGTATCGCCACCATGCATAGATGCAAAGAGTGACCTGAGCCAAGAGCGCGAGCGCGCCCGGGGCCCGGAGGCGCGTTTGCTTCCGGGACGCGTCCCTCTGGGCTTTGCTCTTTTTCCCCCGCGCGAGTGGGGAGAGCTTTCTCCGAAAACAGGAAAATCGTGCGAGGTCGTGTCGCGCGGGCGACCAGGACCCTCGCGCCGGTCGCTCGTTCTGCTTGCCATCGGGGACCCTGCACATACCATCCCCATCGCCATCCCCGGCCCTCCCTTCCTCCGCCGCGTGTCGGACTTGCAGACCCTCTGCGCAGACCCGCGTGAAATGCCATAGATGACGCAGCCCGGCGCGCTTCCCTTCATGTGACACGCGCGACGTGACGTGCGCCCGCGCCGGATGACTCCTTCTCTCGCTCTCGGTCGCCTGTCGTGGCTTGCTCGCTCGCTCGGATGATAACAGACCCTGTCTACTCGCAGGACACAGTATAGCCATCATCCCAGAGCATACCCTGCGTGCGCGCATACAGAGCCGTCCGGACTTGACCTCGTCTCGCGGACGGAGTATCGTGGACCGAGCAAGGCGAACTTTTGTTCGCGTTGAGCAATCGCAAGGAACCGAAACGGGGACGACACCGAACCAAGGTCTACCGTATTCACAAGCAGCCCTGTACAGTATGGCGCAGGTGTCGACGCCCGATACCGAGATGGAGCAAGTCGAGCCGGACGTCGCCGTTGCTACTGCCGTCGGGAACGAACAAGTAGCGGAACCGTCGATATCCCAAGCACGAGATGCGAAACCGTCGACGACGAGCGCCGGATCGCAGCGTCATCGTGCCGAGGGCGGCGGAGGGGTGATTGATCTGGACAAGCTGATGCACAGTATTGATATGACCCGGGTGAGTTCCAGGGACGCGCGCGTTGTTAGTGGAGGGTGACTGAACATTGTTTCCCTGGGGACCGTAGAAAGTCGCCATGCTGCAACAACGTCTCACCCAGGCTTCCCTTCTCGCGCAGAGTCAGGCGAGCCCATCATCGTCAAAGCCAACGAACCAACTGCAACCCCTACCACCACTAGCTTCACAACCAACAGACCCCGTACCATTTTCCGCCGGCGCATCCAACCTCCGCAAACGCAAATCCATGGCCTCGCTCTCCATCGTGCCTATGCGCGAATCAGGAGCTCCGGACAGCGCCCTCCCGAGCAGTGCCCACCTTTTTTCGCCCTCGAGACCCTCCACATTCCGCTCGCCCGCGTCACCGGGTCCGACGCACGGCATGCGCTCGCCCTCGGCATCGACGGCCGCGGGGATGCAGGTGCTCAACAGTATCGCCTCACGTCGCAGGGGATCCGCGACGGCGGGGCCCTTATCGCCAAAGCATGGTCAGACGTCGGCGTCGGCGACGGTGACCGGCCCGCGCGTGGCGTTTGCGTATCCGCGGAGTCCGAGTAATGGTTGTGGCCCGGCCGCGAGTCCCGTCGTGCGATCGCCGGGAAGGGGACGGTATATCGGTTCATCCGGCGCCGTTCGATTCGAGACGAGTGGGTATTCAGAGGTGGGCGTTGCTGGCGAAGATGACGATGTCGCGGGCGTTGACGAAGAAGACGACAACGGCACTGTGCCGCAAAGTCCGCGGAAACGGCCTCGCGGTCCTGCGGGACGTGCCGTCGTCCAGCGTAAACCGAGCGTGACGCTCATGCCGGCGTTCGGATCGAATACCATCTACGGACGTCAGCGCGACCCAGAGGAAGGCGCCGGCGTATCCCCCGGCGCAGGACGCGGGTCTCGGAGACCCCGTTCGGCGTCGCATTCTGTGGAGTCCCGGCCGACATTCGTGGCGAGGAATATTCTCACGGGGTATCAGCGCGTCGAGTCGCCCTCTGCCGCGAATCCCGCAATCCCATCGGCCGGAACGCTACGCATGCCTTTTGGCACCGACGCGTCCGACGTCGATGCCGCCAACGGACTCATGTCGATGCTCGGATCCGCACCGGCGAGCTTCAACCCGGCCCGTAACGCCGGTCCACCATTGGCCGCGGTGCGGTCTCCAACGCTGGACGCGCCAGGGCATCATCTGCGTGCGCCGAAACCTCGCGCGGCCAGCTTTGCCGCCATCTTGAACTCGACAACGGGGGTAGGGCCTCGCATCGCCAGCCCCACGCGCGCTCGTCGTTTCCAGCCGTCCACCGGCGCGCTGTCCCCCTCGAGCGCGAGACGCAAGATACCGGGTAGCCTCGCGCGGGATGAACACGCATCGGTGTGCGCAACTTCCTCTTCCTCGTCGTCAGATGAAGATAACCTCAAGGCCTCGGCGGCCGCTTCCGCGTCGGATGAAGACCAGCAGGCAGCCGAGGCGATTCTTTTCCTTGCCGCGAGCCCGAGCCCGGCCATTGCGCATTCGAGTCCGGCAAAGGCATCGCTCGCGCGTGCCACGACGACGACGTCTGCGAACAGCAAGATCGGGCGCGTGCTATTCGACGAGATGACCGACGAAGGGGATCCCGCACGGCGGGCCCTTCGCGCCAACCCATACTCGGCCGTGCCGAGCTCGGTCGTCGCACAGCAGAAACGCCTCGCCGTCGGGGACTCGCCGCTCCAGCAACCGCCCATCAACAACACCTCGCCTTCGAGCGACCGTTTCTCTCGCGCGCTACCCGTGCCCTTGACGGTGGAGACCGCCCCGTCTGTCTCGCTGACGTCTGAAGAGGATCAAGACACGTCCGCGTTGCCCTTGACGGCGCCGCTAGAGCCGGGCATGGACGAAACGGAGGGCGTCTCGTTGCCCGAACCGACACAACTTCTATCGCCTCCGGATTCAGATAATTCTAAACCTTGATTTCGCTCTCTTGCCTTTTTGCAACATTTTACGATACTCATCTAATGACAGCACTACAAGTGTGCGACGTTGTATGCAAACACCATAGACTTTCCGAATGTACGGGGTTGTAGATCTAGAAACGCTAATTTCTTCGTCAGAGTTTAGCGGTGATGATTCCACATGAAATGAATTACGTCTGGCTGGATGATAGGTCGTCGAATCGCGTACCGATTCCTATGCGGTGAAAGACTCTCGGGCTCTTGTGGATACGATCCAAACCGTCTTCGCAACCAATCAAATGTCGTGACAATCATCTTCTCTTGCGTCGAGCACCAGGAAAGATCTGCAGGCGAGTGGACGTCAGTTGCGTCATTACGACCTTTCTTTCCTACGCACCATGGCATCATCCGAGTCGTCGTCATCCATGGCCACTAATCGTTTCCTCTTGTTTGTTGATGAAGTGGCCGAGGTATTGTGAGACGAGATGGAACCGACGAAGTCATCGGCTTGCGAAGCATCTTCCTGCGCGGTCGCGACTCTTCGGCCAACCCTGCGGACAGGCTGATCCTCATCGGACTCCACCGCCAGAAGATTCGATAAACCTCGGGATACGCCTCGCGCAGTCGATGCCTGTGACGTAGGTTGCGCGGTGCTATTGCGTGTAGCCGTGGACGTCAATCTGCCTGGCCTCGTCTGCGTAACTTCGCGAGCATCTCGCGTCAACGTCGGCAATGCCATGATACCGGTATCATCGTCTGAATCGACTGGCAGAAGGCGTCGCCGCTGACGGGCACCGGTCGCGACCGGTTCGGCCGGTTGCGTAACGGCCTGAGTCTGAGTCTGAGTCGCTTGGCTTTGACTGGCCCGAGGTCTTGCATTCAGCGGTTGCTCTGCCGTTCCTTCCTTGGATTTCTTATCTGGCCAATACTCTAACGGAAGCGTTAGAGATCATCGCGAGTTTTGCCCATGTCGCTCACCAAGTCCAATACCGTAATCCGCAGCCGGTGCGAGTTTGAGCTGGATTGGAGGCGCTCTATGGATGGTCTGCTGTAGACATCATGTCGCTTCAGCATACTAACCATGACGTCGCGAGACACTCGCACCTTTTTAAACTTTTTAAAATTTGGTCTGTCCGCCCAGTCGTAGTCCGGTGGCACTTCTTGCTGCTGGTCCTTGTCCTTTCTATAGAGGTTGACACGTTCAATCTTGATAAAATTCCCCGTTACATCAGAGTCGAGATCGAGGACAGAATTGTAGATTCGTGACGGATCGAAAAGGCCTGCGCCGTAAATCTTGGGAGCCTGGGCCGTTTTTGGTTTCGCAATCTTCAATGCGTTGAATTCGAGATCAAATTCGTCAAGCTCCTTTGCTCCTTTTCTCGCCTTGGTAGCCGCTTGCAAGAATTCCGTATCTTTGGTGACGTCTTCTGGTCGAGTCGGCTCAACGTGATGAGCTTGAAGAGGTTGTCGAACGGTAGCCGCGGTGCCTGTAGTCGCGAAAGGTCCGGCCTGCAAGTGCTCATCAACCTCCATACCTTGATCGCGATCGGAATCGTCGGCTTGTTTCGAGTCCGGTGCCCTGTTGGCGGGATCGGCCTCTCGCTTTTGTCGCATGAGCGACCTTTGTACAAAGTCTTCCTCCTCTTCCCCTGCGCGTGCCCGGTTTTTTTGTTTTTTCGCTACGGCGTTACCTGCACTCTGCTTGACTGAATCATACAAGCCACGGTATGCTTCCAGTGATTTCGCCGTTTTCCCGTAACTTGGAGAATCGTCGTTCAATTCGTCTATATCGTCTAACAAGCCTGACAAGCTTTTTCCAGGCCGCGCTTTCGATGCTACAGTAGCAGTGCTCTTTTGCTGTTTCCATCCATGCCAAAGTGAGCATATGAGGGAGAATGCCATAAACATTACGTACAGTTTCCGACAGCGATTGTGCGGTTCCCTGCGTGACTGACTGAGGAGCATGAGCCTTCGTTGCCGCTGGAGTCTCTTTGCCGTGTTCGCGCCGAATTCGCTTGATAGGCCTTGGTGGAGGGTCGGAATCATCGTCGCTATCGCCATCCAGGAGAGAAATGGGTCGCCGAGCCTGCCTTGCTCGCATTGGCAAAGGCTATTCAAGGGGTAAATAGAGCTCAAGACAAGACGGCTCCGACTCACTCTTGGCGGAAGGGGTGGCTGACTCTGCTCCTTTTCTTCCGGATGCGTCGAGGGGATTCCAGTTGATTGCTGATCTAAGCTGGTGCTCGTCTTGGCGGTGCCGATCGGCATAGATTGGGTTTCGGCCGCTGGATGTCAGAGAGGAGTGAAGTCGACATAACGAGAGGGACCACATGCGTTAACTTACCTCCATCACCGTCCTTGTGAGCTGACCTCGCAAAGTCTCTCCAATTGTTTTTCGTAAGGGACATCCACCAATTATCTGCAACATTCAGTGGTAGACCCTCCCTACAAGTAGTTGTGATTCAGCTCAGCCATTTACATCGCGAAGCGGACTAACGTTTCGATAGGCTCGATAAGTTCGAAGATGTCGATACCGTCAGCCTCGTATTTGTCGAACAAGACGTCTTCCACAGCTATTGCCGCATGAGTCGCGTCTCTCATCCATTCTTCGTTCTTGCGGCCTGCTTGCATCGCCTTTTCGAGGCACTTGTTGTAATGATCTTGGGATGCTTTGAAAAGTGGCTGTAGGCCGCCCATGAAAGAATTAAAATCTTTGATGCGCTTGTTGGATGACAGAATATCCAAGCGTCTGACGTTTGCTCCGAGCTGCTTGAAGTAATCTTCTTCCTTTGTGTGCTGTCAACGTAAACCAGGTTGAGTTTTTGGCTTCGGTAGTTGAGACGAGAAGGCTCACTGTTTTCCCGCCGACAATGATAACCGTCTTGCCTTTCCATACCAGCTCTCTTCCCGGTTTGGGCAACCACCACTTGGCATTCTTCCTCGTATCATTGCAGTCCGGAGAGACCGAAGGCAAGAAATCTGGTGCCGGCGGAAGCACAAATTTACCTTTGGGGGTTCTCGTTTGTAGTGACGTCTTCAGCGACGTGTGTAGGGCGTCGAGCCATTCTGGCGCCACTATCGAAACGTTATTCGCGAACGCGAGCAGGCAATCTCCGTCCCTGTGCGAAATCTGTTTCTTGATGAGATAGGAGGTGAAATGCGGTACGAAGTTTCCAGTGTTATAAATGGCTGTTGTAGTCCTCAATCAGTTTTGATCTGGTCGGGGAGAGGGTGTAAGGATTATTCACCGAAGTTGTTTAAAAGCGAGTACTTGTCCGCTCGAGGACCGGTTGCATCACTGTCCATGATCAAGATTGGTTCCCAGTGAAAACTGCTCCAGCTCTACATCAGCTTGAACTGATGATATCGTTGTAATTCTTCACATACCGAAGTTTCAGCTGAGTGCTGAAGTGCACTATGGTCCCTGGTATCACCTTAAACCAGCCCAACTCCGTTCCTTCCGCTGCCTGTTTGCTTGCCCGATTCATTTCCTCTTCATGGCTCTCGCTGTAATGCTTCTCGTCGTAAGAATCATGGGCGAGTTCCGGAACCGGAGTCCAACAAAGAATTCTTTTGAGGGAGGTTTCTTCTGGTGTTCTGGCCTGAAACTGAATTTTGAGATCCGGACGACTCTTGAAGAATTGATGAGTATGCGTTGTTCGGCTGCATATATCGCGCTCGCTTACTATACCCGTTTCTGTCTTGCCTCGTTCCCAACCTCCTACCCTGATGATTGTCGAGTGATTATGGATTTGACCGGTTTTAAGGACAATGTCATTGTCATTATGCCTTCCGAATCTGTAGTCCCTACTGTGTTGAAGCGGAAGGGTAGTCTCGGAGACTTCAATCGTTATAACAATCAGCTCTCATTCAGAATGCGGAAATGTGGGGTTGCATACCGTTTTCTTCGCTGTATATGTCGCCGTCCTTGGCAATCCTCCGGATTTGGAGAATCCACATGATTTGCCGGACGACTCAAGCTTGCCGATGGTGTTGAAGCCGCTAAGGAGTCTACATTCGCCTGCGCGAAATCGACCGAGATGGACACCATGCTCATCATCAGACAGCAGTAGTGAAGGAAGCAAGCAAGCAACGAAGCTAGTGTTTCACCTCAGATTGATTAGGTAATCACCTTCCCCTGATTTGAACGTAACGTTTCGTGCCGCATATCCCATCTTTCTTTCGTTACCTCGAACAAACAGCAACATCGAAGCTTCAAACAGCTCGTCGAACCAAAGGAATGTCTACTATTCTGCCTCTCCCCGATGGTCGCTCGGACCTCGGGCTTTTCATAATGTTCCTAACAGTATTTCCGGCTCACGGCAGCCAGTGACAGGAATGTAGCTGTAAACGCGCGCATGCGGATCGATATGGCAACATGTGGCGCCCTGTGTCGACGCTATCTACTCGAAAATTGCGCTCATATCCGAGAGCCTCACAAGGATAGAGTATAGCTGATAAGAGCATCATACCAGAAATCGAGATCGTCAAGCTTATCGCCGGTGTTCGTCCATCATGATAAGGGATTATTCGATAAGGGCCAGGCCTTCCCTGCTCCTGTGGAGCTACAATTACCGAGTCCAGAAGTACAAAGTAAGGGTTGACAGCCTTGAGGCGTCATACAACACGACATTGCGTCGCAGACATACAAATTGTAGAACATTCTTGTCGAGAAGAATAGCGTCATTGTTAAATCGTGGCCGAATGTGTATCGAGGCGATTATGGATATCCCTCCATCTCCGTCGACCAAGTTGGCATACCAAGGCTCATGCCCATACCGACGGAGATGCCGTGACGCACAGCTTCACGCAGTTCCGATACCGTAGGCCCGTTAAGGGAATTTGGCGATGTACTAGAGGAAGTCGATGTTGGCGTCGCAAGGACGTTTTTCATTCCAGAAGGCGCTGTAGTCGGGATCGGTGGTGTAGGAAGATGGCTAAAGTCCATTGATTTTTGCCATTGCTCGAAAGCCGAGCTGGACGCGTTTGCGGTATGCTGGGAGAGCGCAGCTAGGTCGAGCTCGGGACTGAAGTCCGAAAGGCCAGCAGAAACTGCCATCTCCGCAGAACACGCCGGTGGGAAGACCGCGGCCGCTAGGTGTGGCTGGCGCGCCAATAGGGTGACATGCGCGGCCGTGAGTTGACTCGGCAGCGAGTCGCCGTGGAACCTCGTCATACTCTGATTGCGCGCAAGGGAAGGCAACCCCAAGTCTTGCTGCATACCGGCGAACTCCAACCAGGAAGCCTGTGCACCAGTGGCGATAGTATTCCTGCGCTGTTGAGCCATCTCAAGCAGCATTTGTTGCTGCTGTGTCCAGGAAGTGACCTTGTCGGTATAGGCCATATCAGTCGAGTCCTGCCCCGACAAGCCGTTACTGAGCATTGATGGCTGGATAAAATCCTGTGCCAGATTGTCGGTAGATTCGGCATGGGCAAAAGATCCGCGCCCAACCGTAGGCGAGATATGGGCGCGACGAGCAAAGAGTGAGTGACCGGACTGTTGCATCATCATCAACGCTTGTTGTCGGTTCGAGATGGCTTCCTGAGACGAGGGCGACGTCGAAGATAGCGACGATTCGGGGTTGGCGTAAACCGGGAATCGCGACACACTTTGCTCTTGCTTGACGGGAGGACGCATGTACATGCCATCTTGATATGTCGCGACCATTGAGGGCGGAAGAGAGCCATTACCGTCTTGGCCCAGAGGAGCTTGGGTCGCGTTGATGTCGTATGCCCGACTGACACCGGCTTCGGGTTTGGCATCTAGATCCTCTTGCTCCATGGCGTCATCGCCGTCAAGTCCTTCCTCGTCGAAAGAGGTGAACGTGCCAAAAGTCTCGTCTTCGACCTTGACCACTTCTTCCATGCCAGCGGTCCAACCGATGGACACTTTTAAATCTTTTCCAGTCTGAACACGATACTCGTTCAGTTCTTGAAGGATCTCTTGGTTTTCAGTAAACAATGTTCGCAGCTCCTTAGCAGCGATGAGTCGCGCATTCCTCTGGCTTGTCAAATGAGTGATGGATCCATTAACGATTGCTGACTTGGAAGGTCGTTTTTGGGAAGCGAGCGATGGTAGCAGTCTCGCGAGGTCGAGAAATCGTCCATTCAACTGTTCTCGGCGTTGCCTCTCGACCAGGTTGTGCGAAGCACGCTTCTCGGCAGTGTTGACTCTCTTTCGAGGTTTGTTTTTGGACGGCTTGCCTGATAGGTTGTTGATATTGGGTTGAACGACAACCATGATGAAGTATGTCGTGATCTATGTGGATGGCTTGTGCGGAACTTGATTTGAGTATGTCTTGAATGGCTGTCCGGAGATCGCATTCAATGATTTGCGTGGTAATGGGGACGGCGCGATGCCTGCTCGACTAGATGGTCGCTCCTACGAGGACAATAGCTCGAGTTTTGGGTGTGCGGAAGACGAAGTTGGCGTCGAGAACACTGCAAGACACGAAGGGTTAGTACCAATTTGACATGACATCTGGAGCGCAAAGCGAGAACGATCACAAGACCATATCTTTGTCGAGGCGTATCGCAACCATGCTATCGCGTAGTTCCTTGACAAGACAATGTCGTTGTGGATATCCAGCACCCAACGGCTGATCTCGTCCTGGCCACAGATCTAGGAAAAACGGTCTCGTACTCACAGTATTTTGGAAAAAGGTGATAAACAGGCGGAGGACGAGATCAAGTCGATAAGGCTATCACTGCTCTCTGCTCGTTGGTGGTGAAAACTCTGTCCCGAATAGACGTGTTGGCCACGACGTTGCTCTATCGACGTCCTGGAAATTTCCTAGAGTCGTCAAATGATGGAGCAAACGTCTCAATTGGCCCAAGTTCAGCTAAGGAAGATGTTTGGGCTGACGGGACCATCGATGGGAAGGAAGGCGCTGCTGTCGTGATTTGGCCGTGAGATTGCTCTGAGACTCGCACTCGACCGGCAGCAGGATAGATAGCGGAAGGGAAAAGGCGCATGGAGCGCACTCTCGCCTAACGCCAACAGCAACACGGTAGAACAGCTGGTGGAACAAGACGTACAAATTAAGAGCCGGAGATCTTCCGCCATCTAAGCCCTATCAGCAAGTCGCGCTGAGGATTACGGCGTCTGTTGTGACTCGAGCGACAAACGAGAGAGAGACCGAAAATAGCTGTGTTCAACTGCTGAGCTATCTGCTGTTGATCTGCTCCTCTATCAGCAAGCTCAATCAGGCAATTAGGGATAACCGGCCCGAGCAGAGGGCGGAGTCAGCTTAGTCTTCAAACAGGGACCGCAGCTGGGACCGCTAATGAAAGAGTCTACCTTCTGTGAATACCGATAACAGCGGGCTTGGTCGGGGCTCGACGGCGCTCAACAACTAACACCATTCACCTTAGCCGCATATCCTCCTCGTGATATACCGATCAGTGCCATGAATCCAAGAAAGCAAGGGTCACTTGCTGCTGTAAAGGACTTGCTGGGTCAGGTAGCTGGTCAGGTACGCAAAGCTAGTATCTGTATCGTGTCATTTTTGTGTCTGAGCCACTTCCCTTATGCCAGGTGACATGTCCATGCCCTTCCAAGCACAATCAGAGACCTTCCCATACATCCATACATAGGCAGAGAGCCAAAGCAAATCAGTTGCGCATCCCGAAGACGCGTCGCGAGATACCTGATACAGCTGCTGATGCGAGCACCTTACAATGAATATGAATTCGGCGAAATCGCGGTGTTTTTGCTGGTTTGGTGGAGTTCCTGACGGCACCGACCCTACACACTTAGAGGCCGAGAGTGAACAGCACGTCATTCAGCTCGCCATAGCTCTCCCCATACACGCCAGGCGAGCCATCACCAAGCTCATTGATTAGCACTTACAGTATGCTTACTGCGGGTACTGTTTCGGGAAAGACCCATCGCGCTTTCTGGTTCGGAAGGGCGATGGTGGGAAGAGCTGAGTGAAGAGAGTTAATGAATCAGAGGCCAGGCCTCGAAAAATACTTCTCGCCTTCCCCACGCTGCTGCGACCGAGTACAACGGCAACGTCTATTGCCGGTGCGCATCAAGGACGGGTTGCATATGATAAGAATCAACAGGCGCAATAGTGTCGTGCGAGATCACCGGAGCGCTGGGCTCGCTCGGCAGCCCCAACTCGCTCGTCTGTCCAATCGATAGATTTTGGCATTTCATACAAACATCGTAGCTCTATGGCGAGAAGAAGCGGGCTCGGGTATTTTACATGGCAGACAACGGCTCATACAACGATAATGAATGTAGCAGATCGAGCGGTCTTGAAACGGGAAGCGATACAAGAGGAATTCTATGGATACATAGCAGAAAGTCGCGCCTCGACGCCACCAGAACACGTACTCCAGTAGCGAATAAAGCCGCGGCGCTTAGCGACTGTTCAACATATGGCTCAGGCACCCCTGTTTACTTGCGGTTGATCATGTGTGGGAACGTGCAAGGCCTCGCCACCGTCAGCTTGCGGCGCCCTTCCAAAGCGTTTGATAATGTCCCTCGCGCGCATCGCTGTATCCATATTCCGGAGTCGAGTGCGGTCGCCGTGCATGCCTGCGCCGGTAGCCATTCCGCCGCTCGTCCAGTATTGGCCGTACGGGTGGTTCGGCAGACGGTTGGGTGAGAGCTTGTCAGAGATCCACGACATGTCGATTCCCGATATTCGTTCCACGGTTTGGAACATGGCATAGACGATGCGGGTCCACGAGCGCGAAAGTTTGCTAAGCAACATGACGGTTAGGAGCGACAAGATGACGAAGATGAGGGTGTCGAGCCACAGAACAGAGTCTGGACGAGGTGGCAAGAGTTGATGATACTGCATGGGGCAAAGCAGCTTGCATAAATGATGATGGAGGAGGCGCAACGGAGCGAGATAATCCGGTGGTGGTGTCAAAAGCGCGCGAACAAGGGGAGAAGGCGCCAGGGCCTCGGTTGGGTGCTCTGTTATCATGATCGTTCCGGGTCTCGACGAGGCGCTGGATGAAGCGGTGGATGCAATAGATGCATCCAGTAATTCTGAGGTGGCGTGCGGCTGGAGCTGGTTCTGACGCTGTGGCGGCAAACCAACGCTCGGATTCTGCATGACCGGCGGTGGCAAATGCTTGATCCCAGGCTCGGGCGACGCGTGATTTGATATCGGTTGCTGGGACGCCTGAAACTTTTCAACAGCTCTGACATTCAACATCTCCTCGTGCTTCTGCATAATTTCCTTATTGGACTGCTGACAGACAGGGCAGGTCCAATCCACAGACCTGTATCGGAGCATTGCTTGAGTATGGCTCCAGGACGACCGAATCAGGCAGCGCTTACAGCTGTGCGAGTCGTTTCCGTTCTTCCTTATCGCAGTTCATCGCCCCGACACCAGCCAAGGCCTCTCCACCTTGTCCCCAGAAACTCACAAGTCCCACGATGGCTGTGGTATGACCTTTCGTCAGCCAAAGAACCAGGATGTCGAACGTCTGCAACCTACCCGTTCGCACGCCCCACGCAGGCCTCCAACTGCCCTCGTGAAAGCTCGTCAACCCATCGATACAAATCTTGCGGTTCGGCTCGAAGCGGCCTTGAGGAGTCATGACCAGGATATCGGGCGCCTGCATGGGATACTGATTCTTGAGCAGGATCCGAAGGTGGTATATTCCTAGTCGAAAGCGTGAGCGGAGGCACAGTCATGGCGACTCTCTGACGACTCACCTCCGGCATACTCGCTATTCTCGACGCCGCGGACAGTGACGTGCCACTCGAAGATATCCTCCTCCAGAGGGTGTGCGACGAATTCCGGACTAGGGTCGGCGAGAAACTCTCGGTGCTCTTGCAGGATCCGCTTTGTGGCGGACGACCGGGTATTTAGCGCTTGCTTGGCCGACATGGTGGATCCGGTCTGGTTGCGATCGATGGAAGGGGTGGAAGGCAACGTTTATTCAGGAGAACGAAATCACTGTCAATGAATTGTCCCTTTGATGCTGCGATGTTGTGGTCGATGCCCTTTGGCCATGCGACGAATCGAGAGGCGTCTTCCGTCAGGCCTGGTCGCGAGGTGATTAGCCTTGAGGATCACAGCAGCCGTGTTCCCAACGCGTGCAGACCGTAACGGCAACGTGAAGTAAGACGAGCCATGACGGGACTGAGGATCACGACGATAAGCCCGGAGTAAGATGTCTCACCGATCGCCGGAGCTTGCATTGGCTTACCCCGCATCTGGCCAACGTGGAAGGCGGGAAAATGACGTGTCGGGTATATCTCGTTGCCACCAAAAGCGACGTAGCTTCAGTGAGTCGCCCATGTCGGCCAGAAAGCGACACGTATGTGCGTGCAGGGCTGTCTTGAGCCAGTTACCATAGAAGAGACAGACGAAGTTTTGAGGGACTTTCCTCTAGGCCGCCAGCGAAACAGAACGGCCTTTGATCCTTTCCTACCAGGACCAGCTGTCAAGCGTGAGCCGTGTCTCCATCTCGTGGATACCCGAGTAGTTTTTGCGAACGGCGGAACCGCATTAGGCCCGTCTCCTCAGGGAGATGACGCAGTTTAGTCACTGGATGCGATTCCTCACGCAAGTCATCACGCCAGGAATCCCGACTGCGACTTCTGTACCCGCCATCGGGACGGCCACAAGGTGACGAATGCTTGTACTTTTGCCTGGGACTTGATGGCTAGAACTCCGCCGGTTTTGTTTGCTCTCTATATGGGAGGCAGAGACTCAAGTACGATCATGGTGCGGGTGGATGACATGCGGTATATATCCTAGCTTCTTTGGCCGAGTAATGTCTTTACAATGTTGCGTTCACACTCTTCTTGTACCCGGTCTCTGCACGACCCAGTCGAACTTTTCATTTCTACTCTTCTTCGCCCTCCACGTCGTCCTGGCATCCCGAGGCATCGCCTACTTGATGAGAATCTCGACCGGGATGTTACCCCTCGTCGCACGCGAATAAGGACAAACCTACGACCCCACACATCAGTTAAACGGGCCGCTTCACCAAACCCCTGGACAACTCACCTCATGCGCCCGATCCACAATTTTTTGCAATTGCTCACGCTCCACGCCCTTGATCCCCTCGACCTCGATCTTGACGCTAAGGCCCATATCGAGCTTTTTCATGTCGCCGACGAGGCTGACGGTGGAGACGAGCTTGGATTCGTTGGGGATCTTGGTGCCCATGGAGATGGCGGCGGCGTTCATCGCGGATTGAAAGCAGGCACCGTATCCGGCTAACAGAAGGGAGGGAGGAAAGGGTGTCAGAGAGGGAGACCTCGTGCCGAGACGGGCGGACCACTTACCGGCAAACAACTCCTCTGGGTTACTCTTTCCCTTATCCCCACTCCCGCCGAGCGCCTTACTCATCGTCAATCCCAGATCCAATCCCTCGCCCTTGACTTTGCCATTTCGCGCACCTTCAACGACGACGCGGGTGGTATAGAGGACGGGACCCGTAGGCGGCGGGCTGACGTGCGAGTTCGCCTTGGTGGCGTATGAGCGGATGGAGCGGAGGAGGATGGTAGGTCGTTGCATTATGGAGGATGAGTGTGTTGGGAGGGATGAGATGATGCAGGACCCTAGGGGATGCTGATGTCTATATGGGATGGGTGTGCGGCCGATCGAGATCGAGCGTGACCTGGAATGAATGCAGCTTGGTTGCATGACGTCTTGCGGCTCCGAAGCGCGTGAGTCTGAACCCGCGGGCAGCGCGATAGTACGGGGTCTCCGCGTCGGAAGCAGAAAATGTCACGGATATCACGCACGACTCGCCACGCGACGCTGAAGCTCTCGTTGACTCGGAGCTGACTCGACTCTGCGTCGCCGTTCGTCGTGTCCTACAAATTCAAGCAGTTTCGCTCTGCTCCTCTCGCCTCTGGGATTCATCAATCGTCAACATGACATCTTCGCCGCCGTTCCCGCTCTCGGGCCAATACATTGCCAGCGTCAGATCCACCGCCCGTAAAGTCCGCGAAGCCGCAAACATCAAGGTACGCTTCCGCGCCCTTCCCCCTTCAGTTTACATTCTCAATTACCCACACTCCTCCCCAGATTAACACCGCCGCCATCGACAACCTCCTCACCACCGTTCCCCAAGCAACCTTTGACCGTCTCAAACACCAGCACGGCGTCTCCTTCCCCCTCCGCTTTACTTCCCTCGAAGACGAAGTCAACTTTCTCGCCGTGCTCTCTTTACTCAACACCCTCTCGGGCTATCGCGAGCCGTTTCACACTGCAACGGGATCAGGAGCGTACCAGAATGTCGTCAAGCTTTTGTTTGGGCTATACATCACTCAACCGGCGCAAGAAGGCGGGGAAAGCCTGCTGAGCAGCCGCGGGTTAGCGTCGCTCACGGCAGAGACGGTCGAGCAGATCTGGGGCGTCTCGTCCTATACCGAGAAGGCGCACGAGTCCTTGCCGGGCGTGACGGTCGGGGAACGTGGAGGCGATATGCACGATGTCGTTCAGTTGGTCGTCGCGTGCTGTAATGAGACTGGCCAAATTCTGCTTGACGCTGGGTATGAAAGCCTCGGGCAGTATGTAATGCAGGTGATTGGTGAGGCTGAAGGGAAGATCGATGCCGAGGGGGACCTCGTTGCAGCCGACCACATTGTGGAAAAGGTGCGCTCTCCACAGGAGATACCCTTGAAAAAGAATGCTGACGCGGTATTGGACTCCCGCAGATCGTCACCCTCATCCCAGGCTTCCGCGACATGTCGACCGTGCTCGATCCGCCGCAGCCGATCTACATCTTCAAAAAAGCATTCTTCCTCATCTTCGCCATCTACCAGCGCCTCCTCCTCCGTCGCTCTGCCCCCGACACCACTGTTGCCGACGGATCGACCACGCCGCTGCCGCGAATGCCCGAGCCGACGACGCTGCCCATGTTCGTCGATAACGTCCTCCCGACCATGTGCCTCCACCTCGGCCTGATAGACGCCACGGAAAGCACGGTCCCGGCACTCAAAGCCTGGGCCCTTGCTGACGCTGCGTACAAGGGCGCGCAGATGGGCGCTGTCGAGGGGAAGAGCGTCAAGGAGGGCCCCCGGTTGACTGCGGAGGAGGCGTACGTCGTTCGTGCGGCGGCGCTGGATGCCGGACGGGTGGCGAGGGAGCGTGCGGCCGAGGTGCTTTGTGAGCGGGAGGGACTGGGCTGGTTGCGCGGAATGACTGAGGCGGATTTCGGTGCGTGGTCGGGGATCGTGCAGTTGGTGAGGTTAGGAGCTAATACCGATTCATTGACAGATGGGTACCTCTGGAGTGTGGCAAAGGATGATCCGGCATTGAGGCGCGTTCCGAGAATGGTCGAGAGGGATACGATCATGTATTAGAAAGGTAAAGTCAAGAGAGATGATCGTCATACATTCAAATAGATAAACAGCGCATGTAATGCTGTGTTGTTTTCCCTATTGGTCTTTTTGGGAGAGCCTACGCTGCGCATGCAGGAACAGAAGTAACAACGGACGTTTTGGCTCGCTACGAGGATTTCTGACGAAGAACGAGTTGCCATGATACCTGCTTCAAGAGACAGTCGTACACAACTAACATCCTCCCGAACAGTACCCGCCTCCTCCGAGACCACAGCCCCAGCAACTGACGGCGCCCTGACCAGCTCCGGTCAGGATCAGCCCGACGATACTGATGATTCCCTCGCCCAGCACGAATCCGCTCGCACAAACAATGACCAGAAGCGGAGTCTCACCATTCTTGCGCGTACGGTAGGCTATGTACCCTCCGATCAAACGCGCCAACGAGAAAGACGGCGTATTGAGGAAACCGATAGCGAAAGCAATGCCGGATGGGATGTAGGCGATCCATTTGGGAGGCCGCGAGGTGATCATCGGCGTCAAGTACTTGATGAGAGACAGCAATGCAAAGACCGCGCCGAATGCGACCATGAAGACGGCGGTGTAGGGTGGCAAATGTCCCGTATTGAGCAATCGGGCGAGATTCAACCTATTGCAAAGTTAGGGAATCTGTTCTCGTGTCGGGGTTGAACGAGACCTACCAAATTGCGGCCGTAGGCACGCGAAATTCTGGTCCCGGAATCTGACAAGGTCTTCAGCGCCGAGGTGACCAAGGGCCAATGAAGACTCACCTCGTATATTCTGGTGTACAGCTTGTACGCGCCTACTGACACGAAGACACTGGCCAGACTACCAATCATCTGGCCATAGAACTGAGATCTTGGTGAAGCTTTCAGTAAAGCCCCAGTCTTGAGATCTTGCATGAGATCGCCGGCTCTGTTTGTAATCGAGCAAGTCAGTCTGCAAGTCTGCTACATGTTGACCTATGCACATACTGCTGCGCCCCAGCCTAGTATCGGTAGGGAGTCACGTCAGAGACAAGGTCTCGCAAAGTATGTTTCACATACCTCGGCCACCCCTCCCGCAATGATATTGGCGACGACATTTCCGGGCTGGAGGACAGCGAATACCAGTTGACTTATTTTGCCGATGCCAGACTACAAAAAGAACTCTTCAAGACGCGGCGTGATGGTCGAGAGATTGAGCACCTACGACCGGATTGAGATCCGTCTGTCCCAGTGCCCGGACGCCCAGCACGCTGAGAACGCTTGCCAGTACCAGGCCCAAAGCTGTCGCCCAGGGTCGGATACCTTCATTGCCGAAGATGACCCAGACTAGCACGATACCCAATACGGAGCTAACCGCCAGGCCAACGCTGACCCACGACGTCGGTACGAGTCGCTCCTGTGGCTCTACCTCGTCCTCTTCTGATCTCACGGAGGCTTCGCCCGTACGTGCTTGCTGCACCCGGGCTGCGAGACTTTCCGAATAGGAGATGGCGATGGGAAGGAGAGATATCACGGATTCGGAAATCATGATTGCCAGGGATACCCAAAGCTGATCGCAGCAGCCAAAGTCAGAAAGGCACGCCTGAGCCAAAAGAGCGACTCACGATCCACCCTCGCGAACCGTCAGTAGACGACGAGACTGGACCCGGTGCCCATCCTTTGTGCTTGGCGAGTGGTGACAGGATTGCCCATCCCGTTATCATTCCAAGATTCATGGAGATCGTGGTGGGAAATCCCATGATGATGCCTGTGGCCGATGAGATTACGTCCTCAGGTTACCGGTGCAGCGACATACCTTGTCCGACATACGAAAGACTAGGCGAAAACCTAAAAGTGATCCTCAGCGCATTCTCCACCGATTTTCGACAGCTGGCCTACCACCAAGCCCAACTTGCTGCGAGACTAGTACCGAATACTGCCCCGACGAGATCGAAGACTGGCATGGCGAAGATGACAGGGAAAAGAAAATTGGCAAGCTTTTTACGGCGCATCAGCCCAGAGATGACCTTGACAGGTATTTCGCGATACATACTGTTATGGCAGCGCTAGCAGTAAAGCTCCAACCCAACACCCACCATCCCACTCTCCCCATTTGCTCCTGCGTCTCGGGATCATCGTATATTGTGGGCTCAACGACTTTGAACGGCTCTTCTCCTGCCATGCTACCCGACACAGAATTCCGGAAAGAATCCATAGATCGGGAACGCCTGATATCGGCGGAAGCTGCCCTGGGGATCGCTTGATAGCCGCCAGATGCAGCGGGTGACGCAGATTTTGCAATGTCGTTCAAACTCGGGGGTGGAATCCGATGTAGGAGGGCAATAAGCTGTGCAGTCGCCGCTAGACTGTCGTTCAGTGTGGAGATGGCTAGGCCGGATGGGAAGACTTACTACCAGATGGGAATACCAGTTTTTCCTTTACAATCTACAAGAAAGTTGATTTTCAAGGGAGTCGCCTGTCTTTGGAGCCGAAATCTTACCACTTGCTTGCGCAGAGGAACCGCCAAGAAAACGCTGTGCGCGAGAAGTCATGAGCCTTCTCGATTTCGAGGAGCGTTCGTTGGGGACTCACCCAAAGAAGCATATTCCAAAGCACCAGCCGATCAAATGCCAGTACCCGAGTTTCAGAGGATGGACCCCGTCAATCTTCCAGTCCAGCTGCTCCAAAGCTGGAATAATCCCTATCAGGCCACCTGCGAGCGGAAGCGTGCCTGTTGCGACGGCGGTAGTCTGAAGGACCACATTCTCTTGCGGTGTGAAGGGTCTGTCGGATGGCGTCAGAAATGGTATACGTGACAGGAACCGAGGCCGCGGCAGCTTGAAGAGTGCGTATCCCAGAAGCGCTGATTGGAGTGACATCATAGAGATCCATCCTGTTTGCAGACCCTAAGGTTATAGGGGATCAAAATCCACTCTGTCGGGGCAGAAGAGGAAACGTATCGCACGAAATACAGGTTTGTGAATGCAAGACTGGGCGTAATGGTCAGTGCTGAGCGACAGGCGTGCTATCAGTGACCTACAGGACGCCGACTAAAAGGCCGACGACGACTGCTCGCATCTGAGAATGGACGATGAATCTGCGTTGCACCCCAGTCCAGATGACAATGTCCTCACGGTAAAGTCGCCCTCAATGCCATACTCGGCTTCAAGTGCTTTCAGCAGCTCATCGTCCGCGAAAGCATCCTCATCCCTGTCGTCTGCGTGATTCAATGCTGGACCCATACTCCGAGAGCCACCGCTAAGGACAGAAAGTACAATGAACAAGGTTTTCATTCCGATCCGGGGAGCCAAAAAACGGATGGCTTACGCTTGCGCCATATTATCCATCTCGAAACTTGCTTCCTGCCCGATATCTCGTATGGTGAGCCCCGATCTAATAGAATGGCGGTATCAGGGAAATCGGCGAGGAAGATAGCGACTTGAGTACCCGAGGTAACTCCAGAACGGTACATTGTGATCTGCGAATGACTGGAAATGTTGAAGGCTGCAAGGACTGAAAGGGGTGGAGGAGCATGCTTGACGATCGGCCGGTCAAGTCCGGCGACACTGAAACAGAAGCGGGAGAGCGATTGCATTCAAACGACTTGCTGATGCATGCCTGTCAATGCGCATATTGCTCAAGTATTTGCAATGCGGAACAGTTGCGAACTTTGACAAGCTCCCGTTTGAATAAGAAGATCTACAAGACAAAGATCCTCATAACTGGGTTAGATCTACGACGAGTTTCAAGGCCACAGGAGGATGTCCACCGAGCGATGAAGTGTACCGTCACTCAAACCGCATGTACCGCTGCACCGAGCCACTGATCGACCTGAGGTACTTTATGTTGACGCGTTCGGCGCTCTGAAAATTGGACTTCGCGGACGAGAGACGAATGGAGCAAGCGATGCACGATTCCAGGACGAAGAGGCTGCCGAAATTGGGAAGGGCCGCAGTTCCGTGGATAAAGCGCCATACCGCGCGGAGCGGTTGTTTAAGCCCCAAGCCAAGAGCAAGAACCTCAGTGTCCCTCGTGAGCCAATTATTATCCCACCCAATTCCTTCCATATCTAATGAAGGCGATGTCTAGAGTGGCCTACGTACTGCATAGAACAAATGCCTGTTTCAGTCCACCACATTTTGTTCTTGCTCCTTCGGCTAGCGTTCCGACCGCGCGCCCCAGGCAACGGAGTTGTTTGCGTAATCGTAGTCCAGCCAGGGACAGACTCATCGGCAACTCAGCTCAGCGACATCGCATTGACTATTATCGCAATGAGACTGACTGGTTTCAAGAGGGACAATTTCGAGGATTTGACAGCAATTCGATCGCAATGACGCTGCGGAAGCAAATCTATTTCGGACCGAGACGCTACTGATCCGGCAACCACGACACGACGACATCTCCCGAGATCGTTCGGGGAGAGCTGTGGATCACAGTTGATATTGAAAGACTGGAGACGCGGCGAGGCGGACATCTATAGACCGCAAGTGTCCCAAAACTCTGCATCAGCATGCCCAGCTCCTTCCCCTTGTTGCAGCGTATCGCTCGACGAGCCGAGCAGGCTCCTGCGGCTCCTGCCATCATTGACACGATATCGAACCGTACCATCGACTATGCAACCCTTTACGCGGATATCTGCAACTACTCGCTAGAGCTGGAGGCTGAACTTGGCAAGAACGATCTCCAGAATGCTCGTGTCGGCATTCTCGCAGAAAAGGGTTACCCGATCGTCGTGGCTCTCCTCGCGACCTACGCCGCCGGAGGCCTGGCCATTCCGCTCCTGACGTCTCTGCCACAGCCGGAGCACCACTACATGTTGTCCAATGGGACTGCCTCTCTCCTCCTTCACGACAAGAAAAATGAAGGTCGCGCAACTGCCCTCAGGCAAGAGCTACCGGAAGGTTCGATGTCGCTCAAACTGGTTCCTGACTTCCCGCAGCGGCCTCACGGAGACCTGGTCAACATCGATGCCATGCCCGAGTTATCTGGAGATCGAAAAGCCATGATGCTGTTTACCAGTGGAACTGTAAGTAAGATGCAATTCTATAACCCCAAGATACTGAAATATGCAACGCAGACCGGTCGACCGAAAGGCGTCGTAACGAGACACGCTGCGCTGTCTGCGCAGGTGTCTAGTATTGTGGAGTACTGGGAGTGGACCGAAAATGTCAGGGCGAATGCTGTATTTTCTCCAATCGCTATTGAAATTGCTCTTTATCCACATACAGGATCTTCTATACCACGTCTTGCCGCTGAACCATCTTCACGGGATCGTCGTCGCACTTCTGACGACTCTTTGGGCAGGAGCTGCAGTAGAGTTGCACGCCAAGTTGGACGGGGAACAGGTACGAAGGAGTCGAAAAGATATTTGTATCGAGACTGACCACCTCCATAAGGTCTGGCGCAGGTGGATGAACCAGGAAGGCAGACCACCCATCACCCTGATGTTCGGTGTACCGACAGTGTATAGTAAGCGGCTGCAGTTCAAGGAAACCTCCAAGCACTAACATCGTCCATGCTGCAGCCCGTCTAATTTCGGCGTACGACGCTCTGCCCGAGAGCGAAAAAGCAAAAGCGTCTCGAGCATCCGCCAAGTTGCGCCTTCAGGTGTCCGGCAGTGCCCCGCTGCCTGAAAGCATTAAAAAGCGATGGGACGAAGAAGTTGGAGGGGGCCAAGTCCTATTAGAAAGATACGGAATGACTGAGACGTAAGCCCATATACCTTTTGTCCAGAACCAGGTCCTGAACCCTCCATTTCTCCAGCGGCATCTTGCTTAGCACCGGGTTCCATAACGCGAAACGTATAGCTGGTCACGTCGGATTCCCCTTGCCTGGAGTACAAGTCCGATTATTCAACAAGGAAGAAAATCGGATCGTCCAGGCAGAAGAAGAGCAAGGCGAGATACAGGTCAGAGGTCTCAGCATCTTCAACGAGTACTGGAATCTTCCTGAAGTCACTGCGGCCGAATTCGAGGACGGCGAGTGGTTCAAGACAGGGGATATCGGAGTTCTGTCAAAGGAGCATCCTGGCATGTACAGGATTCTGGGAAGGAACTCGGTCGATATCATCAAGGTGCGTAGACAAGAGCGAGGGCGAAACATCATCAATGCTGAATATGCGCCATCCGGAATGACAGTCCGGTGGCGAGAAACTTAGTGCTCTCGATGTGGAAAGAGCGCTCCTGGAATTAGACTACATCACTGATGCCGCCGTCGTTGGCGTACCTGACGAGGAGTGGGGGCAGATTGTAGGTCCGCAGCTTGATAGCCGAAAAAGGTCTAACGATTGATCGCAAAGGTCGGCGCCATCGTAGTTGCAACCAGAGATGTGACTCTAGAGGACATTCGGAAAGATCTACGCTCAAAGATCGCGGTCTACAAAGTCCCGCGCGCGCTTCGGGTCTATGCAGCGATTCCTCGGAACGCCATGGGAAAGATAGCCAAGAAGGTATGTCTGCGGTTGTGGTTTCGTGAGCTGATTATTAAGCGGTCACTTTCATAGACCCTTGTGAAGGAGGCATTTGGCGACGAGTAATTTGAGGATGGCCGCCTTCATCGGTCTCTTGCGCCATGATTGCAGGACCAAAAATACGTCTAGGGCTAAAACGTGTTGTTTATATGCTATATGTCGTGATGATGTAGTATACAATCAATGCAATAATTCATGCTGCCCCGCTATGGGGTAGTGGGTGTACGTGGTTCACTTTTTATTCTGCCTTTGCTTTCAAAGGTGGATCTATAAGCCCGATACCAAGACGGGGGAGGCTTGAATAAGCCGCTTGTACGCCTTCTCCGGTGGTGCGAGTCTTTCTCACCTATAACGTTCAAAGTGAGGTATTTGAGCACTTCATCTATCAATATAATCGGCGCGGAGATCCAGAGGACCGCCATCCACTCATCCCAGTTCAGAGGAATAATTTGGAAGAGGGACTGTGCGAGATAACAGCGTTGTCAGCTATGCTACGGTAGACAGTTTGCGAAGAATCGACTCACGCTGAGGAAGGGCACATAGAGGATCATGAAGTGCAGAGCCATACTGAGAGCGATAGACCCAACCAGATACGGGTTACGCCAAAGGGGCATAACGAGCAGAGATTCGTTCTCACTCAACGAGTTGCAGGCGTTGAGCATTTCGATGACTATGGCGGCGATGGTAAGGACAACGAATACCCATCGTGACTGAATTGAAAGACTTACCGACCAAGATGGACAATGACATGGTAGTCGCGGCTTTCGAGTAATCATTGCTGAACATCTGGCAACCGATCTCCGGGAATTTGGTGCTGCACTGATGGAAGTGCGTCTAACGAAGTGGGTGAAGGGTTAGCTTGAGATCCGTCTACCGACATAAGTACTAACCAATTGCCAGAAGGAGATCTGTGGTCCGCCGCTGTAGTAGATGAACCACCAAGCGTACCCGAAAACGGTGGCGCAGCCGACGTAGACACCGATCACCATGTATCGCACAAAGAGCCATGGACCGACGAGAGGTTCTCTACCCGATCGCGGGGGTGTTCGCATGATCATATTATCTGGAGGATTGAACCCGAGAGCAGTAGCAGGCAGACCGCTGCATAGTGTGCGTCAGTTTCCATAATCTAAGCCGCCCTTGACAAACTTACTCGGTGACGAGGTTGACCCATAACAACTGCACTGGGATCAGAGCTTCCGGCATACCCAGCAGGACAGTCAAGAAAATGGAAACCACTTCGCCGATATTTGAAGAGATCAGATATCGAATGAACTGTTTTGTATTGTTGTAGATGGCTCGTCCCTCTTCCACGGCCTTCTCAATCGTGGCAAAGTTGTCCGTGGCGAGAACCATATCGGCAGCCAATTTGGCAACGTCCGTTCCAGAACCCATCGCGATACCGATATCGGCCTTCTTCAGCGCACCCGCGTCGTTGACACCGTCTCCCGTCATGGCAACAACCAGACCTTGGCCTTGAAGAAGATCCACGAGCTGACTCTTGTGGTTGGGTTCGGTTCGACTGAACAAGCTCGCTCTCTGTACAGCGAGAACCTTTTGGCCGGGAGAGAGCTCGTCAAGTTCCCGGCCGGTATACGACTTGCCTGTCAGATCCTCATTCATACCAAAGATGCCGATCTCTCGACAGATGGTTTCGGCGGTATTCTTGTTGTCTCCGGTAATAACAATGGTTCGAATACCGGCAGCCTTGCACTTGGCAATAGCATCTTTGACCTCGGGTCGAGGAGGGTCGAGCATGCCGACGAGACCAACGAACGTCATGTTCTGTTCAAAGTTGGCGTATTCTGCAGCGCTTTCGGTCTTGTAGTGGGCCACGTTGGCGTCAGCTTCATCAACAAATGCAAAGGCAAGAGTTCTGAGACCATTCTTGCCGTATTCCAATTGAGCTCGGGCCAAGTGCTCTCGAACATCGGGAGTGAGTTCACGAGTACCTTCGGGGGTCAGGACCGTTGTGCAACGATCGATAACCGTCTCGGGTGCACCCTTGACAAAGAGAACAGTGTGTTTTTCATGCTTCGCGAGAACGGACATGGATTTTCGGTCTCGAGAGAACTCGAAGGTGAGCAATCGCGGAATCCTTTGTTCGTAGTAAGAGTTGACCGCATTGACACGGGCTGAAGGGTGCATGGTACTCAAGGTCCGGTTGAAGGCGTCGTCGTTTGTCCCAGCCTTTTCCACAAGCACCTTAAGAGCTGCCTCAGTCGGTTCGCCCAGGTTCGAGTAGATTCGGGTCTCGTCGTTGTACGCAATCCTGGCATCGTTGCAGATGGCCGAAATTTCCATTAACCTCTCGATTGGCCTCGTGCGGACAATGCCCTTTTCGGAGAACCTGGCGTCGAGAGCGGTGATCTCGCCTGAAGGGGCAAAGGTATGTCCAGTAACTCGGTACTCTCGGATAGGCGATGTACCGTTGTCGATGGTGAGGAAACGAGCAACGGACATTTGGTTTGTTGTCAGGGTACCGGTCTTGTCGGAACAGATAACGTTCGTGCAACCCAGGGTCTCGACGCTAGGCAGATTCCTGACAATCGCTCCACGCTTTGCCATTTTCTTGGTGCCAAGTGCCAAACAAGCAGTGATGACGGCAGCCAGACCTTCCGGAATGGCTGCGACGGCCAATGCGACAGCAATCTTCAAGTAGTAGATGGCGCCCTTGAGCCATCCGTGGTGGGCAGGATCATTGAAGTGTCGGATGTTGACCAGCCAGACGAGCACACAGATGACACTGATGACCTTGGCCAACTGCTCTCCAAAGTCATCAAGCTTGCGCTTGAGGGGTGTCTTTTCCGAGATTTGCGAAGAAATTGACTGATGGATTGCGCCGATAGCGGTATGTGCTCCGGTCAAGACAACCAAAGCTTTGCCGGCTCCATTGACGACGGTAGTACCCTACTATGGCATAAGTCATAGAACAAAGGGAACTCCAGGAGACTTACCGAAAAGAGCATGTTGGTCATGTCTTGCCGGACAGCCTTTTCGTCTGGGATCTTGTCCTCGACCTTTGACACACTCATGGATTCACCGGTGAGCAGCGCTTGGTCGACACGGAATGAGCTGCTCGAGAAGCTGAGAACTCGGCAGTCGGCGGGGATCTTGTCTCCAACATGGACCTGAATGATGTCACCTGGGACAAGCTCGGAAGAGTGGATCTTGTACGATCGTCCAGAACGGATAACTGTGGCCTCATCGGGCGAATACTCTTTCAGAGCCTGCAAATGACAGGTCATGTTCAACTACAGATCCTTATGTCCCTTTGTACCGATGGAGAACTCACGTCGATGGCGCTCTCAGCCTTGCTTTCCTGAATGACACCGACGGCAGCGTTGGCAATTAAAATCAACAGAATGACCAGCGGTTCAACGAAGGCGGTAGCCCATCCACCGGATTCTGAATGATCCTCGAAACATGCCAAAACGAACGAGACCACGGCGGATCCCAGCAGAATCAGAACGAGCTGGTCCTCGAATTGCGCCAGAATCAGTTTGAACATGGATGTTGCGGGCTCTTCCGGCAGCACTGGGGGAAGGATAGTATATAACGGTTGGCAAGGGCATCACGCGCCGTTTACAGAACACTCACCGTTCCGACCGTAGAGCTTGGCATTCTCCCTAGCTCTCGACTCATCGAGACCACGCTCTTCCGTCACGCCATAATGCGCAAGAGCGTCCTGGACGCTATACGTCCATGCGTTTGACAACATGCTCCTGTTGCCTTTTTAAGGGTCGTTATCCAAGGCTGAATTACCAACCACTCGAACAACAACAGTCACCGAAATAGTTGCACTGTATGGTCGCCTCTCGATCGCTCTGGTTGTTTCAGCTCTTCCACGTTGGCAGCGTTATAGATGTGACGTGGAATTTCAGTTTTGTAAGCAACCTTCAAAATATCAGAAAGGACTCTCGGACCGATTTCGGTTGGCGGGAAAGGCCTTCCGATGGGTGACTTCATTCCTGCGGACCTGCGGCATGCTTCTTCATCACCTGCTCGAGAACGGATATGGCATTTGCACAGCAGAGACTCTGCTCTAGGTACTGACACATCTCTGGAGCGGACACGGCCCGCCTCACTCCGGCTAAGAAGATGGTATATGAGAGGGGATCCCCCAACCAAAGGGGCCCTGGCTATATCAGCACGTGTGCTTCTACAACCACAACCATCAAGCTCCAACCGCTGTTCTCGGAACTGTTCTCGAAACATCAAAAATCGCTCAGAGCTCGCTACTACCGTCAAAGTCATGCTTCCGTCCGACATTTCTGCGCATGGACCGACCCCTCACCCTTCCGCCCTCTCAACACTGTCGTCTGGGTCCTCGTTGCCATACCTGAGCGAGATCGACCATGTCTCCGATTCCGACAGCGAAGATGGAGAAGACTCATGTAATGGAGATACCAGGATGACACTGGATGGAAAGGGGATGTATTCTCGAGCGGATATGGATAATGACGGCAGAATCGATGTCTTACTGTAAGCTTCGACCTCGCACAGTCTCTCGATAAGGACATTGACGCATGACGATTGCAGAGACTTGAAGCAGCAAGGCTCACTGGACCTTCCTGAACAGTATGCTTTGTCCATAGCGGAGCAAGGGATAGAGACATCATCCCCAGGCACCGCTTCGAAAGGCTCCCCAAACCCATTCTCAGCCGACTGTCCAGCATTGAACATCGTCATACAGATCGTCGGCTCTAGGGGTGACGTGCAGCCGTATTTGTCGCTAGCGATCGAGTTGATCTTGCTTGGAGGACACCGAGTTCGCATAGCCACACATAGGGACTTCAAGGACTTTGTGTTGGTAATTGGCAGGAAAGTGCTGCGGCGGCGATGGGAGGCCATGGTGCTAAAGGGGCATGTCAAGGCTCGAGGCCGCACAGTGGCTGACGGAGACGTGTACGCTCAAAGGCTCGAGTTCTTCTTGGCTGGAGGAAGCCCGAAAGAACTGATGGCGTATATGGTGAAGAGTGAGTGACCATGCGACCGAATTGATATCGCCTACTCAACATTTTTTTATGGTTTAGATCCTAGACTGATGCCGAGCTACGATTCGTTGACAAACGGAGACATACCATCGAAGAGACGAATGGTGAAAGAGGTGGGCAATGCCAGTAGCCAAAGATGACCGTTTACACTGAGTTTATCCCGGTGGTCCCGCAGATGCTCCAAAACTTCTATCATTCTCTGTACTTTCCGGACACAGAGACGGGAAAGGCGTTTGCATGCGACGCCATCATCGCGAATCCACCATCATTCGCTGCTCCCCATCTAGCCGAAGCTTTTGGTCTGCCATTGATGCTGAGTTTCAGTAGGTGAAAGACGGGACTGTCCAAGGAAATGCCTAACCCGCCAGTCGACAGCTATGGCATGGTCACCCACAGCGCAATGGGCTCATCCGCTCGTCAACATCAAGCAGTCGAACGCATCTCCTCAACTCAGCAATTATCTGTCTTTCGGCCTTGCAGAATTGATGACTTGGCAAGGGCTGTCCTCTGTGATTAACAAATTTCGGACAAAGACTCTCGGTATCCATCCATTATCAAACAGGGAGGGGGCTGGGCTGGCGGATCGCCTGAAGATTCCCTACATGTACTGCTGGTCTCCGAGCGTGTTACCGAAGCCAGCTGATTGGAAGGAGCACATCGGTAAGTAAAGTGTCACACCCCTGTCGTTGTTCTCAGACTCGTACGACTGGCCTTAGATGTTGTTGGCTACTTCTTCCTTGATGATTCCGATTACACGCCAACCGCCGAGCTTATGAAGTTTCTGGACGCTGGCCCCCCTCCAATCTATATCGGGTAGGTTTTAGCTGTATCGGAACACTGAGTCATCAAGTCATTAATTGAGGTATGAATCTCGTTGCAGGTTTGGGTCAATCGTGGTTGATGATCCAAGTGCCTTGACTGGTAGGCGCAAATGATATCGCGGTGAATAAGCCAGTGCTAAGATTAGCATACCAGATATCATTTTCGAGGCGATAAGACTGGCTGGGGTGCGAGCGCTGGTCAGTGCAGGTTGGAGCAATCTCGGGGGCGACAATATTCCCGACAACGTACATTTGCTTGGTATGTCTCCGGTTCTCATTTTGGGTGGGTTCCGCGTTCCGAGGCCTTATATTTCTTTCGACAGGTCCGATTCCACACGAATGGCTCTTTGCCGAAAACCGAGTGGCTGCTGTCGTTCACCATGGAGGTGCAGGGACCACAGCAATCGGATTGAGGCACGGTGTTCCTACTGTCGTTGTCCCATTTTTCGGAGACCAGCCCTGGCAGGGCGACATGGTTGCAAATGCTGGAGCGGGTCCAAAGCCGTAAGTTGTCTCCTGTAATTGAGCGTCGCAAAAGAGTGACAAGATGGCCACGCTCCTTGCAGTATACCATTCAAGAAGCTTACTGCCGAAAGCTTGGCTGAAGCTATCGCTTCAGCTCTCACTCTTGAAGCGAAGCATTCAGCCGAAAGGCTCGGGAAAGCAATTCGACAAGAGGTGAGAACCCACAGCTTCGAGTTTCGTTTCGGACCAGTTCTAATACGACGAGGTTCGAATGCTTTGTAGAATGGGGAGTCTTCTGGAGTAACGTGCTTCCATCGACATCTTCCATTACTTCATATGAGATGCGATCTGCAGGCTGATCAGGTCGCCGCTTGGTGGTCAGCAAAATATGCGCTTCGACTGAGCACGCACGCCGCGGCGGTCTTACTGGATCGGGGTTTATTGATACCGGAGGATCTCGAGACATGCCGTACGTCTACCCTATGCAAATGCTCGTCTGGCCACGCTCACACACGATTCAACTCAGGCGCAAGGGAGTACTTGTCTGCCCAGAAAGAACTCTTCCCACTGGAAGGTGGAATAGGTTCGATCCTAGAATTGATGGTAACCCAGTAAGCATGTAAGGATTTCTCTCATTCAATCTTTGAATGCTCATCAACATCTCAGAACTACCGCGATTGCTCAGCTGTTCTACAAACCTGTATGTCATAAAGCTAAAACTATGGCTGGGAGACTTCACCAACATGGTCCCGCTTCAGAAAAAAGGCGCAATCAAGACATTCACCGTCTGGCCACTCGGTAAGTCGAGTTTGATGCTTGTGCCCTAGATCTTCATTCTAACAAGTATTCGCAGCTATCGTGGACCTACATGCTAGTAAGACTTCGCATCGGTCCTAGATCTCGCTCATCTTTCTGTGATTCTCTGCAAGGCTTAAACTCGCTACCAGGATTCTATGGATCAAAAGTCAGGAGTCAAGAAGTCAGTGGATTCCGATCTGGCCTCAAAGAAGGCGGCAAGAGTGTCTTCTACGGATATGCCGATGCCTTCACGGGATTGGTCACCACCCCGAAGAGAGGATACAAGAAGGCCGTGAGTCTTTGGCGTATATACATGTTCGCAAGCCTAACATATTGCCCTCCGGAAATTCTGCTCTGCTAACCGGCTTTTGAAACATGAAGGGAGCAGCAGGGGCATTTGGCGGTATTATCACATCTCTGATAGACCTTCAACTGAAGCCCGCTTTTGGTTAGTCTCGCTGTCGATACGTCTGGTCGGACCTGTCACTGATGCCGTGTACCTCTGCAGGTCTCCTCGGTCTGGTAGCCCATCCTATCAAAGGCGCCTTCCTGTCATACGACCGATGGAAAAGGCAGGGAACTGATCCTCTGCGACCGAGTCGTCTACAGATGGGACAGGATGCGTTGGGCCAAAGTTCGGATACTGAGCGAAGGATCATCGTAGAAGCCTTCCAACAAGCGGTTCTGGTAACGGAACATAGGAAGACGAAGCTGCAGCAAGAAGCTCTGCTCGCCATGCAAGACACCAATATCGACAACGATGCTCTATCGGGAGGGAACACACTATCGGAATCAGGCTCAAGCCCATTCCCTCCGCCATATGGTAACAGCGATTTGCCCGGGATATATCGCGAGAAAGATTTGCCGCCAACGCCGTCGTTTAAGGAAGACGCCAAGACGGATTATTTCGTTTGAGTAAGGCTTTAATATTTACCAACGTACGGAAAGCCGTGCAATGCATGCGACTGATGTTACAGAGGTCTTTGAGCTGGTCTATATCTATATGCAGATTGTTGTATCCGATATCCATTCGGTGATTTTGTTGTCGTGCTATTAAGGTCAACCCGTGACCTTGCAAATCCGTTACTCCTCTCCTTTCCTGCTCATTTCTAATGCGATCCCCACTCTTTTGCCTTCCCTGATCCCGCTCTCATAGGCTCCATGAACACTGGCATAACGGTCTGGATGGGTGTGCTCTCCAGCAAAGCCCAAGGCTCCGTTCCAAGTCGGCACCGCGAATTCGGCAATGTCTAGCGGCGTGACAGGCAAACCGTCCTTCTCGTCGGCAGCGCTCGGGATATATGTGTACGAGTTGAAAGAAAACGGATCGGTTGACCATGAGGAGGCAACTGCGCTAAGCGGGTTCGGTATAGCGCTACTGTCTACCGAGTCTGGTGACAAGTAACGAATAAACAAGTCGTGCGCCCACCGCACGCATTCCTCTTGATTGGCGGATTCCATGGCGTGTCCGTAGTCTGCACCGAGGAACATTACGAGCTGAGCGGATCCGTCGATGGTAACGAAATTCTGTACCATCACTCCTTGCGGTGCCAGTGCTGCTCTCCCGTCGGGCGGGCATGGCGGCATCGTTTCTTCGACGCGACCCTCGCGCGGAAGGATAAAGAAGCTAGGCACAACGTAGACTTCAGATAGGACGCTTTAAGGGCCGAGGTGCGCAAGTCCTACCTGGTCGTCTTATCGCTTTCCTTCCACCAAGCCTTTTCATAGCGGATCGCGATCTTGCTCAAAAGCCCGTATCCGAGACTTCGTATAGCCCGCTGCTTGCGTGGTGGCAAAGAGGGCTTGAATGTCGGTGGCTGACGTTGGAGCACCCCGAGAGGAAGGGTACATATGACTCTACTGGCGGTGTATTCCCTAGTGGGACCCACTGTGCCATCTCCTGATGCTGACTTGGTTTTGATTGCGACACGGTCTGCAGAATGGCGAGATTAGCTTAGCGCAAGCGAGTTACGAAAACATTCTACCTACCCTCATCCGAATACCACTCAATGCTTTCAACCTTCTCTCCTAACACTATCTCTCCTTTCGCTGCGTCCCTGGTCACGAGTCCAGCGATATGATCGACGACTTGATGATATCTGCCGCCTGTGACCATTCCGTCGGGACCGACAGTATCCCGTTCAAAGCCCCACCATTTCAGGGCCACGTCTTCTAGGGCGGCTCCTGTCCATCCCGAGAAAGACCTGCCGAGGGCTTTGGCCTTCCACCGGAGGTTCGTCTTTGAAGTACTGTCTGAGCCGGTTTCGTATTCGGTCTTTACATCTAGGCCATCAAAAAGAGGCGAATCGGTCGCAAAAACGTACGATGCAAGGGAATCCGTTGGCGCCGGATCATGATCTTGCGCGTATGTCCTAGAGGCGTCAAAGAAGGTATGCGAGACCTGAACTCACGGTCAGACATTTGACATCGGACGTCTGTGCGAAAATACTAACGTTGAAACCTAGGCGATTTGCCAAATCCTCATTCATGGGTCCATCAGCGTCCAATATTCTGATTTCTCCTTCGGGTGATGTATAGTGTATTGTCTGTCAGTTCGAGACGAAATAGATCAGATTATGTTTCCGCCGGGAGAGAGCCGCCCATACCATGGCTAGTTCTTGCGTCAAGTCATATATGGGATTGTCATACTTGCCGTGTACGAAGCTATAGTCCAAGCATGAATGTCTTTTCGCAAAGCAAATCAGGAAACAAAACATACCTTGCACCCATATCCACTCGGAAATGTTTTCCCGATGCATCTTCCGATCCGATGACCCTCGAATCAATCCTACCTCCGATCCTTTCCCTCGCTTCCAGAACCAGAACCTTGTTACCCCGCTTCACCAATTCAGCTGCAGCAGCCAAGCCCGAAATGCCGGCTCCAAGAACGATGACATCTGCGTCGAGGCCGGATTGCGACGAGGCCAATATGCTTGAAGAGGAGGTTGAGGTGAGCGATCCTTGCTCCCGAGCTAGACCGAGGGCGTCTGCAGCCGATGTTGACATTGCGTTGGCTCCAGCGACGGCAGCTTGACCGGCTGAGACCAAAATCTCTTTCCCCTTGGCTGCAGTGCTCTTTGAAGATTCGGCCATGGCGATGGCGCGCTGTAAATGTGATGTGCTGAGCCTGACGACGGTACGCTTGCAGAGGATGTCGGACGGCCTCGCACTGCGTCCAGACTGATTTTGAAGTCTGCTGATTCGTGTGCAGGTTTGCGGTATCGGAGACACACAGTGCCGCCAAATATTGAAGCTGTGCATGCAGCGACAGTGACCGTTCTGAATCCTCCTTTAACTCCCCTGTCGGTGACACTCCGACCGCAAGCTAGGCTAGAGCCAGAAGCGTCGAACGTCATCATAGAACGCTCGCATTCTTCCGTTCGATCGTTCGACGTTCTGAAATTTCAGAAATCCTGGTCGGTCAACCGATTTAGCCGAAGCCGAGGGTCGGTCGCTTGGTCATGAGTCACGAAGTCGTTTCATCTTGGAATGTATCCTGTGACTCGAGTTCTGACAGCCATCCCTCGCTACCAGATGTGTTAATGGAGTCATGTGTACGGCCGACGAACGGCCTGCAAGTCTCTCAAGCGTGCAAGCGACGAAGCAGAGTAATGGGAAAACCCCACAACACATCAACCGAATAAGTCCGCCGCGTTTCAGGGGGCTGTTTACTTTGTGCCTTCATGTGCAACGCCGGCCCGCATACTTCGGAGGACCGGACTTGATCGTCCGATGAGTGCCTTTCATTTCGAATGGCTAGGCTTGGGAGGTATAGGGCAGCATGTGTGCTACGGCATTTGCAGCCGCTGCCTGCCATCGCGATCACCTATCGCTCAGTGCCGCATTGTACTCTTAGGGATTGCCATCATTCGACTTACATTATTATCACCGTCATACACACGTTCTGTCTTCTACATCAACCCACCTGCCTCGAGCGTCAACGAACCAGTCCTCGGACATCACCTTCTCCATCTTAACGCACCGCCCCTTTCAGCATGTCCGACGTTCTCACACCACAGGAGATGGCTTTCGCATGCGGAGGTTGCGAGACTCCCTTATTCCAATCCAAAGACATCATTACCACCGTGAGCTCATGATGATCAGGCATCATGTCCTCGACTTTGATTGACTGATCATTCCGTCATCATAGATCCTGAGCGGTGCCATGGGCAAGAGCCTTCTCGTACGCAATCCGTCAGTCTGTTATTCCTCTTCCACACGACATCTGGCTCACGTTACTCCTATTACCCGCAGCAGGACCAACATCGGATTCTCGTCAGGTGAAAAAGAGATCAGATTGACGACAGGTATGCATCGCACGAGGGATATTGAATGCCTGACGTGTCATAAGCCGCTCGGATGGTACTATGTAAGTGCTCGGATTTACCCTGGAAGTTGTTGGGTTCTCCTACGTCTTTGGCGATATCCAACTGATTGCTGTGATCACACAGGTCAAGGCTTACGAGGCCGACCAAAAGTTCAAGGAGGGAGCGTACCTGATTGAAAAGGCACTCCTCGTACCAGTTAAGCCGCAGGCGGCGCCATCCGTCTTCAACTTCTTGTGGAAGCAGTAGAGGATTCTCGACAAGGGCTCAATCAGGGATTCAATGTCATCGTACACCGGAAGATCGCATCATCGCATTCGAGCTGGGAATACAGGTTGCCGGTCTCTTCGGGGAGGCAATCGCTGGCGGAACCTGCATCGGAACTACAAAATGAACAACGGCATGAGTCTGCATCTGGTTTCAACATTGGAGCCTGCCTTGCTATCGGATTCAGATACGTGTCAAGGATTGCGCGCGATTTCGGGGTGGGCATGTTTCGATAACGACTGTAACAGAATATAACAGGATTAGCATATTGTATTGTATCATGGCATGTCAATTGCGTAACTCGGACTGCAGCTTGTGTGCGACGCGTCGACTCTTTATAAACCAGATACGCGAATTATTAAGCTTTACAACGTGAGAGATATACAGGCAGTCGTCAGATGAGACCGATAATGATTGATGTTCAAGTCGGAGCGGCTTTGAACAATCAATGGGAAAAAGGTAGAGCGAAGCGAAGTAACGGCGAATAAAACCTAATGCGATACATCCAGATTATCGCAGATGGTGAAATAGTCTCAAGCGATCCTGCTAGCCAGACATTCTACCTTCTCACGCTCTTCTTGGCCACCGGACGTTTCTTTTGTACAGGTGGCGGCGAATCTTCCTCCTCATCCTCTTCTGCGCCATCCCGAGCGGTCCGGGCTGATTCGACGTCATTTGACTTGTAGGCGCGAGACTGGTTGCCGTTCGCCATGTTTGTTGTCTGATTGTTGTTCAGAGTCTCATCCAGCGGCAGGTCCTCTTCAGCCTTGATTCTTCTGGCTTGAGAAAAGCAGAGGTGCACCTCCTTCTGGCACACATTGCTGAACCCGTATTGATTGCCTATCGAAATGAGGGTGAGAATCGTAGCAAGAAGACTTTGAATCTATTTACCTCGGGGAATGAGGAAGGCGCCGCCTTCCGACATCAGAAATCGTGTCCGATGTATTGTGACTTCGACACATCCTTGTTGCACGAAGAAGACCTACATCATAACGTAGGTACTTCAGTAATTTGACCGAAAGTGCTTGCTCAAGGACTTACATAGGCGTTGTCTCTAGAGTTTTTGGGCGCCTTGCAACCACCGACTTCGATGCGCAGGATACCAGCAGCAAAGAATTCGTCTTCACCGAATATCTTCTGATAGGTAAAAGTCGCGTTCGGGATCTCTTTCGGTCGAACCATCGCTGACGTGTTGGCGACACCTGCGATATCCAGTTGACTCAGCCATCCAGGATCAGAGTAATTCGCTCTAGTTTCGACTCACGTCGCATGACTTCCTCTCCTGTTGTATAATCCATCACCATGCCTCCCGGCTCTGTACCTTCATCCCATCCGGTCACATCGTCCGCTTCCAGCTCCGACCCTTCATTTTCATCAGTACCCCGGCGGCGTAGTTTCGTCTTCTTCTTCACTGGTGGCTCCGCGGTGCCGCTCCTTGCCCTTTTTGCGGCAGCTTTCCGCTTGGCTGCCAGCGGAGTTGCTTTTTCTTCCGGGATGGTGAGCCATTCTGCGGTGATGAATGCAGGTCCAACCTCGCCGTTAACGATCTGACGCTTGATTACGGGCTTCTCCCCTCGCCACCAGTCAAGCGGCTTGTGTCGTTCTCTGGCTGTCCGCAGGTAAGATACTCCTCCCTCATCAGCGGCTACCAAGGAGTTGTCAGACGTCGGTGCTTGACCGCTCGTGTCACACTTTGCTTACGCTCATGAACTGCCTCTCGCTGGACTTTGGCAGACCTGTTACGCTTCCTCGCCTGTGCCGAGTTGTCACTCGCGTCGTCGTCTTCGTCATCAGGATCTTTTCTACTAGGTCGTCCCTTGCGCTTGTTGGTTGCATCCGTGAGAGGTTTGCGTTTTGCAGCGGCCGCGCTCTTGGCATCTGCTTTCCCTTTTCCCTTTTTCGCTTTAGGTCTTGGTGCCGGGGCTTCCTCCTCTTCCTCCTCCGCATCGTCTTCTTCCTGTTGCATCGGCTCAGGGTCTGTACCATGATGAACATCTGCCTGATCCTCCTCATCTGCTGGCAGAATAGTGTTGTTGCCAGGAGAGCTCATGGCCTGGCTGGGTTGACGCGCGTTAATCTGATCGATTCGTTTACTTGGAGCGACTGGAGACGACATTTCCGGTTGTTCTATCAGGGACTCGTCAATCTGGTCGTCGTACTGTACGTCCATTTCTTGATCATCGCTTGCCGCATCATCTCCAGTCGTAGACGGTGCAGCGATACTGTATCGACTCGCCTTCGACAAGCCTGCACTACCTGCTCTATGCCTGTTGTTGTGAAGCGCGTTTCGAGACGCCTCCACGCCGACTGGTGAACCCTCTTCTTCGGATGCTCTTGGTGTATCCTGGGTTCCTGGACGGGGCGACCTTCTCTGCGTCGTTTCCGTCGAGCGTGCAGGCGGTGAGTCAGGTCGGGCGGTACTGATATCAGGTTCGTCGAGTAGGCCGTTGGTCAAGCCAGGGCTTCGCTGGGATAGACCCATACGATGACTCGGAGCACCCAACAAGGCAGCGCCAGTAGAGAGTAGGCGACCATGGGATCGTTGCGTGGAGGCGAGAGCCGCAGGATAGACGTCCTCTTCCTGCTCTTGCAGTTGACTTAACGAAAAGGTTTGTCCAGGAGAGGTTGAATGTGGAGGTCCTACAAGCAAGACGTATGAGTATCTCAACCATCAAAAGTTCCGCTTTACCCACTATGACGTTTTGACCTGACGAACGCTAGGTTTACGGGGTCAGTCGATATTGCGTTGTTTGTTGGTCTAGCCGACTCACATCTGCTGGGCGTAACGATGTCCATCGATCGAGATCCGGTGTCATCTCCGAAATTCACATCTACGTCCTGATCGATAAATCCCGTCACATCCCCAGCTTCCTGACCCTGAGCGTGGTCTCCATCTTCGTCATCATCAACCATCCCTGACATGACCGATAACCGCCCCTTCCCTGCTGCTGATCTTCGGCTGGCTTGCAGATTCATCCTGATAGAAGAAGCAGCTATCGTTGAGGTAACTGTCCGTCTTGTATCGCCTTCTGTCACGGCTGATGTCGCTCCGCTTCGTGTGCTCTCGTCGCGCTCGGGTGAGTCGAAGAAGGCATCGATGTCCTCGAATCCCTGTGGATCCCGCGGAATGTGGTCCGGCATCGGACGCCCTGTCCGGCTAATCAACGCAAAACATCGCTGTAAGCATAATCTGTGGTAGCGCTCTATCGTCCTGATCTTTACCTTCCGACATTCTTGGGGTCATGGTTGAAAGGTATGTATTTCTTCTGAGCGCCTCCCCTCGATGGCGTAGTCGCTACCCCTGTGGACATATTGACGATGATTGTAATCCGGTATTCAATCGACGCCCCGCATCAGTCCGGAATCCTGCGAAGAATGCAGTGTTCCCGCTGGCGTTTTCGAATCCGAGCTCCCGTGCTCCCCGTCTTCGCTATGCCGACGTATGTCCCCGGTTCAGCGTGTCAGAAGGCTATCTGTGCGCGATGCAGATGTCCAAAGCGAAGACGTCAATACCGTCACCGACAAGTCTCACTGTGATCTTTGTTATTGTTTTGGAAGTGGAATGCTGATCTCATCACGCTAGCGCACATTTGGCGCTTTCTCACGCTTCGCATTCAAGGCACCGCGCTTACAGCATATCTGCATCATCTCACAAGCGGTCCGTTGCAGTAGTAAGGCCAAGTGCGAAAGCCAAAGTCATGAGGCTTCCCTGCTCACAGTCAGGTCGCCCACAGGTCGTGCTAGCTCCCTGAAGTGACGCTACCGCTTAAGAACTCTCCCTAGCATGGCGTCGTACACACATTCCTCGATGATCAACTCGTTTTCAGATTGAAGCCTCTGAGCCAATAAAACCCGGAAGACTACGTAGGATCGTGACCCAGCATTTGACACCATTGTATCCCAGCGAGTCCCTTTCGCTCAATGTCTTGTGAGAGCGAATCAATATAACGGGTCAGGAGTGTTCCGGGCTGTCTGACAATGGTTCAGCAAAGGACTGTACATCCGCCACCGAAAGTGATCGACATCCGACCTGAGACAGTGTGTATGTCATTTCAATTGCGCATCAGCAATATTTCTCGCAGTTGAAGCAGTCGGATGCCAGTCCCGACGTCTCCTACTTCGTCGTCACTCCGCATCCATTACGTCCGACACGCACATCGTATACCCATAATACGTTCCCAGTAGAACCTCGTTCAAAATGTCCTCCTTCCGTCACGCATTGCAAACCGCCACGAACGCCTCCAGGATGGGCGCTCGACGCCTGCACGCTTCAGCTCGTGCTCTCGAATACTACCCAGCCGTCGACGCCAAGGTAAGTCTGTAAGGCTACATTCTTTCACCCCAGGTACTGACCTGACTGTGTTATAACATTACCGCAGACATTTACCAAGCAAGTCGAAAATGGCTCAGGCATTGTGCTCGTGGACTTTTACGCGACGTAAGTGAGGTGCAGACACTCGGGTTGAATACTTAGTTCATTGACGTTCAATGCTTACTATAGCTGGTGTAACCCATGCAAGATGCTCACACCGATCCTCAAGAAGGTGGCTGAGCAGAAGAATGTCGAGTAGGTATCTCCCTTTAACTGAGCACGTCCATCCTGCTTATCGATCCTCTCAGTCTCGTTACCGTAGACGTAGACGAGAACAGCGAAATTGCCGCAAAGTACCAGGTATGGAGCGATGACGATCTCGTATAGATATCGACATTGACATACGGCTGCAGATTCGCGCGATGCCGACCGTAATAGCATTCAAGGATGGCGAGCAAGTGAATCAGTTCAGTAAGTGGTATTCGCTACCTAGATATTCAGACCTTATCGATGATCTCGTCCGCCGTTTCATAGTGGGAGCTCTTCCAGAACCTCACGTCAAGAAGTTTGTCGAGGGATTGTAATTCTTGCACTTGCAAATGCACTGCTTACGCTATCAATACATGTGAACAAACAACAGAGCGCAACCCTATTGGAAAGGGAGGATGGCGAGCAATCGGAGTTACAGCGCGTGGACATGAGGTACACAGCGCAGATCCCACAAATCCTATCCGAATTGGTCAGGATGAGCGGAATCTCTTCTGCTTCTTGGGTGTTCTTTCGACCTTGCTGTTTTGAGAGTGGGTAGCCCCTACGAAATGCAAGAAAACTGGCCAGTAAAGCACTTGCTTCACATTGGCGATCGTCCGTACAATGTCACAGTCGAGGATAGCGGTCGGTAATTCGCCTCTCCTCGCAATATACCTCAACAGATCGTGAATGGCGAAATTGGCCAAAGGAGGGAGGGTATCGGATGTAGCATCGTTAGAAGCGTGAATCGGCGGCATGTCGCGTAGATTTTACGGGGTCCGAGAACGATGTGTGACGATTTCGGCAGCCCGTTATGTTTGCAGGTTCGACTGGCTGTGATGTTGGGGTCTTGGTTTCGAGGAACGGGGAGGCAGAACGACTCTAGCAGGACTACCATAGATGCGTGTCCTGAGGCCACCTATATAAGTATGCATCGGTCGCGCACCGAATTCAACTCGTCGAAGAGCTACCTTTGACGGAGAAAAGGCCCATCGCTTAGACCTCACGACTGCTGCAAGTCGTCCTTTCGGTCAATGAGAAGAGCTTCAATGCATATATTCCATAGTGTTGTGAAACAACAATGGTTAAATGTCCTTGTATCTTCCTGGCAGGCGGACATGCATCCTTCTGTGCTCTGTACATCCTGAATGGTAACCGCTCAGAAACGCATCGGACCCGAATCTCCTACAACCTATACTTCTCCAGCGAACTCTTAACCAGGTCTATAACGCATGTGTTGTCAAGAGGAACGTATTGCGCTGTGATCAACTTGATAGCTTCCTGAGCGACAATGCCGCCAATAAAAGCGGACGTCGTAGGCAGACAACCGAACCCGCCGCGCATACTGTTGGTTGCTAAGGATGAGTAAAGACATCGAGCGCACGACGATATCACTTACATTTCGCGGCTCGCTTTCTGCAGCAGATCGTTGTCATCGGCAGAGCACCCGACTTCTGTCAGAATTTCAGGCACGACCGCCTGCAAGACATTCTGCCTATCCTCCTCGGAAAGCGGCCAATGATGATTCTTCAGGTAAAATCGCTCGCAGACTCGGAATGCAAGATAATAGTTCATGTGCATGTTGTCGGACAAACCGCCAGCTGTTCAAAAGGTATCAGCTAATGACCTGGTTCCCGAGCAGGCATTCATGTACTAACCGATCAAATCCTTCTGAAAATCTGTCTCGCTTTCATCTCGCAAGCTTCTGCCGTCGATGCACAGAAGCCAGTGACAGTTCTTGACAAAATTGTTGACCTCTTCCCGCTCAATAGCGTCTGCATCCAAACCAACAGACTGCAAAGTCGCCTCGAGGCATTGTGAAAACAGCCGCAGGTCTTCGATCGCCTTATCTTTATAGAGGCCTTGTAGATGAACATAGTCTTTTGTGGACGCTTTCATATCAGGTAATGTTGCTGAGATAGGGAGAAGTCCCTCCGATTCCGGTAGCGAGGTGTACTTTTGTAAGGCATGAACGAGAAGCCAGAAGTTTCTCGACTTTGATGGAATAAGTTATGGCGGATTAGCGGGACATTATGATGCGGCAATATAACTTACTGAAGACGATATATCCTTGCACTGGGGAGAATCGAATAGAGCTTTGATCGAGACAGGGATCTGGAAAGATGGTTAAGGTCAGCGAAAAAGCATCAGCGTAGTGTGTCCTTGCTCACTTCGGAAGTCTGGGTGACCTTGAAAGCCTGTTGTTCTGCTTCTTCGAAATTTTCTTCATCCAAGGCGCGTCGATCAGACATCAGAGTTTCTTTGAATGCATCCAGGTTGTCGTAGGTGATTTGCGCATGTCCAGCGGCCTGATGCGACATATGCTGAGCGGAATACCAAAGCCCTCCATATCGATTATCGGCTTACCTTAAACCGCTCCAGCGCTCTGACCAGGAGTACCGCATACGGAACGTGACTGTGTTCCATCGAGTCCATCGATTCCATATCAAGGCTCTTCGCATACTCTGACAACGCTTGGAACGGCCGATCTAGCCGGAGGGTAAAGGCGGCCTCTGTATGCGTATCTACGACTGCACACAACCCCGTGAGCGTTATCTCTCATGATGAATTCAGCAGACTTACTACAATGTTGCCTGTACTGGAGCCGTATCTTTCCAACGAATCCTGAATTGCGGACAACGATGAGGGGGATATCAGGATTCATAGACTCGTTGTTGGAAGCTGTTTTGCGTCCCCTCATCACGTAAGTAGATGTCCAAATTCTCCGCGGAGGATAAGGCAGCTCACCAGACCACAACAAGTCAGACAACGCGAGATCGAAGTCAGGCGGGGAATTGACGGAAAGAATCATGGTGAACGAAAGGAAGAACTCTGGCTCCTCTTTCAGCAGTCGCGTTGGATTCTGCGTGAACGCTTTCAGCAAACGATAATTTCCCCTTGCCTTAAACTCTTACCGCTTGTCGACTGCAGCCTTCCACACTCGGATTCAATTCCTTCAACAGCCTGTAAAACAGGGTAAGTCTCCTATCCGGAAATGGCCTCACAAGTGAATGGATTTCACCTGGTTGTCTCCTCCGCGATCGACAACCCCATAGAGTCGGGTACCAAGAAGAAGTTTGTAGCAATATCCGGCGGCTGCGCGTCCGCATGCGATATGATGGTGAAATGCGAAATACCTATTCAAGGCACATGCGAGTCAGCCATGTCCGCCTTTATGAGCCCGCTCTACGAATAATGCTACCCACCAGGCAGCACCAGATTTTTCAGAGACTGGCAGCCCGTCGCGTCTGCTCCAATTAAGAGGATCCTGGCCTGCTCCAAACTCTTTTGTCCAGCGGAAGCCCATAGCCTTTGGGATAATCTCTATCAGCTTACGGTTTATAGAATGCAAAGGCGAGCATACCGTAGCTGACGATCGTAACGTCGAGTCTTTTCGTCTGGACGATACCTGTACGTAGTTCAGTATGACAGCTTAGCGCAACCGTTCTGGCATCATGGCAGCATAGTCTGTGTGAAATGATTCCAAACTCACGATGGGATCGGTTCGATACCAGTGGTCGCTTCAGTAAGGGTCACGGATTCCATCGCGGCAAAGGAGCTTTCTGCCGAGGAATCTGCTGGAGGGGATGCTAGTAAACTGAATATCGGAAGGAGAACAGTCTTAAGGTGGCTGCTGTTACGCATCATCAACGACCGTTTAGCAATCGGGTTTCAGGATACTCTAGCTTTAGCTTCCGCGGTTACTAAAGCGTGACGAATTCAAGGCTGCCAGAAACGTAAACAGTTAGTTTATGACGCCCGCATTGCAGCATATCTAATCACGATATCCGACTTGACCAAGGCTTATACAAAGGGTGAACGTCTTTGCAAGGTCCTTCATCTGTCACGCCATCAATTCGGCAACCATCCAGTGATTCTCTAGTACCAAAATGCCCTCTTCAACTGGAATCATCAGCTTGGAGAGCATTCCAACATGGTACGACCATTATCACAAGGGAACGTCTGTCAAGCAGGAGGACTCAGAGTACTCCTTCGACGAGAGACTCAACAAGAAAGTAGCTCTCATAGTTGGTACGCCTCATCTTGGCGCAATATAGAGTCTCGTTCTGGCTCACACTGCTAACGTTTAGGTGACATTACAAAGCTACAGGTTCGTGTGGCCTCTTACTCTGAATAACAACAAGATACTGAATGGCTGTCGCCAGGTCGACATGATCGTCAACGCTGCAAATAACAGTCTGTTAGGTGGAGGCGGAGTGGATGGCGCTATACATCGCGCTGCGGGGCCGGAGTTACTGAAGGAATGCAGAACACTGAATGGATGTGATACTGGTGATGCCAAGGTCACCAAAGGTTACAAGGTGAGAGATGATAGGCGGTGCTTGTCCTAAGTCGAAGCTGACATCGAGATGGACGCAATGTGAATCGTTTCGCTGGCCGTCAGCTTCCAGCAAAATTCGTTGCGCATACTGTTGGACCGATCTATAACAGCAGTCGAGCGGGTGACTGCGCCGACAAGCTGGAGTCCTGTTATATAAAATGCATGGAAGCCCTGGTCAAGCAAGGAGGAAAGAGTATTGCATTCCCGAGCATCAGTTGCGGAGTGTGTGAGTATCTCTTGTTCAGACTATGGTCGTCTTCGCTAACTCCAGTCGCCCAGACGGATACCCGATTCAAGATGCAACGGAGATTGCGCTTGAGACTATCCGTTCAATCCTAGAAAAGCCAGAGTATGACGAAGTAAGTGGAATGCAGAAGGGTCACGTCTTTCGGTTCTAATGCTTCGTACTGTCATCATAGGTCGAGAAAGTCGTCTTCTGCCAGTTCAGCGAAGGAGCACAAAAGACATACGAGAAGATTATGCCGCACTTCTTTCCGACGAAACCATCTTCTGGCGAGGCAAAGGCTATGGCGGAAGGAGATGAAAGCATCGCCGAGGATGACGAGGAAGAGGACGATTCGAAGGCGCAGCAGTAGATCTATTGGTGACTTGTGCCGCGCATGAGTTTCATATATGCAGGAGAAGCAGTTTCCTATACAAGATATAACGATGATAATACATGGACAATAACCAAAATGCCGATACAGATCTCGACTCAGAAATACAGCCTGACCGCGGTGCCATTCGCAGTCTCCTGAGGACAATACGGACACTTGACAGATCTCCGGCTGTTTCAAGCGGCGTCAGAGATGTGTCAGTCATACATACTAAAAGTGCTCACCCGTGTTTGCTGAGTTTCGTCAGACTGTCCTGCGCTATTACGTGTCCGCAAACAAGCATCTTTGGCGGATTCGCATCGGTCGCCTGTTCTTTGGAGACAGGACACGCAAAGACGGAATGATACCGTTTGCTTAACGGTAGCGGAAGAGATATCTAGATTCAGCGGCCAAGATAATGTTGTCAGCGCAAGGCCTCAAGTCCGTCATGCACCTCGCCTCACCGGTAATTCGTCCCAAGTGCGCACATCGCCGATCCGGTCCTTGAGCATAGTCCTGGCTTTGTCGATCTTGATCAAAGAACCATTCGAGCCTAGCTCGACCAGCACGTCAAGTGGGTCCTCCTTGGGCCATCCATGCAGCCTGCAGAATTCGATCTTGAAGTAGGGTATCAAGGCCGGGGCTTCCAGTTGCGGGGACAGCAAGTCGGCATAGTTATTGTCAGCCCACGTGTCTGGAGCGTACACGATAGCACCCAGAAGATGGAAGATCTCGTCCGAGTGGAACGGCAAATAAGGGAATAGATGGTCTCGAGCATATTGCAAGGCGGCAGGTATCTCCTGCTTGATGGGGTCATTTGGATCGACGATACTCATAACTGGTGGCGGCGGATCGCGCAGCAGATGGATGAAGCGAGCGCGATGAAGGTAGAATGGCAGGGCGGATGGGTGTGGGCCCGAAGATAGATAAGCGTGGTGTTTGCTCGTCCACCTGAGAATCAGAAGCGAGTTTGAGTCCCAGTCGGCGCGGCATGCTTGAAGAGCGAACTCACTGAAGTGCGGATTCAACATTTCCGCTTGCCAAGTCTGCCATGGTCTTGTGCAATTGTTCACTCAGTTGCACAGTACGTTCATCCAGCTCCACTTTCATATCCTGAAGAGCAGTTGTTGTTAGATGCATTCCGGTCGATGTGGCGGGGAGACCTACCTGTTGGAGCAGCCGCGCAGAGTCAAAGGCCCCTCGTCTAATCATACTCGTCAGAATGATTTCATTCATGGCCTTTCGCGCCTCATCATTGGAGAATAGTGGAGTCGGATTGTCATAGGTCTTTGATATTTCCAGTAGCTTGGAGTCGAAGTTCTGTAAATCGCAAATGCAGGAGGGGATTCAGTATACAGCCGCAAGGCGGCTATCGGCGTGCGCACCTTATCGATCGCCTTTCCAACCTTCGAGAGTCCCGCATACCACTCTTTCAGACCTTTGTCGACCTCTGCCCTCCGCTTGTCCGTTTCGCTAGCCAAGTTCTTTGCTAACAGAGGTAACGGGATATCGCCCTGTTCAACCTCGCGCTGCGCCTGCTCCAAGGCTTCCTCGAGAGCCGTAAGGGTGTCAATCAGAGCCGCTGCGCCCGACGACTTGCTCGCCTTTGTGCTTCTCAATGCTCCGCTCTGAGCGAGCTTCTCGAGCTTGTCCAATTCGGCCAATATTTCCTGACTTGATGTAGTCGCCATGACAGGCGGGAAGCGGTAGCTGACCTAGTCTCTGCGGTTGGACAAATAGAAGATAGATTGGTGTGATAGACGTTGAATCGAATGCAGAAACACTTGTAAGTGACCCTTCGCTGTATCAGAGTCGGATAGCGGTCGTCGTCAGCTCTCGACCCCTTGACACCGGATCTACCACTTCGAAGTTGTCTCACCGTCTATGGAACGAACGGCGATTACTTGTGCCGCGATCGCGCGTAATAGCGTAAATGGTGACGCTTTCCAGCTGGAAGACCCAAGCACTTTCTCGACCTTCTTGTACCAATTGAGACTGCCGGGACTTAGCCGAGAACTAAGATGCCTGCATGCCCAAAATGAGGGTACATCAAATGGCCCGGGTAGCTGCCCGACTGCAAATGGTGCAACTGGCATGCGAATTGGTGAGCGCGCGTGAGAGAACCGCCTTGGGCACTATCATGAAACCACAATTGATATGCAGTCGTGCAAGCGTGAGGGCCATCTTCACACAGCGGGTTCTCCTAAAATAGACTTTCATGACAACGCTATGCCAAGTTTCCCCTGAGATGGAACGGTCAGGACAGCCTGATGATGCTGATGAAGGGGCAGTGAAGGGCAAGCAGAATTACCATCCCATCCCTATGTATATTCGCGCTTTCGTGGATATCGATCGCGCGGAGACCCGATGTCTCATATCGCCAGCTATATCCCAATCCACCTATCTCGCTGAAGCAGCTGCTGAAGCCATCCTTGATAGCAGCGCGACAGCTGACCTACCTTACCCTTGAAGTCCTCCAGCTTGGGAACCGACACTCGACATTGCGGTATTCCCTAATATCCTTTCGGTCTAATACTCACGAGCTCAATCCACGAATCCAGGCCGACAGCATGGATCGGTGAGTATACTGTCTCGTAGGGTAGCCGTGACCACAACTGACTTTCGCTCCCGCGCACATAGCCTCGATACAGACGACCTCGAGGTGCTCATCCTGAACGCTTTGGCCGAGAATTACGCGGCAGCACCTCTTGATGCTGAAAAAGAAGCGAAGTCAAACGTGATTGTCCATGGTCTGCCCCAAGCATTGGCATCTGACGATGACAACCGGGAGTCATGGGTGAGCTGAGGGATATCGGCTCAGCCTGTTGCGTGTCTGACACTACCCTTATTGACAGGATGAGAGCGAAGTCAATCATGTATTGTCGTTCTGCCGGTACATCCAATCTTTGCCCGTCTCTTCGGACCGCCTTCCTCCGACTCTGAGTACACTGCAGCCGCTGGTGCATGGGTTATGGAACGGCTTGCGTCCGAGTGACGCGTCTGGTAGTACTGGAAGAATGGGTCAGTTTCCTAGATCCAGCTTAGTCTACAATGTCTTATCAAAGCGTCTTCCCGTTTTCTCTCATAGTCAATTTCAAGCAGGTCTCAGAAATGACTTCAGTACTGCTCCAAGCCCTATTTCATATCGGCAACGCAACTCCTGATGTATCCGGGCATACAATCGACGTATTGGAGGATTTCCTTCATGCTCTGGCTGAAAATTTGACAAGCAAGGACGAGAGCGTCTTGGGTAAGTACGGCTCGCCATAACATAGAATGCCAGCTCATCGGATTCGCGTAAAACACAGCGACGGCATTGACAATCTTGACCGCCTCTCATGAGCACATACTGAGCTTTCCCATAGCTCTGCAATCGAGCTCACAGGTGTCTCGTCTTGCCTCCGCTATCCGCCAGCTGGCATCAGAACAAGTCATCCAGAATCTAGAAGCCGTCAACTCAAACCCCTCACCCATCTCTTCGCCCGCATCCACGTCTGACAGAGGTGGCGCCATCAATCTTCGTCTCGAACAGAGCATGGATTCAGAGCTCGGAGCCGATGGAGGGGCGCAACATATGGCATCCTATCGTCGCCGATCTTCTGCTCTTCCGTCGCATTTCCATGAGCAAATTGCGATTCTACGAAGATTCTCTGGGATGGATTTGGTTCTGCTGGCACTTGACATGCAAGGAGCTATTCTGAGCCAATCTTTGGCTAGTATCCAGCGGACAGCCACGCACGGTCCGTCATTGGCAAAGACCGATCAACGAGAGGAGCATTTCGCCTCGAACGCCAGTTGGCATAATCTTAACCAGAATCCAGTCCAAGAGATAGCAGCCCATTTGAAGCTGGGACGAAGCATGGAAGGGCACGTAGTCCTGCAGGACGTCGCTTCAGCCGCCGTCAGGTGGTGGGAAGAAATCATGCACGGCACTGGGATCGGTCTAGGAGTAGGCATAGCCCGCCGATTTGGCGAAAGAGGTCACGGTTCATTCGGAGGTGGTCTTGACTATGGGGAGAACGCCGTTATGATTGCAATTCTGGTAAGTCATATGATCCGATACCGTCTCCTACCGCCATTGATTTGCCTTTCACAGAAACTTCTGACCTTAGCATCACTGCATGCCGAGCAGGTCGATGAAGCGCACATCGCACGTCTTCGTTATCTTCTCAACGACACGGCATCTTCCATCCACACGGGCGTGCTGGAAATGACTCTGGCTTGCCTAGGTATCTTTGTACTCAAGTAAGTCCCGCTGTTTCGTTCAAGTTGAATCGCCATCGCTTACCGGCCACAGCTTCCCTTACCTTGCGACGCCGATGACCCCGATCATCCGGAAATTCGCGACAACGCCTCTACCGATGCTTGAATCGGAAATGGCGAGTCATGGGCTGGACATCTCCGAGGTTATCGCTGCGACAGCCCGCTGTCTATCCATCTGCGTCAAGGTGAGTGTCGCGTCGATGCGAAACCCAAGACGTATACTGAAAAGGGAAAAACAATGTACCAGACGGCACCCAACGATGACCTGATCAACTCAACGCTATACTCGCTGATGAATGCGATGCCGCACGCTCAGGACAGTTCAAACAAGAGCCTTCGAGGTAGCATAGTTGCATTCGCGGATTACGGTCGGGAAAAATCACCCGCTTTGCCAGTGGAATCGCGAAAATTCGCGGCCGCCAGTACCATAGGGCTTGTGTCAAGATTTGCACTGGAAATAGATAGACCAGAGGTAAGTTGTCTGCGGCATGCATTGTGTCAGGCCAGCTAAATCGCGACCGCTAGACGATACAAGTGACCATCTCCATGCTGCTGCAGCGTTTCCACGGTGCAGACCCTGTCACAGAACGCGCAGTCGTCAACGCTCTGGTGCCGTTGGTCTTCAAGGCCAACGATGATCTCCTATTAGAGGTGGTGCAAGCATTCACGGCTATCTCCCGTTCATCCAATCCGGAAGATCCTGGCAACTCATCTAACGCTGTTCTGGCCGGGTTGACATTCCTCGCACAGGGTCTCGGATCACGCCAAAAGGCGTGCTCGGCCTTCTTGGGGGAGCTATTCTCGCTCTTCACCGACAAAGGCTTGACTCTGCAGAATGCCTGGTCTTACTCGGGAGGACACAAGTCTTCTGGCAAAGGCGCCACCAATATGACGACAGACACTTTGGCAGAATTAGCTGCGTTATTGTTGCCCATCGATGCTATCATGGCTCACCCAGGTTGCAACCCTAGCCTGAACCCATCGCCAGATGTTGTAGGAACCTTCCGCGACATGTGGTTCCTCTGCGTTGTCTATGGGTTCACGCGGCCTAACAGCACGTACATCAACGACATCGGCCGGGCAGCCCTGCGGCGTATCGCTTCAAAAACCCCTGCGTTGATCTTGGAGAGGGATAAAGATTACGTCAATTCAGGCCTGGAGTATAACCCGGTGTTCCGGCGTGAATACGCCCACACTGTGAGTGCCTTCCCGATACACCATGAACGTTTCTAACCCATTCCCTGCCCAAGGTCTTGCCCAAACAGCGTGGCGCACTCGCTGAATTGATACCTAAGCGCGCGAATGAGATCAGAAACTTCTCGATGCCGCAGGTTACCCTCGTCCAGACGGTTCACGATCTCGAACTTTTGAGAACGACTAACGGCCGACCATCGGTAATCTTTGACTATTTCTGCAACGACAGCCTGAACGAAAGTCCCATGTCTTCCAGCTTGGAGGCTGTAGCCGACAAGGTGAACAATCACAGAACCTTTTTATGCGGAATACTAACTGGATTGATGTTGCGTTCCAGCTCATTCATGCGTATCTAGCAGGATTAGCGTCCCAAGTCCTCGATCATGACATGCCTGCTACCGTCTCCGAAGAGGTCCGAAAGATGATAGTCGCTACCACTCATCGATACGCCAAAGTCCGGCAAATCGCGGTGAAATACCTGAACGCAACTCTTACATCTTTCGCAGCCTTGATGTGCGACCGCAAGATCGTCTTTACCTTGTTGGAGGTCTTGACCTTGTTGCGAAGAAGTTGCGAAGACGAATTGGTTGACGAAGTGAGGTGGTCTGAGCGAGACTGGCATAGAGCGCTTACTCCGGAATACTTCAATCTCTAGTATTCTCTGGCGTACACTTATCGATCGGACAAGCTCGACCTCAGTATTCATCTCACCGACAACTTCGAGGTGAGAAATGCAGTAACAAGACAACTGTATGAACTCGCGTGTAAATGGCTGGACTTGGCCATTGCGAGGGCACCGATTGAAATGCAATCTATCTTGCAGGTGAGTACAGTTTCCTTGAGACAGTGATCCTCCTGACGACTTGAGCTTCAGCATTACCTCCGGGAATCGAGAGACACATTGCTGCTAGATCAGGTGGAAATGGGCGCCGGACTGGCTATGCAATATTCTAAGGCGATTTCTCGATCCGATCGTCAAGAATGTGAGCGCAAATATTTGCATCCAACCTGGAAACTCTCAGCTTACATGTCCCTTCAGCACTCATGCCTAGGATCGGCGGATGGGTATCGGACAGCGCAAACCTACTGGCCAGTCAATTTGCGGCAAAGAACTACTTCTCAGGAGAACTGTCCGGTGCTCGATGGGCGATGGAGCAAGGTGTGTAACAAGTCACAATCGATTGATCATGCTGACCAAACTTCAAGGCCTGGTTGATATCGGCAAAACTGCACCCAATTTCTCAAGCATTGTCGAGCTGACAGCCTTCCGGAAGCAAATGACGGATGCGTTACAGAATGTGCGCTTGGGAGGGCCATCAATGGGAACTTCTGCTCTACGAAGGTTACTGCTACGAGCGACAGCGGTCCTCATCAGCTCCCCGGTTGTGAGTGCCTTCAGCGAGAAGGTAAGGAGTCAGCCTTTTAGCTTAGACTGGAAAATACTCCCTAGATCGAACGAGACATCTTGCACTGCCTAGTCGCTCTTCCTCTACGAACCTTCACCGCCCTCGGCATCGCCGCTGGGGCCGACGCATGGACCTGGCTCGTTGCCGAACGACCGGATATCGAAGTCGCCCTATTGTCTGAAATAGTCGATGGATGGCTTTGGACGATCCAGGCCGGACGTGGATTATTCAGTGACTCCATGAAGTGAGCAACGCAAAGGACCTCGCTGGCCAGGTGATGATGGTCTGCATACATAGCTCTATAGGACCGTTCGAGAAACCTATCGAGTATTCTCCAACCGACAAGGCTATCTTGGATCACGATCTTGCGATGGCAAAGCGTATGCTGCAGCCACATACACTTCTCACTCAGGTCTTGTCCAGTCGCTTCCAAGCCGTCAAGTATCGGGATCGAGGAATCACCCTGGCTTTTTTCCGCCTTTTGACTCGCTCGTTCAGAGCACACAAACGAATGAGGTAAGCGTACTTGAGTCGTCTATGTGCATATCGTAGGTGACCTTTAGCATTGCAGCACACATCCTCTGGCACGCGAGGTTCGATTCTCCTTAGTTCTGCTCGGCTTCCAAGTCCTAGCGAGCAGTAATATGGAAGCCAGCCATGAACTTCGATTCCGCGACCACGTATTCCAGGCGGCACTATCGTGGTTCGCTGTGAAACCCCTGTAAGCCGATTTGGAGGTCTAAGCTCAACCTACTCACCCTCTCGTCAAGATGGAGTTTTGGCAGTAATCGCATTCAACTCGGCGCGGAAATCAGATTACTCGAAGAAGTCCTCTTGGCAATCGATCACGACCAGGTTCGGGGCGATCACTGTATCTCTGCACTGCCGCAGTCCGGAGGTGTTTCAGGATACCCGGGTAGGTTGTGTTTTATTCTGCACGCTGCGAGGACGACACTGACTTGCGCGCAGGTAATCGCACTCTAAGGGATTATATCATCCGAAACAAAGAACGGATTTATCTTCTCCAGACGTTGTTACAGAATGAGATTTTCCGTCTCCGTGTCTGGGCGAATGTAACAGCGAATCCCGCCAAAGAGATACCTGCAACTGTCAAGGCGGCATCGGAGGGCAATGTCAATGGAGTGAGTCCAAAGAAAACATTACATATGTCGCACAAAATTTGCAGATCTTGATCAGTTACACCATAAAACAGGACGTTGCGATAAGACTCGTTCGAAAAGCTTGGACGCTCGATCCAGCCATTGCCGTTCATATGGGTGAAAGGTTCAAGGTCCCCGTACTACAGACCGAAATCGCTCGACTGGTCAAGCTGTCTCCTAGGTCAGTGGTCGAAGTACCAGAAGCATTGCAATACCTGCTCGGCCTCGAATTACAACGAGACGCTTTGCCTGCTATCCGAGTGAGTGAATGAGATGTAAACATCCGCGGCAGGAACGCTTATTTCCCCTTTCGGGTGTAGTGGTTGCCTCTATGGGCTCCTGTCTCGCCAGTCACGGCCGTCACATATTTTCAGCCTCGATACGGCAATCATCCATTGGTATTGCAATATGCCATGCGTACATTGGAGCAATACCCCGTGGACTTGACCTTCTTCTTCGTTCCGCAAGTGGTGCAGGCACTCCGTTCCGATCGCACAGGTCAGTGAAGCTGTGATGCGTCTCAGACAGGGGTTGACCAAGAAGTGACGTTTTCATAGGTTATGTGGAACGCTTCATCTTTGAGACATCCAAGATTTCCCAATTATTCTGTCACCAAATCATTTGGAATATGAAAGCCAACTGTTACAGGGATGACGGTGGGGAGGTGGTGAGCGGACTTACCGGGGATCATAGGCATGTCTCACTAATACATGTTCCTCACAGGAGGACCCAATGAAACCCACACTTGACCGTATGGTAGATCTGGTGGTCTCTGCATTATCGGGCAAAGCCAAAGCCTTCTACGACCTCGAATTTGATTTCTTCAACGAAGTCACATCCATCTCTGGCAAACTCAAGCCATTCATCAAGAAGAGCAAGCCCGAGAAGAAGGTGGGTCCTTCGATTCCCCTCGGTCTGCTCAGGACGCGGACTTGTCACTTACTTCAACCGATAGGCCAAGATCGATGAAGAAATGGCGAAAATCGAGGTCAAGGTTGGTGTGTACCTGCCATCGAATCCAGATGGTGTTGTTGTGGACATCGACAAAAAGTCCGGGCGACCTCTGCAGAGTCACGCCAAGGTGGGTTTTCTGAACTGCAATCGAGGAGTGGCATTGACAGAATACAATTCAGGCTCCTTTCATGGCGACGTTCAAAGTCCGCAAAGAAAGGATTGAATATGGCGTAGAGGGCGTAGACGAGACCGCACAGCCCGCTGACGCTGCAACCGAAATTCAAGGCAAGAAAGTGGCATACGAGGTGTGGCAAGCGGCCATTTTTAAAGTTGGCGACGATTGCCGACAGGACGTGCTGGCTCTCCAAATTATTGCCATGTTCAAGAACGTTTTCATGAAGGCGGGGCTGGTTCTCTACTTGTTCCCTTACCGAGTCACGGCCACAGCACCTGGTGTAAGTCGCATATTATGTTAGCAGAAAGCGCAACCTCTGATCGCTTTTGATTGCGCAGTGCGGTGTCATCGATGTCGTGCCTAACGCTACGTCGCGAGACGAAATGGGTCGTGCCAAAATCAACAACCTTTACAGTTATTTCGTTGACAAATATGGCAGTCCAGACACTACTGCCTTCCAGAAAGCTCGACTGAATTTCATTCAGTCTATGGCTGCATACTCCGTGGCTTGCTATATTCTCCAGATCAAGGATAGGCACAACGGCAACATCATGATTGACGGTGATGGCCATATCGTGCACATCGGTAAGCCTATCTCAGGAGTGAACCAAATCAACCGGTTCTGAGTATTCCGCAGACTTTGGATTCTTGTTTGACATAGGCCCAGGAGGCGTAAAGTTTGAGCCCAACAGCTTCAAATTGAGTCACGAGATGGTTGTGCTGATGGGTGGAAGAGAAAGTCAGGGATACCGAATGTTCCAAGAACTTACAGTTAAGGCGTTCCTTGCGATTCGACCTTTCGCCGACCAGCTCGTCGACACCGTTCATCTCATGCTCGGCACCGCTTTACCATCTTTCAAGGGCGAGCCAACGATCAAAAGACTTCGGGATCGATTCCAGACACATCTGTCGGAACGGGCCGCTGCCGATTATATGATCGGAGTCATCCGAAATGCGCATGAGAACTACAGATCCACGGTTTATGACGGTTTCCAGAAGGCGCAGAATGGAATCCCTTACTAGGATAGACCTCAGAGACTTGGAATATGTAGCATCTCTATCGATGATCTAGCTTTTGTCGCGTGCCTCATGACGAGACTTGGTAGCCATTTCCGAGCTCCTTTGTCTAATTTCGTGCTCCAGGGTAGCTGAAGAAGTTAATCATAACAAGTCATAGCCTACGCAGATTCGCATTTAACGTTTGTACACTACGCTACTGTATACAACGGACCCATCAACAGCTGATGTAGAAGTGACCAAGGAAAGACAGGCTTCAGACACGCAAGAGGCTCGGATAGTCTTTGCGCTTTCAGAAGAGCTTCAGAACGGTCCTGCCAGCCAATTTGCCGGATGCCATCTCCTCATAGATGGCCGGAAGGTCGTCCAAGGGCCGAGTAACATAGTGGCACTTGACCTTGCCATTCTTCATGTTGGCAAGAACGAGAGCTGAGCAAGTGGATTCTGTCAGTATCGGGTCGCTTATAACACGGCTGATTCATACCTTCATGGGCGTCTTGCCTGTTACCAACGTAGGAACCCACCAACTTCCTCTCGCAAACAACGTGCCAGAAGACCTCGCTCTTCACAACTGCTCCAGCAGGCAAACCTACGGCGACGACAGTGCCACCAGGTCGGATGTAGTCCAATGCCTGTTCGTAACCGGAAGGACTGGCAGAGGTGACGATCGCAGCGTGCGGACCAAAGCCGTCCTCAGTTGCCTTCTTGATAGCAGACACAATGTCCTTTTCTTCCTTGAAGTCGATCCACGCTTCGGCGCCGAGGGACTCGCACAGTTTCTTCTTTTCGGATCCGGTCTATCGCGAATTCCAGTCAGTGTGCGGTAAAAGGATGATCGCTGAAAACTTACGTCGATAGCAATAACTCTGAGACCCATGAGGTTGGCATATTGAATGCAAAGATGTCCTAGGCCACCGCCAGCTCCGGCTGAAGTGCGGAGTATCAATATTGTAATCGGGTGCCGCAAAATTATCGTGAACTTACGAACGGCAACCCAGTTACCGGCCTTTGCGTTGGACTGCTTGAGGGCTTTGTAGACCGTGACACCGGCACAAAGGATAGGGGCAGCGTCATCCAGTTTCATTCCATCCGGGATCTTGCTGAGATGGTTTACGAAGGATACGGCGTATTGCTGGAAAGAGCCATCGACCTGCGGAGAGGATACCGTCAACGCCGACGCGAGTTTGCAGTAAGTTGCAACCTACGGTGAATCCAGACAACTTGGCTTCAGGGCACAGAGACTCGAGACCTTGTCGGCAGAACTCGCAGTGCATACACGCATCAGCAAGCCTTGCAGCCATACTAGTGTCAGTGAATATCATCGAGGAACATCGCATCACGACATACCACTTGATACCGACGGCATCGCCGATTTTCAAGTTGGTGTTCGAGTGCTCGCCGATAGCAACGATGTATCCGGCACCTTCGTGACCGCCACAAAGATGGTCTTTCGATTCAAGGGGCCAATCCTGCTTGGCAGCGTGCAAGTCGGTCTAATAGGAAATATGGATTTGTCAGGGTCTGACCTTACTGGAAAAGATTCGTGGACTTACGTGACAGACGCCCGAATACATGACCTTGACCAGAGCCTCCCCTGGCTTCAGATCCTTGGGCTGGACAACATCATACTCTTCGACTTTGACGTTGCTATCGGCTTGTTGAACGAAGGCGCCTCGGGCTCGTTTGGGGATCTGCTCGTTGGTGTTAGACATCGTGGTAGGAGTGGAATGGACAGATATGATGAGTTGAGAGTGAATGGGTCTTGAGCTACGGCAAGTATATCGGGAGGGCAGACTCGAGTACCCTTTATATACCTCTGGGTATGTCAGGAACCCTGTCATCCAGTAATGTTCACCCTGTCAGCACTTCGTCACGGACGCACGAGTCTGCTACCTAGCCCGAGGTCCGGACCGAACCTCTTCGGAAGATGTAGGGACCCCGCATGCAATTCGTCAGATGATCGCTCAACGAGTGATTGCACAACGATCGGCCGCTGCGGCGTGAGAGAATGCGCCCAGAGTGCACGTACCTGACGTCCGCTCGACCTGAGAGCTCACCTGAGGGACTTGCTTAGTACCTATGAGCGGTCCAACACAGCGTGGCTTAACGATTCGCGACGTATACACTAGTGCGAATGAAGCGGAAATGCTACTATCTCTATCCGCCGGGAGCTTCGGGCTGCTGCTTCGGCGTGTTTCGCTTCAACTGAGACACGAGCTTTCCCGCATGCCGAGCGTGTAATCCAGTAGGAGATAGACACGGAGGCTAGACAAACACCTGACAACGCGGGAGCTACAGTGATGCAAGAAGCTGTGCAAGAAATGGGACTACTCTGTATAGGGCAGTCGATGTTCCCAGACTGGCTCGACCGTGCTTGTTGAAGGACAAACAGACTGTGAGACTATGCGCGGTCGTTTCGTCCGGAGTTGCACCGAGTTTTGCGCATTCTGGCGACCTTGTTCTGCACAGCGGTTGTGGCTTCACAAGTCCACCGATACCTTGCCATTAGTTCCTTGCTTTAGGACCTAAGTCTAGTCTCACTGCGAGATCACTGCAGATAGTCTTCCGCCAGCGGTTCCATCCTGAGGGTTTCCCAGCAGAAGCTATGGGGTTCTAGTCCATATCGACTAGCCTCCGTGAGGTGTTCCATCATCGCGACATCCTTGAGGGCAATGTGCATTCAGGCGTTTCCATGCCACGACACGTCGGCACTGATGTGCGATAGAAACATACGGCAGTTGACATGAGAGGTGTTTCGTCCGTTGGATTGGGCTAGCTATTGGCCAACCGACATTCCGGTGGCTCGGCCGGGCTTCTACTGTACTTCATCAAGGTGGTCTCAGCTGGGAGCTCAGCTAGGGCGGTAGCTGATAGCTATACGCTCGCTATACGAAGCGGATGATCAAGCTACTGCTGCATTGCTATACCCAAGGGGGTAAGCGCACGTGTAAGCGCTGGGTCGACGTACACTTCACGAAGGCTGTAACCCGATATTATTACCTTCTAGCTCTTCGGCCATGTCTGTGACACCGGAAAGATGCGCGACAAGCGAGTAGCGCTTCCAGTCAGGTGACTATCTCCTGATCTTACCTTTACAGACGTACAGACGAGGGGCTCCTGATATCGAGGAATAGCGATGGTGTTCAATACGCCTTAGATCTTTGCCGCTCCGGTCCATCGAGCGGATGCTTCTTGGATTCCTCTAGTCATTCAAGTCCCAAATCTTTGTTCCTGGATGGCCAAACCGAGACTCGTCCGGACTGGAATGCAGTGATGACCAACACTTCTACAAGTCTGGACCAGGAACCTGAGAAAGCTCCTGAGGATAAGCAGAATGAATATGATGGTCACAACAGCTGATCGATTGAGCTGGAGGTACCACGCAGCGCTTTTCAGCCTGACGGCCGTTCGAACGGCATCTCTCCGGGATTGTACCTATATGCTGCAGGAATGGGCTCTCATCGTAGATCCTTCTCTTTACCTCTATTGTTTGCGTAACGTAATCCAAAGTATTGATAAATCTGAGAGACCCCTCGCAGCAACAATCATGCCGGTCATAGATCCTTCTCGACACAGCGACAATCCTTACCATGTCTGCAGCGCTATCACAAGAGGAAACGGGACACCAGCACGATCACGGGTTTCAGTCCAGGATCGGCGAGAAAGCGACCAGCCCCCACGCACCGTCTACTCGGCCACTCATGCATGAGCATGATGATCGACCGGCATCGACCTATACCCATCAAGCACCAGACTTCATTGGCACCAACGGCGGACCACTCGGCCGTCAGATTTCGGTCCAGCTGACGCCTGAACAATTCGAGAGGCTGTATTTGCAGCCAGGTAGGTGCATTATCGGACACGGCACGTAACGACAGCTGACCGCTCAACCCGTCTAGGCGGTGTCGGTGCGTCAAGACAAGAGGATTTCACCAAACGATTGTGCGTCATTCACGCCATAGTTGCCTGGACACCTAGTGATCTAAGGCTTCTATTCGTGCAGCGGAAACCCAACTGTACTCGGCCTCGCGGTCTTCCTGGTAACGCTGACTCCGTTGTCATGTTATTTCATGGGGTTTATGGGCTCCACTACGGATTCCGCACTCACCTTGATGGGAACGCTATACTTTTCGGCAGGGTTGGGATTGTATCTTGCTTCCGTGCTGGAATGGTGAGCCATTTAATGACGGTCGAGGTGACTTGCGAAACTGATAGACTATTGATTCGCGTAGGTTGATAGGTAACACCTTCCCCTTCGTCGTCTTCGGAGCGTGTGTATTCCGCCGACGCGTCATGCTACGTGCGTTAATTCCTTATGATTCGATAGCTTTGGCGGCTTCTATCTCTCGTTTGCCTACCTGATCGATCCGAAAAATGCGGTTGCAACGTCGCTGGCTGCATCGTGAGCCTATGTTTCAAACTGGGCAGGCATTCGAAATGGCACTGAAGAACTTGATGAATCGCAGGCCTGTGCAATACAACAATGGCGTGAGTCTTGCATGGGACGAGAGAATCGTCGACGGTGTTGACGCAGATATTGCCGTAAAGATATCGCTATGGTTGATCTTCTGTGAGCTTGAAGCTTGAATTGGCTGAAAGGCGAAAATCTGACCGCTTTCCGAAACAGGGGGAATCCTCACGTTCGTCTTCTTCATCTGCTCCCTGCGCACGAACGTCGTCTTTGTGCTTCTGTTCTTGAGCGTAAGTCCAGTAGCTGTGGGACATTGCCGACCTCACGATTTGCTGAACACAAATCATGAAACCGTAGCTGGATTTTGCATTCTGGATGCTGGCCGCAGCGTACGCTCAGGTTTCCCGCGAAAACCTTACGAGAGCCGATCGTCTCTTCACGTAAGTATTCGGTCATGGCGTGGGTCATTTGGAGCTGATGGTATCCGCCTTTGGATCTTGATAGAGCCGGCGGCGCGTTTGCGTTCGTGTGTTGCCTTTGCGCGTGGTGGATCTTCATGTAAGTCGCTATCTTCGTACGATGGTATTCCACCCGAGCAACTGACTTTCCGTCGTAGTGCGCTCATGCTTGCAAGCAATAATTTTCCCTTTACGTTGCCGCTTGGTGACCTCTCTGGATTCCTGGCGCCGAGACCTCGGGAGCGGCGTGAGGAGTAGTTGTGAATCCGGCAGCCCTGTGATCGCGACATCTGAGCTCCATGCCAGTGCTCTAAGGGCGGGCAAGCTGTACCAGCAAATCAGTGTTCTATGTTGTAAGTGTGAACCTCTAGAAAGACAGACAATGGCGTACTCTTGAATTCGACGACTGAGCAAATGGGCGAGACATGAGGAACAAAGATGCCTTCCACAAATCACTGCCGTTTACTCGTACAAAGCTGGCGGGGCCGAAGTCTGCCATGTAGCGCAGGGTTACGTGAGTACGGTGGATCCGACCTTGGTCCAGATCAGACCTTGGTGGACACAGTGTAGGACCGACATAGATAGGATGCATTGGCCAACTCGTGCATGCGATCGATATTCATCTGAGACATGCCTTCACGCGTTTTACATCCGCGCTCGACGTATTGTCCTCGCTCGCTTCTGACATCCGAGTTCCTCTCGACGGTTTTGAGCTGCCGGATACCACTGCCTGCTCAGTATCCCGCATGGACCTGCCCGTGACTTCTCCGGGAAACGACCCCGCCATGCAGAATGGACGAATGACGGACAGGAGGAAAGGCGTTACGCAGTTTACCGTTCATATTCCCGACGCCGACACCCGTCGCGGGACCCCATCTCCACCAACGACAAAGTCAAGATGGTCGACGTTCGAGTTTCGCATCTATGCTGTTGTGTTTGCGATAGTTGTGCCCTTGATGGTTTTGGTGCCGTATAGACTTAGCGATAGTGAGCCAAGACCTGAGAAGCATCTCTCTGAGGCCACGCTCATGCCTCCGTTCATAGAGTCCCACCCAAACTATATCAACTACGCGTATCGTCTCAGCGATGGGTGGATACCGGGACGGAAAGTCGTGAGCTAGCCTGCTGCTATTTATGTAAACCTCTCTGTTTTGACGTCTATCATTGACAGGACATCTCGGATCCTCAATACAGGACCTTTCGTCGTAACATTCCCGCCCTCATCGGCTTGTCCGCAGCCTACCTCGCTTCCACGCGTCTCTTTTCAGCCTTTCAGCCACGCCTCTATCCTCAATGGACAAAAACACACTTCCTCGTCGCCTTTGAGGTGTGCATGCTGCTCGTGTTGCACGGCATCGGAGCTTTCAAAATCGGACTTATCGTTCTTCTCAATTGGGCGTTGACGGCATGGTCTTTGCGGAAGGTCGCCAGCGGACGCGCTCCGACATGGCTTACGCCGGCGATCGTTTGGTCTTTCAATGGGACGATGCTGTTCGCGAATGACTATTATGAGGGATACAGCCTAAAGGCCATCCACCCTTCTCTCGCCTTCTTGGTACGATTCGTCTCTCTCGCCATTGCATATATCCTGGTTGAACATGTCTGCTTTCCGTCTAGGTAGGATTCACACTCGGGCTTGCTTCCACGCTGGCATGTCAATTTCAATATCACCATGCTTCGGCTCATTTCGTTCGGCATGGATTATCACTGGGCCTCCCTTTCCCAGCGCAATGATGCTGGCCAGACTCACAGACTCTCGACGCAATCAGCGATACCTACTCCGCCAACCAGCTACAAGGAACGCGTAAAGACAAGTCTACCATTATCAGCATACTCACTCACAAACTTCTTCGCATATGCCATCTACCCGCCACTCTACATCGCTGGACCCATCATGTCATTCAACGACTTTACGTGGCAGATCCGCTACCCGACTCCGCCGACACGACGGGCACTTTTCGGCTACGCCGTCCGCTTTCTTGCATGTCTGTTGACGATGGAATTTGTCCTGCATTTTCTCTACGTCGTCGCAATCAAGGATTCCGGAGCATGGCATGGGAATACCCCGGCAGAGCTCTCGATGATCGGATTCTGGAACTTGATCGTCGTCTGGCTCAAAGTAAGCTTCCACTATGACTCTGCATTCCTTTGATACTGACGGACCGGCATAGCTTCTTGTGCCTTGGCGTTTCTTCCGCCTTTGGGCACTTGCAGACGGGATGGACCCGCCCGAGAACATGGTCCGATGTATGGCCAACAACTATTCAACGATGGGATTCTGGCGTAGCTGGCATCGAAGCTACAACTTGTGGACTGTCCGGTATGCTTGGGCCCTTGATTACCTCGCTCTCGAGATGTGGCTGATCGTTGTCCATTCCACGTACCTAGGTACATCTACGTGCCGTTGGGCGGAAGCAACAATCTCATTCTGGCGACAACACTCGTCTTCACTTTTGTGGCACTATGGCATGATCTGTCATTCCGCCTGCTCACATGGGGTTGGCTTGTCAGTTTGTTCATTCTGCCCGAGATCATTGGCAAGAAGATCTTGCCGGCATCCAAGGTAGGCTTAGCTTGGTCATTGCAATCCTTTGGCTCACTTCCCTTGTACGATGCAGTACGGCCACAATCGCTGGTATCGGCATGTGTGTGCCGCAGGGGCTGTCCTCAACATCCTTCTCATGATGATTGCCAATCTGGTGGGCTTCGCGATCGGCGTCGATGGGATGCGTTATATGCTCAGAGAGCTGGTTGCTACGTCGCAAGGTAAGTCAGACAAAATCTTGTTATAGTGTGCCTGCTGAGCAAGTCATCAATCGTTCTCAGGCGTCTATTTCATGATCTTTGCGTGCAGCTGCATATTCGTCGCAGTGCAAATCATGTTTGAATATAGAGAAGAGGAACTTCGTCAAGGCGTACAGCGGAAATGCTAGTAATTGTATCACGCCCCGATAGCGGATGTATCGATAGTAGAAGGCATGCTGGAAGATCAGAAGAACGAGATTATAAGTGGCGAAATGCGAGCGCGGGCGGGCGGACGGGAGATAGGAGGCCATCGGATTCAGGAATCCTTTGATTCTTCATGCGTTGCTACTGTATTTGGCCAGCATCCTGAAGTGATCTTTAAGGAATTTCCTTGCGTCCAGTCGATCCTGGAGTAAAGAACCAGATCAGAAGAGGGGCCCGCACGGACGAATGCAGCTCGAATAGACTTACCTCGTTCTTCTGCTCCATCTGGTCCAATTCCTCAGTAACGTAATGTGCAATGTGTTGCGCCGAGTCGGCAAAACGTTCGGTACGAGAGTTGACTAGAGTCAAAAGATGAGAATACTGCTGGGAGATCTATACGGTGTCTTACTGGTTTGATGGGTTTCAGCTAGAGTCTCCCCTTTGGCAGCTAGGTCGCGTTTGGCGAATTTGTAGCAGACGGTGCCAGCCTCCTTGGATGCGTGCTGCAATGATAGAAGAGACTAATACATCAGAGCTCTAAGCGTTTACGTGTGACGAAAAGTTGCTCACCTCGAGAGGTTCCAGAATATCCATGAGATCTTCGGATTCTTCCTCTGGTTTACACGCGGCATCTTCGAGGAATGCTTTGAAGACTTCAAACATCTTCTGCCTATACCGGTGAACAATGTCAGCTCCTGCGTTTAGTTCGCTAATACTCAGTACATACAGCTTCTTCTCTCCAGCCGACTGCTCAACTTTCTCCAGCTCTTCGAGACCTTTCACGTACAAATCATCAAACTGCGACATCCTGGACTTCATCGTTTTCTTCAGCTTGGACATTCGTTTGTCTCTCAGATTTCGTCCGAATTGGCAAGACATAACGTATCAGAACAAGGTAGCTGCTCACTTTCAAGCCGTTTCTTCAGTTCTGCCATCCTGCCAGAACATCAATCAGTCATCGCCCATATCATATGGTCGTCGGTAGGCGCGAACTCACTCATCCTTCTGCTGCGTCTCCAGGTAGACCGATTCCACCAGTTCCGGAGCTTCCTGAGACTCGTGGGTCCTCTCGGTATGCTTGTCCATTTCCTCGAACTCCTCAGCAGACTCCATCTCCTCTTCCTCATCACGGTCAACATCGGTGGTTTCTTCTTGCGCTCGACGTGCACGGGACTTGCTACTCTTGGTTGATGCCGCCTCAACTTTGCCCTTAGCAGCAGTGCTGACAGAGTTTCTCTTGCATTTAGCTGTCAAAGATGATTGCACTTAGTACGCCGCGAATTTGAGCTGTTTCGACCGAACTCACCACCGCCTCCTTTCGCTGTACGTTTCGTCTTGGTTTTCGTCATTGTGGAACAATGCTTTGAGTTGTGCTTCCCCTGATTATGTTACGTAGGGTCCAGTCTCGAAGCGTTTACTTGGTGGAAGATGAAATATGCTGAATCTCCTATCATCAGGCTGAATGATTGTAAGAACCCGTACGGTCGACGCGTCCAGCGTGTCCAAGCAAGCGCGTCTCAGCCTGAAACGCGGATCTCCCCCTATGTCTTTCTGCGCTTTTCTTGAGACCCACACGACTGACTTGCGGACTCCACGAGGAGATGGATATCTGAGTACGAAACGAATATAATATACTGCTACAAACCATGGCGCGTCCAAAATGCGTTTACGTCTCTATACAAAAGATACAAAAGGTGATGAACCTATCAATACAGCGGGTGAGGCAGACATCGCTGCGATGCGAAGTGGCGTTGGAGCCGAGACGTATTATGGAACGTGTGTTGATCTATTTCGTTATTGTTGTGTCTGTATTTTCGATATTCAGCTTCGACCGATCCTTCGCGAAGTGGTTGAACGAAGACGGGGGCCTTGGTGGCATGATCTCCGCGCCACTTAGAACATGGATGCGGGAGGCGCGGTCAAGCACGATTGATGGATAAGGTTGAGGGCTTTGATGGAATCCCGATTGTCGATGACTATTGCATGAATGTGAACTTAGCAATGAACGGGATTGACACCACCGCTGGAAACTTACCACAGCTGATATTTATCTCGCTTGCACTGGAAGGGAAAGCGGCGCCAAGTCGCGGGTCAATGACCTTTGGATCAAGAGGTATGCGAACCTCAACTCACCCTTGTGAGATCATTTCGATGTTGATGTTGCCATCGGCCAGGGTGGCGAACATCTTTCCAGCTGTACCGACCATATGGCGCATCTGGCCTCCGACCAGTGATAAGATGGCCATGTCGTGGGATACAGTGATCTACGCGAGAGACTGTCAGGAAGAGGCGAGACGGACTTTCTGGTCCACTCACATGACCGATCTTCTCCAGATCACGGACTACACGATCCAGAGCCTTCTTGTTGCTGAAATCTTGCATGGCCATACTGACCTATGGATGTGCAGATCGGCGAGTTAGCCAGCGATTCGTCGGGAATCCAGGCCTAATACGTACATGTACCTCACTGGTGCTGATAAGGTCGACCACGACGCCCGCCCGATCCAGTGTCCCAAAGATTCGAGCCAGGAATCCATGCGAGATGGTTTTCCTGTTAGAATGTATGTTCAAGACGACAATATTATCTTTGATGGTGACGGCGGTGGGTAGCTTGACAGCGTTGGGACCAGCCGCGGGAATGCCTGAGCTGGCAGCTTCGGAAGCAGTGTGGCCGTTGACCATACTCTCTTCCTGGGGGTAGATAATGGTGCCCTGTCCCGCTGGGTTGTCAACATTCTTGATGCGGATCGGAATCTTGGCGCGGATGACCTGCTCCATGGTGAAGGGATGAATGACCTCGCTACCATAGTACGTCAATTCCGCTGCCTCGTCGGGAGTGATGATCGGTACCAGGCGCGCCGTGGGGACTTTGCGTGGGTCGGCCGTGAAGATACCATCCACCTCTTTCCATACTTGCAGCTCCGCTGCAGACAAGCCGACCGCACACAACGCTGCACAAAGGTCGGTATATCCTCGACCGATTTGTGCCAATAAAGAACCCGGAACCGGGCCGAAATAACCAGTGACGACCGGTACACGCGATCCACACAATTTGAGTCTCTCTCCGAGCCGTTCCGATAGCTTGTCGTAGAAAGATTGGTCCAACTGAGCGGCTCCCTGGTCGCCGCCGAGCGCGGCAGCTTCCTCTATAGCTCCTCCTAGCGTGTCGTCCACAATGTTGTCCAGAAGAACCAACTCGGAGTCGATCCCCTTTTCACGACAAGGCGTCAACGCAAGTACGGGATCAGATGCAGAGAATACTCACTCTATCGCGCAAGGCTGCCGCTACAATCTTACATGCCATTCGCTCTCCCATTCCTACAATGGAGTCCTGACTGCGAAGTGAGATTTCATCGATGATCTGTCGCAGCACGTCTTAGCACTCGTTCATCCAGTTGTTCGCAGACCACTTACCTGCGCGGCGGACAGGAAACTTCTGAGACTCTCGCAATCCCTCTCCAATTCGTGTATCAGCTCTTCCAGCAACTCTTGATCTTGAACTTGTTTCCGTGCCGCTTCGATGTGATCCCGTTTCAAGATATCGACCGTGAGATGGAAGGCCGATAGATACGAGTCAGGACTATCTCGTCCAGATTCTGTCTGGGTAGCGGATGGCGAAGGGGGATTGGCGGAAGACTGGAATGGTGACGGGGATGCTGAGCGTGAATAGCCATTCCCAGTCATTTTCAGATCCCGGAGCGAGGCGATAGACGACGACATCTTGTCCTTTTCTGATCCGGAACCACTCGATCCGAAGAATCCTGAACCAACCCGCTTAGGGTACAGCGGTGTCTGACTCCCGGATGTCAAGCCACTGCATCCCGGATTCGCGGCGCCATTCGGCGGACGAAGGGCTTCTTTGGATGCTTGCAACAGCAGATTCGTCGTCCCGAGAGCTTTCGTTGTGCCAGACCTGGCAGAGCATACGATAGCAACTTTGTGTTGGGCGAGATACGAGCTGTAAGATCGCTAACGCGTGAGTTGCAATCCCGACATGATCGAGCAGCGGAAGACTTACTCGGCGATAGATACAATGTTATCGAGGGACTTTCCGACTGAGGTACCACCGAATTTCTGAACCACCCAGGGTGCTGCTGCGTCGAGTGAGTTTCCCCTGAGAATGGATAGTGAGGATGGGACACCGGTTGGCGTTGACGCTCCGGACAAGCTGGGCTGCATTGCTGTAGGGATGTTACTCGTGGATGTTGCCGATTGTTTCGACAGATCCTTGTTTTGCGAGGAGTGGTTGTGATTTCGGTGAATGTTGCAGTCGTGTTGCACGGAAGACTGGTGATATTTCGCGTGGGTAAACCGTCTGCTGTCGCTTCGGGCGTGAATCTTTTGGGGAATGTCCACACGAGATTACTTGAAGATCCCAAAAATTTCCAGACTAAGGTGTTATGTTGTTGACAGGCAACTTCGCAGAGATCCTTATTGGATTCACCCTTTGATTTGCTTGGCTGCTCGAACGAATTCCATGAAGACAGCCTTCCAGTCGTTCGTCCACTTCGCTAGTCATCGGCGTCTTCGGCTGGATTTTCGAAATTTGGAATGCGGAGATTCGGATTTGTCTCACTTGACGCAATCTTCAGAGTGCGCTCGACTGTCAGCTTGTTTTCGGGCGAAAGGTATAAGGTAAGGTATACTGTCAAGCACCTACAACGATTGTGCGACTTGACATTGAAGATTTGGAGATAGCCTGCAGTTCCTACGCGTTGACATGAGTGTAGCAGGGTCATACATGTCATAACAGGCTGCTAGGTTGGGAAGTGAGGAAAGGGAATACATGTCGATTCTACAGCGCGCGCAAACAGCCTTCGATATTTATATCAATCCCAGAGGTGACCTGGTGAGAGTAAGAACCTGGCTAGCTGGACATTAGGGCCCATCTACATCTCCATTGGCTGTGGAGCAGCATAAGGCGAACGGAAAGTCATTATCTCGTCGTACCTTCCAGGCTCAGGTCAGTCCAAGCATCTTGGCATACATATGCGGACTGGCTTACAAGAGCCTCTTCAACTCGTCTCGTGTGATGTTCTCCTTCTGCAGGTCGAAGTCAAAGAATGTAGGGTCTAATGGGACCGTTGCAGGCTCGTCCTCCGGATCATGGTAGGCGTCAAGGTAAGGATGTTGTAAGCACTCCTCTACGGTCATCCGCTTCTTCGGGCTGACTACGAAGCGAGAATTCGTTCAGATTCTTTCAGCTTCAGAACAAAACGCAATTCATGCTTACATGTCAACGTCCTGTTCAGAAAGTCGATAGCAGCGGGAGAAGCTCTCGGGTAGAGGCTATCTAAACTTTTCTTGGATCTCATGGGGAGATTGCGAAGATATTCTCTGGAGCGCCTAGAAGTCACGTCGTAATAGTCCTCCATGGTCGGCGTTCCTATGACGTCCAGAATGAGTTTGAGCTGATCGTGACTGATGATGAGAAAACTCGATCAGGTGGTATCCGGGGTTTTATTGGCGGCTTGCAGACTCACTAGTCTTTGCCTGGGAACAAGGGCTTCCCGTTCAGCATTTCGGCCAAGATACAACCGATGCTCCAGACGTCGATTGCCTACCGCCATGGATCAGTGCCAGATGTTCGTCGTCTTGGAGTCACTCACTTTGGTGTATTGCTTGAAGCTCAGCATGACTTCCGGCGCTCGGTACCACCTTGTGGCGACATACTCGGTCATGATACCGTTGACAGCCCCTTCTTGGTGGAGCGCTGTCTGAGTGGATCTGGCCAAACCAAAGTCACAGACCTATCAAGTCATGTCGTGGTCAGATATCGCTTGCTTGCAAAAGCCCTCAGCGACACCGTACCTTGAGGTCACAATTGGCATTTAGCAATAGGTTGGAAGGTTTCAAATCACGATGGACGACTAATGCGCCTCCAGTTAGTCTCGGGACACAAGACTCCAATATGGCACTCACTCTCAGCGCTATGGAGGGCCTTGAGTGCACGGCACGTCTAGGAACAGAGAGTCGGTCAAACTTTCCTGAACATCTGGCGTATGCTCACTTGATAGATAAAGTATTGGCAGTGGTCATCGCTCAGGTCTTGCGTGCGGATTACTCGGTGCAAATCCGTTTCCATCAACTCTTGGACAAGGTACACCTCCTTGAAATTCTCGAACGAAGAGGGCTGAACAATATCTAAGACACTGATGATCTAGCATATGATCACCTTATCAGTGCTTTGCATCGCAAGAACGAGTCTCTTGACATACATTGTCGCTGATTTGATTCATCGTAAAGTATTTGAGCAATTTGAGTTCGCGCAACGTTCGCAAGGCGAAGAGGACGTGATCGAAAGGACTGATCTGATAGGCGATTCGACCGCTTCAACGCGAAGAAAGCGTACGCATGGAGGCAGAACTGACCTTCTTGATCGCGACTTTCTGTTCATCTTTCCTTCTGATGGCACTGACGACGATTCCATAGGCACCTTCGCCAATGACATCCTTAACTTGGTAATCGGTACCGACAGAGAACTTCACTTTGCGAGGCTGGGATTGAGAAGGCTGAGGAGGCGCCGGGCGTGTAGTGCGTTGCTGCTGGACATCGGGTTGCGCCATGGCTGCTGATATGATCAAGGACGTTGAGTTCGCTCGATGTATGCGATGATCCCGTTTCTTCTATAACAGCAGCTGACCTACAGCGTGCAAAAATGAGGGTAAGTGACTGCTCGATGAATGTCTTGGGTTGCAACCGACCTTTAAAGTGTCCGGAGGTTCTGCAGAACAATGGCGAGATAGCGCAGGGGAATTTAAAAGGCGAATATCGAAATTGAAAGATCCCGTTAGAGTAGCAATCCCTTTGCTCAGAAAGGCTTGGATCCCTATGTGGAGCAAGGCCGTTATTTGCACAGGCTTACAAAGGGATAAGGCGGGCCCGGAAAGGAGGTTGACGTATGAAGGACGACGATCAAGCGACGATGATTGATGACGGTGACTGTCCGGAGGATGAAGCGATGATGAGCTGAAAGTTGGGAGGTATATCGTGCCGTCAAAAGATGGCCCCAGGGTCGGGCGCTGTATAAGGGTCAGGCTGTAGACGAGTAACGAGGGTGATGAACGGTGTCGTGATCGAAAGGAACGGTACTGTACGACCAGCGGCGGAGCGAGCAAGAAATGGGGTATCGTGGGGCATCAAGCTACATACGGCCAGCTATACGGCCTCTTCTCTGAATGCCTCCATTCTTTATACGTTCGAGGCTGCCAGCTTCCATCATGCATCGAAACGCTACACCAGAAAGGCGATCCTTCCCCTCGCTTTGTTCTCGTCGAACGGTCCCTGTAGTGTTTTCGAGGTTTGCAAGCGATGCTCGTAGAACGTGCCATTTCCGAGAGGCTTTCAGATTTCCAATGAGGGTCAGTGATGGCCATGCCTGCCCACCCATTGTCCTTCGCGTTTCATACGGACCATCTTGCCATTGTTCCCGGGTTCGGCCATCAAAGACGCGCTGATCGCTTGCTCATGTTTCGGATGCTACTGCGTTGACGTTGCATTATTGTCTCTTGGCTCTCGTTTATGACGTGTTATCGTAAGGGCAAGTATCTCTGCGACATCTGATTCTGATCTCTGGCGCGTATTTTTGCGTTACGTTGGTGAGCCTTGAGGATACGTCAATCGCGCATCACAAGTCCCGAGTCACATCTCGGGCTCGTAGCGATAAGCGTGTGACGGAATTTCCGAATGACAACAGCGCACAAGCCTAAGTCCAATGTCCCTAAGTCCAATGTCCATGATATCATTTGTGAATCCCGCGTAGGGCGTGAACACTTCCACATGCTCGATGCATGCTGATGCAGAGGTGTATTTTTACAACTGTTGGCGTATGTGAGCTCGGTAACGTGAGGTCTACCTATGCGATGCTACGTGATCTGAAATGATTCTAGTGTCCTATCTTGTGCGAGCCGGAGACTATGCCGCGTGTCGCCGCGAGGACACAGGTCAGTCGGCCACCGCCCCGACTGCTTCATCAAGCACAGCGTCGTGGTTGTCGATTCCGAGGACCTTGTCAAAGTCAACGTATCCCTCTTCCTTCTTGCACGCTTTGTAAGCCGATTTAGAGTCGAAGCTGGCGGCGAGTGACACCAGTCCATCGGCATACGGAAGAACCTCATAGCTGACAGAGGATCGGAGATTGTCGCCCAACAGAAAATTTCGAGGAACATTCCCGATGTGTTTGTAACTGGGGACTTGCAATGGAGCCGACTTGTGGCGATGGGAGACGGGTCGAGCCAAGCTTGAAACAGCTTCATGGGCGAGTGAAGTCAGAGAGACCACACGCGAAGGAGTGTCGCGTTGACGAGACGCTGCCGACGTAGCTCGATCGTTTGATGAGGGGATGTCCTTCTTGTTTATCGACTTCGGTGGATGCGATGGAACCGAGAGACCATGTCCGAGGCTTTGTTTGCTGCTCCGTCTTCGCAGTTCGTATTTCCTCTGCAGGACAGCCCAATGGAAGGGATGATCCTCTTCCGTGATTCGACTTTCCACCCCATCCCAGCGCGTATAGTGACGCTTCTGATCTCCTCCCTCCATGGCGGTACTGGCGGTGCGGTTTCGTTTGAGCACGGTCCTGCCAAAACTTCCGGATCCTTCGACAGGCAAGTCGGCATCGGAAGTACCGGTCACGGTGTGATGAGAGACAGCTCGTACGGCATGCGATGACTTGGAGCCGCCCAGTTTGATCAGGGTTCGAGCCTTCGGTACCGCTTCGACACTCTTCGGCACAACTTCTCGCAACCAGTGAAAAGGTCCGTGACTCGAAGAGTGCCTATCCGCCAATAGCGAGTCTTCTCTTCCGGGATCGGCCTCTTCATAATGAGGACTGTCCGAATCTTGATTTAACAGTGAGGATCTTGAGGCGGTTGGAGACGGCATTTTGATCGTAGTGGACCCCATGATGGTCTCCAGGTCTTGATCCTGAATCCGTTTGAGGGAAATCGACGCTGATCGGCGCGGCATCTGAGGACTACTGCCGCTGCGGACCATCGTTGAATCCAGGTCCGCAAGTTCGACAGTCGTGCCGACAGGACTAGCCGGAGCGAATACCATGTGCTTCATCACGGTGGGGCAGGTCTTTTCTGAAAGCGCGCGCACTGGTTTCGGGGGAAGAATCGGTAAAGAGACCGTAGTCGCAGCCCTGATGTTCGAATCCTTGTTCGCTCCGGATTTCGGAAAAGACCCAAGCCGTTCTTTGTGTACGCCATCGACCGTTGGACCAACGGGATGCTCTGTGGAAATGACCGCTCGAGGCGATAGTGAGCGTTCCGCTGTTGACGTTCGCACAAGCTGTGTTGTCGAGCGAGTCGCCATGGAGGACGCCACTGATGCCGTAGACGAACTGCCGACTCTGTCCGTGCGATCGGGTGGGTGACTCGGAAGTACCTCCTCTACTGTTCGTGTTTCCGTTTCCCCGACATCGTCCTCGCCAAGCATGCCGTCCGCGCTATGGCCATACTCCTCAACAGTCATCGACGGTATAACTGGGCGAGACATGGACTGCGGAGACCTTGAGCATGGCTTGACCTCTCGACTTCTCCCGCGTCTTTCTGAAGGGGAGAGGATGCCTGTGTTACGAGAAGTTGGTATGGCGGATACCGCATTACGTAAAGAATGGCGAGTGGGAGTGTCCTCCAGTCTGATCTTGGCCTGGGCTTTTTCCTCGATACATAAGCTACGGGCATTGCGCTTGCCGCCTCTTTCACCGGATTTGCGTCCCTGTCTCCCGGGGAAGGACAGCAGATCTTCGCTTTCATCATCCGAGCCTCGTGGCGTTATGGTTTCTCGAGCGGGAACGTGGAAGCCGAGTTTGTTGTTCAAGCCTGACAGGTCGATGGTCATCTGTAGGTTTTCGCGGGAATGCTGTCGATTTGCATCACGCTGTCCTAGCGGTTGCAAAGTCTCGACCGCAGTGGAACGCTGCGGTGGAAGCAGCAAAGGGGAAGGTATTTCATCCCTCGGATACTGGTCTACTTGCGGATGGATCACGGGAGATCGTAACGGCCTATCATTAGGAGCGAGACGCGACCGATTGGCGAAGCGTGTGTAGTTTATGTTGGCTCGAGCGTCTTTCGGAAGAAGGCTGGGAGAGACCGGAGATTGGGAAAGCTGACTGTAAGGATGTTTGCGGTTGTCGGATAATCGGGGCATCTGGCTGCTCATGATGACAACAGGCATCCTTGCCCTTCCCCGACGCGGCGATGAGGCGCCGCTGCTGCTTTGCGAAGCCGATCCGCCGAACAAACGCGGAATGTGCATTTCACTTCTAGGCATGCTGGTGTGAGAGGTATTGGAGCAACCCGAAGGGCTTCGAGATGTCATTCTAGTAGTGGGAAACGAAAGATGGGTCAGTGATTGCTATAATGTATGTCTGCTTTGCGTACTGTGCATCAATCGGCATCGATCGCTCCACGATGATGCAGTGCCACCGACCGCGCCGCCGTCTCTATTGTGTGGGTTCAAACGAATGTTGAAGAGCGTGTTGCGGCTAGACGTGTTGAGGATCCTATCGAGACTAACATCAACAAGAGGAAGGAGGAGATCAGAAAGCCTGCTATCTGATGGCCGTACTAGCAATCGTCGAAACTCACCTTCCGCTAGCTACGCACAGCCTCAGCAAAGGATGACGACTTTGGAACGACGATGGACCCAGGACGACCTCGAAGAACGATAGCTGGAGACGACTGTTCGAGGAAACTGTCAGACGGATCACAGGTGGCGTAAGGGATGACAGAAAAAGCTTCTGGTCAATGAGTTGTACTTACACAGAAGCCGGAGTATCTGCCGCAGTAATGAACTGTAGCCGAGCCTAGCTTTGCTGACAACCGAATTGCTTATATGAGGATTGCGAGGTCGTCAAGATCGATGACCGAATGATGCGTCGTACGACAAGCTGCCGGTGTGAACGCTGGCGGGATGGCAACCTAGGGTGCTGGAGTGCCTTTCCTTTCGTGCCAATCGTGACGCGTAGGGGAAGAACCCTTTGAAGCGTGATCCACGTAGGCAAAGGTATTTAAGACGAGATGATGGGAGGTTCGAGAACAGTCCTGAGACAACGATTGTCATGGACTTGATGGCTACAAAGGTACAAGCTGTATCCCGTTTCTCGGGACTGATGAATTGATGGCTGATGGGGAAGCCATGGATCAAAGTGTAGACGGATGAGGAATTGCTGACGCTCTGTTGAGGAAATGGGGTCCTCTCTGAGACAATGAGCCGCGCGGAATCGCATGCGAGGCGATCAGATCCGCATAGTGCCTCCACCTACACCGCTCGTGTACCGTGTCCGTAGTAGCCGGGCGCCCTCGGTTATCGCCTTCATATGCATGGGGATTTTGGCTGCGAAGTCGTGGCGACGTCTCTTGTGTCAAAGCTTGTGTCCGAGCTAGCTTCCGAGCTGCTGGTGTAACCATGACACTGGAACATCGGCCTCGACGGCTGAAGCGGGTCCGAGGGGAGATACTACAAGCTCCAGAGAGCTCCTCACAGAATACAGCACTTCACAACCACTAGGTCAATGGGGAAGTATAGCTGGAAGACCTGCTGGAAGGTCTATTGGAAGCTCCAGGTCAGATACTACGTCGGAGAAGCTAGGAGAGGAAGACAGCAACTAAATATGACTGCTAGAAAAGCCGTCAAAAAGAAAAGCTAGAAAAGCACGTAGAAAAGCTAACGGAGAGCGACTAGTAGAAAGTACGTCGGAAGTACCTGGTACCAGTACGATCTGGTGTGTAACGAGCTAGGGTCAAGGGCCTAGACTCCCCTTAGACAGCTGAGAGATTTGCTAGGAGCTCTGAGAGCAGTCAAGATTCGAGGTGGGGTTGAGTCTTCAACACTTCCTCATAAAATCATAGTCTTTTCGGGGCGGGACACCCGCACTCTGGCGGACTGGGCATGCTCTCTTAGAGCTCCCCTCACCAGGAACAGGTCAGGCCGACTAATAGTACTCTCCTGTACGCTGCTGAGATCAACGAGTGGAAGCACGAGTACGGATTGGCCTGTACGATTATGTGGGACTGCGAGGCTCGCCGTGTTGCGCACATGTGCTATCTCATGCTGGCGCCTGCTGGGCAACGATCCTAACACAAATATGGTCATGACTGGGAAGCTACGGCCCATGTTCCCGTACCATCCCTTCCCGCATTAAGACTCAACGGTACAGTGCGATTGTATGGCACGAGGATTGGCACAATTCAAGCATGTTCAATCACGTTGGGTAAAAGAGCTGAAAGAAGTATGGGAAGACGCTGAGACCTTTGGAATGCAGGATCAGTGGAAGCAGACTAGCAAAGGTTTCCAAGACGTTTCGTACGGAACGATCCATCGGCAAGCCCCTAGCGCGCTGTAGTACAGTAGACGTCAGTCGAGAGATGGTGGACGAAAGCCTATCGAGAACTCAGGATCTCTTAAGAGGACCGAGCAGCCGGGTAAGGGACAGCTGAGATAGATCGGTATCATCAGTTGAGCACCGAAGTGCAGGAGCATTGCATCAGGGATGTATCCTTTCCGAAGTGGCCGCAAGAGTCAGAGACCGAATGCACTTTGCATGGCGTGAGCCTATTGCCATCCTCCATGATGACAGTCAGAACAATCGCATGCCGCATCGAAGACACCCTGTACAAAGCTTGCTGTCATATCTTCTGGAGTTGTCCTGCGCGGCGTCAACTGAGCACTCCGATCAAGATAGATCATGCAACCTAAACAAATGGTGCGCTTGACTATGGTTTCTCAAGAGTGACATGCCGTGAAGTTCAACTGCTGTCACGACAAATTACAACCGCCGACTGATATATACCTTCCGTGACTGGAAAGTCAATCACGAGAAACCTAACTTTTCCCAAGGGCGCAATCAACGGCATTTTATAGCACTTTGCTCTAATACAGTGCCTCATAGTCCACCTACTTGTCTTGTTTAAGCTTCCTGACAGAGACTCCATGATGCCGGGTGCACGATGGTCGGATCGTCACCTGGTGGATCTTCATGGTTGAGATTCTGGAGAGGCACCAGCAGCCTCCGCGCCCTGCCGGCATTATCCCTCGACCAGCCTGCTCACTAAGCGGGGCCTTCTCCATAGGTGATCCTTCGAAGATCGTCAGACTTGTGCTCAGGACCTGCTTGCTACTCCCTTCTTCTGGTCCTGGCAAATCAAGCTTGTGACTACGTGGCCGGTTTCGAACGATAAAGGAAGTCCATCTCAATAGGTCACATCACAATCTTCGTCGTTTCATATTGCAGTAGTTCCTTTGATGCCGTTGAAGAATGGGCCGTCATGACCGTCGGCGACTCCATGAGGTTTTCACGAGCTGCCTGCTTCCTAGAAGGCAGAATCGAGAAAGCACTGATCACTGTTGCCCCAATATTCGACGATCGATCCCCGTCAGGCTTTTGGGCCCTGTGACGCACATCTAGCAGTACTCCCTACGCTCAGCCGGTGAAGCTGTCATACAAGTGCTCAAAAACGACGCTCGTCAGGCATGAAGAGCAACAACATAATAACAGATAAACAAAGCCGGGCGGAACCCTCCCAGAATTTGAAACCGGCGGCGGTTTCGCGAGATTCTCAAAATACGGATCACTGGCGCATGTCTGCCTATCAGCGAGAAACTCCGCTTACACCTCAGCCGGGCGATACTATCTTCCGAGGCAGGGTAGCCGATAGTCCAGTATCTACCCTAGAACTTACCATTGATGGTATTCAGACTCGATTTCCAGCCCAATCGGGGGCAGGAGGAACATTGCCATCTCCGTCATTCTCGCGAGCAGACAGTGATCCATTCAGCGACTATCGTAGCTACGAGAGTGACCAAGGCGAAATCGAGCATATAAAGCACGAGGTCGAAAATGACTTGATACAAAGGAAAATGCAACCACGACTTCGATGCGTTACCACATCTTCCCCGACGTATACCGGGCAGCACAGGAAAGCTTTTCCTGTAACGGATCGGTCTCCATTGGACACTCTCCGCCGTAATCTCCGCACCCCGACGGACTTACCACAATCGCCCACCCCATTGAGTCTCAGGCGTATGCACACCTCGTCAATGCCTCTTGGGAGCCCTCCCTTGACAGAGGACCGCAGAGCGGATATCGCGAGGAACAGCTGGTCTGTGCAACCGTCAGACACACGAGCGGAGCGCTCGAGTGGCTTACAGTCTATATTCACCACCGTTCCTGAAGCAATAACACCCAACTTCAGCTTGCCGGTAGGCAATAGTCCTAGTACTTCAATGCCCACTCAGCATAGCCCTCTACCCAGCTCACGGGAACATGGAAGCTTCCTACAGTGGTATCTCCGGTCTGCCTCAGTGATTTCTTGCACTTTATCCACGGCGGTCGCCATCTGCCTTACGGTATGTAGCCTAAGTACAAACTCCGGAGCCTCTCTGTTAGTCACGGTTCCCGCCAAAGCCTTTGCTGGATTGGAGAATGTGGCGGATTCTGTTGAATTGCACATCAGCGCTGTCTGCCTCTTGCGCAAAGGCGTCTCTGATTCAGAGTGAGTTCTGCAGTCAAACTTTCTCTTTGTCCTTGCAGCTCACTCCATGATCGCTACGATTTCGTAGTTGCGGTTCTTACGACTCTCTCGCTCTGACCCTATTAGACGGAGGTACCACGCTGACGGATCAGTACGTCTTCTTCGCCTGCTATAGGGAAACTCAACGATCCTTCACTTACAAGCTCGCTGCCTCAGATCTGTTCGCCTCCTCGAGACCGGCTTGATCATCAGTTTCGTATCTGCGATATTGTTCGCCGCCTACCTTGCGGTCTCTTTGCTACTGGCCTCTATGTTGCTGAACACGCTTCATCTGCCAATATCATATTTCACCACTGAATCCTTCACAACTGACGGTCATCAACAGAAGCTGGATCGAGTTTACGGTCTTGCCTGCCGTGACGATCTGGTGAACGTCTTCTGGATCTGGTTCGGACACTACCATGTTCCCCTTGACTTATTCTTCCTGTGTTCTTGCATGTCCGGAATCCTCCTTGCTGTAAGTTTCAGCCTACCAGTCTTGCTAGCTCAGCGATAGACGCGAACTCACTCATTTGTCAGGTGAGCAGCGGGGGAAAGTTTCTGTCCATCATCTGGGCTGAAGGATCCAAATTGGGGTAAGAGCCGCTCTCATCTGTGCTCATTGCAAACGCTGAGATCCATAACATTTCTAAAACACTCGAACAGGCCAGGCAGCCTGCTTCCGCCCGTCTGCCTGATCCTTTACTTGCTGCCCCTATCGAATATGAGGCGATTCTTATTGAAACCTGTAAGAGTTGGGCTCTATCTGAGACTGCACGGCAGTGGCCGATGGTCCTCCCTTGATTCGGATAGACCCGTATGATGAGCATGTTGCGATACATCCCGCAACCCGCATCGAGAGATCGACAAGTTCCTGGTGGCCAACGCGCAAAGCCTCGGTTCGAGGCAAGATCGCCAACAGACAGAGAGCCGCAGTCATCACCGGATTTCGCGGTGACCGACCTCAAGCTAGGTGCGAACAGGCGCGGCAGTCTCACGCTTAGAGGATCTCGCTCTCGATCCTCAAAGTCGGAGACCAGTAGTTTCGCTGTTCTGGGAAAGCCGCCATTGATAGACTTAAACACCCAGCCTACGGTTACCCGTCAAGAAGATGCATATTCTCGCCCTCTGACGAGTAATCCGATCCACCACAGTCAGATGCAGTCCGCTGTTACACCGATCGTTGGACGAATCTCAAACCCTTTTCCAGAAACAGACGTGGCCAGCACGACATGCTCTGATACTACAAATCAGCTTTCGTGGATGGAAGCGTATCAAAATGCCCCGTCTACGCGCGACCTGCTGAGAAGGCTACATGGCGGGGAAAACTGCGACCCATATGTTCTTTCAGATGACGGGCTTCTGTATGCCTATGTACCGGAGCCAGACAGCGATATGGAGGTCTCCAGACTGGTACCTCCCGAAGGTCTGGTCCGTAACCAACTTCTTCTAGATGCAAAGCGACAGTTGCGAGGGCCACCTTCCGCTAGCCTGTCAGCGGTGGAGCTAGCTAAGAAGATGATGGACAGTCTGGGTGCAAACTATTGGTGGATCGGTATGGAGATGGATATTTTGACCGTGGCCAGGCAGGATGACGAAGAGAGGGGTGATCGAGGTTCCTGGTACACCACCAGCGCCAGTCGTGTAGAATAGGAGCATGATAGCATCGTATCCGCCACCAAATAGGATTGCCGTGCTACGATGACATTGTGTCGTGCTAGCTTGAATACTGACCACGGTGCACTCTCCTTCCATATCCATTATCCTGCAGACGCTCTCCTTTCTGACGCTTTCTCCTTTGACCTTGCCTTTTAGCCAACTGACAGTCCATATGCATGTTCTGCTCTTGATATAACGCCGAGTTGGCGGAGTACAGTCGTCGTGGCGTACTTGCTCACGTATCAGTCCCGAAGCGCAACCTCATTTATCGCTCCCTGCTTGAAGCCTAGAACGACGGTCCGTTAAAGCTCGCCGTTATGACCTCAGAATCGGAGGAAACAAAAGGTTCGACCAGCGCTGCCGACAAGATCAAAGTTTGGCTGCTTGTCTTTCCCGAGACTTGCGAGTGTGGTCGATCCAACGAGCATTTCAGAACTCGGAAATGGCATCTAGGGACATTGGCAGCGCTTCTGACTATCGTCCTGAGTATTCTCCCTTTCTGTTTCGCGAGTCCCGACAGTGAACACAGCGCCTTTATCGTCACACACGATTCCAACCAAGAGGAAGTGTTCATAGGAGGACAGCAAGCGTGTAACGGCAATGCAGTGTAAGCAATATCATCTCGCTGAAAACGATGAAAGGGGAGACTCATTTTCCGGAGGAACTTCTAGGTGCGGCAAATTTGCACCCAGTGATCTTCAATCTCGCTCAACCGGCGCCCTGCTCTCTCGCGCAACCCGACGAAGAAAGAAGAAGACGAGGGCCGAGCTGGATGCATTGGCGCAATTTGTAATGCTGCGACTAATCTTACCTGGTGTGGCAAGTAAGCGAGAACCTTACGCTCACTGTAACCCGCATTGCCTAACGGGGAGACTATACTTTCAGTTTCCGTCCTGCTGGCCATCATATCGTACTTGATCTCCCGTAAACAAGGGTCCTGTCGACACGGACCCTACAGATTGCGCCTGGTTCCTGCCGGTCTAGCCGTGGCCGGCTTTGTGGGCCTGATGATCTGGCGCGTCTGGTGGGTGACGCACCAGGAAGACGCAGTGGCGGGCTTGATTTTGTATCTGTAAGTCTTGTCTCGAAAGATCCGAGCACAACGATTTGCGTCGATCTAACCACTCGTGTGGCATCGTTTAGTTCCAGCAGCTTGTCGATCCTGTGTGCGTCGATTTGGCTTGGACTTCGCTGGCATTGCCACAAGGCGGCACAGAAAGCTGTCGAGTCTGATGGGTCAGACACGGAAAGCAATGCTGGAGCGTAGGGTAATTGCGGACCCGGCGACGCGTCGCATATCCCTCGAGACATATGAGCCAGTGGTTCTGTATCATTTGTATACCCTTCCATATCGCAGTATACACATATTTCCAAGAAAGAAGTCTGCCTTGGAGACAACGTACTAAGACCACTACACAAGCTCGGCCACACCGATAGGCATTTCGTCGATGACGGTGCTGTAGAACTGTTCAATGTCTCGCAAGATTCGAACATCCTCGAGCGTAACAAAGTTGATCGCGACACCCTTTCGGCCGAATCGACCGCTTCGACCGATTCGGTGCAGGTAGGCTTCTCTGTAGGACGATGTAATGAGTAGATAAGCCAAAGCCGTGATGCGGGAAGATTTGTATGGTAGACTAACCGGTTCGAGGGCAAGTCGTAGTTGATGACCAAGGAAACGTTCTGGACGTCGATACCTCGTGCCCATACATCGGTCGTAATCAAGACTCGGCTTGAGCCGCTTCGGAACTCGGACATGATGGCGTCACGTTCCTTCTGAGGCATATCGCCGTGCATTGACGAGACCTAAGGTGTGGTCATGTCAGTCTTGTGGAAGGCAGGAACCGGGCGCGAGAGGAAGCTTACGGTGAAGTTGGCGTCTCGCATCTTTTCCGTCAACCAGTCGACCTTTCGCTTGGTGTTGCAGAAGATGACGGCTTGGGTGATGGTCAGGGTGTCGTAGCTGCAGAAGAAGTTAGAATCCCCACGGCAAATTGCGACAAGTATAACGCACAGATCGGTCAAGGTCTCGAACCTGTCAACCGCGATGAAATCAGTAATCCGAAAACGAGGAACGCGCGACTTTGCTACTCACTTGAACTCTTCCTTTTCGACGGCGACAAAGAACTGCCTGATGCCCTCCAACGTCAACTCATCACGCTTGACCAAGATCCTGATCGGGTCTGTCATAAACTTGGTAGTCATCTCGAGCACATCGTGCGGCAACGTTGCCGACAAGATGACGACCTGTGTCGCGGGCGGCAAGTATCGGTAAATGTCGTAGATCTGATCCTTGAAGCCCTTGTTGAGCAGTTCGTCGGATTCATCGAGCACGAGCATCTTGATGTTCTTGGTGCGGAGCGTGCGTCGGCGGATCATGTCGAATACACGGCCAGGGGTACCCGAGACGACGTGCTGGCCGTACTCGAGCTTTTTGATATCCTCGCCGATGCTCGTGCCGCCGATACAGGCGTGGCATTGAACGTTCATGTAGTCTCCCAGCGCGAGAATGACATTCTGGATCTGCACGGCGAGTTCACGTGTAGGGGAAAGGACGAGCGCCTGGCATTCCCGGATGGAGGTGTCGATGGACTGGAGGATGGAGATGCTGAATGTCGCGGTTTTACCCGTTCCCGATTGGGCTTGGGCGATGACATCTCGGCCGGAGACGATGGGCAGGATGGCTCGTTGTTGGATGGCCGACGGCTTTTCAAAGTCTGTCGAGGGGGATTCAGTCGGGATCACGGGTCGAAGCGAGGAGAGACACTACTGACTGTATGCGTAGATACCCCTCAAGAGATCCTCCTTCAGGCCAAGTTGCTCGACTGTCAGAATCACGCACAACCCGACCGTCAGCTCGTTCGATCTCTCCTCATGGTGCGTGATGTCGAAAACTCACAGGTGCCAGCCTAGAATCCGGAAGGAAGTGACAAGATGAGCGACATTGGTGTTCTCTACTTTCACTTCCCCCGGAGAAACGCGGAAAAGAGGACCGCCCCGTTCACCGTCTCGACGAGGCGCCCGATCCCAGTCGGCTTGTACCGCCCGAACGGGAAAGAAAACGGACGAGCCGGGACCCGAGTGAGGGGTGAGGGGGAGGGCCGTGGATGAGGGTGATCACGGGGATGGGCTGATACGTACGACCTTGACATTTTCGGAAGACTCGAAGACGAGCTTTTCGTCGCCACTGGAAGGAGGGGCGCAAAGCAAGTGATCAGATGCGGGCGCAAATGCATGGTCCAGTGGAAATGGCCAAGGTCGCTTACGTGTTTAACTAGAAGGAACCAGGAGGAATGGCGTCAGTAGAGGGTCCCACAAGGAAGGGCACGCGATAGTCGACTGACAGCCATTGTGAATGTAGTGATCTGCTTGTGTTACCGCAGGGATAGCCATCGCCGTCACCACCGAGTCCAACGATGGATGTATGCCACGGTGCTTCCTTGCCGCAACACGGGGCAGCCAGGCGCACAACGCAGGAGGCAGACGCGGGGCGATCGGCGCGGGTCACGTGCACGGGCGAGTGCCCATGCAGCCCGCGGCAGGTCGCCGCGCCATCAAGAGCGTGCGTTCGCGGGCGAGCGGGCGACGCAGGAGGACGGGCCCATGCAGAACGCGCGCGTCCACCATACCATGGAGTCCATCATCGAGCTGCAGCGCCAGGAGCACGAGGAGATCGAGCGGTACGAGCAGGCGCTGGCGGACATCCTCAACAAGCATACGACGGGCGTGAGTCGGAGTTGCGTTCTTGGTTCTTCTATGCTCGCGTTGACGCTGAATCTTTTCTTGATCTGTGCATGTAGCGGAGGGGAGAGCTGAGGAATCAGCAAAAGGCTTTGGATGTGCTGAATCGGCTGGATGAACGGCAAAAGCTGCTGCGGTCGCAGTATGAGGACAAGGAAGGGTAAGCCGACACACACCCCTCCTTCCGACTTCCATATCACATCCTCATCACTTCATTCCCGACTCACAGCCTCCGAGCCGCCGAAATCGAAGCCCTTTCCGTGCCCGCATCAACCGGCAAGGGCAACCCGCAGGACGACCTCTCGGAATTCTACGGCCGCTTCAACCGGATCAACCGCGTCCACGCGGACAGGCAGGCGGGCGGTGTGGCAGCGCAGGAGCCCGAGTTGCGCGGCTTCTTGCGTGATTTAGAGGAGCTGGTGGCATCAGATGGGTTGGAGAGGGTGACGTTGGAGGATGGCGAGGAGGAGGTGGTCGATCGTGCGTTCATCCCGCTCTTGGAGGCAAGTCAGTCCGCTGATACGCTTTACGAACAGCGCTGGATACACTCTTCACCGGTGAAGAGTCGGTCGGACGGTACCTCGATCTTTACATCCCGCATACCCAGTTTGTCAACTTGAAGAGCGCACGCAGGTGAGTCGGGATGTACCGGTCGCCAGCTGGCGCTCAATGCTCATCTTCCCGGCCATTTCCCGCTTTCCGCAGATTGACCTACATGCAGTATCTGAATATGCTGTCCAAGGGTCTGGTCGGAGAAGCCCTGGATCAAAAGGAAAGGGAATCGGCCGCATACCTCGAGTGCGTCCCCATGAGTTTTGCGTTCTTCTGTCTCATACTGACGACCCGAAACCAGCTACGTACAAACACTGAACAACTACCTGCAAGATTTCCTACGACGTACACATCCGCTGGAGATTGGAACGGTCGAGAAGGCGCTCAAACCTGTTGAGGAGGGTTTCGAGAAGGAGTGGAAGGAGGGCAAGGTCGAGGGATGGCAGAGAAAGGCGAGCGCTGCTACCAGCCAAGCAAATGGGGATGCCGCGGCGACGGACGACGGAATCTGGTGTGCTGCTTGTAAGTCGCTTTCTGCCCGTATTTGGCTCGCCGCTCATGCGCACCCGTCATGAAGGCCAGAAGCAATACACGAAAAAGACGGTATACGATGCGCATCTCACATCTAAGAAGCACATCAAGGCCGCAGAAAAGCTATCAGCCAACGGAGAATCCGCCACCTCGCAGCCGGCAAAGCCATCAGCGGGTCTTGCCTCACACCATGCATCCAGCAGCAAAGCCCACGCTGCCGCCCTGCTGACCCGACTTACGGAAACGCTTCTTCTCTTGCCACCGGTGCCCGCTCTGATAAACGACACCAAGCAAAACATTGAGCGTAAATCCGCGCTGACGGCGCGTGAGCGAGAGCAGGAAGTGGAAGAGGCAATGGAGGAGACGCAGGTCGTCACAGAGGAGGTCGAGCCAGAGGAGGATGACGGCAGGATTTATAACCCGCTCAAGCTGCCGCTTGGGTGGGACGGCAAGCCGATTCCTTATTGGCTGTACAAGCTGCATGGTCTCGGTGTCGAGTACAAGTGCGAGATTTGCTCGGACTATGTGTACATGGGAAGGTGAGCACACAAGGGGCGAAGAATGCGGCACGAGAGAATGTCTAATGAGAAACGTCCTGCAGGAAAGCGTTTGATCGTCATTTCCAGGAATCAAGGCATGCCTTTGGAATGCGAGCGCTCGGTCTGCCAAACACCAAGCATTTCCACGAGATCACCAAAATCGCCGATGCTCTTGCTCGTGAGTTTCATCCTGTTCTTTGTCTTGAGCTCAGCTGGCTAACAGCCATCTCGACTGACAGTGGCCGAACGTCTAAAGAGGGAAGGCCGGCAGGAACAGAATCAGGCAGAACGAACGGAGGAATTCGAGGATGCGGAGGGAAATGTGTAGGTCAACTGGCTCAGCTAGCCCCCTCGACTCTGACAAGCTTTCTTCTACTCAGGTACGACAAGAAGACTTACGAGGATCTGAAACGACAAGGGCTCATTTGAAGAGTCTGAAGAATCGCAGTCGCATCCTTCTGCGGGCCCTATGTGGCGTTGTATCCAAAAAGACGCGATATCGATGTCCAATCATGCATACAAGCAATCATATCTAGATTCCGTTGATGGTCCAGGTCCTTACGCAGGCATCGCTGCCGGTGCTGATAACAGTTTGGTCGTCTTGCCAAGCCACACCTGTGACACCACCCGCGTGAGCGTTCTGCGAGTTCACCAGAGTCAGCATACTCGCAAGTCTAGAGAACGATCAACGTACCTTGATCGGAACTTTCTTGAGTAACTGTTCGACGTGATGAATATAGATGCTTTCGTCCAATCCACCAGAGACCAGTCTCAATCCGTCCGGGCTAAAAGCCAGCGAGTTGACCCTTCCGGTATGCGCTGTCCACCTGGAGCTGACCAAGGTCTGACAGCAAAAATGGGTGAAGTACTTAAAAGCGTATTACCTCTGCCCTGCCTCACCTTCTTCTCTGCCGTGTCGATCAAGACGATCCGGCCGGAGCTCTGTACGATAGTGTTTTCAGTGAATCAATGCCTTATCAGAACGATAGATACTGACATCACCGGCCGCCAAAAGTTTACCACTGGGCGAGAATGCAATACTTATGACTTCGCCACGATTGTCGTCAAAAACAGAGGCCTTCGTGTCGGAAGAGAGACTATCCAAATAGACTTTCTTGTCCTGAACAGTAATATCGACGTGAGATAGTTATAGAGACCGAACAGCTCTTCTGCTTACCGGTCCCCCGTAAGCAATTAGGTCACCGTGGATTGCGACGGCGGAATATCCGTCATCAGCCGTAGCACCCTTGATGGTCTTGCCGTCCTTGAAGATCGTGACGCCGCGGGTATCGGCAACTGCCACCGCCCCTCCATCCGCAGCGACGTCTTTTGGTGCAGTCAACGAGGCATCGACGCGGGCACTTGGACTGCAAATAGCTCAACGGATCAATTACTCGCTTCATTTCGACACCAACTGGCTTACCTGAACGCCCTCTTGTCCAGTTTGACCAGAGCTTGGCCATCTGTCCAAGTAGAAGCCCAGACTTCCTCACTACTTGCGTCAGCGCTCATCCCAGAGATTTGTCCCTCTCCGGATTGCTCCTCGACGGCATGCGCTTCCCCTGAAGGCAGATCGAATGCGCGTACGGAACCGTCGAACGAGCCAGTAAAAAAGGTGGGTTCCGGCTTGAGCGCCAATGTCGAGGCGGTAACAGCTTTGGTAGGTCCCTGTAACCGCGCTTCTGTTAGTATGGGGCCCTGAAGGAGTTGCACCAATACTTGCATAAATCTTGCGCCAAGTAGAATTGTCTCGAGGATCGAACAAGTTCAGGGTGCCGTTCAAGCTCAAGGAGACGATGGTATTCTCGGAAGTCCAGATGTTGCCATTTTGTTGAGAGGCAACGTCTCCTCCAACCGTGAATGTCGTTGTGTTTTGTCTCGTTTCGACATCCCCTGATAATGCAATACAATGAGACCAAGCACGATGTCATTCTTAGAGTGACGTACAAAGCTTGACAGTTCCGTCCGCGCTTGCCGTGGAAAGGTATTTCGAATCAGGACTCCAAGAGCAGGCCATCTGCGGGGAAGGAGAGACATGAAAAGCGTAACGAGAAACCCCGGACGGGCTCAACTCACGATGGAACCGTTATGGGCATCGACTTCACCGACTGTCTCGCCGGTTTTCCCGTCATAGAAGAACAGCTTTCGATCCGAACCCACGGAGGCGAAATGATCCCCAGAATGCGAGAATCGCACGTCCTGCACAAAGTTGGTATGGGTGCGGATAACCTTCCGAGACATAGTCAATAGCTTGTTCGTCATTTTATCTAGGTGCAAGCTCACTTTGTCGTTCTTGAAGGGGACACCGTGGAAGAAAACGATGGCGCCATCGTCCGAGGCAGTCACCGCTCGGAAGGGCCGTTGATTTCGTATGCTAACAGCATTGATGACCTGCAGCCGGATCATCAGCGATTCTTTCGCACAATCCGGCGGACAGACTTACCTTCGAATTACCTTGAATTTCCCCACACGAAGAGCCACTATCAGCCAAGAACGCTGCACCGAATCGTTCTCGTCCGTCTCCAACCGCAATAATACGTTTACTCTCTCCATCCCAGGAAAGGTCATTGATGCGTCCTCCAAGAGGGCGGACCGCTAGCTTTAAGACTTGATCGGTGCCCGCGATATCCCATATGCGGACTATGTGTGGTACAGCGGTCAGTGGAATGTGCCGGAAAGCGGTAGGAATGGGTCTCACCATTTCCGGCGATATCTGCTGAGGCACAGTAGTAACCGGATGGAGAAATACCGGCTACAGTTGCAGTCTGGGTATGCTCTGAGGACCGATTTGGTTTCAGTATCAACTCCTCTCGACAGTTGCGAGGCGACCCACGAGAATAGGTGACAGATTTCGTTGGATCCTGAGACGAAGAGAAGACCTTGCTCAGCGTCAAATTATCGTCAAGAAACGTTGGAGGACTTACTGCGAGATCCCGAATCTAGCGAATGCAGCAACAACGCAGTGGTGTCAGTTTCCCCGCTGACCTGTAACCCCGAGCGGAAACTTACGACGACCGTCCTGCCGTTCACATACACGATCTTCTCCCCCTTGGGGTCACACCCAAGCTTTGTTGACGTTAGCCGGGCAGTTGCGGGATTGCACGCAAAGATGTTGCCTGGTACGAAGCGTTTATCAGCCCTGCCGCCGGCGGAGAGTATCGCGTGCGGTTGCGGTGACTGACCTTTTTCGACCGACATGGCTGATATAAGGGGATCCGAGAGCTTGAGAGCCGGACACGGATCAGTCTTGAGGCGCTCTGGCAGGGGTGCAGGTAGCTGTACAAGTTGAGACGACGCATGACAGCCGGTCCGTGCGACGCGGGGTATGACGAAGCACGCAGCGCAGCAACTGGATCATTTAGCATCCGCGTCCTCCATCGCGTGCCTATGTAGCCTGTAGTGGCTATAGAAGATGAAGTAGAAGTGCAGGAGTGGCGACTATATGGTCGTTTCGCATGGTCTATCGAGTGCGACGCCCAGTCCGATGAGGTCACTGACATCTGACAAAGGTCTCAAAACACAAGTCATGGCACACAGATTTTACAACAGGACAGAAGATCGAACAAGGTCCGCTTTACACAACAATGGAAGCACAGGTAGGGTCGCAGTGAATTGCGTTTCAGTCGAAAGGGAGCGGATGATCATTGTAGTTATACAGTCGCTTTGGCCTTTGGTACCACAGCAAGCACGAGCGTTGCCAACGCTGATTGAAGGAAGCCAAACACCAGATTCTGAAGTACGGAGCTTCGGCTGGCAAATCGCAGCATGTTGACAAAATGGAGCACGACTCCCGCGCCCTGTTATACATCGGGTCAGCCTCCGCTACATGAAAGCGAAATTCCGAACTTACGATCACAAGTTGTACCGGATGGAATTGTTTGTTGTGCGATAGGGCTCGTTTGATATCGTCTACTGTCGTGCTTTTATACTCCGCTTGACCAGGGCGCCTGCGAAGGGACGGAAATCAGATCGCTCTCTAAACAGAAAGTACAGACTCACGGTTGACGCTGATTGAGTATGGTAGCTAGTTTCGAATAAACATCTCCACTGAGAGGATCGAAATCCTGAGCGCGAATGACGAGCGGTATCTTGTCGTCGGGAAGCAAGATGGCGGTATCCTCGCTGCGAGTTAGCTGAGAATTAGTCGCTTTCACCGCATGAATGTCGCATGAACTACCTTTGAGGAGCCGAGGGGCTGTCGATTCCAACCGCTTCAATGGCCGCTGCAATATCGTCGGGTGTAGTTTTCGGGATTCCCGCCAACGCCAGGAGAATCTATGAGCGTGAAAACGTTAGAACAAAGCCTCTTGACGGAATAAGGCGCTGTAATGTACTGCTGTGTCCAGAATACTTGTTGCTGTGGTAGAGAGAGAAAGTGAGACTTCGGTTTCGAGTGCTGCCGACCTGGCAACTTCCAAAGCTTACCAGCGAAGAAAGGACATATCGCATGACAACTGGAGCGGTATCGAGTTGAGCCTTGAACGCTGGGCTGGTCCTGAATGGACTCACGAAAAGGGCTTTGTCTGCATCTTGTTCAGTTCCGCAGACAGGGAGACCCAATAACCCAGCAGACCATGCTTCGCCATGCTGTACAGAGCCGCCAGCGGGATTCCTTCCCATCCTCCTGTCAAGCGAGATGAAATGAGCGTTGACATCATACAGGACCAGAGAAAAATGTCAACCCACCCATGGACGAGATCAGAATCAATTTTCGCTGACTTGTTCGTGAGGAGAGTCCGTCGGGGGGAGCGGTCGCCCACATTTCTCGTGCAATGTCGGCTGTCAAGATAGCTCCAGCGAGGTTGACCTCCAATGTTGTCTTGCGAGGTTCTTTGGGATATCGACCAAGTTCATTCTCTATTGAGCCAGAAGACGTGAGCGAATATCTCCTATTACCCCTTAGCGGGAGAATGACTAAGCTTACCGAGGACAATGTCATCGTCGAGGTGGCCGACCTCACTGACTCCTGCGTTTGCCACCACGATATCAGGTGGATTTCCCTCAAAGACGGTCTTTGCAAAGTTGAACAGATTCAGGGTTGATGACCTTGACGTAACGTCACAGGGTTCATCCGGTGTGAAGCAAGCTCTGGAACCGAAGATGTCGGTGAGGGATTAAGCGTTATCATCGATGAAAGACGAAAGGCAAAAGAGACACCTCTTACCCTCCAGTATTCAGCTCTGCACAGCTCCGGACCGTCTGCCGACATCCCAGAACATTAAGGTCTCCAACCACTACACGAGCGCTGCATGCGGGACTCATTAACGCACGACCCTCATTGACAAGCTCGATGGCGCGCACCCTGACTGAACATAGCGCATGGCTACATGTCTGCCGATGCCACTTGCTCCACCTGCAAACGGTTGATCAAGACCGGCATCAACGAAACGGCTGACTTGACATACCCGTGACCAAGACCGTCTTTCCACTGTGTCTCGAGCTGGACGCGGTCTTGACAGTCCGTTCGAAGGAACGCTGCTCCGTAAAGATGCTCATGACGATGCACAGGATACCGGGAACAGCCAGATGGTTGAGCTTGCTCCGGACACCTCCAAGGGGTCAATTGCCATCAGCCAGCATAGGAGCAGGAGATGCGGGGAGATGCCGAGGCATGAAGCTGCGGCGATGATGACTACAAATTTGGATCCGCGCCGGATAGTCGCCGATGGTCGCCAGCTATCAGCCGCCATCATCTCGTCCTCATCTCGCCTCGTCAGCCTGCCTGTCCACGAATTCAAGTGGCACCTTGCCACCGCTCTCCTGTTGGATGCTTGCCCGCCTTCGCACAGCGCAATGTATCTCCCGCCGTTGATCGCGCGCCTATTGCCCCTTTTCTCGGAGTCAACGTCCCCGTCCGCCTCGACATCGGCTACAGCCACAGTCAAGACATTCAGGCCCATCAAAGCTCACGCCAATCAGCCAAACACTCCAGCATTACTGTGGCACAATGCATCGGAGGCCCACAGCTTGCAGGATATGAGGGCCTTTGACCTCGATGCCCGCGAGGCGATTCATTCACTCGACAACGGCGAATCGATCGATCCGCCGCCCCTAGTCCTGCGAACACGCCGGATCCCCATCATGCGTCCTCGACTTGGCTCCTCGACCGGTCACTTGCGCAATTGGACATCTTCCCAGCGATCGTCACTGTTGTCGGCGACACTGGAGTGGGAGGAGACCGAGGTGGAAGCGCCGGATACGACCGATAGGGAAACGTTGCGGACTCTTGCCATGATGAGCTCAAATGCCTATATTGAGCCGAACTCGACAGACTGGTATCCTCTGGACAAGTGGAATGTTGTGAGTATCCGCCTGCCTAGTTGTTCGGAGGAATGGACGCAACTGATTCCTGAATGGCTAGTCAACGCCTTTTGGCTGGGAAAAGGACGCAGACGGGTTAAGAGGTCACATCGTAAGTCCCTCCATTTACGACAGTCTGACATCGCTCTGAGCGATATCATGGTCCTCGTGATTTAGTTTGCAGATGAGACCAATTCTACCGTCGTGATCAGCATCAAAGGGACGTCAGCCGGTGTATTAGGCTCAGGCGGTCCTACGTCCAAGAATGACAAGTTCAACGTACGGCCGCAACATTAATTGAAAAGTTCCACTAGCTGACAATTGTCATTGTAGGACAACCTCCTCTTCTCATGCTGTTGCGCACGAGTTGATTTCTCCTGGACACCCGTCTGCGACTGTTATGCTGGAGGTTACAAATGTGAACAGACCTGTCTCGAGAAAGCGTTGATTGGAGAGAGCGTTTACACGGCTGTCGGCACCGTCAGTATCAGAATTTGAAGAGGCAGGTGTAGTAGCTGATCCCATCATCTATCGCACACAGAACCTATACAACAATGTCTCTTTCATGTATCCACACGCCAACATCTGGTTGACCGGTCATTCGGTAAGCTCACCTATACCACACCGCCTCACACGACCTGATGAGTCGCATCTAGCTTGGGGGCGCCCTCGCATCTCTTATCGGATTATCCTTCGGCGCACCTGTCGTGGCATTCGAGTCACCCGCAGATCGCCTCGCTGCGCAACGTCTGCATCTGCCGTTACCTCCCGGACTTCCGATGGAAAAGATGGGCATCACTCATGTATACCACAATGCGGATCCAATCCCGATGGGCGTTTGCACTGGTGTATACAGTAAGTAGCTTCTTTCAAATTCTGATTAAGTGTGTTTCTGACGAGTTCCTTCTCTCTCTGCAGGCGGATGTTACGCAGCAGGCTTCGTAAGTTACTGCTTGGTAAGATACGACCACACAGGCTGAAGCTACTTGACATTCAGGCTATCGAGACTCGTTGCCACATCGGTGAATCTATCCTCTATGACACTGTCGGCAAGAAAGGATGGAGTGTAGATGTCAGGACACATCGAATCACCGAGATCATCAATCGAGTCCTCAACGAAGATTGGGATGAAACTCCCTCGGATGACGACCAGCTGAAGGACGATATCACCGGTATTTCTTCGTCATGGGCTTTCTGGGGCTGGCCAGGTAGAGGTCCTCGCAGGCGCGGTCCTGGAGGGGGCGAAGGCGGGAACGACGAGCCTCCGCCGAAGAAGAGGAATCCGTACGCTGTCCCAAAAGCAGAGACAGAAGAAGACTGCGTGGATTGCTTCAGGTGGTAAGTCGGCCGATATACAATAAGTCAACGTGACTGATCATCATCTCTTGGTTCAGGGAATTCGGTGACGGATACAAGAAGGAGCCCCCTACGACCACCATTGCCACGAATGCTGGTGCCCGGAGGACTTCCACGTGACACATAGTTCAATAGATTCGACGGTTGTAAATGCTCATAGGCTTCTCATTTCTAAAGTTGTACGCGCGCACATATGTCGATACGTCTTAACGACACTTTGAAAGCCAGCTCGGCTTCGCCTTTTTGCGTCATTCTTGGACACAGCCGCGAAATTTGACTCCCGCGAGATATCTTGCGAAAGTACATGGTTATTATAGCATCAAACCTTTACAAACGCTTATCCAAAACACGCTCGGAAACATGACATCCGTACAATTTCAAGAGAGCGCAGAAATGCAACATGAAATGGAGAGCGCAGTGCGGAAGAAATGATGGTGGCGATGACGCGGGTATATGACGGGAGATATGATGCAGCTCGACGCTCAGCCAAGCGGAGTAGCGAAGAATGCACGTCGCATTGTTCTCAACTAGAACCTCCCGCGTTGCGCTGGAGGAGCTTGCTGAGGCCTATGCATCATGCGTTGTTGCTGTTGCTGATGCTGATGCTGTTGCGACATATGCTGTAATTGTTGATGGTGGCGCCCCGGCGATGCGGGATATGGCTGCTGTGGGCCTGGAGACGATCCATAATGTTGCTGGGAACCTGGAGAAGAGCCATAAGATTGCGGGGGACGTTGATGCTGAGGCTGAGGCGATGACCCCGCTCTTCTCGGATCGTTATATTGAGGAATACCAGGACCTGCGCTGTTGGGTGGCGGTGGTCCGTAACCGGCTCGTTGTTGCTGATATCGAGGGTCTGTCTGGATCGGCTGCGGACCGCTGGAGCGCTGTCCGCTCATGGAAGATCCGCCTGGCATACGCGGTCCACTAGGATAGGCGTTTCTGGCGGTTGGCTCGGCGGAGGCGGGTCGACTTCCATGACCAGGATGAGGAATACCGGATCTAGCGGATTGGGAGGCTGGAAGACTTGGGCTTGACCGAACGGGATTTACGCGGGCGGCGGGAGCCTGCAGAGTCGATGCGACCGGTCGGGACGCGGCTGGGGCTGTTGCAGCCGGAGCGCTGGAAGCAGGCCCGGCACCGGTAGAAGCTGGCCCCGCGCCCATGGCCTTCTTCTCCGCTGCCTTGATGATCTCATCACTGTGGCAGAGATGATCAGCTCTTGCGTTTGCTTCAAGAGCCTTCATTCTACTCACTCGAGTAAGTTCAAGCATGCGCACGCAATGACCCATTCCACGCAGTCTTCGTTTCCTTCTCCCAGCGTTTGCCAGACCTTCTTCTCGTCTTCAGTCTTCCCAGTGACGGTTATTCGTGTACCGCCGCCCTTTTCCGGAGGGTTCTTGCTGATCTTTCCAAACTGACGGCGCGGATCGGTCTGCTCAGGTATGCTTTGTTATCGCCAGCAGGACTCACCTCTACACGCTTAGGCGGGATCTGATGACCTGCATACGCGAAATAGAACATAGTCCAGAAATCTGCGTTGGGATTCGGCTTGGAGATCTGGTAAAGCGGGGTATCGTCCGAGTTGACGATTTTGTAAATCGGCGAGCGGATACCCGTGTTCTCAATCGTCCACCGAAGATCGCGCGAGGCTTCGCATTTCACAATGTTGTTTCGCGATGCCGAGTGTCCAGAGTCTGACAATTGACCTGGTCGTGCCCGATTCGGAGGGAAGAGCTTTGCGACGCATAGATCGCCTTGCGGAGATGGTGTCAAGAGGTAATTGACGGAGTTCTACATGAAAGTGGAATTAACGATTCGATCTCGATATCAAGACTTCGGGATCTTACGAATTCGGTATGCCTAAATGAGAGCATAGCGTATCGTTAAGTGCGAATACTACTGGTTAAAGCGAACCGTTGCCCGGCTTACAGGTACGAGTACAAGATCTGATGAGGTTGGCCTAGAATATGCTGGGTTGAGCTGCGCCTGATCAGAACCGAGAACTCGGATGTTGGCTTACCGTGGGGCGTGATGATCAACGTTGGTAGATGATTAGGCATCGGCGCATGATGGGGTGATGTGAAGCTGGAGAGAGCAAGGCGAATGTAATCAGCTTTAAGGCTTGGTATCGGTATGTCGCCATGACTTACACAGAGTAAATGGCTGTTGATTCAAGAGCAGCGGACGTTAAGGGTTAGTCAGATGTGCCAGAAAAGCTTTGGCTTGCTTCATCGAGGATTCCTCAGTGCTGCCTTCGTCGGAACGATTCCCCTCGTCCAATCTTTTACCGACACAGCCGACCTGCGCGTATTCATCGGATATCACGCGACCTCTGCGGTACTCTGATCTCGTGGATACCCTGTCTCTATCACACGCCTGAGAGCCATCGCCATCAAGACAGAAACACTCACCGGACATATTGTAACACAGTTGCGTTCCACTCTAATGGGCGATTAAACACTTCAATTTTCTCGCTCTTCCCTTTCACAGCCCGGTTTCGATTCCTCCACCTGCCAGACAGAGCTTTCAGAAATGCCAGAGGCAACAGCGATCCTTCTTGCACCGAATCTGTTAGTCGATGCTGATGAGTACGGGAACGTCGGGCAAGCTGGCAGAGCAAGGGTTGTCCGTCGAGCGGGCGATGCGATGGATCGGGTTGAAGCACTATTGTTGAACGACTTTCTCCTTACTGCGCAGGGCCGCGACTGAATTGCCCGTTGTGTTGATTTTTCGCCTTTTCGTCCTATTGTTCGCTCAATAGCTTCCGTATTCCGCAGAATCTTTCTCGCTCGATTTCCGTACCGATGCCTCGAACTGCTATGACGGTCGGTGGCGTCGTCTTGCTGAGTACTGAACGGGATGGCGATGTCACACGATCCCTTCAGTAAAGGGATAGAGGCAAAGGTATTTAGATTCGTGTCCTGAAACATTGCACACCGCCCAAGCCGTCTGGATATAGAGGACGAGCCCGCCCGCAAAATCGGCTCCGGCGATTACCGCATTGGTCAAAGTTTTCGAAGAAAAGCGATCGAGCAATGTTCGCGGCCAGCCAGCTTCTGCAACGGCGTGTCGGTTTGTTGACATCGCGGGAATGCTATCGCTTCGTTGTAGACATGATCTAGTACCCATCTCGTCTCCGTCGTATTGATAAGAACCTCAGCTCCAATGCGTGAGCAGTAGCGTCAGTACTGCCGCGCCGACACCGCCGCCGGGAATCGCCTCGACCGAAACACAGCCCGAACGCGGACAGAAGATGGACGTCTCGGACGACCCGACATCGTTCGACAGTGTCGCGTTGCACGAGCATGCCGGAACTCTCGAGATACAAAACGATGCACCGGATACTACGAAAGACGGCTACGATACGCTCGGACTAGAAAGTGAACATGACACGTTCACGCACACCGAGGCCTCTCAACAGGAGATGGAGCAATTTTTACTCAGCGCGGGAGTCGAGGTTTCTGAAGGCAATCATGGCAAGCATGCTGACGCGGGAGTGAGCCAAGAGCTTGAACTAGACATGGAGGTGGAAGGGGGACATGATCACCATGGTGCCCTGATGGAAGGAATACTGGATCTTGCCTCGCATGAGCTGCACGGCGATGATCACCTGCATCTCGATCTGGAGCCTCATCAGGAACCAGCAACATTCGATCTGCATCAAATACACCAAGAGTTGAACGATGCCACATCGCTCTCTGAACATCACCATGATTCCGCGGATGCATCAGCTGCTCAGCCCGACACCAGCGTACTTGGGGAAGAGGCGACATGTCATCCATCGCTGGACCGAACGCTTTTCGACTCCAATCTGGCTCCTTCCCCGAACGATAGAGGCTTGCCTTTAGTTCCGCATCTGCAGGAAGAACCCGTTCCTACAGGAATACAGATCGTTAATGAGGAGGTTTTGGTTAACGATATTGGGCTTTCCCCAATGGGAGAAGGGTTGCCATCGACAGAGGCAATGGGGATGGTCAAGCAAGAGGCGGAACTTGTGGCGGAACAGGTCAGTACCATCGATTGTGCAAGACCTGCAACAGCTCATGAAACTTCGATGGGGTTTCAGGTTCAGGGCCAGCACTTTGATGCCACTTCTCAACAGCCCGGCCGGTCGGCCGCAGAAATGCTCAAGACACCGTCCGGTGGCAATCCGCCATTACCCATCGATCACGCTCTTACCGAACCCATCACAGCGTTCTACAAACTACAGTTCCTTGAACCTCCCCCTGCCCAATCGTCGGGGTCGCATAATGACTATCGACCAAAAGAAGCCTTTTCTTACTATATGCAAACTCTGGACGTCACTATCGGAAGAAAAATAAATCGTCTGAAGAAGGCCGTTCTGGATCAACCTTTACAGCCACGCGCATCAGCGGATGAGGAGATGGGACCTGGTACGGAAGGCATGAAAGTGGAACACGACGGACAAACGCCCACGGCGAAGGAAGCGGAGCATGATGTCAAAGTGGAATCTTCGGCCGTCTTTCAAGAACAGAGTGTGATGACGAAGAACAACGACGGAGGGAATGCCCCAGAGGATGGAAAGCGGAGTACACCGCCCGACGTTCCGCCGGCGAAAGAAATCGCAAAACCGCCGATCGACGATCAACCCCCTCAGCAAGATATCGCGGATGCGCCGGAATCAGAGCATAACAAGAGCCTCATAATGGGTCGAGGAGCGGAGGAAGAGGATATTCAGACGAGCATACGCATCATCAAATCGGAAAGCAATCACAAAGTGGTCTCCGGGAGGGACGGAGTTCATGGAGAGGACATGGATGAAAGACAGGTGGACGTCGACTTAGGGGCACTGAAGAGTGTCAGTCGTCTACATGCCCGAATCGGGTAAGTCGGAGGGAGGCCGCGTTTGCGAATTGGTCTCACCTACTTACTTCACCGTTCGGCTTCTCAGCTATTCATACACGCTGTCCCAGTTCTATCTTGATGTGCTTGGGCGTAATGGAGCTTGGGTTGACGACGTCTTCAAAGTCAAAGGAAGCCGGGTCGCTCTAGGTCCTTAGTGCGTATTGTCATTTGCAGATCCATAACTTTCGCGGCTGATATGGCATATCTTGCTTGCAGTACCAAGATTCAAATATCTACAAGAACGTTCTATTTTATTCTGCCTCCTGCTTCCATCGCTAGTTATCCGATACCACTGAATCATAATGCGCTTACCGGACCGGGTGTTGAATCCCTCGGTTTTGGAGTCACAGGACCGAAGGTGCCATCCCAGCCGGCTGTTTCCGACAACGAGAACGACCTACATCACCTTTTCCAGCGTCCCGCGACTTTCAATGCCTTTTCCACCAATCGCGAAGAATGGGAAGATGAGAGAATGGGTTTGTTCGGCATGGGCAAGGGGATGGGCAAGAATGGCGCCTATGGATACAGATCCAGACATCGCAAGGGACGCAAGTGTCGAAAATGCAAGCTGCAGGAGTCGGAACACAAGGACGAGCACCGCGAAGATCTGGATCACTCTTTTTCCGGGAGCGACAACGAGCATGGAAATGGCGAGGATTCGAATGACAGTGTTTGCTCGTGCAGCAGATGCGCAAGCGAGCAGGAGTGGTTCTCGTCGTCAGTCGACTCTGACGCTGACGAGTCGAGCGAACTTAGCAGCGTCTCCGACAGTGATGAGGAGTCTGACGTGGATAGTAGCAGCGAGGAAAGTGATGGTGCGGACGAGCACGAGGAAAAGGAGGAGGAGGAGGAGGATGCGCAGCAAAACACGGCGGATCCCTACAAGGCTACAGAAGCTCCGATCAAGGAGGTACCGGAGGTGAAAGGCAATGCGACCGAGGACAGCACCAAGCAAGGCGAGCGGGGGGTCGCGGATGACAAGGGGGTTGTCGTTCCTTCGACCGAGGCAATGGAGCCGTCAGTACAGAGTGACAGCGTCATGGCAGCAAGCGACGCGGAGAGCGAAGAAGAGACGCTCGCATCGAAACTCAAGGTAGCTGAACTACTTAAACCAACAGCATCCAGGCTCCCGGCTCCACCGCAGTTTTCCGATGACCAGGCATCTCATATGCATTTGGAGGACTCTTCTCATTTACCGCCTACTGAAGCGGATATACAGGCCGTTCAGGATCTTATCGCCAGCACCATGACACCGACCGATGAACAAGGAATGCCGCTGCAAACCCCACAATCTGGCATGCCGTACGACAATAGCATGTTCTCTTCTCTCGACTCTTCGCATGTACCGATGGAGGGAGAGGGGCTTGTTCCTGTTCCTGAAGTGAAGCTGACGAAGGCGGAAAAATCTGCTCTCGCCGCCCGAATTCGGGAAGCAAAAGCAGCAGCGAGAAAGGAAGAACAGGAACGCAAAAAGGCTGAAAAGGCGGCGCAAAGGGAGAAGGACAAGGCGGAGAAAGCGAAGGCGAAAGCCGATGCAGCTGCGGCCAAAGCAGCCAAGAAGCAGAAAGCAGAAGCCCTTGAACGCGAAAAGATGTTGGCAAGGATGGAAAGCATGCAGCAGCCACAGGCGGACGACTACACCATGGACGTTCTAGACATTCCTGCAAATTCGTCTGCGGACACTGCGCATACAGGTGTCTCTTCGTATCCTCCAGGTGTGAGGCCTGGAATGCCGCGTCCTGCCGCAACTACCGGACAAGGACTTGTAAGGCCCGGTATGCCGGGTGTTCGCCCTGCGAGGCCTATGCCCAATGGCTATCGGCCGGTCAACGCTACTGGGCCTAATGCCATGGCAGCGCCCGGTTTCAGACCTCTACGTCCTGGACTGAACGGCATGCCAATTCGGCCTGGAATGTCAGGCGTGAGGCCAGGAATGTCCGGACCATCCATTCGCCCTGGACCTGGATCTGTACCGCCACTTCAGGCTCAGATGAGGCCCGGAATGCAGGCGAGGCCCCCTCAGCCCGGATTAAGGCCTGTTCGACCAGGACCACCGATCCGTCCTGGAAGCAGACCGATACTTCCTCCTCAACGACCGCCCCTACAGCCGCATATGAACTCGGGGAGCTTTGGAGAATCGCGTGATGGGTCGCGTGGAATGTCTCCGGACGCAATGTCGATCCACTCTCAAGAAGGTCTCTCTCGCTCTCCATCTTTGGATCCCCATTCGCAAAAACGTATATCGCCTTTGCTCGGAATTGACGGCCAGCCTTTCATCGGCCCTGATCCTATCAAGCCTGACTTGACATATGCGACTATCATTTATCGGGCACTGGCCAATGTGGATCGCGGGCGAGGAACGCTAGGCCAAGTCTGTGACTGGGTAGCTAAAGAGTGGGAATGGTTCAGAATGAATCCCGAATCTGGTTGGCAGGTGAGTCTTTCGCCAAAAAGTATGCAACGTGTATTCTAATGCGGTTCTAGAACTCGATTCGCCACAACCTATCGCTGAACAAGGCATTCCTCAAGGTTCCCCGAGTACCCGAAGATGATCCCGAGTCAAAGGGGTCGGTCTGGATTCTTGACCCCGTGCACGCGCCAGAACTGGTCGAGAGAGAGCGGAAGGCAGCGGAACAGAAGGAGGCGAGAGCAAAGCGCGACTCGGACAAGGGTCCCAATATTGTCAAACCGATGAAGCCGAGGAAGCCAACAGACGGGATGCTGCGGAGGGACTCCGATGACCACGCTAGGCCTTCTCCGTCGCCGGCACCCAGCAATGCTCCCGCAGCGAATAGCGTAGAAGCGATTCTTGGCAGCCTCATTCCGCCGTTGCTGGTTCCACTCAATCGACAACTTCCTCTGGTCCTCGGCGCAATTCCACCTCATCTCAAGTCTGTGGATATCAAGATTAAGCACCTGTTGCCAGAGCCCCCCTATGTCTTTGACAATAACACCATCATCCTCAATCCTCTGGTATTCGGCAGATTCTCAAAGCAACAGCTCGCACAGATGCAAGCGTTGCCGACAAAAAGCGCTATCACTGTGCTTCGAACGTATGTTCTGCGATGGCTACAAGAAAAGGTCAAGAAGCTCGGTCCAGCCTCACTCCCACGCCTTGGTAATCCCGCTATTCGTCCAACAGCCGCGGGTCCTGGTTCACGGCCTCCAGGCGGCATCCCGATTGCTCGACCTGGAGTTGTACCTAGACCCCAGGGGATTCGACCTACTCCTGGCCAAGTTCGTCCTGTAGCGGCGGGGGTGCGGCCGGCTATAGCTAGGCCGGGAATAGCGCCGAGGCCGTTACCAAATGGTGGTGTTAGTGCTCGTCCGGCCATCAGGCCTGGTGCATCTGCGGCGCGTCCCGCTCCACGACCGATCAATGGCAACGCCACAGGGGCCAGACCACCTACTCCGGCCTTGGACCCTGAAACACTGCGCAAGATAACTCAGCTCGCCGAATCAGCCATCAAGACAAACAGCGCGCAGTCGGCAAACGCCAAGGTGCTTTTGCAATATCTCAAGCAAGTCGGTTCGCATGTCAATATCGCTATCGCCACCCAGATCCTCAGTACAGGTGTCATCCCACCAAACGCTATTCCCGTTCGTCCCACTCAAATCGCTGGTACCGGTGGTACCGGTATTCCCTCCATCAGGCCAGGCATCAGACCACCTGCTGTAACACCACGACCCAATCCGACGACCGTTTTAGGCAAGCGCCCCGTTGAAGCCTCTTCGGGTTCAGTCACGGACTCGGCAGACGCTAAACGTCAGAAAGTGTAAAGCTCGCGAGCGATTGAAGAAGCTTTGTATGGGTATGTTCTCCACGTTGTATATCGTCTGTTGTATAAAGATCTTGTAGATCGAATAATAGCATCAAACAAGGCTTCTTTCATTCATTTGGCGACTTAAGTCACACCAGGCTACTTTCCGTCCGGGCGATTGAAGAGGATCGCATAGACGCAGATGTAGTATTCGTTGTTTTCGCACTGTTCAAGCCTGTACAGAGTAGCGATCCCGAGTTCCATCCCGTATACTCGGCATCGGCGAGGCTCTGCGTTCTGTGGTGAATTGCAGTGTTCCCAGACTTGACCCCGTCTCAAAGGCGGAGAGCGTTTGATCATCTCTCGTGAAAGTCGAGTCCCGTTCGCGGCGATCCCGTGTTGAGCAAACCAATTCCTGCAAAGAGAGTCGGCGGAACGTCAGCCGCATCTGAAAATTTTTTATTGACGATGACTAGGATGAGTTGCCCCCCAACTTTGGCGGACTCGGCTGAAAAAGCGTAAGCTTTGGCCTTCGGAGAGGCAAAACCACCTCTGTGGCGCTATCACCGCTCCTCTGCGACGTTTCTAAAGTCTCTGCCTTGCCGACCTTGTCAGGCGCTTCAAATAGCTTGCGAGGAAGATGGAATTCCTTTCCTTTGGCTCGTGGTGTAGCAGAGTATAATGCCTTCCTCCCGGGCAAAGTGGACCATTCGCAGCCGTCCAGAGGCGACTTTCGCGGTGAAGATGTTTCGGTCTTGCCGTGTATCAAAGCTCTAGAAGCGTGAGTCCTGAAAGACGAGCCGGTTCGCGTTTGAAAGTAGGGTGAGGCTTGTGTCGTGCGGTTTATCCTGGTTCGCGGAATGGCAAAGTTCGATCCATTCTCGCGTCGTTTCAGACTTGCGGACGGCACACGATTCATGCTAGAAGAGAGAGCTCGGCTTTGCGAGCATTCCCCCATTGTTTGTGGCGCGTACGTTGAAGGTAGAGACATTCTGGTACTTTGGGAAGGAAGAGAGATCCGGTTCGCGCGATGATTCCCTCCGTCAAGCGAAAAGCGTTCAGCCGGATGAGGGAGACCAGCGCGTTTGACAACATTTCCAATCGATCCTTGCGGAACATAAGTCTCTGCTTCAAGGGCACTTTCGGGATAGTGACAAGAAGTCGGGAACTGAAAATGTGCGGCGAGAGCTACTCCAGCGTCGCCGACATCAAGCCGATCCTGCATATCCGTGTATTGACTCTGTGTGAAATTCGCGCAGGTGAGATATCGCGAATCAACTTGCGATGATTGCAATCCAATAACGTGGTTCTTCCCATCAAGGGTTGATGAGGGGGCAAGGCCGATTGGTGAGGCGTAGCCGTATGAGGATCCTGCAGAGATGTAAGGTTCATCTTGCCACGCTGTATCCGCACGCATCGCCTGTGTTGGGGGTTCGACCATCGCGTCCTGTCTGTTCCGCTGCTGCTGTTCTCGTCGCTGTTCCATCTTCCGTCTGTATCCCAGCTGCTCCTGGCGCTTCAAACCCTGCAGAATAGGAAAGTTCGAAGTGTTTCCATCTTCTATTTTGGCTGTGATTACGAAGTCGATGTCAACATTAATGTTGAAGGGTTTAGCATACGAAACTGTAAACTTGTACGAAGAGAGGATACTTGCGGAGTCTGCCAAAGCTGATCGGACTCGGTTTGCCCTTGTTTCCTGGTACCCAATGTGGATGCATGGTTGGGTGTGGCTGTTTAGGAGGAGCTCGAGCTTTCTTGGCGGGATGGGACGAAGTGTTCCTGTCTGCGGTTTCGGCTTGAATAGGAGTTTTGCTTTCAGGTGGCTTCTGCGTATCTTGCTGAGGCTCTGTCGCCTTTGGCACTTCCACGGTACGTCGTTCCTTCTCCACCGATGACGAGATCTTTAGATTCGGTCGTCGTTCTGAGAAATGGAGAGGCCAGTCAGTCCCCGACGGGTGATCGTTAGTGATCCGTTTTTACCCCTATCGCTGGCAGATACCGTGATCCTTGGCCAATCCTCTCCATCAGCGTACTGAGGTCTTGCTGCGATATTATTGTTGACAAATGCTTGTTTCACTCTGCTCCGTTTGTTCTTGGCGGCTAATGTGAAAGGGTTGATTTCAACCTTTGCGTGATCTTCTCTGCTAGACAAATCAAGCTGTGGGATACCGGCAGTTATCGATACTGTTATGGTACACATGACGTCGGACTTGCCTCAAACCATAGTCTATCCTTTTTGCCACGCCTTCCATTGACAGTGGCTTCGTCCTCAGCATCAGTCCCATCATTGCCATCTTGACCCTCCACCGAGCTCGTGGGTGATGGACTGCGGATGTCTGCTTGCCAGACGATGGCGTTCGCCTCTTTCTCTTGGTTCGTGATAGGATTGGTCATCTGCAAGTATCCAAGGTCGAAAGTCCCTGCGAGACAGGTGACAACTCTCTGTCGCCGCACCATTCAATCATGATATGGGCGAGGTCCGCACGAGATGACGAGGCAAGTTTGGATGCGCGTGTTTCACCTTGAGACCGATCGGCGACCTGTCGAGTTTGAAAGCGAGTTCAAGCAAGCTTTCTATGCGGTCTCTGTTCTGTTTGCTCTCTCACATCCTGCCTACAGTCCGGCACGACATACGGAAGAGACACAATGGCGGAATCCTCAGTCACACCTTCGGAGAAAGAGCTCGAGGAAATGCAGCAAAAGCTAGCCAACAGGATGATGAAGGCTGGCGAATGGCAGCGGTGAGTCGGGTTGCTCAAGTGGAAAACCCTCATGGATCCTTAGCTCGCCTCTTTCTTCAGCATACAGGACGCTCTGAGTGCAAAGCTATCGGAGGCTGGCTGGACGGATCAGGTGAAAAGCCACGCAAAAGGTGGGTCGAGATTGCCACCCGTGACGGAACCTCTAAATGGACCCGCCTTGACACCTCTTGAACTCCAGAACAAGCGAGACAGATGCAGCCGCTCAAATTCGATGCTCTCCAGCAGAACACTGCAGACTTTGCATTCGGTGCGTCTTCTGTCACTTTGACATCGATAGAGCTGCGTCGAATACTGAAACTCGAACAACACAGACACTCTGCCAGATACCGTCAAGAACGATATCCTCGCTCAGATACGAGCCTTTGTGGTCTCGCAAATCGATGAAACCGGCGATATTTCGGGCAACAGTCGACGATAGTTTATGAGCATTGACTTGACGATATATCCATGATCGCAGAGCAGTCACACGATGTACAAGGGTTTGCAGCAGAGAAGGAGTATAGCAAGGTTGTATCTTGACAATGTAGTCATCGTGATATTCAGGGCAATATCGTTGCATTTCCAGACATCCACTCAGGATCCCTTAGTCTACTCAAGGTGGATTGCTCGAGGCTATCATTCTTTTCATTTCTACTCGACCCCGAAGATCGAAAGGTACAGCAAGCGATAACGGATGTCGCCAAACGTTCCGTTCCGACAGCTACATGGTCAATTCTTCGGAACTCTTGACTTTCTCGGTCCCATAATACAATGTCGACGACAAAGCATACTCAAACCCGACAACTCGATCTGCTGTTGCTCCACCAGCACTTCCGGTCGACGGCGTCCCGTCTAGGCAGGAACGGATCCGTATCGCTCGCCAGCGGACCTCGCCATGATCTCGCGCACGGGTCCGAGCAATCGTGTGAACGCTTTTTCGCCGAGCGCGGCCACCCGAAGCTTGGCGCCCTCGCCGCCTGCGGCTCGGACGGTAGCAGCTCGGGGTGCGCGGTTGAGCAAGGCGAGTTCTGTAAAATCATCACACTTCAGAAAAAAGCTCCAAGAAACGGCAAATATGTCGACTCACCTCCAAAGTAATCGCCCTTGCCTAATTCTCCGACAACACCGGAGCCCGTCTTTTCGACCTGCGCGACTCCGCTCTCGATCAGGAAGAACGTCTCGCCGACTTCGCCCTCGGTCACAACGTTCTCGCCGTTCTGGTACGTTCTCGATTCCAGCGCATCGGCGATCTTGGCGCGTTCGTAGGGTTCCAGCGAGGCGAGAATGGGAACGATCGCAAGGAAGGTTTCATACATGCGTCGTTTTCGAGAAGTGTGCTAAATTCAGGCGGATGAGGATGTGTAAAGCGTTGTTAGCGACGACATGACTCACATCGAGGAGGATGGTTCGGAACGAGATTCGGTCGAGCGCCCAGAGCGTTCCCTTGGTCTTTGCCACAACGGTCGCCGCACGAGGAGCACTGTGGAAACCGATCGTCAATTGCCTGCCGTGGCCTTTTGCGCGATACCGGCTCACTTGTACATCAACGCCAATTCGCCAAACGATCCTCCCGGAACAGCCGTGTGCACCTTCTTGCCCCACTTGCTCTCCATATCATTCTGCGCCTCGCTTATCGTCACCGCATCGCCGTTCCCTGCCTTCTTCACGTAAATGTCAAACTGACCATCCTCGACGACGTAGAAGTAGTCACCGGCGGCGCCTTGCTCGATCACGACGTGTCCCGGCTCGACATGCACTTCCCGCATGGCAGCGAGCACGTCACGCTCCTGCTCCTCATCCAGATTCCTAAAGAGCAAGTTGTTCGAGATGGACTGCTTGATACGGTCGAGCTGTTCATCCGACTTGTGCGGGAGTGCTTGACTGGCAGTAGAGCCGAGCGTGGGTGTGGTATCGGCATCCATGATCGGCGGCAGACCAGACGCGCCTGCGCCGCCGGGTGCAGCGGTTGGAACGAGGGATTCCGCCGAGACGGACGTTCGACGGCCGAGGGCGTAGGACGGAACGATCAAGTCATCTGCCGAGACGAGGGCCTTGCCTGCGGATGCGGCCGGAGGCGGGAAACGATTCGCGGGAACGGAAGACGAAGGGACTTCTTCGAACGGCGATCCTTCGGGCTCCAGTGCATCACCCGCGGGACTTCCACTGAACGAGAATGCCGCAAAGGTATCCTGCACCTTGGCCGTCGACGCCATCGGATCGTCCTCTTCCTCCTCTTGCACCTGATCCAGCTGTCCACCGGCAACACTTCCGGGCGCGGACCCACCGATGGTATCTCCACCGGCGATCAACGTGTTTCCAAAGCTCGGTCCGGCAAACGTCGCGCGTCGCTGGGCGAGCGTACTGCTTGACGTCGATCCGTGACCAAAGGGCGAGTCGGATGGGATGTGTTCCGAGAAGGGGGAAGGCTGGGTCAAGTGGGCGTGGAAAACGTTGCCGGGGACGGCGGGCAGGGTCATGGCGGGGAAGTTGGGGAATTTGCGAACGGCTGCGGCCGGAGCTGATGGAGTCGGGGTGGCAGTGGATGATGTTGTAGGTGCGGTAGAGGCGAGCATTCGGGAGCGCTGTAGGGAGAAAGGATCAGTTGAGAAGACGCTGTGCGAGGCGGGCATGGAATAGACTCGGAAAGGCAGGGACGGGCTTTCGATCGATACGGCAAGCAGCGGGACGCGGGCCCCAGAGAGAAGAACCTCACGCGGATCCCATCATGCCAGCGACAAAGACGGCAAAGAAGGCCACTCACCTCGGCCTTCAACCTCGCCTGGAACCAATCCGCGCAAAACTGCAACACATCGTCCGTCTGCCGCGCCTGGAAATCCTCGGTCAAGTCACTCAGCAACGCCTGCAACTGCGTGGCCGGCATCCTTTGCTTGCGTAGAGGTTTCGCTCGGGTGGGCCTGTGGTCAGGTGGAGGACTGGGGGTGGCTTCGGAGTGCGAGGTCCTTTGTGGAGGCTGGGTGCGGACGGTCCTTTCGGTTCGAACACGGGGAATGGAAGAAGCCAGGGCGGAAGGGAACTGCCGAGCACGCATCCAGGCATCCCCGAACGAGCTCTACACCGTGCGCATGCACTAGCGCGCAGAGCCAGCCACGCCATCGCCCCGGATCGGATGCAGATCCCGCGCCTTAGTCAGCAGATCGTCAGGGCGACCGCAGCCGGGCGTGTTTCAGCCTAATTAGCAGCATCCTCGACCCAAGTATCCTCTTTCCTCTACTGATCCCGGTCGGCGCGTCATTCCATCGCCATCCTCTCGGCGCCATGCTCACCTTCTCCACGCTCCTCTTGCGCGCATACTACGCCCGGATAGGATGGAACGAGGATAACTTTTACGGGAATCTAAATCGGAGTTCGTCCGGTGCGTGAACAAGGGCACCGAGCCGTTCGTTGCGGGAATGAAAAGAATTGATATAGTGCACGGGCTGATGTTGTTATAGCCATCCTGTGTGTTTCTCCAGATTGAATCTCGTCCATACAGCACTGAAGGACTACCTCACCCATTCTGCAGAGACTTTACCGTTCCCCCCACGCTCTCCTTACAGATATCGAAATCCCCGACAGACGTCTTTTACACGTCGTATGCGCTCGACGCCCTGCCGCGGCTGAATGGCGGAGTGAGCTACGTGGCGAGTGAGGCGGTCGGTGAGGTGAGTCAGAGGTCGAGCTTGCTTCCCCGGATGGGAATATGCGCAAAAGTTGGAAGGCAGTAGGACGGACGAAGGGCCGAAAACGCCTTCCAGGTTTCCGAGGAAAAGAAGTGTGAACGGCGCCTCACGAGTGCGGGCGTATCGTCCGGGACACGACACGTCCCCAAAAACGATCTCGTTGCCCTCGTTGGTAATTCTGGAGTTGGCTAGCCTCCCCTCGGCGTGGCTCGCAGCTGTACAGCGCGCCTCTATCCGTCCCTCGCCCTCGCATTGTTCCCGCACATCTGACGTCTTGATCTCGCCAGATCCTCCCCTCGCGTACTGTTCCCCTGCGTACAATGGTCGACCACTTCCGCGTCCCAGCATCACCAAAAAGACCCGTCCCGCCACCAGAAGAATGGCTCGCCGGCGAACTCGTCGTTCCGCCGCGGGACTACCTCCTCTACTCGCGCCTGCATTTCCCGTCCTGTCACCTCTCGGCGCTCGCAACGACCAAGATCGGGTCCGGATGCCAGGCGAGTTTGGCATTCATGCATTCACCGCAGGCGGTGAGACGGCCGGGAACATCGTCGTCGTCGTCATCCGCCTCCTTCGCGACGGCCTCGTCGGAATCGTCGACTTCGCCAAGCCAATCAGCCGTGATCACCCCGCCGCCGCCACCGGGCAACGTCATCCTTAATTTCCAGCAAGACACCGGTCGGTGGTCGACCGAGTACACGTATTCCGCAACGGACGGCATGCTTGGGTTCCGCGGGCTGTATAATTTCGGCCTGACAGAGGCATCATTAAAGACGCCTTTCGATGACCCGCCGATGCTTGCCGTGCAGCCTCTCATCGGGCCGGGAGCCGAGGAGATGGACAAGCAGACGCGGGTGGACGAGGAAGAGGCGATGGAGGGTGGACTGCGCGGACGGTTCTCTGCCGGCGGCGAGATTTACTTTTCGCGGAAACAGCGGAGTCTCGGGGGTGAGTGGGCGCCTTGCTAGGTTTCGTGGAGCGACTAGACCTCATCCTGCCCTTGTAGTCTCGACCGGAATCCGCTTCAGTACCGTTCCCTCAACCGGCATCCAATCCCATCCCGCCTCACCGCCGACAACGCTCACCCTGCTATACAACCCGCTCATGGGCTTCCTCTCCACCGCCTACTCGGCCCAAATCTCGCCCCACCTCGCCCTCTCCTCTCGCTACGGCGTCAACGTCTACAGCTACGAAAGCGATCTCTGCGTCGGCGGTGAATGGTGGATCGGCAGCGGACGGGGCAAAGGCGGCTGGCGCGGGCTGCGTGGCGTGATGGGCGAGGATCCGGCGGCGGAGTCTGTCCCGACCGAGGTGGAATCACCCAATGCGGAACGGAAGCCGGTCGATGGCGGTGAGACGCGATCGTTTATGCAGGCGATGAGGTCGCACACGGAACCGGTCAAGGATACCGATCGTGACGGCGTCTTGAAGGCAAAGATTCAAGGCAATGGGGTGAGTCGCGCCGGTCCACTCGCCGATCAGACGCTCATCTCCCTCGCAGCTCGTCTCCTTGCTCTACGAGTCGCGCATACGAAAGTGTCTTGTTTCAGTAGGCGTGGTCTCGGATCTGTCATCGCGCTCGAATCCCATTCGCACAATTGGAATGGAAGTGCAGTACTTCTCGGACTAGAGACTATCATTGTAATCGGGGCTCATGGAGATCATAGACAAGTTTGTTTCGATCACAGTCAATACGTTGGAATACGGATGTTTTCCGTCTACGGAGGTCAGATACCGCTTGATGAGTATTTACACATATGATTGAGACCGTTTTAGCAAGCGTCGAAGCGCGATAATAGTACAACGGCCAATGACACCATGACTCGCTTGTCACTTGGCAAGGGCCTTCCGCTTCTTCTAATGATCAGCGACGAAAAGTGCCTCTCCAACACATATGCCAAACACGAAGGGAGAAAGCCCATGTCTCTTGTCTCTATCTTTTCCCAACGTGAACTGTGGATGAATCCGCAGTCGAAGATGTCAGACGCACACTCCGGCATTCATTCCCAACAAAAGAGAAGCAGTTTTTCAGTGATGACTCTGGAACGCACCGCTCGCATTACGGCCAGTCTCTAGATGTTGGCTCCTACGGAAAGCTGGGACAATCCACGCGCAAGACCATCGTCCTTTCCTTTCTGTGCCTCCTTGCTCTTAATGCATTCCCGCAAGCCTTGAGCCTTCCACTCCGATATGCACGTGAGCATTGAAGCGGCCGTCATGAGCTGGCGATTATCAGCAGTGATCAATTGGCGGATGTAGGGTCGACAGTTTCGTCGTAAAATGAGGCGTTTGACGTCTTCAGGCACAAAGTCAAGTTCTTGAAGGAGCGAGCACATGTGTTTCGCATAGTAGCATTTGCGCTGCGACCACGACCGTCAGTCCTGCCGATGTCGCCGTCATTGAGCTTGCTGTCTGAGAAGGATCTAGCCGGCACGAGTATCGTACGTACACCTGTACGCGCGCTGCTGCCTGCTATTATGCACTCTCGATCGCAGGCGGACTCATACAGCTACTCATGCGTGAACATGTTTCATCTCCCGTGGTGCTTGCTCGACTGTATCGTTCAGCAGCATTCATCACAGATCGCCACCACCGCCAGCTCCACCGCCCGCCTGCAGTCTGTCCGACCACTCTCATCCATCGTAAGATAGACAGATTGCAAGGAGGGAGAAAACACGGCCAGAAATAGGACGCGACGGGACAACATGATTTCGGTATGTTCTTCGTGAATGTCAGACAACTTCAGTGCTCATTCAGTAATCGCAGGCATTCTTTGTATTCAATCAGAAGGGAGAGGTGCGTTTCCCGATATTCGCGCCGTTCCATGGAACTAACTCCTTTAATACGCAGGTTCTGATATCGAGATTGTTCCGTGCCGACTTGAAGTGTGTGCGCGGTTGACTTAGGCCGCTCGACCGCTGACTCCTCCCTTGCGCCAGGCGCTCAATATCTGACGTCTTCAGAATTCAAGTGATCTCAAACCCTGATGTGCGGTCACCCATCATTACCTTAGGGTCTACCTCGTTCTTCCATGTCCGGGTCAACAACGTCTACGTGCTTGCGGTAACAAAGTAAGGAAGATCGTCCTGTCTACATCGGTATTCTCATTCTCTCATACGACTGCAGATGCAATGCAAATGCCGCATTAGTCTTCGAGTTTCTGTATCGCTTCGTTTCGATATCTCGCTCGTATTTCGGAAAGCTGGATGAGGAAGCCGTCAAGAGCAATTTCGTGCTTATCTATGAGCTACTGGATGGTATGTCAATCTACCAGTATCCATCTTAATGCGAACTGACGATCCTTGGATCGCCTTGACAGAAATCCTCGACTTTGGCTACCCGCAAAATACGGAGATTGATGCACTGAAGATGTACATTACAACCGAAAGCATCAAGTCGGAGATGGCTGTCGTAAGCAAGCCTTGGAGCTTCATGACAGGAACATGCTAATAATATCTTTTGACAGCGGGAGGACTCGTCGAAGATCACAATCCAAGCGACTGGCGCAACCTCTTGGCGCAGAGCGGACGTGAAGTACCGCAAAAACGAAGCCTTTGTCGATGTGATTGAAACGGTAAACCTATTAATGAGCAAAGAAGGTAGGTCGACATGCATGTCCTTTATATTCCTCAGCAATACTGACTTTGCTCTCTGGCAGGTTCGGTGTTGCGGGCAGACGTAGACGGACAGATCATGATGAGGGCATACCTGAGCGGTACACCGGAATGTAAATTTGGCTTGAACGACAAGCTGGTTTTGGAAAAGAGGTAAGTTTTCAAGGCACAGTTTTGGTGATCCTCTGACACTCCGTCACCCGAAGATCCGACAGAGCGAAAGCTGATAACGCGGTGGAGCTCGATGACTGTCAATTTCACCAATGCGTTAGATTAGGCAAGTTTGATTCGGACCGATCTATCAGCTTTATTCCACCGGATGGAGAATTCGAGTTGATGAGGTAGGCAGGCAAGGTCTTTTCGAGAGATCGCATATTCACCTTGAGCCCAAAGGTACCGGTCGACAACCAACATCAACCTACCATTCAAGCTGCAAACCCACGTTGTCGAACCGACAAAATCGCGTGTGGAGTATTCGATACACCTTAAAGCCAACTTTGATCCCAAGCTCAATGCCAATGACGTCGTGCTACGGATCCCCACTCCGTTGAATACGACATCCGTCAACTGCAAAGTACAGCTCGGCAAGGCCAAATACGTTCCGGCGGAGAATGTGATCATCTGGAAGTACGTTGCAGACCGTCCCAAACGTGGGGGTCCGTCATCTGACGTTATGCCATGTCAGAATACCGCGTATGCAAGGCGCGCAGGAGACCACCCTCACGGCGGAAGCTACTCTGGCAAGCACGACACATCGTCAAGCGTGGTCGAGACCGCCCATCGAGTTGGACTTTTCAGGTAGGGAAAAGCAACATCCGCAATGGCCGTGCAGACTGATTTACCTGTTGTTCCCTTCACAGTCGTCATGTTCACTGCCTCGGGATTGCTTGTCCGATTCTTGAAGGTATTCGAGAGGAGCAATTACCAGTCGGTCAAGTGGGTGCGATATATGACGAAATCAAAGGGAACTTATCAGATCAGAGTAAGTTTACGGGGCGGTCTGAAACGCCGGAGGCGGGGCTGGAGGCTGATTCGCAACTGCCAAACGTAGTTCTGAGGCGATCCCGTGGAAAAGACACATCGGTTGGATATGTTCTTCCTTGTATGACATCCTGGTTGTCATTTTAGCTTATTGTATCGATATCAAAATGCCACATGACATGTTGTCGGGACGACTGGTGCGATGCCTGGATCACCCTTCAGAATGCGGGTCTTGGGTCGCGATCCCTGAACGGGCCGAATACCGAACGCGACGTTTCCTCCTGAACCCGTACGTCGCGGAGCATAATCCGTGACGGCCGCGCCGCGCCCCGGGAAGCCCAACACACCGTGCAATCATAACCATCCGTATCATGGCGTATAGTCCCTCGACAAATTATTATCCCACCGGCTAATCAATCCCATCGCCCTCGCCCTCCGGACCATCTTGCCAACCCTACGTTGATTTTTCCACGTCAGGCCCGTCTCCGCGCGCGTCTTGATCTTGCCCATCTGCGTCACATACGCCGAGACGAGCTTGTGATTCGTGGCTTCCTCGATCGGGTTCACGTCGAGGATGTAGAACGGGTCGGAGCGCTTCGCGAGTGGTGCGGCCGGGCCGAGGAGCGGGGGTTTGGCGCCTCGGCGGGCTTTGGGGAAGAGGGAGGATTTGTGCAGGTCGATCGGGCTGTATAGCTAGTGAGGGGTAAGCGCATGTCAGTGCCAAAGGACGGATCAAGCGTAGCGTGGTTTGGGGACGTACTTGGCCGTTTCGGAACGTCTGGATCGGCGTCGATGGAACTGCGCGGGAACAAAGGTCAACACCAGCCCGATCACAGACCCCCGTCTTCTCCGCCAACTCACCCGAAGAGAACCCCTCGGACGGACTCGGGCCCGTCTCCTTCAGGCCCTTTGCGAGCTGCGCCAACACATCCCTCGTCGCGTCCCCATCCTGCTGCGAATACGGCGCCGGCCCGGACCCGCTCGGTCTCGTGATTTTCTCAAGGGTGCACGCCGAGGCGGAGAGGTGGCGCGAGGGGGAAGCGCTGCTGGGTGCGAGGGCGCGGTGTAGTGTGCGTGAGGTGGATGCGAGGAAGGACATGGTGGACTGTCGCGTTTGGATGGAGCAGGCCGTGGGGACGTGGGAATAGGGAAGACGATGGGTCTCAAGTCAAGGTCACTACTCCGTGCGATCGAGCGAGAGGGAACACGAAAGTTGCGCCCCGCCGGCCGCGCGCTTTGTCGGACTTGAGGGGTCGCTTGCCACGAGAAGAGGGGTCGCGCCGCAGAGGCCGAGATGACGAATACCTTTGCGCGGTGAGGGTCGTGTTCACTGCTTTGCAAGCTTTGCCTGCAGAGCCCATCATATCCTGTACAGAACCCACATCACAGCGACCAGCTGCCGGCAACACCGTCATGATCGTCACAGACCGCCCTCCGCCACCCCCGCCCACCATCGATCCCGGCATGTACGGCCTCCTCGTCCTCGGCGGCCAATCCACACGAATGGGCCGCGACAAGGCATTCCTAGACTACCCCGTTGACAACGAAACCACGCAGCCGCTCTACCTCCGCTTGCTCAATCTCTTACACCAAGCATGTCCTGCGGGCGTGTACGTCTCTCACAATGCCGCACAGGCTGAGCGGTTACACGCCGGATGGCTGCCGCCGCGGACGGTGCTCGTGCCGGACGACCCGCGCATCACCTCGGCGCACATCGGCGGTCCGGCAGCCGGACTCCTCTCGGCGCATGCCAGGAAACCGGACGCGACGTTCCTCGTCCTCGCCGTCGATTTCCCCTTGGTGACGCTCGACACCCTGACGGAGCTCGCGGCGCGGTATACGCCCCCGGTGACGTGCTACCTCCATGCGTCCGATGCCCATCCGGAGCCGTTGTTGTCCGTGTGGGGACCCGAGGCGCTCGATGAGTTGCGGGAGAATGCGATGGGCGAGATGAAGAAGACGGGACCGTGTTGGACGGCGCGGAGGATATGGAAGCGGATGGGCGTGGAGACGGTCGGGGAGGATGGCAAGCAGATGCGGGAGGGAAAGTTTGTCTTTATGCCGAAAGAGGAACAGTGGCTCTTCAATACCAACCGGCCGGAAGAGTGGGAAGAGGCCAAGAGCATCTTGAGCAGTCGCACGAGCGCGACGAATTGAACAGCAGATTCGACACATGACATATGGACATGCACTCTACAGCCGTCTATACCGACGTCTTGTCGGACGCGGCAGTGGATGCCGCCGCCGAGATCTTTGCCGGGGCTCTTGCCTCCGCAGCCGCTTTGGCCTGCGCAGACTCGTCCAAGATGGTCTTGATCATTTTCCCGCCGATGACGGTGGCCTCCTGGAAACGCGGCGCAAAGAAGCCTTTCGCACGGTCAGACTTGCAGGACGACGGGCAGCCTCGACTGGACTTACTGGCAGTGTCCTCGAACCTGTTGCGGTAAAGATCAAAGCTTCCAAACGAGACGCACTGGCTCCAACCTCGTGCCGCGACCACAAACTCGGTATCATCAGACCGATGCGTCTTGTCGCCGATGGCACAGTCGATCGCCACCTCTAGTCTCTCCGTCGACCGGAACAGATATTCCGCAACACCTGGAGAAATGCCAGGTTCAGAAGGGGAGCCTTTGGGTACAGCCGCACCTACCGATCCAAAGCATAAAGACCGGCGTCCCCGCGACGTCCAGATGATCGTACGGCTTGATGCCCAACTTGTGCCAACAGTCAACCATCGCCAGCAACGACAGATGCGAATTCGGTCGCACGGGTTCCCCGGCAGGCGGCTTGGGTCCAAGGGAAAACTGATCGAGAATCCGATCCGATAACAAGATCGGTTTGCGCTGCTTGGACCCCGTGGGCGACGTTGTCGTCGTCGTCGTCTCCGCATCCCCCTCCTGCTCCGGCGTCCACCCAAACACGCCCTGCCGCGCCTCGTACATCCGTTGCCGTAGCGCGGCCTTCTTTTCCTCAATCATGAGCTTGAATATATCCGTTGCGCATTGCGCATACATGCGGATCTGTTCGCGGGCGGATGGATTGAGGATAGCGAGGCCGGCGTAGACGTGCCATTTGTTGCTATAGATGCGGAGAGCAATGTTGATCTTGACGATCTCGATCCCGCCGACGTATCGTTCCGTTTCCCAGGGGTAATCCTGGCTGTTTTTCCATGCTGTGCCCATACTGACCGGTTGACGGAGATGAGTTCAGCTATCTCCCTTGTAGGGCGAGGGTGGCAACTGACCTCAGAAACGCGGCGTGCGTGACAGCTTGGGTGTTGGCGGTGACGAGGTCGTGCTCTTCGTACGTCAAGTAGACGTATCTCGACTTGAACGACTCGAGGATCCGCTCGACAACCCGGACCTTTTCATCCGGTGCCCTGTGTTGTATGATAACCTATGCATGATCAGTTGGCGTTCCGCGGCCAGATCGCTGTCAGAGGGCTCACTAGAGGCTGCCCTTCCGTTGTGACGGTCGGTCCGTGCAAGCTGTGCACCGAGACGATGTAGACGTCGTCCGGCAGATACTTTTCGAACGCTTCCCTTTCGGGAGCCTTGACCGATGTCTGGCCAGCGACAATCGCATGCGGCTTCGTGGCTGGTCAAGTTTCTGCTGAGTCAGACATTGAAAAGGAATGACTGCGGTTTATGAGGCATGCTTACAAGGACCATACGTGCTGACCACTTGCGAGATGAACTCGGCTTCTACGCTATAGATGATAAAGTCCGAGATCCGCGAAACTTGATGGCCATCCTTTAACACCTGAATTGTTGGTACGTCTGGGACGATAGCAGTCAGACGCGTGGGATGGAATGCACCCAGACCGCTCCTGGAACGTACCCTTCATTTCTTCACGCAATGCTTCATATCGCTCGAAACGATCGCACACGCAGATCCTGTCCGATTGCTCACAAGTCAGGCCCCTTGCATCGCAGGGAATGGGTGCATGGCTTCTACCGACTTTTTCATGCCTCCAGCGGCAAGGCGTCTAGCGTACATTTTGCCCATCTGTATGTATGAGGCATCGTTATAGTAGTGTTGAGCGAGGCGCGGGTACGTCGAGACTTGCCTCGCCCATGCCGATCAGGCCAATTTGCAGATCCGAAACATCTTGAATACCGTTCGACATGGTGTGTGTCATCCTCTGTGTCTCGCGCACGGATGGTGAGGAAGAATCGGAATTGATGTCAGTCACCTGTCTGTCGGTGTACAGGCGTCGACAAGGATGTCAGTGGGTTGGCGCCTCAACCGAAACGAGAACGGGCCGACCGAGATTCTTGCATTCGACACAAGAAGTTGGCTGCCCTCACCCGATCGTTTTGCATCCGCCGGTTTCACCTTGGCCGTCACGTGTCTCGCCGAGATTTCAGGGTCGCCAGCTTCCTTCATCTGCGTGCACGAGGTATGTATTCCCGCCGTCAGGTGCACTGACAAGTTCATCCCAGACACCAACATGGCGAACGAATCTGGAGATCGCCGCGCATTTGTTCTGGCCGCGCTCAGGGGCAAGGGCAAGGCAAAGAAGCGGTCCGCGGAGGGACCATCGTCAAGCACGCTCAAGAAGGCGTCCGGCAAGCCCATGAGCAAGAAACAAAAGCTCGCGGCCAAGAAGGCAAGGGCCGTTACGGAGGAAGAAGTCGACGAACCGAATACAGGAGTGAAGCGCCTCCGACAGGACGCCCTTCAGTGGAAGCTCCTCAGCGCTCAACCCGAGGACTTTGCAGATTTCGACGACGATATCGATGTGGCTTCGGATACTGACGACAAGGAGGCCAAGAAGGGTACGAGAAAGGCCAAGGCGGATCCGATGGCGAATCTGTTTGATAATGAGGGTGGGATGATGATGTTGGAAGAGGTAGATGGCGTGGACGTCATGTGGGAGGAAGACGGAAAGGGCGGAAAGAAGGCGATTTTGATCGTGCGTAGTAACCAGCAGCTGTTTCTCAATGCTCTTTGTGCCAATTATGTGGAATAGGAAGCCAAGGAAAAACGACCGAAGCAAACGCCACCTCCGGCCAAGGAGAAGGTCGTTCCCGCACCGAGCGATGCCGCCGACGAAAAGCCCAAAAATAAGAAACGCAAGCGAGCAGATTCGGAAAGCAAGGCCGTTGCAGAAACGGCCTCGAAGGACGATGGCACAGTCGAGGATGTCAAAGAACCTACGACGGCCGAGAATGAGAAAGAGGCAGACCAGTCTGGAGAGGCTTCGGAAAAGGAAGGAGCCGAGACTGTGGAGGCGAAAGAGGTCGAGTCCGTGACGAAGGATCTCAGTACATATGAACGAGCGAAAGGCGTGGAATTTGACGGTGAGTATGCTACGCGCCTCCCCTTCAAGATGTATGTCCTCATGCGAATGCCCATCCCAGATACTCTCCTGCCAGAATGGGCAAATCTACCGCTGCACCCTCTGCTGAAAAAGGGACTCTACAAGCTCGGTTTCACAATGCCTACCGCGATCCAGAGACAGGCTGTGCCCATGGCCATCAATGGCACGGTCGTTGCATCGGGAGAGGACGACAGCGCGAGTGATGAGGATGCCGAAATCGATTCAAAGCCGAGCGGACCGAGGGACGTGGTCGGTGTCGCCGAGACAGTAAGCTTCTCGCGGGATCATTCTATCGTGCGCATGCAGCTCAAGTGGTCCTCTCCTAGGGTTCCGGTAAAACCCTCGCCTACTCTCTTCCCGTCTTGAACTGGCTTCTGTCGACCGATCTCTCTGCTTCCGCCGAACAAGAGCGATTCGCACGACGCGCAAAGGCCCGCCGCGTCCTCAGCGCGCTCGTTCTGTGTCCTACCCGTGAACTCGCGCTGCAGGTGCACAAGCATATGGAACAGATTCTCGTTGCGGGACAGGAACTGGAAGCAGGGAAGCCTGAGGAGGTTGCAGGTGAAGTGGCGGCCAAGGGCAAGGCGAAGAAGGCCGGGAAGAAGGCGCCATCAAAGGCCAAGCAGCCGCCGCTGGTTAGCATCGCCAGCGTCGTTGGTGGACTGAGTGTGCAGAAGCAAAGAAGGCTGCTGACCCGGGGGTGTGATATTCTCGTTGCTACCCCTGGTCGATTGTGGGATCTGTGTCAAGAGGTAAGTTCAACTTGAGTTAGTCTGCTCTTTGACGCTAACCTTTCGTCATACAGGATGTCGATCTGGCAACCGATATCAAACGGATCAAATTCTTGATCGTCGATGAAGCGGATCGAATGATTGAGACGGGTCATTTCGCGGAATTGGAACAGATTGTGGCTTTGACCGAGCGGACGCAAGGAGCTATGTGAGCGGCATCTCAATATTCATCCTCGCATCTTCTCATACATGCGTTACCGCAGGCAAGGTACTAATGCCGACGAATCGGATCCGACCTTCAAGCGTGCCACTCGTGAAATCGATCTGACCGCAGCCCGTGATGACCTCCAGACGTTTGTGTTCTCAGCCACTCTCTCCAAGGATTTGCAAACAAATCTGAAACGCGGAAGTTGGCGCGGAAAGAAGAGCAAGTTAGCAAAGAGCAATACCCTAGGTACGAACATCACCAGCCAAGCACTTCTTTGATCTGACTTATCCCTCGCCATACCAGATGACCTTGTTCGGCGTTTGGATTTCCGGGACGAGAAGCCTTGCGTCATCGATATCAGTCCCGAAGGCGGATTGGTCGCGACGTTGCGAGAGAGCATTATCGAATGTCTCAATACAGACAAGGTAAGCGGGTCGCAAGCGCTCTTTGTTCTCACATGCTGATGGTTCAACAGGATTTGTACCTCTACTACTTCCTCCTTCGATATCCCGGCCGCTCGCTTGTCTTTGTTGGCAGTATCGACGGCATTCGGCGTATAACACCGCTATTTGAGTTGCTCAAGGTTCCCGTCTATCCCTTGCATTCGCAACTGCAGCAGAAGCAGCGACTAAAGAACCTAGATCGGTAGGTATCGGCTGCGCGAGCACATCATCCACTTCTGATCGCCGTTTCTCCCCAGTTTTGCTTCCTCGCCCAACGGTGTCTTGATAGCCACGGATGTTGCTGCTCGAGGTCTCGATATTCCCTCGGTCGATCACGTCATTCATTTCCAGCTGCCACGTACAGCCGACGCATATATTCATCGAAGCGGTCGAACAGCTCGAGCGCGTCAGGATGGGTTCAGTTTGCAAATGGTCAGCCCAGAGGAACGTGGGATGCAAAAGGCGTTGATGAAGAGCCTAGGCAGGAGTGAGTTGTCCTTTGATCGCATCGCGGTAATGACATCACTGACCCCACATGTTCCGTCAGCAAACGAATTGCCCGAGTTGCAGGTCGAGCCAGGGTTCCTGCCGAAGCTCAGAGAGCGAGTAAGAATTGCTCGCGAGATTGAAAAGGCGCAGCATGCTGTCAAAAAGGCCAAACACGAAAAGAGTTGGTTGCAAGAGACTGCTGAAGCTATGGATATCGACCTTGATCCCGATTTGCTGTGAGTTTGCCTTGCATTCTGCACCCGAGCTTTGCCTTACAAAGATCAATATCAGATCGGCGGAAGAATCAGACGACGAAATCGCTAGATCTCGAAAAGCACCCAAGCAGCGGCTACGTGACAACGCACCTCGCTTGCGACATGAGCTGGATCAGCTTCTCGCTCAGCCATTGATGGCTCGTGGTGTGTCGGCCAAGTACCCCACTTCAGGCAGCCGTGTAGTCATTGATGACCTCTTAGCATCAAAGAGTAAGTCAAGCCGCTAGAGGAAGTCTAGACCGTGAGGCTAAAGCGTGCAACTCCCTCAGATCACACGCAAATGCTTGGAGCATCTACAACGAAGGCTCACGAGGTAGTGGATGAGCGGCCAACATTGAAGAAGGTCCGCAAATTTATCGGAAAGAAGCAGAAGAAGTAGATGATTTGCATAGCGAGATCGGGGACACGCCTTATATATGGAATCCCGGGATTATATGTGTCCGCTTTTCGACTGCGCAAAGTCTTAACCCTTCTTGCCCACCGCTTTCTTGGCTGCCTCTAACTCGTTTCCGACCGCGGGCACCGACTGAAGCATTCCATGCAGATCCGGCTCGACTTCCTGACCCTCCCTCCAATCCTGTATCAGATGCGCGCAGACCCCCGTGCCCATTCCGAGCAGACTTCCGCCAAGAACATTGTTGATGATAGACGCTCGCTTCCAAAAGATGGTCGTCACGATCAGAGACCCCAGTACACTCCCGATTAGCGAGTAATCGTCCGATCGGATTTGTGTAGCCTGAAGGAATAGGAAATGGCATCAGCGTCCACAGTTCTACTTGGGTCGCAACTTCGAGCAATCTACATTATGAGACTAAGAGAGATGTTTTACCGCGGTCAGCCTTTGTTGCCTAGCCTGCGGTGGATTATTGCACTCACTAAGCTGTTCATGCGATCCTGCATGGCGACTTGTGGCTCATCCTTCAGCCTGTAATAGGCTACAGGCATACTCGCTGCCGCGCCTCCCAAACTGGTCATCCACGTCGCTCCAAGGAATCGGTTCACTGAGAACGGACGCTTCCCTCGGACGGCATGGAATATCAGATATGCTGGTGGAACAGCGAGTGAGAGTGTTTCGGCGACTTTGAGGCCGGTGTGCAAGAGGATGTAGTCGAGATTCGGATCGGCTGAAATTCGCGGGTGAGGAGGGTTCGCCATGATTTTGGAAGTCCGCTTGATGAGGTTGTTCGTCTATCCGATAGGTCAGGAATAGATGTATGGACCCCCGTTGATCAGCTGGTAGCTCGTTGCGCTGTGGGTGCGAGCCAGCTTGCGAGCCTCTTGGTGATCATCCTCATGAAATCGACGAACACCGGTGGATGCATGACGACATGGCGGATGCATATTTCGAAGCCTCATCGAAATTCTTGATTGATTGGTTGAGTACCTAGCTTTACATCTACCTTCGACGGCCAATATGCCAATGCTGCAGGTGCAGCAGTTAAAGATTCATAGGAGCTCGTATGGGAGCAGCAGAACAGAGAGCTGGTAGGAGCTACATAGGGGACCACACCGCATTAGGCCATTAGCTGGGCCGACGTCAGAGTGTCAATGAGACAATGAGCTCAAATCTCTTACCTTCTTAGATCGTGAGTGCTGCCTGTGTAAGGGATTTCCTGGGACTGGCAAGTCTCCCTGTTGAACCGCCCCAGATCGGACAACACACATCTATAATAAGTTCATACAAGAAGGTTACAATATGCGCATCATGGCATTATTGTCGTAGTCCCCGTCTAAATTGTCAACGTGCTGATTGGCCACGAACGCGTACAAAGGAAAGCGTTGAAACTAGAGTTGCAACTATCGGTCATCGGTGACCATTGATTATACAGTATCGAGTGTTGTCTTTCCGGTGGGATGCATGTGAATGCGAAATTGGTGATAGGCGTTCCGCGCGAATCGTGGTTGCGGGCTATCGGCCGATGCCAGTGTTCTCCCTTGCTGAGACAGATCGACTTTGGGTATCTATGGTTCTGGTTGTGGAAGGGAGGCGCTGTCCCTCTGTGCCTCACTCGGAGGCTTCATAAGGGGCAGGCTTCCGTAGACGATGCCGGGACCAGTCATCTCCACCATGCCCTTACCTTGGCCATATGCAAGAAGCTGATCGGCATAGCGCTGCATCTCGTCGAGGGGTATCACTAGGTTGAAGTCGTTCAAGAGGAGGAATTGCAGTTCGAGCTGATTGAGTTCGCTCTGAGGAAGGCCTCCAACCTGAGGAATAGAGGATAAGTGGATGATGCGGAGACACAAACGGCAACGGACCTTGGCATATCGAGAGTTCGTGTAGAACACGTCTGAGAAGAATTTACTGGCGACTGTAATTCCAGCAATTACCAAGCGATGTACATTATAGCTGTCGATGGCAAACCCCTGAATGCCGGTCTGAAGCTTGACTTCGCTGGCGATAGATGTCCCGTTTGGCTGACCGCTCTCCAATTGCATCTTGCTCATGCGATCAAAGTAGACGAGTAGCGATAGGAATACTTCATTCGTGATCGGACAATACTTCAGTATACGCTGCAAATACGCCTCGATACTGATGGACGGAACGTTTCGCGCGTGAAAGCATAGAATGGCCGACGGATGTACAAGTGATTGTCGAGCAGCCGTCGTGGTAATTCTGTACGGGTTCGATCTTCTTGGTCGAAGCGTATTCGCTGAGGAGGGTGGGTCTGATGCAGTGTCAATGTCGTTCGGCGATGCTTTGGCGCTTTCGGAAGTAGACGTTTCCACAGTAGTCTCCATATTCCCCTCAGACTTCTCACTGGCTGATAAGGGCGTAGCATGCGTCTCTCGTGCCAGCGCGTCCACGGGTAAAGTTTGTGCGATCTCCTCTTTGGGCGCACTTTCCTGCTGATCTGTGCTATCATGCGTTCGAATGCCGGCAGTTCCGGCATTATGCTTTGTTGACGGCGGAGTGTCGCGTGACTGCTGCACATTGGCCGGACGTGGCCTGAAAGGGGGAATGCAAAGCTGCCCCGTAACTTCACCTCCGGATGACGTTCGAGTGCGATTTCGCGTCGACGGGGACATGGGCTTGTATGATGATGCTGATGCCGATGCCGGTGATGCGTGGTCGGCTTTGTGACTGAACGCTTCTTCCCGCAAGGCATCGTTGGCTGATGCGATTTGCTGCAGCAAGCTCGCCAATAATTTCAGCAGATCCTGCGTAGGGTACGTTGCGAGATCCATGTGCGGAGTAGCTGAAGAATCTGTCGAGGAAGATCCCTCCTTCGTCTCGCTCGAGGACGAAGTCGTTTCTGTTCTCTTGTCAGATGCGGAAGACGGAGGATCACCGTCATGCGTTGCGTGATCTGAATTTGGCGTCCGTGGTGGTGGTGAGGAGGCAGGCGTGTATGATGAATCCGAATTACTCGGTTGGCTAGCCGCCGTTCCATCTTGATGTGCTTTCTCCGTAGCATCATCTTTACTAGTATCCACTCGTATCCGCCGAGGCGACCTGGATTCCTTCGGCGACGAGTGACTAGCGTGTCTGCCGTTGCTGGAATTACTCCGGCTCAACGAAATCCCTGAAGCCTGATTCGTCGATCGCGTCCTGGCCGCTTTGACCTCTGCCTGGTTTCCGCCACTTGATCCGCTACCGCTCGGAGGATTGAAACCGTCCGTCCTCTGCCTCGGCGACACGGAACCCGCCGTCGCTCTGTCCGCTGGTGACGAAGAGGCGGAAGGAGATTCTGGTTTGGATCTCGGTGACGCTTTCGGTGATGACGACATGGCCGCATTTGGCGAGGAGAAAGTGCTTGACTTCAGATGTTGCGAAGCCGAAGAGCCTGTACTCGATTGCCCGTCAACTTCCATAGCAGGCCGTACGGAATCCGACTCTGGTCTCGTCACGCCTCGTTGCAGCGGAAGCGTGGGAGTCTGCGTTGAACGATGGCTTTCGCACGCAGTTCCGGTGGAAGACCGTCTATCACTTTCCTGAGATGCATACGATCCGGCCGCCGATGAATGTGACGAGTTCTGCAGAGAAGGGCGAGGCAGCGAATGGTGGCCCGACATGTGGAAGACGGAATTGTTGGATGCTGGACTGTACGATGCCAAAGACGTCATTGCCTATGCGGCTTGTTGATTACAGTGGTCGACTGACGTAGTGAGCTGAGTGCCTGAGAACGAGCCGTCCTTGTTATCTGTGTTGTCGATAAGTATGGCTGCAGACTCCCCAGGCGATAATATTACGAGCTGGGCCTTGACGTTGCAGTTGCCCGCGGTCGACGTGCAATCGCAAGGTCGACGAGAAATTGATGGATCCTATGTCACGTATTCCTGATTGTGAAAGCAAATGCGAGGCAAGCCATGTCAGATCCATCTCGTAGAGGTTATCGTGGTTTATGCTCCATTGCTTGCTAATCACTCACTATTTTATGGTGGCACGGTAAGTCAGACAAACCGGGAGGATATTTCGCAAGATTCGCCCAAGTGTCGAAGTTCCAGCCGATGGGCGTTGCAATGAAGGTTGGCCTGTGCCGTGAGTTGTCGCCTTGCGTCACGTCACAATATCGACAAGTTGTACGACGGGGAGGATGAAACGTGCGAGGCTGCACTCCCTTGGCCTGTCACCCGGGTAATCGACAACACGCCAACTCTGGCCGAGAACTGGCCCCGGCTTCGAAATTCGAAGATCACTCCATGTGTTTCACGCTTGGAAGCCCGGGTTTCGGCCTTTCTCTGCTTCCTTTTCCCTGCGTCTCGACAACTTCCGTAAAGTCAGATCCTGCGAAAGCTTCCCGCCCTGCAGAGCCCCAGATCTGGACAATTGTCTCGTCTTCGCAGCGACAGACGGTCCATCGAAGTCTGATCGCAAGCTTATACGAGACTGAACCAATGAAATCGATTGCAATTGATTCGGCAGTCCACATGGCAAGTTTCGAAGTCACAGGCTACTAGCCGAAGCTCGCTTTGACGTCCCGGACGTCCAACCGTCCGGTCGCCCGTGAAGTGGAGGACCGTTTGGAGTTGGTGAATCTTCAGCTGAATCTTCCCGAGCTCTCCTTTGCGCGGCGAGAACAAGTTTCTCCTCACCGTCAACGGTCCACATATATGAATTATCGCGATAGGCAGACCGCCTCCGTTATGGCAGTCGCAAATTGTCATATTCTTGCGTCATGAATCACACTAACATCGGCGTCAAGTCCGCTCGCTCGAAGTCTTCTCTTGCGCGGCAGAATCGATACCGGCAGGGCGGATCAAGGTGACCTACTGGATATCAACTGCGCAAGTACGAAATCTCGAGAACCGAGATTACAGCGTACTCCGCGGCTGCACTGGGACTCGCTCGTTGCTTTGAGGGTCCGTCAGCTGGTCCGTCCGGTGCACTTTCCTCCTCATCGCAGGCATAAAGAGCGTCCGCCTTGGCAATGTAGCACAAAGTGACCACCACACAGCCTGACGATAGCGCCTTCCAGCTCAGTATCACTTCAAGCTTTATCGCTTGCGACTAAGAAACGCTCTGAACGGCATTTGAGGTGGCAAATACCGGGAGATCTCCCTGATGGGTGCCGACAAAAATCTCGTAAAGACGCAAAACCCGTTTCATCACGCTTCACAGCCTCTTTGCAGTTTCTAGCTCTTCTTTCAGGGCGACTTCCCGGGAGTCCCAGGCGAAGTGACCATCGTGAGGGCATTGCCAGCTTTGAATTCCACTCGTGTCGGCCATGAGGAATAAGCCTGCTACAAAGTACGAACCACCAGAAGAATGGGCCGCTCCTCGCATGGTATACCGTCAGAGCTCAGAACAAGGGTCGGAGCGGTATCAGTAAGTGGGCTGCATAGCCATAACCCCGGACTGGTCTCTCCATCGGTCACATTCCCCCTCCATTTCTCGTTGACTGCCTAAATCCGCGAGCGCATTGTGAACAACCGCTCAGCAGCAATACCTCATCGGCAATCTCTCTTCAAAGCTTACCCTCGCCTGTTTTTCTCCGATGGAGGCGAGCTCTGAATCGAGAAGCCTCCCTTTGTCCTCCTTGGACGTCTCCTGCATGCGGGATGTTCTGGGTGAGAATCAGTCCTGTAAACGGAGAAAGAGTCGCTTACGAGCGGCCCCGGAAGGCGCAGCCAAATTATGCCTTGCTAGTCCGTATGAAGCGCAGCACGAGCTTTACACAACACCTTGTATCACTCATGACTCGGAGTCCCAGTCTGCAGCTCTGCATAATCAATGGATTATCCTCGTAAGGTTACACAGATTCTGACGTTGCAGTAGCTTGAGACACGAGTTCCTGTATTTACCTCTTACTTCGACTCGAAGCCGTCGCCTCCGCTCTCGCTAGTATCGACCAGACCAACTTTTGCCTTATAGAGCAGCACAACCGAAAACTAGTGCAGCGCAGGAGGTAGTTTGGAAGTATCACAATCTCTTGTTTGCTCCCTCATGGGTGCGGACGTCGATGGCATGAAATTGGTCATTTACAATGATCTTGTCCTTGCGCTCTCACAAATACATCCCAGATCTCCGGCTTCGGTGGACGGACAACGGAAGCAGGGAAAGATGTGGATCCGTGGGATATGCATACTATCTGCTGGCGATAAGACGAGCCCGACATTCTGCGAGGAAGGGAGGCGCCAAGATGGAAGAAGTAATATGTTCGCTCGTAAAGGACTTTCGGCTATGATGCGGTCGTCGGTCATCTGGCCTACAGATAGGGCGAGGAACAAGGTCACGTACCACCCTATCAAAGGCATGTTGGGGTGGTCCCTGTGCATGATTGGATGAAGGTCAAAATCAGACCGATGAATGCTTATTTTGACACATCTATACAAAACAGGAATACAAACAGCAAGGAAAACAAGAGATTGAATCGTGCGAATACAGAGTATCAATACTGAGAGTACACCGGAAAACCCAAAAGGAGACTGAAAACGTGGGAGGTGGAAGTATTTGGGATATGCTGAACCCTGGCGATCCACAAAAGGCTGGACTCGCTGTTCGCGGATATCGAATGTCCGTGTATCGAATCGCGGATTAGGCGCAGCATATGCTGAAGCTGGCGCCGCGTCCGTCCGTCATTATGCCACAATGAGGCGGATAGGAGGACTTGCTTCTCAATCGGTAGTGGTTGTGGGCGACGATACCGTGGTACTGCTAGACGCATTATTTGCGTCATCTACCGGGGCGACAGAGGTCGTGGCCTTCTGATGAACTTCGGTATAAGTAGAGGCCCTTGTATTGCAGGCTTCTGAGAACCCACTGAAATCGATGCAACCTTTTGTCTAGCGGCTTCTTCCTCCTTCTTCTTCGCCTCTGCCTGCTTCTTCTGTTCTTCCTCGTGTTCTAGCATCGACAGTCTCATGGCCTCCATGAGCATAAGCTATACAGAACAGATCAATACGGAGCCGCAAGCTTGGAGTATCTGTAGCTGCCTACCTCTTCGATATCCGCCGCAGCTGGCATGCCGGCCGCCGAGTCCCCGCTACCCATTCGTCGGGAACGTCTCCCGCTGCGAGATCCGCGATCGGCACTCGCCAAGATTGCCTGAAGAGCGTTCTCATCTATCGTTCGCTCGATAGGTCCAGTGTCGCCGACTGCTGAGTTCGTCCCATCACGTGATGATGTGTAGCCGACTGGAATCAAGCGGTCTCCAATCTATTGAGATTTGAATCAATAGAGCGTAACATGCGGGTGCAATAGGAGGAAACTCACGCGATGCATGATTATTCGTCTTGAGGCCCGTCGAGCCGCTGCAGCTTTCACGGCATTTAGCTTGTCTTCCCAGTCGGGTCGGATCTGGTCTTCGAGATTCAAAATGATCGATTATCAGGAAACAGATACGACCAGAAACAATGTCTGCTCACCAATCGTTACCACTTCCTTCGCCTTTGAGCTCACGCTCTTCCTCCGTATCGTTTCTCCGTTCGGTCTCGGATCAATAACATCACCGGAATCCGTCGATGTAAGTGTTGGCAACTCTGGTCTCACAATCTGCGGCAAAAGCGATTATACCCTTAGATTTAATCTGCATGCTAAAGAGATTCATACTTACCTTTTGGACCTCGTAGATTACGCCGAAATCCGGCTCCATACAATAAGGACATGCTGCAGGCTCCGACTCAAGATGAGTCACCGTGGCTTCAGCTCGTTTGATCTGCACAAAGCACTCTGTGCAAATTGGCTGTTCGCAACACCGCGTCGTGTTGATGTTTGGGGGATAATACTAATGACACAGAAATCAGATGTTGGTCCGCTTGTATGTGAAGCCCGGACCGACATACCAGGAAACAAATCGGACATTCCGCGGCACCTTTATACGCCCGGGCTTCGCGTTTCTCCTTGTCCGCCACTTTCGTCAACGATGGAGTCCCTTCGGACGGAGGCTGCCCTTGTCCCGCCCTGAGACTCCTCAAGCTCTTGATCACTTCCTCATCCTCCCATTCCTCTTCGTAATCCTCCAGTCCCCGGTAGAAGGGCGCAAGCTTCTTCTCAATTATCAATCCCTTTACGATAGCGTGGTTGTAATCTGGATTGCGTTGAGCGTACGTGCCCTGTGGATGAAGGTGCCCACCATCGATGAGTCCTGGAGGTGTTTGCGGCGTGCTCGCGGCGTCGGTCCTGTCCTTGTCCCGTTGGCGTCCTCCAGCAAACGACCCGAATGACGCTGAAGAACCTGAGCGGTCCCGGTTAAAGATGATGCCTGACAAGTTGGCGGCCCGGCTGCTATTACCGCCTGATCCTTCCCCGGGCGATCCATTCCCGCCAGAGCGCGGTGAACCTGGCGAACCATGAGACTGATTGTTGCCCATGATCAGGTCTCGTTGAAGAAAGAAGATGTTCTCAGTCGACCAGAGGTGATTTCGCTCTGGACAGCGATTAATTCGAAGACGGGTGCCTCAGTGACGGCGGCGACTTGGAGCAGAGATTGATCCGGCAACTACTTGGCCAGTACAGAGTACGGCGAGTCCGGCCTTTCTTTTGTCCTTGAGAGTTCGACGTATGGCCCTTGACTCTCCTAGATGTAGTCTTTGGCTGCGATGTTGTTGAATGCGAAATTTGTATTTGGTCGCCTGGAATGAAGTATCCGCTGGATATTAGATGGATGGGTGACGCAAACGGAGACGCAAGACCCGAAGAATGCTATTTGCGTGATAACGCCGAAGTCGACTGGCGGCGGCAATCAAACAAGAAAGGAAGATGATATGGCGTTTTCGGATGATCGAGCGCAGAGGAGTAGTGATGGTGATGGGCGCGTGTCTCCGTATCTACCTCCGCCACCATGCGCACGAGACAGAAATCGCAGGAGACCAAAGACGGCGGCATCACCTCGCCGTGCCGAATGATCTCGAGGTCGCGGTTCACGTAAGCTTGCGCGCTAACGAGCGAGAAGGTCGTTGAGTCAGTGCACCCGAGAATCACAAGCTGCAACTGCGGATCGGATGACGCATATTACACAGTTATATCGAAAACAATTGCATCAGAATATGTCCAAAGGCTGCTGACAACTGGGAGTCAAGGCAGCACTGGATATCATATACGATACAACCTCGACATCCGGAAGATGTACGTGGACCCGCTGCGAGATCCCGAGGGAGGCGCTCTCGCACTTCCGCAGCAAGCCGGATCGGACTTATGTCTCCGGTAATCTAGTGCACTGCCATCATCAGTAGGCGGAGGGCGCCACACCATGCATATCTGATGCTCGAACTCTGTAGGTTCGGCGTCAAGGCATGACAGTGGCCCGTAGAACCGTCAGAACGTCTTTCAGACCTCAGCTAAGCAGACGGAACGTGATGCGCCTCCACGCTCAAGGGAGGGCAACAGTGGTGTCGAAGTCTCTGCTTCAGATTGCAGTCGCGCCTTCTGCAAGTCGATCATGGGACCATCCTCGTAGTGACGCGGGGCAGGTGGCGTCAGGCGATGACATAAGTTGTAGCCTCGCCGCATCACATTCCTCAACCTATATCAAAGTTGTAGTCCAACAACGTAGTTTGGGCAGCCGGTTCTTCCAGCAACCAGCGGAGCAATTCGTTTTGTTCCGCCTCCGAAGCCGACTGGTTCCATAATCCAACAGAAGTTCGCATATTGTCACCGTCCCCGAATCTTGCTTGCTCGCTCATGGCGCCGCCGGAGTATAAGGGTGGAAATGCCGCCGATTGTCCCAGCAGTGGGTCCTGCATAACGAGAGAACCATTCCTGACTTCTTGATGAGCTTGTGCTGCTGTTGGCCGGGATGCCCATGAATTTGATGCGCCTTCGGTAGTGCTCTTCGGAAGATCGGGAGAAACAGCTCTGCTCGGAGCCGCCTGAAGAATTGACCATGAGCCGCACGACTGGTAATCGATGGAGATGTACTGACGCTATTGGATTGGGCAAGAAGCCTAGATGAAAGGGCTCGGACCAAATGACCGTAGCGCGCCGCCGGATGACTGCTGTCTTTCGAACAGGTCACCAAGCAATTGCACAGTCGCTCTACGAGTACCAAGGTACTGCCATTCGAGTCAGTTATCGGTGACGAGCATCCGCATGGGTGCATTAAGGCTCACGCGACATGATCAGACTGCACCATCGCTCCCGAGTAGACCGCCTAGTAAGGAATGTAAGTCCATGTATTCGGCTGAAGATCGCAGGTTATGGCTTACTTTCAGAAGGAACACTGCGGCGTACTGGAACCAAAGCAAGTACCGTGACGGTAGATATTGTAAGACGTCTTCCGGATATAGTTCATTGATACAGATTCCTAGTAACTCTCGACCTGCATTGATGGCCTCGTAGATGTACTAATCAATGCAAGACGTTTCAGCCATACGGCTATAGAGAGGAGGGACTTCTTCTTACCAGCGCATCAGGCGTGAAAGCAGAGCCTAAGAAGTTCTCAGGCTTGGTAAGTACGATCTCTAGCCAATATGGGTCCGATGACTGGCGTACTCCTGGGAAAGAATGTTGCTGGTTGCGTCTCGCCATGTTGATTTGCCTCCTGATCCACATGTGTCGATCTCGCCGTAGCTCGCTCAGCAGATCTGGTGATATGCGCTTGCTGCACCGGGGGATTTCAACGACCCTTGCGTCGGAGCAGGAGGTGCGACTTACGAAAGCAAAGGACGAGCTATACAGCCTGCATAACAATCTGAATGAGTTGAAATCGCAGGGCTATACATGTGGCTCGCGGACCTTGTGTAGTGGAACATTGCCCAGACAAGTGCACCGTGCGGAAAGTGTTGCCATCTAAAAGGCAATGTCAAGGGAGCGTTGAGCTTTCTGAGGCGCTGGAGAGCGATGTTGCGTACCGCTTCCGTGACCAGGTGATCTTAAAGCTCTCTAGCGAGGTGTTAAACTAATTCGACGGCAGTTTGAGTTGAAACGCAATCTGGCTAACACCTGACTCACGTCATCCAGATACTTCTGCGAGAGGGCTTTCCTGATTCAACGGCGTACCCGGAGAAGAATGAAGCGAGACTCACGAAGTATTCACCGGCCTTTACCAAGGTATGTGTTCTGGTTTCGCTCGGATAGAAAACGTCATGAACGTTGGTCATGCTAAAGAGTCAAGGTCTTCAGGTAAATGCAGCAATCATGTGTACAGCATGCGTACACTATTGGCGATGGGAAGGGATCAGTGGGGTAGAAGGGGAAGTAGGCATATCCACTCACTTTGGGTAAGTTCAACATCTTCGGCAGATGAAGCAGCTTTCTAAGCGATATTGAAGACCTAGAGCGCGCGAATCACTCTTACAGGCTTGCAACAGTTCACCGCTCTCCTTTACCGCCGATTCGCTTTGACGCGCGATGTCCTGCTCTTTGTCAAACATCCCTGAACTACAGAGTGACGGAAAATTTTCCCTCCCGCCTGCGGGGCCGGTCTAGAGATAGAGAATCCTGTTCCTCTTAACCGCTATCTCGAAGCGTATGTGACATACCTGCTCCACATGTGAGTATCCTCTGAAGCACAGCGCCGGTCCTCTCGACCAAAATGCCCGTCCTGTCCTGATACTGATCTGCCTATCAAAGATATAGCAATCTGATGGCACGGCCAAAGATGAGGAACAGGATATTAGGGAAACGCATGACGTACATGTCCAGGCGATTGTTGCCCGGTGGCGGGCTTCGGTCCCTCCGTCCATTTGTCTAGCTAGCTACCGATTCCAGCCTTTTCAGCGGGATGTCGATGATCCGCCGCAATATCCTTACCTGGTCCAAGCCAAGACCATATGCCATCCGTATCGCACTGCCAATCAACATCCAAGCTTGCCGATTCTCGGCGCCTGAAATGACCTGCTTTTGTTCGTCAGAGGTGGTAGATACCAAGGGAAACTTCCTGGCCGGGCGCTCTTCCCCGTTGGCCGGGCTGGTCACGGCCTTCTCTCTCGGAAGATTTTCCGCGATCAGTAGAAGGCCTTCAACCAAGCCGATCGTTGGCGCTGTTCCCTGAAAGTTGACTTCTGCCAGAATACCCTGGGGAACAAATATCAGTGGAGGAAGTTTTCTCCGTGAACGAGGACTGACCTTCATCATATTCCATGTCTGTTCATGTATTCGCCTTGCAGAGTGAGAAGTCTGGCATTTGCTTGCAATAATTATGCATGCTGTCACAAGATAGGGTTCCTCTACGGCGAAAGCATTAATTTCTTCCGTGGTCCGCGGGATGCGGTTAGGTGGAATAAGAGGCTGGCATCGACGTTTAGAGTGGATTATGAGATTCCCTTTTTGGTCACTCACAAAATAGTGATGATGCTTGTCAAAGAAAGTTCGACAGAGACCATGCACTTGCTCGGGGTCAATAATCCCTTGTTCGACCAGATAAAATTGTGTGATATCGGATAGAGCGGGCGAGTCTTCCTTTGCTGAGATCGAATCCCGAAACGTGACACGTGAAGTCGCTGGTTCCGCACCATGATGCACAGCAGATGATCGTCCGCGCGTTCCTTCGCCTCCCTCCCCGCTCCATTCTAGTACCCCATCGTTGAAGTCTCCCAGATGGACATTGCCGGGACCATGATCTCGTCCTCTTTCTAGCTGGTTTGCATCGGCATCGGGGGAAGCAGTTTGTATTGAGGAATCCCGTTTCCGCTTCTTCGTATTCCGAGTTTCCGCCGCCATCGCCAGAATTTGAAGAGCATCGCTCTCGTTGTGCATGCCGGCGTTGATGACAAAGCTTCGCGTGTCCTCTAAAGCGAGCTTTTCGTTATGGGCGTCTTTGTCCCTCCTTGTGGATTCCGTAGTCGACGTCGACATCCTCCTCGCCTTCAATGACGAAACGTTCGGGTCTTGATCCGTGTATGAGCCTTGAGGAGTCATGACATTAGGTCTGCTCGTGTTGGACCCATGGCGAGGGCCACTCTCTGGCATAGTTTCTGGACTGGTGAAGAAATCGGAGAAGGCGGAGCCTGTGGGAGCGGCACGAACGGCCTGGTCTTCAGGAAAAGTACCTGATGGCAGTGTCGCCGACGAGAGTCCCTTGCTTTGATCATGTCGGTCAGCGTTGCGGGCGAAGGGCACCCTCACGTTGGCAACATTGACAAGAAAGCCTTGGTCTCCCGCTGGAGAGTGTTTGCTGGTTCCTGCAGGAAGCGTACCGACCCAGGCGCGAGGGATCCGAGCGGCAGCTGTGCTCAGTATTGGCGAATACAGCGTATGGTTATTGTACGCTGCAAAACGTGGATCGTGCCCTTCGATTCCTTCAACGCTTTGCAATTGCACCATTGGTGGGTATGTCGATCGTATGGGGAATGCAGTTGTTCCCAGATGACTCCCATCCTGATCAGTTTGTCGCTCGTGGGGTGCTGGCGATAATGATTGTCGACCGCTATCGGCGCGTATTCGCACGTTCTGCTTCGTGTCATTCCCTGAGGATGGCTCACCGGCTCCACTGTTCCCTTTCCGCTTCGCGAGTCCGGCTTCGATATTCGCGCGTCCCCCACGTCTGCTCTCGGCGAATTCGCAATGTTTTCTTTCCCTCTTGCAACGCGAGCACGGTGGCGAGATTGGATTGTTGACATCCCCTAGGTCGCACTTGGTTTTGTGGGCACGGCAATTGGTGCAAGCACGATAACTCCGTATTGCTTTCGCTGGCGGTGGGACAGATGGATCGAGTCGGGCAAGGCTCGAAGTACTGGCACTCTCGGATTCCGCTCGAGGATGGGAGGAATTTGCCATCTGTCACATCCTGATCAGCCAAAGGAGTATTACGCAGGAAGGGATTCCGATCGTGCTCGCGACTCACGGTACGGGTCTCGGATCTCTCGCTGTGCCGAGGGCCAGCGAATTCACGAAACTTACCTAGACCCGATAGATGTCGATAACGGGAGGTCGATACAGGATTCCCTTTCGCGACTCAGCATCATGTGTACTATCGAGGCCAGATCATAACGATGATGGGTGAAATGGATGAATATGAGTACCGGCAATTATCGTCCCGGCTTCCCCACGGGGCGGAAAGGGGACAACATCTCACATTTTAGCTAATTGAACCTCGGTCCGGCATCTCCGGTGCCGGTCGAATGCCTTCGACAGCCGACGCCTGTCATCGCTACCTCCATTCATTCCACCATCTCGACATTCGGGCGGTTCAAACACTCGGCATACCTTCTCGCCGCGGTAAAGGAATATATATATACATATCAGGCGACATCCGTTCTCACCCGCCGTTTACTTGTGGTCGCCCTTTATCAAGTCGAACTTATCAAGACACAACAACATGCCTTCCCAAGTCAACGGAAACTCCAACGGCGTCTCGACCCGCAAGTTTGAGAATGGTGTCTACACTCCCCTCATCACGCCGATGACGGATGATGAGCAAGTGGATTTCGCCGCTCTCAAAAAACAGGTCGTTCGCCTAGCGAATGCGGGAATGGGTCTTGTGCTGTTGGGTACCAATGGCGAGGGTATGTCTTCCGGAAACTTCGCAGTATCCTCTTGCTAATCCTCGACTTGCTATAGCTTCGCATTTGATGGACGAAGAGCGATCGAGCGTCATCCGCGCTGCCAGAGAGGCCTTGGACTCGGCGGGACACCATTCGGTCCCCCTTCTTGTCGGTACTGGAGGTGGCTCCGCCAAACACACCATCGCTCTGGCAAAGCAGGCCAAGGAAGCAGGCGCGGACTACTCCATCGTCATCTGTCCAGGGTACTTTGCGTTCGCCATGGGAGGAAACAAAGATGCCGTCAAGGGATTCTTCATGGAGGTTCTCGACAACAGCGTCCTGCCGGTCATGATCTACAACTTCCCGTAAGTCCGCCTGCTAGTCCGTGCGAGGAAAGCGTTAACTGACTGTCTATCGCGGTAGTGGTGCTGCATCCGGTATAGACATCGATTCCGACACTTTGATTGAGCTGGCGGAGCATCCCAACTGTTTCGGTGCCAAGGTCAGTCTGGCTCAATGTGGAGGGAATTTCTGCTCATGCGCCACCCGCATTTTCAGCTGACCTGTGGAAACGTCGGCAAGGGATCTCGGTTGGCGGCTCACACGCAGTCAAAGGAGTACCTCTCCCGACATGCGTCTTTCCAAGTTCTTCCTGGTTTCAGCGATATCATGTATCCGGGCATGGTTGTTGGAATGACTGGTTCTATCACCGGCACAGGTAGGTAGCGTCGGAAATCGCTATCAGCGAGGTACTGATCCTGTCGCGTCTTCAGGTAACATCATCCCCAAAACCATTGTCAAGCTCTACAACGCCGCAGCCAAGGCAATCGCCACTGGAGATCGTGAAGCACAGGCCGAAGCTTTGGATCTGCATCGACGAGTCGCAGCTGCAGATTGGATCGTAGTCAAGGCGGGTATCTCTGGCACAAAGCTCGCATTGGACAAGTTGGTAGAGGCAGGATTGGGAGGTGTTCCTCGAAAGCCCTTGCCGAGGTCCACAGACGAGACTGTTCGGCTCGTGGAATCGCTTCGACCATTCTGGGAGTTTGAATCTAATCTGTAGAGTCGCCGCATTCTGTGTTGTACTTCTTGTGTGTTTCGTACTGTATCCTCATCGGGGGGAAAGGGATTCCGATGAAAGCTCTCAGTTTCGTGCTCTGACGTTTCGGCTTGGTCGCCTTGATGACTGGTACACGCCGGATGGTCCATATTCCAAACTGAACGGCGCACTCGGTCGCGAAAAGCTCTGCGTGCAGACGAGATCAAGCCATGCAAGGATGCGCGGCTGTATAGCAGGCTCGCAGGTTGAATTGCCCCGCATGTAAGACGGAGGTGGCAGGGTCTCCATCTCCAGAACGCCGTTGCTATGCTAGAAAGAGAACTGGAGTACCTTAAAGTTCAGCAAACAATCCAATCTCGAGTCGCGGGTTTCGGCAAGCTGTTCGGCGCCTTCGTCTGCGGAAGATGGGCCTCTGCCCAGTATAGTGCTACGGTACATGGAGTGGTTCATAAGACTCCAAATTTGTCCGAAAGGACCAGGTAGCTGACCAGGTAAGCTACGGAAAAACCGTGTGGTTTGCGAGAGCACCCGACCGGAAATAGCTCTGGAGATCACTTCAACTTTCCCAAAGCGGGAATTCCGAAGTCGCGGCTGGCGAAGTGGCAGCTGAAAGATGATTGATCTACGCAGCTGACAGCTTAGCTGACGAGCCAGCTGACGACGAGATTGCGAGAACAGCTGCGAGAACTTGCCGACCTACGAGAGCTGCAGCTAGACAGCTACCTAGACCTGCCACTAGCAATTCCACTAGCTCTGCTGGCGACTTGCCGCAGCTTTTGAGCTAGCTCTTGCCGCCGGCATGGATGCGTGCCTCCACGCGAGTTCTTGCAATGGGTGTTCTCGCTTCCCAACCGGCAGGTGTTTTTCCAGCGTTGAGACGACTTTCAACTCCAGATTCGCTTGACCTTTCCCTTGCCATGGCAACCGTCGCTATCGCTGACGTCAAATCAACCAGTCCACTTCCAGCAGATAGCAAGAGTCAACGGCCGAACGGTTCCAGCGTTTCGCGTTTTCACCCGTAACCTAGAGAACATTGGCCAGACACAGCCTTTTGCGCGTCTTGACATATCAACCTTCGCCACGAGACTACCGCCTCAACGGCCCCGTTATCGGACCAAGGATCTCGCCGACTGGGCCAGCAATCCCTATGTATACAGACAGGTGAAAAAGGGACAGCCTCTTCTTCGTCTGTTCCCTTCCGGCATCACGGTCAACAAATTCTGTTCAAGCCCTCGCGCTGACCGCTCGAAGTAACACGGTCCACCAAGCCGACATCCAGGACCCGAGCGGAGTTTTGCTTCTCTCAGGCCATCTACTACATCTTTGCTGGAACCCTGGACCGCAAGAGAAGCCAGTGAAATCATCAGCTATCCCCTGCCATTCCGTAGTGAGTGCAATTTTCACGCGGATACACCTGAAAAAGTGACTCCTAACTCGCTTCCATCTTTCCATCAGATCCCTCACCAAGACGGGCCCCCATCAGACGCACTTGAACAGCTGACCATCGTTTGCCGCCGGCTGCCGCGATCACGTCGAAGGTCAAAGGATTGCCCGGATCACAACAAATCACCTGCTCGACTTAGGGCCTTTAGGTGATCTGCCAAAAAGACGGGAAGGAAACTACCCCTCACTTACCGAGACTGGATTTCAGCTATATATACCCCACCGGTAAGCCTTCCCATCTCTTCACGACTCAAGCAACTCATCTGAAAACTTCCACCATGCCCTTCTCCGCAACTCAGCTCCGGTCCTATCTCGCTCAAAACAAAGAAGCCGCCAAGATGCCCCAAACGGCTCTTTCACCCATGCACTGTCGCCGACCGCAAGATGTCGTCCAGGACACGGCTCCACCCTCCTGCGGTGTGTCTTCGATCAGCAATTCTTCCATCGCCAGTAGTGTATCAACACGATCAGCTCGTAACAACGGTCAGCTCTTCATTGCCTCCCTGACTTCCTTCAGCAAGTACTTTCACCCACGACACGGTCTCTATCGTAATCCGGAGGCACAGGAATCGTTGGAGGAGATATTGGATGATGGCCTGCCTGTCATCTCGGCCGAGGATGTAGAGTGGCTCATTGTCGACCTGCGTTATATTGTAGCGGATGACGAATGGACCCAGATCGACTACCAGGTATCGCCCCAGGTCAGTCTTTGACGTGTACAGCCTGTGCTGCCTGACTGATGTGGCAACGAATACAAGATGGCGCATCTACCACTCCCGCCTATCAGGGAACAGCTAACGAAAGCACCACCGCCGGCGATCCTCTTCCCCAACGTCTACAAGATTACCCTCATCGGTGCTGAATTCGTTGAAGCAAGTCTGAATGATCGCCGCGCAGAAGCGCTGAGGAAGCTGGTGCTGGACAGGGTCAACCCTCAGGAAATTATGGAGTTTGAATGGTAAGCTCCGCCCTCAAGCCGATCCCCGAAAATTCCTTGCTCACGCTTCTGAAGGCTTACTGCCAGTGATCAGGAAGTCTCCGCATCGAGTCTGAATTCGCACCTCGTGCATCCAGCCATCATCGATGCTGGGAGGAATTGGTCGACTAGCGCACTTGTAAACCCGCTGCTTCGCCCACGACTCGAAACGGATTCTGAGGAGGATTTAGCAGAGTCCCGTGACATGTCAAAACCGATCGGCGTTCGGGGAGAGGACGCAGGTTTGCGTTGTCTGCGTATACAAGGTGAGTAGAGCGCCCTTTGGGTACTGCATCGCTCCTAAAGCAGACGACTTCGACATAGGCGGATTCCCCATGCCGAATCCCTCGGCCGACTCGGTATCGACCTATGCCCTCAAGCCTGACTTCTCCTTCGCCTTCAAAGAGTGGATAGCTGGCGGTATCGAAACCCTGATGTGGAGCTTCAGAGGTACGTAAACAAGGTCGTCGTCCGGATCGACCTTACAAGGCTTCTTTACAGGCAACTACTCAGAAGCTTGTGTACTTGGCATCCTGCGGCACCTGTTGAAGTACTTCGCATCGTTCTTTGATACCCATTCCAGCCTACCATGTTCTCTGGTGCTCCTGCAAGAGCTCAAACCAGAACTTGTCAAGAAATTGTCATCGAGGGACTCGATGACGTTGCGACGATGTGGAGCTGAAGACTTTTCAAAGGAGCTTATGGACGCCATTTCCGATGTCCTCTTCACCGAATCCCCGCCGAATGAGGCTGGAGCCAGGACTTTCGAGCGACTTTGGCAAGATCAATCTTCCCGACCATACGACTTCGAGAGATCGCGAGCGTTGCGCAGATTGAAGGCTGAATTGATCGCCAACGATCGAGCCTGTCGCCGCCTCTGGGTGGCCAACACGGCGTCCCTCGACGCGCCGCCGAAACTCTTCACCATCGGTCCTGCAGTTCATTCGACCTCTAACGAAGGCCTCAAATCACCAACATCGCGCTCGCATTTGATGCTGCGCAGTCCGCTCAGTTCCAGATCTCATTCATATGACTCTACGTCACCCGACCGATCTTCAGCGAGTGCTTCGACAACGAGCTTGATCACTGTCGACGACGCCGTTGACTCTGACCTGCACGATCAAGTCCACGTAACCGACGCCGATGACGCCGAGGCCAATGCACGATGGTCTCCTGGTCTGCATATCAAGCTATGACCACCGGCGGCATAAGCATTGCATCTTCTCATCTCAGCGCCTTTTGCTTCTTAGAGCCTTTTGCCGAAAACGAATACACTTGAAAGACTGTTTGTCATGTTCACACATCCTGTAGCCACAACATCGTTGTATATATTGCATCTGCCTGTATCGAAGCATCACGTCAACTCATTGTCTGTGGCTGGGGCGAAACCTTGACCATACTATACGAAGCGTTGTGTAACCCAATCTCTCGCGCGCCCCCCGTCCGCTTCACATATGTGTATTCCACAAACAACCAGGGCTTTGAGACCAATCACACAAATCGTGCTAAGCATCCGTGCTGCGCGTCCTACTCGGCAATACTTCAAATTCCGTTCGACAGGGACGGACATGGTAGGCCTGACAGACAGATCAGTAATCGCTCGACCAATTCGTGAACAGTCCGCCCTACAACCTTTTCACACAGTCATTGCGTCTTCTTATGTCTACGTATCAAGTGAATCGCGACATCATTGGTACAATAGCAACCGGCCCGGGGTACTCGCTGGACCGTTCGCTATAACGGAGGGATGTCCACGGTCTCAGACGAAGTGGCGGAACTGTTACGAACTCCGCCACACAATAAATATACGAGAACAGACGGACCGGCAGAACTTGAAGATGAAACATCAAAAGCTGCAAAAGATAGCTCCCGAGAGCAATCTCAGGCGGGGATGCATGGACCATATGGCCTACTCACAGAAGAAGAAGGAAGACCCGTCATCTCGCGCCATACGAAACCTCCTGCTAGACCTCGGGGGCAAATCAAGAGTCTGGGCGAGAGCTGGGCGCATTCCGAGGGAGATCTCAAAATTGCTCAATGTGACAAAGTCGGGGCCTGGAAGCGCGAGCTGAAGAGCCACGAGAGCGAGCTGCTTCGAGCTGGGCGGACTTCGAAGGAGGGAAGGAGGGAGGAATGGAGGATGCTCACGGGCATGAGCAGGATTGGATTACACCACTAACGAACACGCAGATCCATTGATCTCTTCATATCGTCCATCATTCTTGACACTCGGGAGCCTATCTGCAGGCTATAGCGCAGCCAGTACAGCATTCTGTCAGGACATCAGCCGTCCAGTTCAACATAGATGAGGGGGTGACGGTCCAACTTTGTCTTTTCGGTTTCCGCTGCAACAAGCATCGTCCATACTGGTGTCGTTTCGCAATCGCTAAAATCACACGACTGCAGCCAGACTGGACCATACGCCGAATTCGTTCGACCTTACGATCCACGATCCGCATTGCACCGCTATTCGCCCATCAGCTGTCGATTGCTCGGTGAAACACCTTTCTGCGAAACCGTCCTTCTCGCACAAGTAACGCTGGACTGCCTCGCCGCCGAGGACTTTCTCTGGTACCTCGCTCGACCATCACTCTCGCGCAAAGTCTGCATTTATGCAGCACTTTAGCTTCGACACCGGTCAAACCGAGCATACGTTTGCCCAACCTGCAGCTCCGATTACGACAGACGATTCAGCGGATAGGGGGAATCATAAGCATTCGGACAGCTACGCAAGTCAAGCATCTTCGAACTTTGGCGACCCGTTCCACAGTCGTACCGATTCTACATCATCTCTCGCAAGATCCGGTCAGCTTAGCGTCGGTGATCATCACGGGTTCGAGGGGATACCGATTGGTACGAGCGGTACAGAGGGTAGATTCGAGCAGGAGACGGCCCATCTATTCGGCGAGGGAGGAGGTTTGTGGAAACTGAACACTTCTGAACTGGTAAGGGAAGACCTAGGTTCGACCCTGACATCTCCTGTTTCCACGTAAGTCGCAGCATATGGACGCTCACACCGCACGATATGAAAGCTGACATTGTCTTCTATAGGATTGCTACCAACGCCGAGTCTACCGCGGGAGTTGAGGCCTACCAGCCCTCTGCAGATACCCAGCCATCCGACGACATCCAGCAGTATCTCCGACAAGCGCAAGAACATTTTCAACAAGCACAGCATCTTGGGAAGTTGCGACAGGCGCATCACGCTCAACAGGCTGCACAGGTCGTCCAACACCTTTCCGAACAGCAGCAGCAACATCATCAGCAGACGAGAGGAAGGAGCGTTTCTCAACCGTCTCATTTCGCCGAGCATAGATTCAGTTTTCCATTGGATCTTCCGGTGGAGTCTACCGCCAACATCATGAACACGAGCCCTGCTCGCCCTTCTGTGGACAACTCCAACAATGTCTCACCGGAGCATACTCAGAATATCGGATCATCTCCCTCGCAGGGTCTGGAAAATGCATATTTCCCCATGAACGGACTTCCCGCTGGATCCGCGGGTCATTATGGCATGGGCGCGCAAATGAGTCAACCTGCCGGTCATTCCGTCGAACAGCAAATGGCCATGATGACTGCGATGAAGAACATCCAGGTTCAGTTACCGCCAGATGCACGCATACCGATATCGCAGCCTGTCAGCCCTGTCGCACACCGCGCCAATAACGGAGTGGCTCCCTTCAGCACGCCCGCTGGTATACCCACCCAACAGTCGCAACAACCGCACCCTGTCTATACTCGACCCAGGGGGATGACAGTCGGGACGGTACCCGTGATGCCACCGCAACTAGCTGCAGGGTATCAACATGCGTTCACATCCACTCCCGTGCGCAACGGAAACATGCATGGCACACCGGAAGGCATGTTTGCCGTCAACAAGCATATGCCACATACTCAGGGTCCGTCTCCTGTCGCCGTCTCGCCTTTCAATGTACAACCCTCTCAGGCAGGTATCCCTCATACGGCCCCGCCGAGCCCCGGTGCGCATATGGCTACCCAAGAAATGGATCACAACATGTTCATGAACGCGGCACTGACAACGCCGCAGAGAACGACGACTGCGAATGGCAACCAGCAAGAAGCACCCCGATCGCTACAAGAATTCAACCCGGTACCGACGCTCGAGAATCAAGCAATGGCTTTCGGTCTTGGCATGAACGAGATCCGAATGTCCGTGCCCATGTCGTTATCCAATTCGCAAGCGTCTTTCCATCCATCAACACAAGCTGCCGGCTCCGCTGGATCAGGCGAAGATGGTGCCGCTAACAGAAGCTTGATAGGCAGCAGACGGTCGTCCACGGCTGGAGGCAGTCAGGGAATGGGCGGAATGATGCAGATGAACGCGACTATGAGCTCGCAGTGCAATACATCAACTGACGGTCAGAACCTCAGTCAGGTGCCGCCATTAACCGTGACGACGGATAGTTCTCAGGTTGAAGCATTATCGCATGATTTGAGAGACAAGCTAACATTCCTGACCAAGTGAGTTTGCCTCCCAGGTCCGATATATGTTCGGCTCACCAAAATTGTTTTACAGCTTGCAAAACAAGTTGACCGCTGCCATAAATGAAGCTCAATTAAATCATCCTATGGCCGTAGACGAATATCTGAACGACATCAAAAAGGCCATAGTGAACAAGGAGAACGAGCCAAAGACCCCTTCAACGGCGGCATCGGCTCCCGGTCAAATGTCAGCCTTCAGTACCGCTGTGCATCGACAAGCCAGTCCATTGTCCATGGGCCAGAGTATCAATAATCGTATGGAGTCGGTGACGCCGATCAACATCAGCCTTGGAGCGGCAAACAGCTCTGGCTCGAACGCTCACGAAGTTTTGGGGGGCGCCATGATGTCAAATCCCGGAGGTCTACTCGCACCCGTAGAACTGTCGCGGGCAGCCAGCAGTGCAAAACGAGCGGCACCGGAGTCACCGATGTCCGAGGGCGATGCGGCGTCGCAAAACAAGCATATCCGTCTGGAGCAAGAGATGGATGGCATCGATCGTGCAGTATCTCAAGCAGGGCCATCACAACCGATGGCACCACCGCAATTGGTTCACGCTCATTCCTATCCTCAGGCTGGCGGGGCTCCGCAGCCGATTATGGCTGTTCCTATGAACGCGATGCCGACGCTTGCAGGCGCCGCTATGCCCCAGCTGATACCGCAGACACATATTCCAGCAAACCCGTCGCCACTATCTCACGTCAGCAACGCACCACAAGTCATGCCCTACGCGTTCGGACACCCTACAGGAATACCTGTTTCCATGGACCTGTCCATGCAGAATTGGCCGCCGCAACATGTCATGGTGGATGCCAAGTACTCCGTCCCGACAATGGTACCGATACAGCAGCCCACAGCGCTTGGGCGCCGCGGGTCGATTGTGGACGGACGATTGATCGCACCCAGACCTCGGGTAGGTGACACAAGAAGCATTACTACTGGAGCGATACCCACTTTGAATTCATTGGGGATGACCGCTATTGCTTCCTTACAGCCTATGATTCCGCTCAATCAGGCCACGGGAATGGACACCGACAATGCCGTGGACGATGCCGATCTCGAAGACGACCTTGACGATTCCGATGACGATGACGGACTGCTTAAACGTCGCCCATCAAAACGTCGCAGAAGCTCAGACCCTACGTCAATAGCGCCGGACACTGCCCTTATCCAGCCACCAGATCTGATATCCGATGAGATCCGTCTGCAATTGGATAAAATCATGTATGGGTTCCTGAATCATATCTGTTCCGATCGTAAGTTCTATAGATGAATGACCGTGCCGCGTTTTGACGTAGAAACCCTGCGAACAGTCAACGCGACGGATGCCAAAGGCGAACTCATTCATCAACCCTTGATGAAAAAGAAGATGGACAGACTAGACGCCTCTACCGACTTCAGACCGTTCAAATTCCGAATTCAGGCGTTTACAAATGCCTTTTCCGAGTTGGTAAGTACGCCTTCAAGATATCTACTGCGGCCAGCTAACGCGGTCTGCGTTTCCAGTTGCAACGCAAAGGTATATTAGAGGAAACCTTACCCGCCAAAAAGATCAAGTCGTATCTATGGAATCAGAAGTTGATTTCTCGATTCAACGATGACGGCAAGAAATCAAAGTCAAAAGGCAATCATATTTGGAACGTCGATGCCAAAAAGTTGCCTGATGGTCAGTGGATTTTCCGACCGTTCCAACGTAAGATCCATTTGCCAGAGCCGTTACACGCCTGGTATGGGGCGAAATTCGCTTGGCAGCCTAAAGTGTGGGATCCGCAAGCCTCTACCAGCAATCTCAAAGTAGACTGGAAATTTGAAGGCCTTCCGTCGTGGCTAGAATTCAAGGAGGATGTCAAGGGATTGGAGGGTATCCCAATGGAGGGCGACTCGTCGGCTGACATCACGGTGACCGCTCTGGTATGTTCTTCTAGTCTTGACAGCTGACGTATGCTGATCTTCGCATTCCGCATGACGTAGTTCCGCGATGCGAATGGCAAGGAACTCTCGGTGTCCACGCGATTTTTCCTTCCTGTTGGACACCTCGAAACAAGGTACGTTCGACGACGTGGGTCGGCACACTCACTCGCGCTAATGTTCTTCGTCGGTTCATGTAGTAATTCCGCTTCAAATACTACACCAGCGGGCCTGATGCTTTCGGCCATAAATGGGTCAGACCACCCGCACACCTCGTTAGGCGAAATCAAACAGGAAGACGCCATGCGTATGGTGGACAGCCCACTGCGGGACGTCAATGAGCAGTAAGTCCTTCTCTATCTGAATAGGAGGGACTTAGCTGAAATCTGGATCAGCAATGACTCCATGACATCGTCCTTCCATTCGCAACTATCCGGAATGGATCAAGAATTGCCCCTCGATATCAATCACCCCATGGTTCATATGGACCCTTCCATGTTCGACAATGTTAATTTCGAACACATGATGGTAGGCGATCCGCCGCTTCTCGGGAACAGCATGTTCCAGCATCCGCCTACCAGCCGCGGACCGGACATGCCTGAAAGGGTTCTTCCGCAATCTCAACCGCCGCAGTTGACCGCCAATCAGCAATTGCAGATACAACATGAACAGCTGCAGCAACAACAACGAGAGATGCAGCACGAGCAACAGAACCAGCAGTGAAGTGTCTTTCACAGGAAACCAAACACAAGCAACCACCATCTACCAAGATGACACAGAAGAGGCAAGGCAGACAGGTTGTGAAAGCAGGCAACACGAGAAGCAGGCCACACAGTTTCGAACACGCAACATGGCAAAAGAGGCATGTAAATACCCTGGAATATCCTAGAGACAAAAGTGGCACTTGCTGCCTGGCTGCCCAAACGGGCAAGAATGCTGCATGTACTGGTGAAAGCGTTGTAAACCGAAATCTGCGAAATCACGATAAACATTTGCATAACACAGTTCATGACAGGCTGTCAACTCGTGATGAGAGAGCGAGTGTATCATACACGACAAGGCTGGCGCTTTCATATTGAGCTGTGTGGCCGAGGTTGGCGCAGTTTCCGCCAAAAGAGCAGATCTGATCTCGTGGTTGTGCATCACCAGGAAGAGCGATGATGACGAAGGGAAACATCGACTCGGCAGACTGACTTGCCCACTCTGGCCCGATCTCACGTGATCCGCACCGATCGCTGCTTCGCCTCGTCCGCGGGGAATTGTTGGCATGAATCACGCTGAATATCACTGGCTGGCTGTACAAGCCATCGCCTCATCATCTATTGACATCGACGACTGCGGAGACCTTTGCCGCTTCGCACACTGGCTCTGGTGGACGAGAGAGGCTCCTGATGTCGAGAGCCGTGCCATATACTGGGCGAGCAGCCGTGAATTTCAGCTCGACGAGTCAAAATGCGGCCAAGCCTTCGGCGGAACGAGTCTATCACTATTTGAGGAATCTTCGCCTACGGACATCTACCATCCATACGGACGCTACGACATGCAGAGCTGGGTCTGTGGACCGGTCTCGATCGGAAAGCTTACCTGTATGTCGGCTGTGGCTCTGGTCAACGTTGGAAAGATCTGACCTCATACTGCTTCCATCTAGTATCTACACCTCAAGCCCAGATCCCTCGCTCATGTCCGGTCCGCCTCTTCAGCAGCAGCAGTCAGGGTCCACGAGGAAGAAGATATGCATGAGTGGTATGATTGGAACCACAATTACCAGCTCCCGGCATACGTTGATCCGTATATCCCGTATGCTTTCAGCTCGGAGCGAAGCATGACGCACGACCAGCATGCCACCAGCCAGTCAGAGCAACGGCAAAAGGAGGAAATGCCTATCCAGGAATCGAGACGGATAGAAACAGCGGTCTCGTCGGAAGGACCGGCTGCCGCCACAACCAATGCCTCGACCGATCAAATACCGAAAACAAGCTGGGAGTCCTTATCGGCGGCCCTGCGACTCGACATCGACGCGGGATCTTCGGCTCTGGTGGATTGCATCGAGCGAGACGGCCGCGCGATTCTTACGGTCGCTGAGTCTCACTCGACCGCCAAGGACTGGCAGATGATACATGAGCGGTCACGAGCGGCGTGGCGTCGATTTCATGCAGACCGCCAATCCACGTCCAAATCGGTGCGCAAAGCGACGTCAATGTCGGAAACGACGATATTACTTCAACTACTATTGGTGATGAGCTCCGTGCATATTTCCGATACCGCAAGGGCTTCCCGGCTCCTGTACCGACTTCTTAGCGATATATCGTTCCAGTCCCTAACTCGAATCGTTATGCCTCAGTTACCGCCTATTATCAAAGGTCTTTATAAACGCGAACCACCTTTGAACGTATTGTCAAGTCTGACGCCGATATTTGGGAAACGACGCGCCTCTGGTTGGGATCTTTCAACGAATATGCGCCAAATCATCCGGAAGCTTAGCCATTCGGTAGGGGACCCCATCATCTGGCTTCACCAGCACATGGACAAAGTCAGAGGTATCCCACAACCTATTCGCCGGCAGACACTGCAAAGCGGAATCGCAGAGATGGCGCTTTTCTTCACGCTTCAACATGGCTCGTCGCGGACGATTTGTGATCTCCTGAACGAGATTCAGCGTATAGGTATCCCGCTGGGTGTCGCAGCTTTGGCTTCATTGTCACACGAACTCGCTATCAAAGGCGATCACGAAACTGCCCTTGCTGTTTGCTCAGCAATCGACATCGAGGCTGACTACGACTCCATTGTCGCCAACAAAATCGTGACGGTACTGCACGAACTTGGCAAGGACTCCGAAGTGGCGTCGTTACTCATCAAGACGTCACACAAAATCGACACGAGGCTCTTTCTCGACGTGATAGGCCGAAGCGTTGAAGGTCACCGGCAGGATGTGGCGCTGAGGATAATCTCCTCACATTTTCCCCGTTTATCGGGCATTCTTGCCGGTGCGTCATCGGAAGTTGGTCTTTCCAAGGCGGAACGACAAGTTCTCAGACGGCTGTACCTGGCGTCCGTCAAAGCTGGCGATATCGAGCCGGCAGAGGGCTTTCTCCGGCTTTTAGTGGATCATGGTGTCCCTTTACACAAGACTGACTTCAACGTCTTGTTGAAAGCGTGCTCCGAACAGAATAACGCGACAGCAAGCCATAACACCCTCGGCTTGATGCGACAACACGGGGTCTACCCGGATGTCTTCACATATTCAACGCTGATGACAGTATACGCCAATCGGAAGAATTTTTCCGCCGTACAAAGGACATTTGACGACATGGTACGACATGGCATCGTACCGGACGCTATCGCATACGCCATACTTCTTAACGCGTACATCGAGGACGGAGATTGGCTCAAGGCTTCCCTATTCTGGCAGCAGCTCCCTGCGCACATACAAGCCGATCGCAATGTTTCCAATGCCTTGTTGAGAGGCATGATGCTACTTTCCGTGCCATTTCCCGAAATCTATCGAGTGTTTCTTTCCGCATCTGCGCAGAATCATCCGGATCAGCGGGCATGGACCATCCTGATCCAATCTGCGTGTGATGGCGCCCATCTTTCTCGCGCTCGAGAGCTGTACCAAGATTTCAAGCTTTTGACGCATCAAGCCAATTCGCAAATGCAGCTGGATCATTTCCTAGCTTCGATTCTCGTTGTTGGCCACATCCGGTACGGAGAAGTCTCGGTGGCCAAGCGTCTCTATGAAGAGATGAAGCGAGAGGGTGTTATGGATACATCCGTTACATATGCCGCCATCATCGATGCTGCCCTCAAAGGCAACTGGCCCATGTCCGCTGCCCGAGCGAAGGCATTGGCATACCGACTACTCGCGGAATCGGAAGCGTTGCTGCGTGAGCGGCACAAGGGACGGGGCCAGCCCGTGGAGAATGTAGTGATGCCCTTACTGCAATCCGCCATACGTGACGGGGAAATAGAGGAGGTCGAGCGATTATTCGCCCTCTCGTTGGAAAAGGGGAACCAACCAACGACATTGTTATATACCACGCTCATGGACGCTTATCGCCGTGCTGGAGAACACGATCGCGTTCAGCAAGTCTGGAATGCCATATGGAAGCTGGTGCAAGAGCCAGAAATAACGTCATTCACCAATTCCGACTCTTCCGTCAGTCGCGACCGCCGTCTCTGCATACCATTATCCATCTATATCGATGCCATGTCCGCAGCTCATCGGCATCAGGACATTCTTCGAGTATGGGCAGAAATGCGCCAGAACGGCTTCGGATTCGATGCGCAGAACTGGAATCACCTTGCCGTCGCTCTCATTCGCAGTGGGGACGTCCTCAGAGCCTTCGATATTGTCGAAAATGTGCTGTTAAAGGCGCAGGAGGAAGTGTCGTCCAGAGAATTCGTTAGTATACGGCCCGATGCGGCCGGACAAGACGTTGCGCCTGTCAATGAGTCTCCCATTGGCGATCTGACCGGACTCCAGGAACACCTGTTCCTAGACCCATTACACCGTCCTCCGAATCGAAGGCACGAGCATCGGGATGACCCCGTCGCTTATAGCGCTCTACGAATGGAGCGGATGTCTAGGGGTGGCCAGTCGAAACCCGCAGGCGGTCTCGACTTCGATTCCAACATATTCGAAAAGTGGAGACCGACCGACGCTACATGGCGTCCCACATTCTTTACGATGGCAACGCTCGAGCGCGCATACTGGGATCTTGAACAGGGGCGATCGATGTCAATGCTGGTTGCAGTAGAAGAGGAAGAGGGAGATGTGGGAGCTAATGCGGACGAGGAACCGCCACGACCGGCTCAACGGTCTTCACCGTTTGCCTTGATTTCCAAAATCAATAAGAAGTACGCCAAAACGGTGTCGCTTGTCCTGCTGCACAGAAGGAAGAGGGATGACGCCATGCTTATGCGTAGGAAAGCACAGCGCGATACATAGGTTTGAAGGGTAGTTGTATGACTCCAAGAAACTATGTCATCTGCACGCTGCTTCAGGCAACTTTCCGTCAAGTCCGGGCTAAGCGAGTCCAGTTATTGACACCACCACATATCAATCAATACATTACAATTGAGCTGGAAAACCACACGCTCAATCACGATGAGACATCCAGCCGATTCCGAAGACCGAAAGTTCTACTTCTGCATCATCATCTTGACGAACTCATTGTAATCCTGGATTTGAAAGTCAGATCAGGGTTCATTCGGTCGAAGCCAGCAGACAGAATGTGGGCGTACGATCTGTCCATCTCCATCGCCATCGGCTTCACGGATCATCTCGTCGACTTCCTCCTCGGTGAGCTTCTCTCCCAGATTTGCTGTTCAGATCCGAAAAATCAGTGCCCCTTCATACGAGCAAGTAGGAACACAAGCTTACTCATGACGTGTCGAAGCTCGGCAGCAGAGATGTAACCATTTCCATCCTTGTCGAAGACCTAGATTCCTCGGTTAGCCTGATGAGCGCTTCCTAGAACGAGCAATGCCAACAACTCGCCTTGAAGGCCTCCTTAATCTCCTCCTCAGAGTCGGTATCCTTCATCTTTCGCGCCATCATGGTAAGGAACTCGGGAAAGTCGATCGAGTTGTTTCCGTCAGCATCGACCTGCAAAACCCGGATTAAGAAAGTCAGCGTCCCCGAGAGATCCGTATCAAGCCAGCCGGGGCTACGGATGCGACAATCACCTCGTTGACCATGTCCTGCAGCTCGGCCTCCGTCGGGTTCTGTCCGAGCGATCGCATAACCGTGCCCAATTCCTTGGAAGTGATCGTTCCATCTCCGTCTGAAGGCGCGCCGGACGGGCGTGAGAATGAGTCTGCGACGTCAAAGAGTCGGGAACATTCGTAGACTTACCCTTGTCGAACAAGGAGAAGGCTTCCTTGAATTCTACCCATTGAAATTCATGTTATCATCGTCAGCCAAATGCTGCGACTTCCCAGACCGCAAAGCAGATCTTGGTGGGAACGGGAATTTTGCATACCAGCGATTTGTTCTGGAGGAGAACAGGGAGATGATCAGTTTATGGTGCACAAGGGGTGTCCGCGCGGGCGTTGAAGCTTACCTTCAGTCTGTTATGAAGAATGACGCGAAACGGACAAAATGAAGAGCGAATGCACGGTCAGCCTTGCATCCCGCCGGCACTCGCGAGCACGTACCAATTGATCAGCCATTCTGCAAGTTGTGTTGACGGATGAGTCTATCAGAACCAAGAACAGATGACCGCACACCACTTTCGACTCGAGTGGATCCCCTCGTGGACGACACCTCACCGAAACCGCATTCGCATTCCGCGCTCTAGTCGATCACGCGTGCTGCGGAATCGGAAACGTGGTTTGTGGGCGCGTGACTCTGGACGACGCGACCGAGTGGTCACTTGTCCGTGCCCCTGATATTCTCTCACTTGAGTGGATCGTCGGCTCGCGTCATTTCGAAGGGCCTCAACTCGAGTACGGTGGATAGAAAGCCATCGAGCCATTTTCTTCAAGGGGTCTTGGGGACACGGAGCGAATTCTGCGAACGAGCGCGCAAGAACGAAGGACTCTGATGAAAGAGACTCTCTGTGTGGTACTATGCGTATGACAAATATAGGAGAATGATCTAGGATTATTACAAGTCTTTATAGAGTATTTGGTCTGGTGATGACTATGAAAGCCACCGGATAGGCATACTTTGAATCACTGAGCGTGGATATGCTGCTGTCAATGAAGGTACCCGCACGCCCAAGGGTCATGCGCTGAAGCCTCTGCGGGGACCAGCCGCATCGCGGCTTGACGGTTCAAAGAGAACAGATATCGGAGACCCTCCTCGGATCTAGAAGCTGTGCTGATTCATCGCGACGACCAGATCTGATGACAGGGGAAAAGGTCAAACAGGCAATCCGCGGGACAGCAAGACGATATGCTTACAGATGATCATGGGTCTGCGAAATTTTAGCATGCAGTCCTAACGAGACACGGGGCCGCGTTCGCGGTGACCTCTTGATCTTGCCATTCAGAGCCGCATGTCACGTATATGCGGAGCGTTGCGTCCGAAAGGCATATGTAGTCGGCACTGAGCGGATCCATCCATGGCAAGGCGAGCATGATATCGTCTTGATACCGAACGCTCACGCCGCCGTTCCCTCCCATTCGAGCTGCCGATGCGCATTATGCAACTTCCTGCCTTGCCATTTCCTTCGGGTATGCTGCGTCATCCACCCGGGCGTTTCACCGCCTGCTTCGATGATGCGCGCGACGATTTTCCGGCGTTGGTATTCCCTTCGGGATCGGATGAGTCTGGCGATCTGGACGAAGGGTAGGAAAGGGATGAGCTGACTGAGGGGGAAATGACGCGACCGATACTGACCTTGAAACCCGCCACGGCGCCCGTCACGACAAGTACCATGATGGCACACGCGATGGTCACCTTGACGATTTTTGAGGTATCGGGATTACTGAGCGGATCATCTTCCACGACGCCGCTCGTGGCTACTTGAGATGCCGTCGCGGTGCGGGTATCGGTCGGTTGAATGAAGAGGGAGCTCCTGCTGGTGGTCGACATAGCGCAAGGTGGCGTAACGTTCCAAGGGGACCTGGTATACGTCGGCGGATCCGCTTCCAAGGGTATACGGCTAGAATTCCTGCAGGCAGTATCCCCTGCGCTGCCACGAGGGGCGGTGCAAGCGTGAGCGTTGACGAGCGGTCCTTGCGGGCGATACGTGGACTCGCGAATACATACAAGTGCATCAGGGACCGCGCGATCGACGGACGGGTCGCTGGCTGACGCCTGGACGGAGATGCGCGCCCCGGTGTCCGTGACGGGTATACCGATGGCCCACCGTTGCCGGGCACCGGCTCAGCGACGAGACGATAGCGGTTCACCTCGACCTTCTTGCGCGGATCAACAAGAGCGTGGACGCCTCGCAGCACAGCCAGCACGATGACGGACCTGTACGCAGCGACCTCCAAGCACCTGCTGCTGCGCCAGTACCCGTCGGCGATATCCACCGTGCACGCCTTGCTCAACGATCTCCGGTCGCGCCATCCGTTCATCTACAACAGACCGGAGCGGTCGAGCGCAAGTACCCCGGCGCTGCTCCTCCAATGGGAGTCATACCCATACTCGACCATCCAAGCACTCAAATTGCTGTGTACCGTCTACGTTTCCGCTTGGTCGGGCGGCGTCACGGCGGCTGAAGTGCTCAAGAAGACGAGAACGGCAGGGAAGAGGCAAGACGGACCCTCGGATACCAAGCTAGACGCTCTCGCAAAGTCCTTGCCGCCCAACTCGTCCGCCCCGGAGGCCATACTGGAAACCACCCTGGGCATCTGTCTGCAAACGCTCACCGCAACACAGCCAGCCCACCTCGGCCACAACAAGATTGCCGGAGCCCGAGAAGACACCACGCCGAGCGTCCTCGCTCTCCCGCCATCACTCCTCCTCACCTTTCTCCTTGCATGCCTCAAGATCAGCTCGTCCGACGCCTCGGCGCGCTCGTCTGCGTCTTCGCAATTGTCATCACGAGATCAAGACAGCGCGATCCCGTTTGCGCGTAAGCTGTTCGAGGACTGGCTCGCGATCTTGCCGGACGAGTCGCTCTATGCGCTCGCCCAGGCTCGACCGATGCGGACGCCGCGCAAGTCGACGTCGCAGGTGAGAGCGGCTGCGCAGGCTCCGCTAGATACGTCGGTTTCTTCGATGGCGTCGAGCGTATCCTCGAACAACAACGGGAATCAGGCGGCAGCGTCGCCTTCCTCTTCGATGGTGCTCGTGGACACGCCGTCCGAGGACGATCAAGATCGTTCGCTCCTCTTGCAGTTCAAGAAGGATTATCTTCGTTTGGTCGAGGTATACGTGTTGGAGGTTTTGCCGAGGCAAGACGATTGGGACATTGCCAGTGACTTCATTATGGGCGACTTTGTCATGGGCGCCAAGCGCAAAGAGGTACGTAGACATTTCCCAGGCACTGCGAAATATCGCTCACGGGTATCCTGTAGCAAATGCTCAAACGACTGCATGACGCCAAAGCAAAACACATCGCTTCTGCGACAAGAGCACGCCGATCTTCCGCCAACGCGAGTCGTCACACCGGCGGGCCATCCTCCATGACCTCGATGCTCTCCGCCGCTGCTCTCGATGGCGAGGATCTCGATACGGAGACCGTCATCGCCGGAGGCGCTGCCAGCCGGGCCGGCTCGCGCAGAAGCTCGAACGCTTCGACAGAGCGTACCGCCAGGCCGTCCGATCGTGGTGGAAGAGCAAATCGTGCTCCGGCAACGAGGCGAGATGCCGGTGTACGCGCTGGTACGGAGCCGACACGGCCGTTGGAGGATACCCGGAGGTCGGAACCGGTTCACGCTGCCGAACCTGTGTCCGATACCGAGGCACCGGTGCCAGTTTCCCGGCCCACCTCGACTTTCGCCGCGCTGCGGAATCGCATCATCGAGTACCTTGACGAACCTCTATCTGAGCCTCGCAGCTCAACTTCCAGAACCGGGGAGGGCAACGCGCCACGCGAACAGCCCAGGCGCGCGCCGCGCAACGATCCACCGAAATCGTGGAGTATTCTGCAGCTCCTACGACCCAAGTCTCTTGGCCTCGTTGCGGCTTTGGTCGCGATCTACGTGGCACGCCGGCAATGGAGACGAAGGACTCAACGATCTCTCGCATCGGCGGGGAACATCGGCAGCACCATGCCGTTATGGTATATTGTGAATGCGGAATGGTGGAGGACGATTGTGGCGCTGGCGTGGCAAAAGTTTCGCACAATGTTGTCAATGGGAACGACGTTGACTTATGTATAGGGAAGGCGAAGTTGTTGCGCGGGATGTGACGAAATGAAGGAATGATAGGGACGATGACGATTTCGCCACGAGCGAGACGAGCGAGTGGAGCAAGAAGACACGACGAGCCATCGATGCATACGCAGGCAATTTTCCGGATATATCATGAATTCATCGATTCAACCTGGCTTGAATACAAGCCTGTCGCCTGCCTGCATTTCTTCACGTAGCACGTTTCCCACAATCTTTACAAATATTTGCGTCTCTAGGGTTCCTCGGCTCAATTCTGTTTCGTTGCTTTGACGATTACAGGAATCATTTCACCCGTCCCCAGGGAATAAGGTCGGTGTTGGAGAACCGTCAAGAGCGACCTGAGAGCACAAGAGTGCGAAGTGATGGAAATGTCTGGAAAGAATGAGGTATCGTTAGTGCCACTTTCCGCTTGTACAAGGCGGCACGCACAAGTGTGGTCGTTTTCACTGAACAGCTTGAACATCGCGTTTCGCAGCCGCTCCCTCCTGTTCACTTCAGACTCTCGCTCATCTGACGCGAAGCATAAGCTGACTGTCAGGACACGAAGAGGATGTGATCACATACCGGGCTTCCACCAAGGATCCTCCTCCGCGAAATCGGGTTCAAAGCCATAAGCGGGGAATCGCTCCTGCAAGTAAGACTGAGGGATAATCCAGTAAGCTTCCGGTTCGTTTGGATATGGTCGTCTGCTTACCTTGCTCCTTCGCATGTCGCAAGTATGCTCTCCGTAAATTTCACGGATGGCCTACAACAGCGAGACGCTCGTCAACCAAAAGACCGCTCAAGATCCTCTACAAATAGTTCCTGCTTACCTCGACAAAGATCGGCTGCTTGCCGTCCAGGATGTCACCAAAGCTCAAGCGCATGGTATCCGCCGTCCTCGTCAACGGGCTGCAGAGCCAGGTTTCCGGCATTGGCGCGCCGAGTGCGAGGTTCCGTTTCCAACCTTCTTGAACTGCCTGAAGAGGGAGAGAATACAGGCTGAGCTGATGTCTTAGAATACCGCTTTGAGACTTACCAGAGCCTGCGATTGTCCGAGCGGCGTGAGTTCGGCATCGGGTCCCCAAACGATCTTTCCGTCTCCGTTCCGCTTGGTGTAATCCAGTTCCCAGCTCTGAGCGAGCACATAATGTCAGATCAGAATAAATTCCGGAAGAGTTGTACAAGTGCTTACCACAGGGTCGTATTGCTCGGCGCCGTAATTATGCCATCCTTGACCATGTCGACCGCAGAATAGAACCTTGTACTTGACGTTCTCGGGCGCGTCTCGTTGGAGCTCTACAAGTTATCAGGTCAGCGTCTGGGCCTTGAGAAGAAGCCTTGGCGACATACTGGCTACAGCTTCCTTGAACTTTGTCCATCGCTCAGGCGTTTCGTCGAGCAGACCGAAGCCAGTCTGCAGCTGACATATTCGAGCGGAATGCATAAGCTCGAGCGACTTCTGATCTAGAACATTGTACTTACCATCTGTTCTGGAGTAAGCTTGTGAGAAGCCTCATCGCTTTGTCTGAACAGCCCCTGAGCGATCTCGAATCGCCATGGGCCGTTGGAGTGATCATAGTCGTCCGGCTCATCGTGCGTTGCGTATGCTGCAAAAGCAGCCCGTATCTTCTCGTCCGCTCCTCCGGGCTTGTAGTCCGGTGTCCATCCTTTACTGGTCGCCTTGTACTCGGCGATGGCAGCTTGGATGTGCGACGGGAGTTGTGTGAATGCCTTGGACGCCGAGGTTTCATTCGGGTTTGAGGGAACCTGGGCTGCTTCGGTAGCAGGGATGGTCATCGTGCGATATTACTGAGAGTATATTTGGTGATAGAGTGCCAATATGACGGTCTGTGGTCTGCCTTGAAGTGAGTGTAGGGGAATGCTAGGCGACTTGTTCGACAGAATGTGAACGTTCACAACTAGTTGACTGCAAAGCGATCGGCGATCCAGTCATTTCGGCTAGCGCCGTAACGCCACTATGACGGGTTTGAGGGTGGGTTTGTGCGCTGCGGGCCTCAGACAGCAGACCCAACGACGAGAGCTCCAGGTGGCAGACCAGTGTGGCCGCTTAAGCAGCTTCAATGGACCCTGCGTCGGTAACAGGCGAGAGATAAGCTCGACAGGCAAAGAAGAGCAAAGGCAAATGAGAACCATGTTCATCATGTATCATGTAAAGTCCAAATGTCTACAAGTATCAAGCGAAAACAACTTCAAAGATGCCAGTCTGGGAGCGAGAGACTGATCAGGAATCCCGCTGAAAGTAACGATATAGATTGGCGAAAGCATTGAAAATTGTCTTTGAATGATCCCGACGTGGATCGTGCGAGAGAGCGAAAAGCGAAGGGCTGCAATAGCGATGGGGGTTGTCGGTTCCGGCGGGAACCGGATGGAAGGTTGGACGTTTATTGGCCGAAACCGTAAAGGGTCTTGCCCTGTCGCTTCAAGGCGTAGACAACGTCCAAGGAGGTGACGGTCTTTCGCTCTGTAAGAAAAGGATTGGTCGGTGAGGGGATAAGGATGAATATGACAGCAAGACGTACTAGCGTGTTCAGTGTAGGTAACCGAGTCCTTGATAACACCCTCCAAGAAGACCTTGAGGACACCTCGGGTCTCTTCGTAGATCAGACCGGAGATTCGCCTGAAAAAGTAAGCAGAATCAGCAACGAGGACGTGCCGATGGAAATCCAAAACACTCACTTGACACCACCTCGTCGTGCCAATCGTCGGATAGCGGGCTTGGTGATACCCTGGATGTTGTCTCGCAACACCTTTCGGTGTCGCTTGGCTCCACCCTTACCCAGACCCTTTCCACCCTTTCCTCGGCCGGACATTGTGTGTGTTGTAGTGTGTTATTGGGGGTGGTGGGTTGCGGACGGGGAGGCTCGAAAGCTGAAGATGTGATAAGAAAGCTGATGGGAAGTTAGGAGGAGGATCGAGATGAGGTTGATGCGAGGTCAAGTTATATAACAACGGGATGTATGGTCGCTGCCCGCTGACGTGCCTCCCCTTCCTCGCAGCTGAAACAACGGAATCTTAGCGCGGCAGTCGATCACGGGCCATCAAGACGCGTCTCGAAATATCAGCCTCAGCTTTCACGCCCTCGCTCGAGGCTCGAATGCTGCTTTGTAAACAACGGTCACGTGCACACAGACTGACCATCACACGGCTCGGGAGGCGCGTTCCGGGCGGCGGATTCGTCATCTCTCGATGTGCTTGATGTGCGGCCTTGTCATTATACCCTCAGTGTCGGCTATGGCACATGAGGGCAGCTGGTTGATAGCGGACTTGTTTGAGGGGCACTGACCAAGAGGTTTACCTGCAATCAAGCGTGACGCAAACATCACTATGGGGTTCATCACGCTGTCCGCCGGCGTATAGTCTCAGACATCGCTTGCGTCTCGTCTCTATCGAATCAAGGTGCACGCAAGGTTGCACCAACCTGAGAGGTCCGGGACCCGCAAAGTCTATTAGAGAGTGTGGCCATTGGTACCTCCACCGAGGAAACTTCATGAAGCCTCAGCTCGTACTGTAGTTGCGTAACGCCCAGAATCGTGGGATCATCCAAGAACAAGGTATGGCTGCTACCATGGCTTTCGTGCATCGTGAATCTAGACATATACACTCTCAAACCGCAATGGCCCGCTTGCCCGCCCGAGACTCTATGCCAGATCTTGTCGGGAGACCCTTGTGAGAGGGTGGAACCGGAGTATCCACTCTCTTTACCACGTAAGGCTTCGATACTCGTCCGTGGCCTCGACCAACAACTCCAATGTCCGGACCTCGCGCGATGAGTGTCCTGCGTTTGAGACAACCTGCAACTTCGATTCTGGCCATTGCTTGTGCAGGTCCCAGGCGGTCTTGAACTGTTGACCAAGGACGAGTCATCAGTAATCCAAACAGGCATTGCAGAGCTTTGTTTGGACGTACAGGGCAGACAATATCGTATCGGCCTTGCACAATTGTACAAGGAATGTGTTTGCTAATAAGAATGCTGTTGTCAGTATAATCTTTCGAGAGACTGACGAAACGCGTACATTTTTTCCACATTCTCCTTCTTGAGCAATTGTCCTTGTTCCATCCATCCCTGAAGAGAGAATGCGGTCTAAGCATTCTGTCCCCAACCGCAGATCAGGGATGCTCACTTCGTTGATGAAAAAGTGGTTTTCGATTCGGGCAAAAGCGCTTGATGAAGGAGACAAGGAGTCAGCCGTTGTGGTTCGAGAGGATCGGATATCGCGACCCACTTTGCCCAAGTATCTTCCGCCGCCTTCTGGACATCAGCAGGATCGACTACCAACTTCGAGGTGACCATTCTGCACGAAGATGCACGAAGACGCCCTTTAAGATGTTTGCGCTGTGCCAGAGGGATCCATGCCACTTACTCCCATTTCGACCAAGCTTTGGCAGCCTCCACCCTGCGAAATGGGATAATGAGCAGAGGTTTCAAGCATGTCGGGCAAGGTTCGTACCGGACGTCATCGTTCTCCGAATTCAAAAGCTTGTTGTACGCCTTGACCATGTCACCTCGCTCATTCTCCGGGACAGGGGCGAGATACTCCTCGCTAGAAGGAAAGCCGATGAGACTCTCGGTACGAAGTCGCTTATCGTACCGCTTACAAGGCTTCTGGGTGAATGTCTATGGAGAAGTCCGTATGATTCGTGAGATCATCTCGCGAGCAGACTTCGGCTACTTACGGCTTGCACCATTCTGGTAGAAGAAGTCCAGTTCCGTCTTCCGGAGCGTGAAGATCCCCCCTATGAAAAACCGTGATGAGTTGAGATGCCTTGGAAAGCGATGATGCGGACATACGAAGTACGAGCCCTACGACCCGATCGGCATGTTTCTACGCAGATGACGGTACCAAACACTTTCGTTATCCCGTCGTACGGTGCAGGGAAACAACCTTACCTGACTGTATGCGAGTGCCAAACAACTGCCCCAACTGCCTCCAAACACCAGCCACTTAGTGACTTCCAGTTTCTCTCTCAAGCGCTCGATATCGTCCACTGAGAGAAGGCGTTACAATTATACTATTTATGGATGATTTGGATACGTACCGATATCCCATGTCGTGCTAGGGTGGAATTGAGGCATGAGTGGCGTCATGCCGGTGTCATCTGCTGCACTCACTTGTCTGTCAAATCAGCGGATGGCTTTGACCTTTGGAATTGGAAGTGACCGTTAGAACGGACCCGGACACCAGACTCCGATATCACCTACTTTCCGCTTCCTCGCTGGTCAAACAGAATGATTCTGTAGAACTCCGGGTCAAAGAAACATCGATCCGTCGAGCTAATGCCGCCTCCGGGACCTCCGTGCAAGAATACGACGGGCTTGCCGTTAGGGTTGCCGCATTGCTCGTAGCTTTGGTTGACATGGTTTCTTCAGCCCTCGCCATAGTCAAGCGTCAATGTCTGGAAAGTGCACTTACTAGAGCGTGTGAACGTCGGAGACTTGCAGTTCTCCGGTCGAATACGGTTCGATTGAGGGATAAGCCTTTGTCATTGTTAGAGCACGAGCGGTTTGGTCTGAAGATCGAACGGCGAGTGACTGAACAACTTTTCAGATTTTGGCCGTGAAAAGGCGAGCGAATGTCGAGCGGACCGATTGAAGCTCGTGGACCACGCCGGCCTTATCCGAAGTGATATCGATCGTTTCGATCCCGCTTTCAGTCCGCATTCGTGGGCTTTCGTGGGTAGATCTGTCGTTAGAGGAAGCGCTGCAGCGGGAGGTAGGAATGGGATTATATGATGCTTGCTTGTTTATATATACATCTTGCGTCCTGTGTTACTTCCGACGCAAGGGAAACCTTTCTTATTCCAGGCTGCTTGACCTGTTTCTTCACTCTAGATAACTGCGCCCTGCCTGTATGCCAAGCGGAGAGTCCCATCATGCAAAGACGGCAGCCTACGAGTCCTTGTAATATCGCTCGCCGTATCGCTCTAGCGGCTCGCTATCTATCCATCGATTGACGGCATCGATCATGGTCCACTGTGGATGGGAGATTGCTTTAACTTGTGCCTGATGATGGTATACACCGGCGACTCTCGACTTACCAACAGACCGTGCGTCAATACGGAGCGCATCATCGAGATACCCAGGCTGCGAGGGAACGTCAACTGAGGTCGTGTGGTAGGAACATAGTGTGACACTCACCCGCGGTATAGTCTCGATATTCCGGTCAACAATGGCTGAGGGTTCGCCTCATCTCTCCCTCTCACTAATCTCGAGAGCTGGATCAAGAATGGCCGGCCTTTGAGGCCTGATAGTACACGCTGCTGTGTGCGCGTCTGCATCGTGAGAGTCGTCAGTTCTTGTCTCGCCTTCATTGGAAGTGATTCCCACCTTGATAGCCTGCAAAGCACAAGGATCTCACGTTAGTAGCTTTCGATAAAGAGGCAGAATGTAAGCCACTTACATCTACCGGATATATCAATGCCCAACTAGTGACTCCTGCAACAGCTCCTGCTGAGAACGGTATCAAGCTGACTGGCAGCAAGCCTTTTGCCCATTCCGGAACGGGGCCTTGCCGGTCCGTCAGGGGGTCCCTTCCGAGTACGTATCGGAAGACATCGTATTCCGCGAAATATAATGCTGTCCCTAGTGTATCCCTCACTGGTGGCATATACGTGAGCTCGCAATCTACCAAGACGATTTCGACATACCTGAATGCAGTTTGAATCCTGCCCAAAGGCCTGTGATCCCCTTCTCTCTGTAAATATCTTTGACGGCAGGCCATGTGCCTGGCGGTTTGTAATTCGCCATGATGTTCTTGCTTGCGTGAATCGCTGGGTCGAATTGCTTCCCTATCGAGAGGAATCGTAGGCGCTCTGCCCTCTCCAGCCTATCCCGGGCGATTTGATACTCTAGCTGTCTTCGCACTTTCACGAGTTCGAATGGACAGGAGCCTATACTTACGACGGCCCCCGATGCGGCTCCCGCGATGGAGGACGTCAAGGCGACATTGGTGATAGATGGAGTCGCGAATAGACCGAGTCCGGCGCCGTTTTGGAAGGCCTGGTTGATATGGGAGGTAATGGATGATGCCCCCGTCGATATTCTTTCGTCGCCGTCTAATCCAACAAATCCGTCTTGACGCTTCGATGGAGGAACGCCATTATTGACAAAGCGCTTCGTCGAGGTATATATCGTAAAAGATATAGACCGGACGGCGGCGATGGTGATCAATGGCAGAGGAAAACCTCTCCAGAGGCCCGCGAGACCTTCCTCCTTGATAACGTCTGCGGCCAATCTCGGTAGCGATATGGGCTCCCTTGTGGACTGAAGTCGAGATTTGAGCGAGTCAAGCTATGAAGGAAATGTCATGAGCCATGAGCTTCACAGCGGCTTTCAATCATGGCGGACAAATGAGCGACATACCGGATAACCTGTGAAAGTCGAAACCAGTGAAGCCGTTCCTGCAGCCACGACCTTTAGGGACAAAAAGTCAATCCCAGCCAAGTATCGGTCCCAGGACAAGGCCTACAGTGTTATGCCCTGTCGCGAGCTCGCATCAGCTCTCCCTCAGAAAGGTAAAGTCGGAAGGTGGCTCACGTTTCATCCACTCATCTGCCTCCTTCAGCCGCGAGGCATTCCCACGTTCGCTAAATGCCATCAGACATTCGCCGCCTTGCCGGATACGGGAATGATGGCGCGAGGGGTTTCGTGTGTTGATATAATGTCACTTTGGCCGTTTGTCAGACAAGTATAGGGAAGGTATACCCTTACTGCGTCATGACTACATGTAGTGAGAAAGGAACGACAAACGACGACCGACGGGCGGAAACAGCGATCGGAATTTGTCTCACCAACCAAATTTCGGTTTCCTCGTCGGATCAGGTCCCGAAAAGCCGAAGGGCAAACACATGCCGCACAACGGTCGGAGGACCGGACGTCTCTTTCACCATGATTTGAAGAGGACATTTTGATCGAATCAAACATGTACTGGCAGAAACAAGAATCCATCACATCGACTATCGAAGAAGACTCCTGTGACACCATACATCGAGTGCCAAACTAAACGTCTACGAGATCTCCATCGGAGCCGCTTCGCTTGCATTGACGTTGAATCCAGTTCCCATCGGCTGACCGGATCCATTGCTACTCGTCTGGGTAGCTGATTCTCCAAACATCAACAAACCCTGTTGTTCCTCAATGAACGCCAAACTCCTGCCGACGTCGGTAAAGTACTTGTAGGCCAACCGGAGATCCTGCACCCCAATTTCTGTGGCCTTTCGCCGTTTCGCTACAAGGCTGGACGGCGCGATCAAGTTGAGCGCATATCGCAACGATGTTTGAGATCCAATTTGTGTCAGGGCATCAAGGGCGCCCTCTTCAAACGTGACGTCTTCCTCTTGCGCTCTGTAGCGGTGAGACATCGTACTTCAGCCTATGACTGCCACGAGACGTCCGTTTTACTTACCGTACGCGGATGATCTGCTTGATATCATCCAATTCATACTTTTTCGTGCTGATAATCAATACACGGTCCAGGAGATCGAGCGGAATACCATGCGGCGACATGTATTTTGTCCCTCGGATCTGGGTGATTCCTCTGTTGGAAGCCATCACGACCAAGGGAGACAATTCGTTCTCGAGAGCGCGGTTAAGGAAAGAGAAGCATTCGATGTCGAGCATATGCACTTCGTCAATGAAGAGGACCTGGCGAGACATTGAGATAAGCAGACCGTTCCTCGTGGAGTCTACCTTACTCACTCCTGGAACAATCTCTGCTTTACCCTCTTCTCTCCACTCGGACACCTTGGCATTAATTTGCTCTCGCAATTCCGGTTTGATCTCTCCAGTGTCACCTTAGGGAAGACCATCAGCTGCTGCCCTAACCGCCGAAAGGGTAACAAGGACTCACCGGCGAATAATGCCAAGAAGCCCTGCGTTTTGCTGTTGATCACGTCAATCTCGTGAAGAGACACCGTATGAACAACCTCCTTTCTGGTCTGCAACTCGCCGTCCGGGCATTGTACGAACTTGGTCTATATTGTATGTCGTTAGCGGGCCGAACTGGTCGCCAATGCCACTACTCACGTCAGCACCCAGAGCATCGTAGTCCCTCGCACGCCCGTAACTGCGACCCAGCTTTGAGATTCGACCCGACGTCTTGTCTATTTGAATCACGTCTCCGGCAAGGACCTTTTCCTTTGTAAGCTGATCAATCATTTTGGTGCCCAAGTCGTATATTGTCTCCATATCGGTCGTCTTCAGAGTAAGACGTCCGGTCTTGGTTGCCTGTAGCGGGGAGCGCCTGAGCCCTCAATCCAAAACAAAGAGCAAGTCAGATTACTCACGCCCGTGACACTGCGGTCGACTTGTATCTCAACAACCTCTCCCTCGATAATTTCCGTTTCCTCCTTGATTCTGACTCCTATCGCTCTCCTAAAGGCTTGAGTTAGGGATTCCGTTTTTGACATCTTGTAATAATTCAGACGGGATGAGCAAGTTGTAAAGAACAGAAAGTGTTTGCTTACCTCCAAGCTGTAGATCTCGCTCCCTGTCAAGGTAACAAAAGGCACGTCCGAACCCAGTGTCATCGCCATACCCATAGCAATCGCTGTCTTTCCTGAACTTGGCGGACCGGCCATGAGGATGGATCGACCGGCGATCTTCCCTTCCTGCACCATCTTGAGGATGATTCCTGCTGCTCGCCTGGCTGGACCTTGACCGATCATGCCTTGAGATGATGCGCGAGGCTCAAGGTTCTCGTCGAGCCCCAGGCCATGAATATGCGAGTGAGCGCCTGCCAGAGAAGGATTGTTCAGTTTCATGACTTGATGTTATAGGGTCCAATCCGTGTGACATACCAATCCTCTCCATCTTGGTCACATCCCGCAGAGTCGCTGACGTTGTTGCGATATTGGCCGCCTTTGGCATCCAGAATTAACAATACCGCCAAATTCCGCGCGGCGCTGACAGTCTGCTCACCATATCGGTTTCGTTTGCCGGATGGACGCTGCGTGTGCCGATAGTTTGTTCCTCTACAAGTCTTCCAGCGGAAGCTAGCAATCAGCAAGTATCCTTTGTGCAATCCTCGTGCATCGTGTCCGTCAGTCGACAGCATTGCATTGCTCATCTCGGAGCATTGGCAGTCCTCCTCCCCGCACGTGACCTGCATGTCCAGCGATCGCTCCTGCCTACCTTCCGGCGAAACCAAAGCTCATCACGGCATCATCCGGACGCGAACGCAATCAGTTCGTACGGAACGACTGTTCGTAGCATTCTTATAGCCTACGACCCGTCATGGTCGCGGAAGACGTCGATATGGACGCCCCAGGACCGTCCAGGCGGGCTCAGGACGCGCCTTCGACTAGCAATAACGTGCTCACAAACGGACCTCCGGCCTTCGTGCTTCCTCCTGATCCATCAGAATCCAAAGTAAAGAACGCTCGCTTTTCCTACATCACCGCCGAATCCAGACTCCCTCCCCGCGAAATCGAGGCATTCCCGACTTCCAAGAAAACCGGAGTCATTTACGATGCGCAAATGATGCTGCATGCACCGCTGAATTACAACCCAGATCTCGACTGGGAGGAATCGCAGCTGGACGAGAGCGAGGCGAACCACTTGGCATGGCATCCGGAAGATCCTCGACGGATTCAACGGATATACGATCAACTCCAGGAGCAAGGCTTGACAAAGCAGATGCTGCCTCTGCCGTGCCCGACCGTGTCGGTATCGGATGTACTATTAGTTCATTCGGAAGCCTTATGGCACAAGGTAGAAAAGACTCAATGTAAGCGCACATACTTCATGCGTGACATATGGCATATCGTGCGTTTTCTTACCAATGCTTTCATACGACAGATGAAACCCGTGCAGAAATTCTCGCTCAGACGGAATCATATGAATATAATTCTCTTTACGTCAATCAGCATACCGCAAGATCCGCCAGTCTATCATGCGGAGGTGTCGTTTGTGCCACAAAGGCCGTCGTCATGGGTAAAGTCAAGAACGCGTTGGCAATCGTGCGGCCTCCGGGACATCACGCAGAGCCAGAATGCTGTATGGGCTTCTCGTTTTACAATAATGTGGCTGTTGCGACCAGAGTGGTGCAGAAGGAGCTGGGCGTGAAGAAGGTGATGATCCTGGATTGGTCAGTGGTATCCGGTGTGCAGAATGCGCTACAAGGCTGACGCCTTCTCTCAAAGGGATGTGCATCACGGTATGTTGTCTTGCACCTTATTCTCAGATGGCGACAGCTGATGACTCTGAAGGCAACGGTACGCAGAAAGCGTTCTTCGACGATCCAAGTGTGCTATACATGTCGATTCATCGTCACGACGGAGGCAGTTTCTATCCCCAGTCTGATTTCGGCGCCATAGAGGTAACAGGTTCGGGTGAAGGCGAGGGCAAGTAAGTTGGGCGTTTTCCCTCGCACTAGTCTCGTCAACTGATGTCGAGATCACAACAGGAGCGTGAATATCCCGTGGCCAAAAAGAGGGTTTGGGGATGCAGATTATCTATACGCTTTCCAGAAAATCATTATGCCTATCGCGTATGAATTCGCACCGGACTTGGTCATCAGTATGTGATATCGACGTGCTGATTAGTCTGAGCTGACAAATTTGTCGTGCAGTTTCGGCGGGCTTTGATGCAGCAGATGGCGACACGCTGGGGCAGTGCAAGGTAACGCCTGCTGGGTATGCCCATATGACGTACATGCTATCGGCTCTGGCGGGTGGAAAACTGGTGGTCGCTTTGGAGGTCAGTATTCTGCCAGTGATGTATGGCTGAAATGCCGATTAATTTTCTTATTTTCCGCAATCAGGGAGGCTATAATCTGACAGCGATCTCCAACTCTGCTGAGGCTGTCGCCAGAATTTTGCTTGGGCAACAAGTCCCGGAGCTTCCGCCAATGCAAGCCAGCGATATCGCGACCGAGGTCATGTATCAGGTAGCCAAGGTACAAAGCAAGTACTGGTCGTCGATAGATGTTCAGGCATGCATGCCCGTTGACGGTAAGTAAAGTCCGGCCAAATAGCGGTCCCTTCGCTCATTCTCGAGTCTCGTCAACAGAGCTTACCGCCAATCCGGATCAGCACGAGGTTATTTACATACCAGGTAAGCTCATCGGCGGATATTTGCGTGATCTAAAGAGGCTGAGCTTGTTATCGGAAGATCTGATCAAGGTGCATCGTGCCCACCATCTTTACGAAAAGTATGGCATGACATGCCTCCCTCTGGCGCTACAGGAATTGCAAAGCAAGTTTCCTGAACAGGTCATGAATACGTATGTATGTATCATACAGGGTCGGCCTTTACTGAATTCCCTTGCGAACGTCCAGCGGCAATACTTATAGTGCAAAGACACTGGTATTCTTCGTACACGACTTGTATGTGCCATTCTTTCGCGTAGCCATTGCAACTTGACTGACGAGAATGTTGCTACAGTGGCAACATGTTTACAGAAGGCCAATCGAAATTGCACCATCACCCAGATATGGAGAAGACAGGGATCGTGCGTCGAACTCGAAGGCCGTGATCTTATGCCCAAACTAACGCTCGCCCGCAGTTGAACACAAGCGATAGGGTGGTAGACTGGGCAAAGTCAAAGGGCTATAGCTTGATTGATGTCAACGTCCTTCGCGCTCTTCCAACACATCGTTCAGTCTGTGACGGCCTGCTTTCACGTCCTTCGTTCCCACACTGACTGCGTTGTCTTGCAGGAGGTAATGTTCAGGTTCAATAAGAGCAACAATCAAGAAGAGATCGCTCCTGTTCTGGGATACTCGGCGAAACACCATCCCGATGGCTTAGTCTCGGAGACCAAATTATTGAAATATATCTGGGACAATTACATCCAGTAAATGGCTCAGCGCAAACATACCTCCCGTAGCGGCTAATCGACACAATCTCTAGGTTGACGGATGCTCAAAATGTCATCTTTATCGGTCATGGAACAGGTTGTCAAGCTCTCATGTGCTTGATCAATGATCGAGGTTGGTTCTGCTTCAGCCTGGCGTTCAGCCGAAATGTAGCTGATCCAGCTCAATGATTTATAGATGTCGAGGACCAGGTTAAGATCGTCATTCAGGTGGCGGGAATGAACACACTGATAAAACCGGATCCTCGCGATGAAGACAAGATTCTCTGGTTCCGCCAGGTATGTCACTTCGGTGAAATCACATGCCTTGCGGTTCAATCGGATCTGGCTGACTCGCACTCGTGCTGATACTTGTCTTCCCCCGCAGAATTCGATGCTATATCTGCCGCAAGATCATCCCTTGTTGGACGAGAAGGGAATGGACAAGCGGCTGAAGACAAAGGTTATCGCTTATCGTAAGTTGACTTCCAGAGATGTTTTCCGACGTATCACTGAAAGTCCGGACACCGAAGCCCATACCAAGGCGACGGACATTATGAACAAGGCGTTCCCCGCTTTCACACAGGCAATCGCCCGCGCCTTGGGCGAACCTGTTCCCGAGGATCCTATCAACAATCCTGCACAGTTGCCGACATCCAACGGCATCGGCGATACGCTTTCTGCAATGACGCAGCGAATCGGCACGGCAGTGACTGACGCCGCCTCGGCAGTCGCATCCGCTGTGATACCGGGCGGTCGCTGAAATTGGACAAGGTGCCGTTAGACTGTTGCCCTAGATGACGGCCGTGCATATTGGGCTAAGGCGCCAGAATGTATAGAGCGCTCTTGAAATCTAGGACCCTTATGGTGGCTTGTCCAGTAATGCAGAGGCCAATCGCGAGCAGACACGCATGCGAATGTTGTAATGCGAGAGATAGATTTTTCGGCTGCATCTCTGGTTGCATACCGTCGGAACTCGGTGGACAGCCGCATACAGCTCGAAAACGATATCTCATCTCATAGTGGCAGCCTCGTGCCCATCGTCACCATGGGATTGATTGATAGAATGGCCGGTGATGGTGACGATTGTTCGCAATGTTTCTTTTGAGCTTTTCCAGGCCAGCGTCCAGGCAGCTGTCCAGGCCGATTGCCCGCATATGCGAAGCTTTCTCGCAGATAAGGATAGCTACTGTCAATGCCGATGTTGCCAAGGCCAAGAATCGTGCATCCAGAATCGCGTACACGTACACTCCCTTCCGCGTCGACGACGTCATGAATTTTCTCTGTTTGGCGATGTTTGATAAGCTGTTGGAAAGCTAGTTTGATATGGCCGTTACCCGCTGCACGCTGGCGAGGCGCTGCCGACAGCTCTGCCGACTGGGTCGGAGAATTGTTACACGATTGTGATCATAACTCATGCAGCGACGGCAGTAGGTGTAGCATCGAGTGGGATTGACTGCATTTGCGTTGGCCAGCTATGTGGCCCCTACACCTTTACTTTGGGCGATATGACCTGTGAGCTGCAATGGCGAAATTACCAGCTTGTGAACCGATGGTCAAGTACCATGGGTGAGCGAGCGCAAACAATGAACAATTCATCTGTATCAATGGAAGCAAGAGTTCGTTTCGCCATCAGCTGCGCTTTCGCTTCTCCACTCCGTCGGGGAGATTGTTGACCTCCTGCAAACAGATTCCCAAACAGTTTTCCACGTTCCCATCATATCAGAGTATAGTACCGGATTGGGCATAGGGCACGCTGGGTCATGTGGCGGCCAGGGGCGCGGCCACAAGACCATGAGTGATCCATAAGCTGTGCCGGACCAAAGTGGAAGTCGTGATCGCGGACCGGAGAACTGGCTGGAGTCCCCGCAGCGTCGATGGCTTGTTGCCTTTCGGCGACGATATCCGGCTTCGACAAGTTCTTCCGCTCGGCCTCTCAACCCTATTAGCGCGCGCGGCAGCCAAGACTTCGTGTCTCGCCTGGAGCTTTGCTAGCTGTCTCGTCTCGATCAGAAAGCTCGCGCACTGATCAGATTAGGCATTCGAGCAAAGCAAGAGAATAGTGTTGGAAAAGGTTATGAACCCGTAGCCTTTCTTGACCTTTTTCGCCTGTCTATCTGAACCTTGGCTCTTGAAATAAACGAGGCTGGTGTACGCCCCAGGACTCTGGCCCATGATCTATGAGCTGATCTGTGTGTCCGGTCAACGCCGCTCCACGAATCGACCTTGTATTCCTTGGCTGATCTGAATTTTGCCCTGCTGACGTGCTCTGACGAATGCCCAGGAATCAGAGTCCGGCAACAATTCACCACTTGCTACTTGGCATCCGGCCGATAAGGTATCGGCAGATAGCAGATGAGATGTGCCTCAACATATATACATCTCGGTGTAGATGGTACTCGTAACGCAAGATGTCGAGTGAGCTCCGCATTCATAGATTTTCAAAAGCAGGGACGAAAGCTCACTGCATTACTGAGAAGCTTCTTTCGATAAAACAACGACCAACACATCTCCGGCAGCACAGACAAGGAAGCTCACTTTCATGGCGACGAAGGAGCAGCAAGACTCTCGGGTCAAAGAAACCCGTACGGTGGACTCTGAACGAACGGCGGTATCTCGGCAGCCTGGTGTCGTCAATGGTGGAAAGGATGGCCGGAAAGACTACGAGGACTCGCCCTTGTCCGGGCCTGCGCACGTTTCAACGGGCCGAAGGGTGATGGAGGAGCTTGAGACTAGCGTTGAGAAGGGTCTCAGTTCGGAAACAGCAAAGACGCTGCATGCAAAATGGGGCGATAACATTCTTGAGCCGCCGCCGAAACCTTCGCCTCTGAAATTGTTGGGACGGCAAATCCTCAATGCCATGACCCTCGTCCTTCTCGCGGCCATGGCCGTTTCGTTCGGTACTCAAGACTGGATCGAAGCTGGTGTTATTGCTGCTCTGGTAATTCTGAACGTTTCGGTCGGATTCTCGCAGGTCAGTGTTTCGGTGTGACGACTTCCAGCAACTTGCGCTGAATATGCCTTTATTTTAGGAATGGAAAGCGGAAAAGACAGTGGCGGCACTGGCGAGCGTCGGTGCTCCCGTAGCACAGGTTCTACGAGACGGAAAGGAGGTTGACTCTCGAGTGGAAGAGGTCGTGCCGTAAGTTCAGCGACATGTGTCCTGAAGGCGAAACAGCTGAAATGCGGTTTTCAGTGGAGACATCATTCTTCTTACGCCCGGCAGTATTGTCCCCGCCGACGGCCGTCTCCTTGACGGATTCGTCTCCAATCTGGAGGCCGACGAAGCTCTGCTGACTGGAGAATCTCTCCCGGTGGCGAAGCACTCGGACCCCTTCGAGGATGCCGACATCCCTCTGGGAGACCGGCTTAACATGGTATATGCTGGATCCCAAATCACCAAGGGCCGAGCGCGCGCAGTCGTGGTTGGCACCGGCATGAATACGGAATTGGGCAAGATCGCACAGGCCATCGAGAGGAAGGTCAAGCCGAAGGAGACTGGATGGAAAGCAAAGTGGTATAAGATTCAGGTCGCCTTGGGTGTCAAGGGAACGACACCGTTGCAGATGAAGTAGGTCGCGTGGAGTAGTCGGCACGGGAAATGGCTGATTATTGCTTCCAGGCTCAACAAATTGGCCTATCTCCTCCTGTCCATCGCTATTCTCCTCGCCATCATCGTCGTTGCATCAACTGGTTTCACTGATATCGATGACTCCATTGCTACCGTACGTTGCCGGAGCCTTATTCCTGTTGGCGATCTCGCAACTGAAACCCTTCCGCTCATAGTATGCTGTTGCCACCGCCGTTTCTATCTTGCCGGCATCGCTGATTGCTGTCGTCTCATTGACGCTGGCGACTGCCAGTCGAGAACTGGCGAAAAGGAACGCCTTGGTCCGCAGAATGGACGCGTAAGTTTGACAGCAACAAGGAGATTCCCAAAAATTTAAACGTCTTCCGCACAGTATCGAGGGTTTGTCCATTGTGACTGACATCTGCAGTGACAAGACGGGCACTCTGACTGTTGGAAAGGTAAGGTACTAGGAAGGCTCGCAGATCGCACGCCGGCTCACGCCGTCGTTCATGATTCCAGATGGTCATGAAGAAGGCTTGGGTCCCCGCCAAGCTTTCCAACCCCGAGAACAAGGATTCGGGGAAAGTGGACAGCACGGAAGGTCAGACTTACGAAGTCGAGACCGGATCGGAGTAGGCCAAATCCCTCGCATCCTTCTCGAAAATAAACGCTAATAGTTGTTCTCGTCTCTCAGCCCTTACTACCCACGAGGAGTTGTACGGTATATCGATAACGACAAGCCTTTGGTCACCGAAGTTTCCGAAAGCGAAGGTGACGGCAGTTCCGACTCTGATGATGGCGCCGGTCCGGATGTTGTCCATCCCACGGATATGGAAAACAACCTCGCAAATATGACGCTTTGCGCCAGTTTGTGCAACATGGCCACCATTCACAAGAACAAAGAAGGGAACTGGCAAGCTAACGGCGACGCCACCGAGATCGCACTTCAAGTGTTCGCGCACAAACTCGGCAGGGGAAAGCCCCACATGACGCACGCGAGAAAATCACCGCACGGTGCCAAGCCCCCTTCTCAGCCAATGCAACGCACCAGCTCGACCTACTCCGCTAACGAGAAGGCGGTCCCGCTCGATGGCCACTACAAGCTGGTTATCGAGCATCCCTTCGACTCTACCGTGAAGAGGATGTCCACCGCCTGGCGGTTCATCAAGGATGACGGTACCGAAAATGACAAAGAGTGTCTTGTATTCATGAAGGGTGCCGTCGAGAGGGTTCTTGACCGATGTGAAGCAATTGGTCTCGGTAATGACTCTGTGCCGTTGGACGAAACTCGCAAAGCAGAGATCATCGCTCGTATGGATGCTGTGAGTCGAATCAATGTCCATCGAAAGCTATCTAGCGCTCATAACAACTTGTGCCGCTCTCTAGCTGGCAGCCGAGGGTCTGCGAGTGTTGTGCCTCTCGGGCAAAGTCGTCAACCAGTCGCCTGAAGCGGTCAAAAACATCCCACGAGACGAGTTGGAACAAGGCCTCCGCTTCCTCGGTCTCGCTGGAATCTATGATCCCCCTCGACCCGAAAGTCGGGGAGCTGTCCTCGAAGCGACTCAAGCTGGCATCACTACTCGAATGCTGACAGGTGATCACCCGGCGACGGCCTCCGCCATCGCCAAGGCTGTGGCGATTCTTCGAGACGATCACCCACAGGGTGCGGTCATGACCGGCCAGCAATTCGACGCCTTGTCGGAGGATCAGATCGACGCTCTGCCCGAGCTCCCCGTCGTCATCGCTCGCTGCGCTCCAGAGACCAAGGTCAGGATGGTTGAGGCGCTTCATCGACGCAAGATCTGGGGTATGACGCGTTTCGCCGTCATGACTGGAGATGGTGAGTCTCTTGGATAGAGAGCAGACGACGGCTTGATACTGAACGCCGCTTCGTTGACAGGAGTGAACGACTCGCCAGCTCTTAAGCGTGCAGATGTGGGCGTTGCCATGGGCCTGGCCGGAGCAGACGTTGCCAAATCCGTATCCGACATTGTTCTCGCCGACGACAACTTTGCATCAATCACTCGAGCTATTCGTAAAGGCCGTGGTACACTCATGAACCTCAGCAAGTTCTTGCTATACCTGCTCTCTGGAAATATAGCCGAAGTTTTGGTCTTGATTGTCGGATTGGCCTTCTTGAACGAACAAAAGGTTTCCGTCTATCCTCTCAGTCCCGTTGCCGCTTTGTGGATCAACACTATCGCTGCTGGACCCCCTGCCCTGGCGCTGGGACTCGAGCCAACCGCAAAGGATGCCATGGAAAAGTCGCCGCGAGCCTACAAGACCATCTTCACCCTCTGGTGGTATATCGACCTTATCTTTTACGGTATTTTGATTGGTGCGGTCTCCATCGTCAACTTCGTTATCGTCGTCTGGGGTCGTGGAGACGGAGACTTGGGTATCAACTGTAACGAAGGAAGCTACAATGACTCTTGCGAGACTCGTAAGTCACGGTCGCTCAGGCTGTGATAGGCTATACTGACACTGTCTACTTCCCTAGTCTACTACGGTCGAGGCACCACGTTTGCCACCCTGACTATCATCCTGATGGTGCATTCTCTCGAATGCAAGCACTTGGAGAAGAGTTTGTTCCAGATGGACTTGATGGACAACAAGCTGCTCCTTTGGAGTGCTTTCGCCCTCTCGCTTTCGGTCTTCCCCGTTCTCTATATCCCCAAGATTTCAGACTACGCTTTCCAAGTCCTCGGACTCAAGTGGGAATGGGGGATCGTCTTCGGCATGGTTCTTGTTTACCTCGTCTGCACGGAGCTCTACAAGTTGGTGCGCAGACGCCTCAACAAGGTAGAGGCCGGTGGTCCCAAGGTTACGGAGAAGAACTTGCCCAAGTTCGAAACCATTGCGCCTTAAATGGGCAAAAGGCTCAAGGTCGGAAACGCTTGCCGCTCATAGACACATCGACAGACACTGTATCCATAGCATAATGCACACAATCGATATCTATATTTCAGAGCACACACGATTGACCGTGCTCAGAGGCTGACACGGGTCTTGTCAAGCGGGAAAGAGTGCAAACCGCATGTTCGCAATGTCCAACAGTGGCTCCCCCAGTCGTGCTGAGTTTTCGCGCCGAGCATTTGCAAACATCCGTCTGCGTCGCCTTCAAGGTGCACTCCAGCTTCTCATATTTCGTGCGACCATTGTTTGCCGTGCATTCGGGGAAGCGATAGCCCTTTCCTTTCCGACTCGCAGCAGATTGCGAGACGAAGCGGGTGCAAAATTCTGCTAAAAAGCGGGCAGTCTAGGATATTGAGTAGCCGCCAATACTCCTTCAAGACCATTGCACAAGGTTAGTGACATCCGCCATACTATAACAATCCAAGGTACACATCGTCTGGGGCGTAATCAAGAGCACTTCCACATGTCCCACAGCGACTCTACTTTTTCCTCTTGTATGGGCCTGGGCGGCGAATGTCAGGACTTGGCGGTGTTTAGCCAACAGCATGACTTACCACCACCTGCGCCTATGCTTTTCCTCTTGCTGGCGTTCCCAGTCTTTTCTGCTACTGGCGAAGACTCCTTCGAAGGAATTGGGTCGCCGATCCCGACCGTAGCCCCCTCGATTTGCGATTTCGGGGGGAACGTCGGTATCCAATCGGGATCCTCCGCCTCGCTTGTGCACTGTGGGCAGAACCATTCGCCTTCGGGAACAGCGGACAACGGAGGTGAGAGGCATCCAAGGTGATAAGGTTTCTCGCACTGCCATTCTCTTGTCAGATTTTATCGCAGTGAAGTCTCAAAACGCTCACCTTTTCGCACTCGAGCGGGTTGTTACCCTTTTCCTCTTTACCACAAACGATGCAGTCATCTGGAGATTCAACGTCTAATGGCCACCTTTCCAGGTCGGAGCTCTTGCTGTTGGGGTGAACCAACCAGTACGTCGTGTACGCAGAAGCGGCAACGCTGCGATAACCAACGCATCAGCGAGAATTCGTACTTGAGTCAAACGACTCACTCGATCGAATCAAGACCATTTAGCGGCGCGATGCGGACAGGCTTGGTGGCATTCCTGCGGGTTCATGCTCGATGAAAGGTGCAATATGGTGTCGGTTATCAATGCACCTACTTTGGTTGATCTTCCCCTAGACCAAGTTCACCGTTCGCCTGAGTGGACGTCATCGGCTTCCGTTAGGACAGTGTTACACACCCTGGTTCTAGAAACTCACGCAACCCTGTCCAAAAGCGACACACATCACTTCCTTGGCATCGGCAGGGGTGATCAAGAAGAGACCGTTTCCACCACAAGCGACAGCATTAATCTTGCAGCTCATGACTGCAGATACCGATAGTTAGCAATCCATTCTGCCATGAAATGACGCGTTACTTACTGTCTGCGATATATCTGAAGTAAACAAGGATAACAGAATATCAGCAAGGATCGCCTAAAGTTGTACACGGAAACCAGACTGACTTGAATTGCGTGTCTACGGAAGAGATGATTAATGATTACGACAACGCAGTTGGCAGGAAGCTCGGCACTTACACGGTGAACCGCTTGAGCCATCACCTGTCATCTTGAATTTTCCCGCGATCTAAAGATCGGAGACCGCATGAAGAAGCGGCTGAGAGCCCTGACCGGCATGTCAAGCTTACCTGGAACATCTTCTGCCCATCAATCACAATGGAGGCTGTGTGGGCGAGTCAGAAGCTGTCAGCAAAAGAAAGGCTCGACTGACAAGCAGGCCCGCAGGTAATATAGGATGCGCGAGTCTGTATGTGGCTGCCCGTGAATTGCGGGACCAAGGTTGGTACAAGGCTGGAGTCGAGTTGTCGTAAGGTGCTGTTTTGGCCCGTGTTGATGCGAGAACTCACCGATCTTTCTGGTCTCCCAAACCCAATCGTCCGTAACCTGCAAAACCTGGTACGGAATCAGTTTTGATATCGGAATTCCGTCGCTGCTACACGTACCCCAAGCCCAAAGGTAACCATCCTCGTTGAGAGCCAGACTATGTTGCTGGCCGCTGGCAACCATGACGATTTTCCTGTCTGAGAACGGCTTGATCAAGATGGGGTTGTCGTCGTAACCGAACGCAGTCTTTCCGGTCGAAACGATTCGTTCGCCTATCGATATGACCTCAGCCTCACCATTTACGGACGGGCGGGACATCATCGACTTACTCGTCTTGCCGTTGCCCACTTGACCCTTTTCGTGAGAGCCGCTGGCGTATATCCAGCCGTTGTCTGCCAAATACAGCGTGAAGTTGAGACCGCATGACACCTTGTTGTCGAATTACAATGTCAGCACAAACGGCAGTGTATAACGCTTGGTGGTACCTCACCTGGACGATCTTGGCTGCATCCTGAGTCCAGTTGCCCTTGACTGCCGTCCAGGCGCTGACTTCCTTGTCGTCCTTGACCACAGGGACGCCACATTGTCCAACATCGTTCTTTCCCGCTGCCCAGACTTGTCCTTCACTTCCCACTAAGACGGTATGATGCCTTGCACATGCCGCCTGGACGATTTTTGTAGTCGCAGTGGCTCCAGGCAGTGATTTCGCTAAGACCTTGTAGGCGAATTCCGGAGGTGTCTGAGGCAAGATGGCGGAAGCGATGCCGAAACAGGAGAAGGTGTTTCTGCCGATAAGATAGGCGTTGCCGTAACCTGTCAAGGTGAGATCAGATAGATGCATTACGCCTACGCCGAGAAGACTGACCGTCAATACAGACAACATGCAGAGCAGTGCACCCACTCCACAACTTTACGATCTTAATATTGGAAAGAGATCGCACGATATGAGGGCTCAGCAGATCCTCTCTGTAGATCCAAGGGCAAAAGATGGTCGGATCGAACTAAAATTCATCTTTTGATTGACTTACCCTACCACGCTTCCCTTGACTTTGTTTCCAAGACGGGGCCTACATGGCGAACTGTCCTTAAACCTGATCCGTGTCTTTCGGAGCATCACACTCTTAGCTTACCAATCATTTCCACCGGCAATCAGGACTGGTAAAGCGGATGAAGTTCAACAACCTTAGTCCTTTTGGCAGAGTAGCGAAGGAGAGGAGACTGTACACACCTCGTCCCCACTTTGGCTCCTTGATCTCTGCTCCTGTGGACGTCTCGTCGACAGGCATGTTGGCTTTCCTGTTGATATATGCCTTCGGTAAGGTATTCGTGTGCGTCGTCTCTGCGAGCCCTGTCTGTGAGCCAAGAAGACGTGAACGTGAACGCAGGACAGAAGAAGTGGACAATCGGGTTCAGAACAACGACTCGCGACTCTGGCTCAGCGCGTCTTCACGCGTCGCGCGTAAGTTCCGCACATAAAGGGGTAAAGTCGAGATCATTGCCGGACAGGTTCAAGTCATAGTGGCGTTTCAGATACAGTCAATGGCACGTCCAGATATCATACGCATTATATTGGTCATTATTGTTGATTATATTGGTGCAAATGGCTCAAGTCTCCGAAAGACCAATGTTGGTACCTTCGCACACGCCCTGAGCTATACCTCTCATCCGCCTATCAGACTGCTTCTCCTGTTCAGCTTCTCCGTAGCCGGGTTTCAAGACCTCGCGGCCACTATCGGCACTTCCGCCTGAGTTACGCAGACAAGAGGGAATGCGCCTTCTTTTCCCTTCAAGCTAGGGTCCTCGGCACACTCCAAGACTTGTCCGGTCGCCCTGAGAGGATAGGAAGATAGGGTGAGACTGATTGCTGGCTTTTGCCGTGCTTTCCAGCCTACCAAGCGTCGTCGTAGATCCGCTGAACCTTCAGTCTCATGCCTGGGTGCAGAGTGATTTCATCGGCCATTGAAGCGGTGTATCTTTATCGCCCAGACATCAGTATCGGTCGGGCAGCTTCGGAGGATACTTACGGCCATAACACAGTCACCATCGAGTTGGGAAGGATCAAATGGTCTCCGCTCTGGTTTTCGTCCTTCATGCTCGCCAAAACGCTACGTTGACTTGGCACCGACGCGCTGTTCACAGGTAGAGGCGCTGCAAGAGCCCCAGGCATTTGTGAGGGGGACTCTGTGATAGCACGACTGCCTTCCAATGTCGCCGGCGCTGCAACCATCGCACTCGTAGGAGAGCCACTCTGCACACCTCCATAGCTTGAATCCTTCTCGCCCGGCGAATGCAATGCTTTTTCGGATCCGGTCTGTCGTTGCCTTCTTCTTCTTGCTCCGATGACACCGCAGCAGAATAGTATGCCAAGGAGGAGCTACACGATAAGAGGCTCCATGATGAGCAAGTTCTGCAGATAACGACGTCCATCGCACTTACAATCAAGCCACCAATGACTGATCCTACGACGATTCCTGCTATTTGGCCACCACTGAGGCCTCCGCCACCATCCGAGGCACTTCCTGCCGCCGTGGAGGTGTTGGTTGGGGACCCGGTTGCGCTTGTCGTAGAAGAGGGCCTGGCGTTGAGAGTATACCCACACGGGCGTAAATCCGTATTCGCTATAAAGGGAGTAAGCTCTTCAGCCACTTGCCGCTGAAGGGAAAGGCTTGCTTACACTGATAACAACAATCATCAGGTGTTGTTGCATTGCAATGTGCGCAGAGTTGAGCCGTAGACCCCGCAAATCCGCAGCTTCCTTCATTGACATCTCCGTCGATGCACGTGTTGGTGTTATTCGTTAGGGATGACTGGAAACCCCATGACTATTGAATCTATTCCTTTGAATGACCTGACGAAGATAACTCACACCCCAATTCGTGCACAAAGAGTAATCTCTGATCAAGGTCAAATATCGCTCTCCTGCCGTAGGATCTGTGGGACAATCTTGGAAACATAGCGCTTTTCAGCGGTGATCGACCTTGGCACGGAAGACCGCGATACTGGTTCGAACTTACACCGCTCATTGCGAGTGATAGCATATTCGTTTGCAGAATACTTGTTGCAGGTGTTTTGGCAGACGTACTTCGGTCCGATATCTCTGTCGACTTCGCCTGCAAGCGGTTATGCGATCAACTCATCGTGTGCTGTGATGCTATTGTGCGGGGCCTGGCTTACTGTAGCGATTGAAGCAGTCCAATGACGACTGTGCATTGATCAAAGCAGAACATAATACCGTACGTGAATATCTGATGACTACCTATAAGAATTGGAATGCGATCAGTCTCTTTCTCGACTCGCGGACTTCCTCCGGGTAGCACGTACACTTGACGCATTAGTGCAGCCAAGCTCGTCATTTCCGAATTTGATAGCTCTATCTGAGCAGTGCAAAGATCCAAGTTCAAGGTCTCGACCAGAAGATCCAAGGCCGCAACATACATTCGTCAGGGTTACCGATGTACGATATAGCTGCGGCATCGAAACTGGCCAGGTCGGTGACATTGGCGAAGGCCGGGTAACCAGCATTGGCTAATTCCACGGGGTTGACCCAGGCTGTGCTCCATGGTGGGCAGGTGATTGTTCCGGATAGTAGGAGGCAACCGTCCGGCTTCATGACCTGTGCCCATGCCGATAATGAGAAGACGCTGGCGGCCCCAACAGTAGTCGAAATTCGCATGGCAGAGTCGTCTGGACTTCTAACTTTTGCTAGAGACAAGCGTGGTTCGGGAGGCGGACGCGTTTCAGATGGGTATATTCGTGAATCGCAATAAGCTTCAAAACCAATTGTTGCTTTCCCTTATGCAACACGATGCCATATAGCTTTTTCCCGACATCCCGTGCCCAAATAAGCCCCGCACAAGCGAGATAAGCTACAGGCCCTGATGGAAATCGCTGGACGGAGCTCTCAGGGGGATCGACGACGGATCGACAGGGCCGCTGTCATTCACGTCGATTCGAGATCGGAAAAGTGTTGAAGTAGAATCCGATGTCCGGGTATCTGCCGGGAATTCGATATCAGATACAACACATCAGCTTGCGGTTCGCAAGGCTAGTAGGAGGATAGCAGGAGCTAAGAGATGTTCTAGAGGAGCAGAAGCTGGAGCGATAGAGGTGCAGCCCGAGGACCCTGCATGGGGTGTTTAGGGAAAGGCAAGAAATAAAAGATGTCTCGCAGAAACGGAGCCAAAGCCGACGATATGTTCTATAGTGGCTTCTATAGGGGTTCTCCCGCATATACCGACGTCATCGCGCTTGATCGCTGAGCTGGATTTCCAAGCGTTGATTAACGATTCACGATTCTCCTCAACTAAGGACGCTGCTGTTAGCAGGTGATCTCGACAGGAGAGCTGTAGTGAACAGAACAGTGGAGCTTCCGGAAGGGAGCTTCGAAACGCGCCGGCATATTGGCATTGGAGAGGAGCAGACGCAAACGATCGGGGGTTGGGATTGCTGGAGAGCAGTATCTGTAGCATTACTGGGCACTGGCACGACCATTGCTGGAGTGAGGATTGTGTTCATGACATTTCCCAAGCACCGACAGCAGGCAAGCACCGACAACAGGGCGATCTTCTGACAGAGTCGCAATTGGAGGTCTGAGATATCATATCCAGGAACTGGCAAACCCATCAACAAGTGCACATCGAGAAGTCCATAAATTCGGAATCTATAGATTACAACACTTGAGTTGGCTTAACGCGGTCCGCATAACTACCGTTCCTCGAAGGGATTCCTGAATCGCGAAGTCAGCCATCGCTCGGGTCTGCAACTTTCCTCCAAACTCACTTGGTGTACTCTTCCTCCTCTCCTTCTTCCTCTAGCTGTTTTTCCTTCGATGTTTGCGCCGTCGGTGCAGTGGGACCGGTGAGGGTCGAAGTCGATGGGTTAGCCTCCGGTGAGGGCAAGAGGGAAACCTTCTTCTTCGGAAGCATGCCGATTTTCGCTAAAGAGCGGGTCAATCAGCACCTGGTGCCAGCATAGAGGAGCGGGGACCTACAGAGATCGATCTTGGATGGCGGAGGCACGGACGAAGCATTGCCGGCACCTCCGGCGAGATGTGAAGTCGCTCGCGGCGTGCTATCCTTGGCGTCCAATACGACTGCATCGTCGTCGTCGCTCGTGGACGGCAGGGATGACGCTGAAGATGCGGATGAGGAAGGGTGATGTACGTTGATCGAGCGAGCACCAGATTCATCCTCTGCAAGGGGTGTTAGGATCCGACAGGTGGACGACACAGCAAGCGAGAAACGTACCGTATGTATCAGTGGGTTGCCATCGCCTGCTTGCCGTTTGGCCTTGGCGACCGGTGTTTGATGAGTCCATCGATGGGTACTCTGGACCGGGGTTGGGTTTACTGAAGGACTGTCAACACTGATCGCCTTTAGTCTTCCCGCTTACTCACGGTCCAGAGGTCCGGTCAAACCATCCTTTGAGTCCGCTTGCGGCGTTACCCAACCCAGCCGTCAATTTGGCCGCCTGGTCGTTCCATGCCGGCGCGGAATCATTCATGGCACCACCTTGTCGAGGCTGCTGCGTCGTACGCGCCACAGCGGCCGTCGCGCCATTCCAGAGTCCACCCAACGTATTGGCCAACTCGTATCCGAGCCCTTGCGGCGGGTTGTCCCCATGTCCCTTGCCATCAAGCGATGTGTGGCCTTGTTGTTGCTGATGCATTTGACGCTGCTGCTGCGCCTGAGCGGCAGCCTCGGACATATCATTGTACTTTTCCTTGGCACGCATCAGGAACAGGTCGAATTTCTGTTTGCCAACCTGGGCGAGTTTCTCAATCTTTTCTTCGATGCCGGGCCCTTCCGAGGTTGGGTGATAGGCAGCAGCATCGCCTCCACGGTAGGCGTAGGTAGACTCGTTATGCGGCTCTTGTTGGTGATTCGGGTGTGGGCGTCGTGAGCGTGGTTGGTAAGGGACATCAGGATGTGCTTCGTGACCCATCGAGAGAGATCTTGCAAATTCTTCGTCGAGGGCAGTTTGAGTTTGCTGGAGAAGTTGTTAGGCGACTTTGCAATGACGGCGGAGAGCGAGGCTTACAGCATCAATGGTGTGTGCTGCGGGCCGCGGTTCGGGCTGAGGAATGAGAGATATGTCAGGACCCGTTCATACGAGAACCAAGCTTCGGGGTTTCCACGATCCGTTCCACTTTGATTAAAGATAATCTCAGCGAATGCTGATCCTGTCGCCCTCACGCTCGAGCTAGCTCTAGCTCGAGGGCGACTGTTCCACGATCGTTTGAAGAATCCTCGTTGGTTGCGGAATGCTTGTCGCTCCGCTCGAGCTGATTATCGCTTTGCTCAAAACCGGTCCGCTCCTCCCCTGGCGGTTGTTTCGTCACTCATCGCCTCATAGATGCTCACCTTGTACTCTGGGTCGCTCAACTGCAGCAAATCCTCCACTGCCCTCTCCCAGGCTTCCCCCTCGCCCGCTCCTTGCCCTCCATGCGCTTCCCACACGGCTTGTACCACGCCAGCCTCGATGCCCGGAAACATGCCCTGAAGCTCCAGCAGTCGTGTGTCGTTCTTGTTGTTGTTGTTGTTGTTGAGTATATCGGACATCTTGCACCTGGCGCGTAGGATGGTATGCGGCTCGCTCGGGGCTATGCGGCCAGATATAGAAGGGGTCTCCAACATGAAACGCGGGACTCGATTTGCTTCCGATGAAACATTACCTAATTAGAGCACTGTCGGAACCGGAGTGACGATCGAGAAGCGTCATCGGGACGATCGGGCGTGTTTTCGGTGCGTCATGCATGCCAGTGGGCGGCCCGGCCTTGTTATATTCCTCTTCCTACGTAGTCACCTCTCGTTACACTGTCAGCCAGCATCAACAAGCACAGAATCGAATAAGAATGTTCGCACGATCTTTCAAACCTCTTCGACCGCTCCTCTTCGCCTCGGCTGCCGTGGCCGTGGGATACGCGGGCGTGACCGCGGAAAACAGGAGGGTGTGGAACTCGGTAGGAAACTGGGAAAAGGAAAAGGGACAGTACAATGAGGACTTGAAGACAAACAGGCACAAGAGTGAGTACGAGCGTACAGAAGGACGAAGCGCGACGCAGATTCGCGGGGCTACATTTCACTCGGCGCGAGCCGATGAACGAAGGCGTTGCCGGTAAAGAATCCTTGAGTGCAGCGAGACTCGCAGCCGCACGAAAGGTAAATCTGAGTCTGGTAGAGGTCGATCGGTACGAAGTGATCGACATCGCCGCACGCGCAGGCAAGGCCACCACGTCCCAGGCGTGCTCCGCGAAGAACGACACGTAACGCAGAAATCGGCAATTGTCAGGGTCGCCTTCAAACTCTCAACAACAAGCGAATAGTTCTCGCGAATCGCTGAACTCAGCGGAAGGCTTTTGACTTGCGGCCTCATCGGCAGCTCTGGCGCTGTCAACACATCTTCGCGGTAGACTCGGGATGCGTTGCTCCCGATATACTCGATTATGCTCGATTAGCGGGAGACAAAAAGAGCAGAGAATCCGAAAAACTTGGGCTCAAGCGACTTGTCGTCAGCAACCATATCCTACCCCCCGATGCAGACAAAAGAAGCGGAACGAGTTTCCGTATCCATGCGTGAAGATTGATGAAGCAAGAGCTGCGATATCGGTTTCGAAAAGCGGATTCCTCAATTGCAGGCTTCCCCCGTGTTCATATCATGACACATCGCCTCTTTCCGGCGTTGACTTCGTGCCGTTTCCGATCTTGGGACATCCGCTAATCCTTCCTTCCAGTCGCCGCTCAGCAAGGTGGTACCCCAGACACCCCTCTCCACAATCAATCGACCTCTGACAAGTCCGTCCACATTGACACAAAAAAGGCCGACGGCCACGGAGCTGCCAAGGCTTCGCAATCTGCCGGTGGATCCAAGTCCTCGGCCACCGACTCTCCGGCCGCTCATATCGTTCAGGACAAGGCCGCTGAAGCCGAAGCCGATCCTCAGCAGACCGCTTACAACGAGGAGACTGGCGAGATCAACTGGGACTGCCCGTGTCTCGGCGGTATGGCGCATGGCCCTTGTGGTGAAGACTTCAAGGCTGCATTCTCGTGTTTCGTCCACAGCACGGAAGAGCCCAAGGGCGTCGACTGTATCGAAAAATTCAGGGCCATGCAGGCTTGCTTCAAGGAGCACCCTGATGTTTACGGCGAGGGTGAGTAGCCGCGGCATCTTCGCCTTGACTGCGCTGACGTCTTCTCCTCAGAAATCGCCGAGGACGACGAATCAATCGTTCCCCCGGCCCCTGAGGGCGGACCTCTTTCCGACCACACCATCCACGATGTAGCAGCGCACGACCGACCCGACTCTCGACCGGTTCCCAAGGCGCCCAACGCCGAGCCTCCGCAGAACAACCCCGCCGTCGGCACTACTCACCTTAACAACCCCGCTAAGGGTAAGTGCGCGTGTGGTCGAGCGTATAAACATTGCTGACTGCGTCTTCACCACAGGCATTCAAAAGATCCAACCAAAGGCCAATCGGTCTGACAAGGGCTACAGCAAGGACGGACCTTCCGGTGACGGAACCATCTAAATGCGTAGTATGGGACATAGCCTCACCGCAGGAAAAAGAGAAACTAGGTAGCACGAATAATTCAAAGTATATTAATCCCCATGCATCATGCTGTCACTGCCCAGCGGCCATATCATTGCCAGGTGGCCCTCGTGCATCACGCGCAAATGCAGGGCTCTCTCTCGTAGTCTTCCGGGTGCAGGACAACGACGAGATACAGGACCGTGCATCTGTGCACTCACTCAACCGAGTCCGCACGTTGCGGCAGGATTTGACGATGCCGAAAGCAATAATGCTCCACCTTCTTGCATATTACCTGCCAGAACGCTCTTCGCTTACTCAACCACACGTCATACTTTCGGCCCAAGAAAGGGCCTCCACTTTGGAGAATAGGTTGCTCACGACTATGTATAAATGTATGCTCTGCAGGGTCTGATCTCAAGGTGGACAGCCATCATCGATATACCCATCATCGTTGCAGAAACCACACCACACAAGTCATCGACGACAATGCCTGCAGCATCCCTTCCCACGCGCCAACTTGGAAAAGATGGACCGCAGGTCACCGCCATCGGCTTCGGCCTGATGTACGCACCTCCTAACTAGCGTGTTCAACCTCCAAAAATTTGATACAAGTCCTGTTCACTTGATAGGGGCCTCTCCGCCTTCTATGGCAAAGTAGGTTCGGACGAAGACCGTTTCCAGATTCTCGACAGAGCGCATGAGCTTGGCGAGACATTCTGGGACAGTGAGTTACGAATCTGCTTTCACTGCTAGAGTACGCAGATTTGTAACCCCTGGATCCCTTAGGCGCTGATATGTATGGCGACTCCGAGGACCTAGTCGGCAAATGGTTTGCACGAACTGGTAAACGTGACGAAATCTTCCTCGCTACAAAGTTCGCCAACGTCATACGCAATGGCCAATACGAGGTGGATTCTTCGCCCGAGTATTGCAAGGAAGCCTGCGCGAAAAGTCTACAAAGGCTGGGAGTCGACTGCATCGACCTGTATTACTGGTAAGCCAGCCTTGCTCCGACATGGATGCTGAGTACTGAGCAACTTTGTACAATGCAGTCACCGAGTAGACAAAGTCACGCCGATCGAGAAAACTATGGAGGCACTGGTTGAACTCAAGAAGTGAGCATTGATCCTCTTTCAGTCGTACCATCCTTCATTCCGATTTGTATCCTGCTGCAACTAGTGAGGGTAAGATCAAGTATATCGGCCTTTCAGAGGTCTCCGAAGCCACGCTCCGACGCGCCTACAAGGTTCATCCTGTCCACTGCGTGCAAATGGAATACTCGCCATTCGCCCTCGAGGTGGAGCAGTTTGGGTTATTGAAGGCCTGCCGGGAATTGGGTGTCGCCATGGTTGCTTACAGTCCTCTCAGTCAGTAATTCCCCTTGCAGCGATCCGTCGCAGACATCTGACATCTCGGTTGAGCAGGTCGAGGCATTCTTACGGGTCAGTGGGGATTTTCTTACGGCGATTGCTGGATATTTCTCACGGCTACCCTTGTTCCAGGCCAAATCAAATCCCCCGAGGATTTTGATGCTGACGATTTCCGAAGATACGCCCCTCGCTTCTCCAAAGAAGTACGTCTTTTATTGGAATCGAGTCCCGCAATGTGCATAAATAATTCCCCGTGATCCAGAACTTTGGCAAGAATCTCGAGGCGGTGAACATGATGAACGAGATCGCTTCCCGCAAGGGCTGCACTGTCGGTCAACTTTCGCTCGCATGGCTCCTTGCCCAAGGTCCCGATGTCATCCCCATTCCGGGCACGAAGAAGATCAAGTACCTGGAGGAAAATGTGGCGGCGCTCAAAGTCGAGCTTACGGCTGACGAGGAGAAGGCAATCCGAGATGTTCTCAACAAGGCGACCGTCGCTGGTGAGCGATACCCAGCTCAGTGGGCCAGTTCACTTTTTGTGGATGCGGCGCCTCTGGAATGATGGAGTAGCGAGGCAGGGTCGGATCAGAAAGACAATTGGAGTGAAGTGAACGGAACGCGCCATCAGGTTGTAGCAATATAGTCCAAAAGATATCTCGCCTCACTAAAATCGCCTGTCGAACATTGTCACTCTTTCCAATACCGAACCAAATCCTTTATAGCTTTAGGGTTAGATAAGCAGCCTCAAAGGAACCGGGCCTGATATACAACAGCGTCTTCGCCTGGCTTGCGCTGACGACCTGGCATTCGCCGAACACGACGTATTTGTCGTTCTCCACCCTCCCGAGGGCGGACTTCTCTCCTACCAAACCACCCACGGTGTACACTGCACCAATCGATCCGACTCTCGAACGGTCTCTCTGCGCCCAATTCCAAGCTTGCTGAGAACGACTCCGCCGTCAGCAGCATCCATATGTAGAGATCTACTAAGAGTACGGGTGGGAGGGTGGAGCATTCGAACATGGCTCACCACCTCCTTCCCAGACGTCTAACATACTCGGCCAAAGGGAGCCGAATCTGACTAGGGTTACAGCAGAGACGGCCCTGAGGTGTTCAGACCTCCCAAATGCGAGGGAGCGGTGTATAGCCTCGCGCAAGGACAGGGCAAAAGCAGGTAGTATGGGTAGTACGAACTGATCGGCCAAATCACGACGCCTTCCACGGATCATCCTGTCGCTTCTTGCCGTCCGCCGATTCGAGAGCGTACTGTGGGGATGCGACTGAGTTTTGAGGTGTCAGACGCTCGCAATGAAGGCTCGTCAGTGCATTCTGGCATGTCAGAAGTGTCTATGATGCTCATCCTTGAATCTGTTGCTTCGAAGCCCCAGCACTGCCATGAGCTGTGCTGAGAGGCATACGCGCGGACTCGGCATCGCAGGCTGGCGTCATGCTCTCGGCCAACGAACAAAGGAAGGAAAAGGGCTTCTGTTTTGATGCCAAAGGACGGTTGTACCCATCAATGCGGGACGCAAGTATATATGCAAGCGTTGTTCGTATCTCCCCGGCAGGTCGAAGACTCAATCATTCAACTCTTCCTCACGCGTTTCTTCCCAGGACTGCTCAAACACTTCAACACGATAATGCCCGTACTATCTCTTCCTACTCGTCAACTCGGAAAAGATGGACCACATGTCACAGCCATTGGATTCGGACTGATGTAAGCGCCATCCGATTCGTGTCTCGGACACTCCGAAGCTGATCATGTGTTGTTTCTCAACAGGGGTCTCTCTGCTTTCTATGGCAAGTTCGGCTCAGATGAAGAACGCTTTGAGGTCCTTGACAAAGCGTATGAGCTTGGCGAAACATTCTGGGACAGTGAGCAACGAATCCCCTCTCGCCATGCAAGTAATCTCATAACCCCTATTCTCTCGCAGCCTCGGACTTCTACGGCGATAATGAAGAGCTGATTGGCAAGTGGTTCGCTCGGACCGGTAAACGCAACGACATCGTTATCGCCACCAAATTCGCTGCGTTCGTGCGCGATGGACAAGTCGGTGTAGATTCTTCGCCCGAGTATTGCAAGCAAGCCTGCGCGAAGAGTCTCAAGAGACTGGGTATTGACTGCATCGATTTGTACTATTGGTAAGCTACCGTCGATCCGATGCAGCTGTGAATGAACGCAAGTTCATTCGCGCATTGCAGTCACCGAGTAGACGCGGTCACTCCGATTGAGAAGACTATGGAAGCGCTCGTCGAACTCAAGAAGTGAGCATCTATCTCTTTGTGGTCTGCACTTTTACGCATTTTGATTTGTCCACTTCCGCCATCAGGGAAGGCAAGATCAAGTACATCGGCCTCTCCGAAGTCTCCGAAGCCACGCTCCGACGCGCCTACAAGGTTCATCCTGTCCACTGCGTGCAAATGGAATACTCGCCATTCGCCCTCGAGGTGGAGCAGTTTGGGTTATTAAGGCCTGCCGGGAATTGGGTGTCGCCATGGTTGCGTATAGTCCTCTCAGTCAGTAGTTCCCCCTATAGCGATCCGTCGCAGACATCTGACATCTCAATTGAGCAGGTCGAGGCATTCTCTCTGGTAAGTGCAGGTTGTTCTTAAGGTAAAGGAATTAGCTTTAGGCTTTCCCTCTATCCCAGGCCAAATCAAGTCTCCAGACGATTTCGAGGCCAACGATCTGCGACGTCAATTCCCCAGGTTCTCCAAAGAAGTACGTCTTTTATTGGAATCGAGTCCCGCAATGTGCATAAATAATTCCCCGTGATCCAGAACTTTGGCAAGAATCTCGAGGCGGTGAACATGATGAACGAGATCGCTTCCCGCAAGGGCTGCACTGTCGGTCAACTGTCGCTCGCATGGCTGCTTGCCCAAGGTCCCGATGTCATCCCCATTCCGGGCACGAAGAAGATCAAGTACCTGGAGGAAAATGTGGCGGCGCTCACAGTCGAGCTTAAGGTTAACGAGGAGAAGGCAATCCGAGATGTTCTCAAAAGGGCGACCGTCGCGGGTGAACGATACCCTGCTGCCGCGTCCGCTACATTGTTCAAGGATGCGGCGCCTCTAGAATAGAAGTTAAGTGGCATTGCAGTGACGGTGTCGGCCGCATCGAGGCAACAACGGGTCAGTTGGAGCGAATGAGCTGCGAGAAAATTGTGAAAATTCTATGGGAGATAGCTTTGCTCAAGTGGGACTGCCTGATAGCATTGAACCATTGTTTAGAAACAAGTCATTGTGAAATCATGGCCTTTGGGAGCTCCAGGTTCAGCGAAGCATCCTGGATCGAAACTTGCCTGGCATAACCGATACTGAGTTGAGAGTCGCCAAAATGACTCCTGACTTTCACCGCATGCGACGGAAAAGGCTTGGAAGCCGTTGAGCGGGATCATGTTTGGCATCAGCTTCGTCACTGTCGATAGGGCTTTCGATTTCCCGAATTTACGAACGTTCCTATCATGAAAGCATGACCAAAACGTCTCAGCGTGCTCTATGTTGCGGATCAACGTTGCCGATGGATTTGGGATGACAATAGATAAATGGTATCGTATTCCAAGGGACATCATCTCGTCTGCAGATTCGACCTGCGGGCATACCATAAGTCAACTGTGAATCAATGAAACATTGCAAAGACACTGACCTGTTCACTGTTGCCAGTCGGTGAACCTCATCCTTCCTCTGCAAAGCCGACGAGGTTCCTTCCAACACGCTCATAATCTCCCTTGCTAATCTGCCATTCCGCGGTTGACCGCCTGCACGGCCTCGCTCTGCAGCCTTCAATATCCACTGAATTCCTTGACGTGAACGCTGTCGAGCGTCGAGTGCGGATGGGACGGGGATATTTTTCGCTGAGCGTCGAAGTGTAACCATTCGGATGGAGGGCGATACCATGTCGATCGCGCGATGCAGCAGTTTCACAGGGTCATCACGGGTTGTGCGTTGCCTGCCCAGGAACGGCGTGAGTGGTGGCCTCAAACTTCGGACGGGTGTGACTCACAGCTGTTGGAGCACGTCCGATACTACATTTTGAGCCTCTGCTTTCTTTCCATGCTTCATGATCAAGTGCGTGAACAATTCCAGCGTAGGGTCCACTCTTGGAGGAAGGTTGTCCACCGTATATCCTGGACGTGAGGGAGCTTGCAGGAAAGATGCATCGCCCAGCGGAGCCGAGAGATCTGGCAGTTTTGCACGAGGCGTCGTTGGCGGGCCGAATGACGGATCGCCAATAATGTCACCAATAGAGCGCAATGCGTTCCGTTCAGTGCGTGCTGATCCAGAAGGTTTCTCGCTTTGAGCCTGTGTGCTATTCCATCGCGCTTGAAGCGCTAACGAGCGGAAAGATGTTCGGCAGGAGCGAAGCGTGGTGATTGACATGATTGTAGGTACTTGGAAAAGTGCTGATTGAGGTCAAGCGGCCTTCAAGCAACCCATCGACAAGTAATGCAGGACCCCTTGTGTTACTCTCGATCGTTTCAGGTTGGCTTGTTTCCGAAATTCAGCGCTTGAAGACGCGCTTTCTCTCGCGTTTCAGTCGAGCGGGATCCTCTCATGCTCGGGATATCAGGAAAGCAATTCGTGCAGCATAGCATGATTAAGGGTTGGACTTATGCAGGCAGTAGCTTGTACGCTCATATGAATGAAGGCGGTTCAACTCTGACAACTCGACTAACCGTTTTCCGTGAATTTCCAGGCACGGCATTACCGCTTATGATCCGCGAAATCTTAGTATGAAACGTATAACCCTAGCGCCATCACGACAAGGTCAAGCCGTGCTCCGAAAGACCGCATCACAAATTACAGCTTTTGTCACCTCGACTTTCATCTTGCGACATCGTCCATCATCGCTCCCCACTTCCGTTGTACATCTATGGACTCGCGGAAAATCTTGTACTTTGCATCGAGCAAACGTTGTTCGTAGTCCGCAGCGGAAGGCATCACCGCCTTTGCCGCAGGCGTCATGGCGGACTGGAAGAAGGATGGGGTGAGATGACGTCTTCGAGCCAATTGCTATGCATACCATGATTTCCCACAGAGCTTCCTTTGACTTGTTCGCTGACTCCTCTTGCTGTGCCTGAGTTTCGATAGGCCGCCCATTCCGTTCTTTGGTGACATCATGGGCGTATCTTCCAAGCATGGCGCTTCCAGCCACCACTGCAGCTGACGGAGCAGGTGGGATGATGACCTTGACACCGCAAACCGAGGCCAGTAAACTCATGAGGGGCTTGTTTTTCGCCTGCGAACCTAGATCAGAGAACCAAGCGTAAATAGAATCCGACGCTGTAAGACAGGATTAGAAACGAACCGCTCATATAAATCGCCTCGATCCGGTGACCTTTGGCGTGCATTTCATCCAAGATATGACGAGTTTGCAGCGCGATCGCCTTGATAATGGACATCGTCAGAACAGTTATTGGGCTACAACTGGACTTACCTCCAAAGTGACGTGGAACTTCATTGCCAAATCGCCCACACCGCTGTCCAGAGTGAGGCCCATGATCATCCCGCGCATTGTGGGATCAGCAAGCGGGGATCGATTGCCTATTAGAGATCGTGCTCAGCGAGATTTCACCTCCTCGCAGAAGTCGTACCATGCTGAATGACGGGCACAGGGGATCAGCGCTGAAGCTTTCTAGGAGCTGGAAGATCGCTTACCAGATCGGGATAGAAATGTACGTTCTTCGTCAACTCGGCTGCAGCGAACTATCAGTGAAGCTATCCTCCGCCGTATTAAGTGACTTACTGGAGGTTGTGCATCCGCGTTCCTTCTTGAGCTCCTCTAGCTTAGTTTCGAGAATGTCAAAGACGTTAGAGCCTTGCTCCCGAGCCATGTCTTGGACTTTGTCGAAAGCCGGATGCGTTTGCATAACGAAGTCGAGCAGCTGTCGAAGATGAACAATTGTTTGACGTGGCGTGAGCTCTTTTGAGAACAGCTTTTGAGAACAGCATACCTGTCCTGTAGATGATTGACCGCCTTCGTTCATCCAGTAATCTGGGAAAACAGCATGTCGATAGGGTCCCCACACTCTGTGAAGCGAGGTATTTAAGAAGTAGCTCCTTCATAGGATGAGGCGACTAACCCCTTGACGATAATGGGATGATTACTCTGTAACATTGTTGTAAGCTGAATGCACGAGGAGTGTAGATGGCTGAGACGACTTGCCTGAACCAGGTGACACGTAGAAGTACCCGCTACAGCAGCCAGCCGGCTCGTGGAATCCGCCAACGTAGCCCTGCGGGCTGTGTCCTCTTTGTGATCATGACCTGCTGCGACTGTACCAATCCAGCCAGAATAGCTGAAATCCGCGAATGAGAATCTGTGCCCCAGCGATGCAGGCGAAAATACTCACGCATCAATGACGGCACTTCCGACGGGAGTTCCCTCCCTGAGACCGAGATCGTTGGCAGCTTCAGCAGTCAGACCTTGACCGACTGGCTGACCAGCAGTCAAGATCAAGCCATTCTCGCCCGGTGTTCCGCCAATCTGATCGAAGTTTCGCTTCACCAGAGATTCGAGTCCTGAGCTCTAGAGTCAGGGGCAATTTCGAGACCTGACTGCCTGTCTTACCGATTTTGGTCAAAAAGCTCTCACTCCATCCCTTGCTGATCTCCTGCTGAGGATTTCCCGTTCCCGTATTCATGTTGGTACCGGGAGGGACATAGGAAAATTTGCAGGCGAGAGAGCAATTGGATCTGGCAGAAGACCCGGTAGCACGGTACGTCACTGCGGAAAGCTGATCAGTCAAGTAAAATGAAGGGTCTGGCCGCGGATGGGACATACAGTAATCCGGCAGACTGAGATCAGGAGAGTGACCGATTCAGTAGCCATTTCGACCTTGCCGTGTGGCTCCGCTTACTCGAAGAGAAAGATCTTCTCAAAATTTGTGGGTGACATGTTGCGCTTCAGCCAGAGTGTCTTCGGGATCTCCATTTCCAGCTAGAGCGGTTCCGCTGTGAGCGTTCAGACGGCGATGCAACCATAGCCTGAACTCACACTCATCACACCACCAACAAAATTCAGTACGCCTTCTCCCGTCTTGTTGATCTCCTCTGCTTCTCTTTCTGCCCTGTGATCAGCCCATAGAATTACATTCCTGTCACCCTCCTGTCCCAGGCCTTCGCCCTTGGTGACTGATATCGGTGTGCCTTCCTTGTCGACAACGGCCAATGAACAAGTCGCATCAAAGGAGACGCCTTTGACTGACTCTGGCGAGACGCCGGATTTGGCAAGAACACTTTTGCAGCATTTGGATAGGCATAACCAGATGTCAGAAGTTGATTGCTCGAAGATTCGGTGGTCCGAATCGTCACGGTAAGTAATTGTATTTTCTGTCCGGCGGAACGTCAGATAAGTTTTACGGCGGTCTAGCTCTTTGCAGTCTCTCTTACCCGTGTGGTCAGCGAGGATCTTCCCATTGCGGTCGAGAATGGCAGCACGAGCCGATCCCGTTCCGCTATATGCGCAAGGAGATGTCCAGCGTTCTGAAAAACATCAATGGCTGCACTTACACGTCGAAGCCGATATAGTATTCCTGCGCAGACATCTCTGGATGGTTTGGCAATCGCTCGATGAGATGATGTCCGTTGGGGTGTCGTGAATGAGCGCAGACTTGAATATGGAATCAATAAGGAACCTGCAGTATTCATTCACTCCAGCGAGTGTGCTCGTCGCTCGGGGTGGAATGCTGAATCCAGCAACTGAATTATCACGGCGATTTCTCCGCATATCCGCCGTGATTCGGACCGAATCAGCCAGAGACTGGCAGAAGCACCTTGCACGTGACCCTGAGGGACCACTCGCCTCGATGGAATGGATGAATGGGAATGAAATCCTGTAGCAGTGGCTGGCACACCTTGTTAAAACTTCGTACGATATTATAGAGTAAGAAAACCCTGAAGGTATGTCTGAGAGCTCAAGAGAGAAACGGTGATTTCCAACGCGCGATATCATCGGTCTCGATGAAGCGAAACCCTTTCGCCAGGAGTACTGTGTCTTTTTTCGGTCAAGAAGCCAGCGCCTCTGCTCCAGAAATGCAGGGGCAAGAGGCGATCTGCATACGCACAATGCTCGTGGCATCGATGCAGATCGAACAAGGCCACCAGTATCCTGATCACTGAAATGAACTGTGGTCAGGAGGCCATTCGGGAGCAGCGACATCGGCGATGCCGGCGGCTCGGAAGCAGATACACTCACGCCGGCTTACGTATGGAACGCGATTGTGCGTCCATTGCGACCACAAAGGGCTTGTTTCGCGTTTGTTGTGATCTGTTTCACGCTTTTCAGGGTCCCGTTCCCTGAACTGTTCCCTGCCATTCGCCAGACGGTATATATTGAACACAGGGACATAAGCCACACGAGTTTGTCATTGTCTTCCTTTCACTCGTTGCTATATCCGTCATGTTTGCCAAGTCCATCACCGCCGCTCTCGTCGCCACCCTTGGCCTCACCGCTCAGTCGGTATTCGCCCAAGAGGCTACCGAGCTTCAACTCGCAGGCGTCAAGGCCAACTTTGAACGTACGTTCCCAATCCGTGATCTCACTTTGCCCATGGCTGATTCATCTTCTTCCTCCAGAGGCTCAACTTGTCCCCCAGTTCCTGCCCACCTTCAACCCTTCGGCTCTCCTCAATGTTTCCTTCTCGTCAAACGGCAATGTCGAGCCCGGAACCCCGCTCGCGGCCAATGCCGTCTCGAGCGCGCCGACCTTGACCGTCGTCGGTGCATCCAACTTCTCCGCTTCATTCGACAATGAGGACCAAAAGTTCACCGTCGCCATGGTCGATGCTGACATTGTCGGTACGGACGAATCTGGAAATCAGACGCGACACTGGCTCGCCAACAACGTCGAATTGAGCGGCGAGGAGGACGATGTCTATGGCCTCAACTTTACCACCGCACCTATTGGGGACTATGTCGGCCCAGGACCTTTTGACGGAACGGGTCCCCACCGTAAGTGTGAAGAGATGAATAACTTCTCCGTTGCTCCTGCTAAAGCCTAGTCTTGCCTGCAGGATACGTCATCGTCCTGGTCTCTCAGCCGTCGACCTTTACCGCTCCGGACTACCTGTCGCAGCCCAACACCCCGTTCGGCACTTTCAACTTCCAAAACTACCTGTCCAGCACCGGCTTGGGTCCCATCGTCGCTGCAAACTACTTCACCGTTGAAAACGGCGTAGCCACCGTCTCTGTCGCGCCTACCAGCTCCGTTCAAAGCTCCACGCTCGCTGTGGCCGCTGCCACTTCTTCCGGTTCGACCATGGCATCTTCCAGTGCTTCCGGAACTCGGTCAGCAGCTGCAGGAGCCTCCAGCAGCGCTTCGCGAGCCATGTCCTCGGGAGCCTCGGGTGCTTCATCGGCGGCGGCCTCTGCCACTGCGCCAACGTCTGGCGCGCAAAACCTGCTTCCCGCGGGTATTGTTGGACTGATGGGCGTTGGGGCCGTTGTGGCCGGCCTGGTTTTGTAAATACCTGATGACTTCGGGAAAATGGACATTCGGGATGTTCTCTTTGAACATGCTTTTATACCCACAGATCAAACCCTTGTTTATACCACATGATCAAGCACATGTAGCGACTATCACTGCATCGATTGTGAGCGGCATGCGAGCTCATAAATCATAAGATCAAGATTGCTAGTAGGCGCTCTAGGCCTCAGCCCAGATCACGGCAGCGGACACGTCATGTCCTCGTCATGATATGCGCGACAAACAGCAAACGACAATCAGATACACGTCTACTTCTTATAGATACAGATGACATCCTCATCCTCCAAGATATGATCCAGCCCGACTTTCTGTCCTCTGGCATGCTTTGCCGATGAACCCCAAACGATCGCGTGCTTGAACTGCTTTGCGATCTCCTTGTGGATAGCTGCAAAGACATGCATCAACTCCGGAAGGTTGCATACTGAATCAGATGCTTACCGTTACAGAAGTCCTCGACAGAGCACTTGCCACGACGAAGAACGACAGGTGCAGTATAGTCTGGAAGCTTTCCCTTCGGTCGTGTATAGCTACGACGTACCAACCATGAGCACAAGTCCTGCGCGCAGACGTAACGTCCCCGATACTCACATTCGAACGAGGTTCAGATCTTCCCACATGCGTTCTGTCAACTCATCCACATTGAGCCAATTCTTGGAGCTGTTCCGGCAACGCGAATTAGGGCAAGATATCGCATGAAGGCGAGGTAGACATACCTGATTGGGACTGAGTGGGGAATCTGCGAGGCACCAATTACGTCAGAAGCTAATCAGCCTACATCCGCGGTCTCAACTCACCTTGTACAGCAAATCGAGCTCCTCGATACTGATCGCGTCAATCTTGTTCAACACATAGATGGCCGGGATGTACACTCTGGCCATGCACCACAAGCGTCAGTGTGAGATCTTACGGCAGTTCTAACAAGCGCTCCCACCGATTGCCTTCTATCACATCGATTAGGTCTTCTAATGTCGCATCTGGCTGATGAATGGCCACACTGGCACTTGAAAGCCTATATTCCGACATGACAGCCCGGATCTCGTCTTGATCGAGGTTAGTAAGCGGTACCGTATTCGTGATTTGGATCTGCAACATGGATATTAGGCACCAGCCTCAGGAGGTCTCTTGATGGACTTACACCGCCCTTTTCCCTCTTCTTGACAACGATGTTCGGTGGCTGTTTGTTCAGCCTGATACCGAAGCCTTCCAACTCGTTGGTCAGAATTTTGAGATCGTTCAGAGGTTTCAGAACATCGAGGACGATAAAGATGAGGTTACATGTTCTTGCGACTAACAGATTCCAGATAAGCAGTGGCGACCTTTCGCAGACTCGAGTACTCACCCGCAATGACCTGTTTACCACGACCTTTACCGTCTTTCGCACCCTCGATGATACCGGCTGTATGACGTTGTCGAAAGTCAGGAGAGAAGTCTTCGTGGAATTGAAGAGACGCTTACGCAAATCAACAATCTGGATCTTGGCTCCGTTGTAGTTGATTTCACCAGCAATGGCTGTCAACGTTGTGAATTCTGGGCAGGGAGGAACATGTGGATGAGCCGAGCGTTTCGCTGCATATGTTTTACGGCAATTTACCGTAGGCAGCAGCTTCCGAATGGATACCACTGAAAGAGTGTGCTCATCATCAGTCTACGTACTTGACTGTCGTTCTGCCACTCACGTCAACTTGGACATCAAGGTTGATTTGCCCTAAACAAAGGATATTGTCTTGAGCGACGATTTCGCAGACAAAGCGTTTCAAGCGTACTCACGACTGAAGGGAACCCGACGAAACCGACACTGGCCATACCCGTTTTCGCCACTTCGAAAGCCGGCAAGCTTGCACCTCCGCCACTTCCCGAACGGGGTTCAATCAACTCTCTTCGCAATTTTGCAAGCTTGGCTTTGAGTTGACCCAAATGGTAGCTATCGTCAGAGTTGAGGCGAGATGAGTATGTAACTACTGCGATAGGTAGGGCGGACGTACGAGGTAGCCTTGTTCTTCTGCGTCTTGGCCATCTCATCTTCGATCTGCTTGATTTTCTGAACGGTCGTCATGCTGGGCTAAATTCAATCCGCAGGAGATCGTAGAGTTGCAATGAGTGTGGTTCTCTCCCAAAGTAGCTGATGGTGTGACGTCTTTCGTAGCAGACGTTGTGGCGTTGTCGATAACTCTTGGCTTCGAGCTCTGAATGGAGCTCTCGAGAACGATCTCTAGACTTGAAGCGCCGTCGGTGTCCGTCTTTCTGAGGTCACGTGAGCGCGGAGTCAGTTGGCCGAGCGATCACTCTGCTTGCTGCTTCATTAACATACCCCCGCGAAATGCTTGAACGGCAGGCGGTATGCGTCTTCGCTTTCATCCCTTGCAGCGATCGCCCTTCTTCTAGCCGTGCGCGTACAGCCCTAGGACTGCTCAGATCCGCAAAATGGCCACCAATGTCAAAGACAACAACGGCTCGACCAAGGCTCACTTGTCCTTCACCGCTCGGATTCCTTACCAGAACAATGTCGCTGCAAAAACGTTGCTCGAACTCATGGAGCGCAAGCAGACAAACTTGTGTGTGAGCGTGGATGTAACGAAGGGACAGGATATGTTGGAGGTGGTAAGGCGGGTGGGCAAGAGCTGCTGCATGATCAAGGCAAGCTCTACTCCTCCCGAGCGATTCTTCTGTTTCCCACAGTCTGACTTGTACTCGTATAAGACCCATATTGATATTATCGAAGATTTCACCATGGATTTGGCACATGAACTTGTCAAGCTATCCAACGAACTCGACTTTATGATCTTTGAGGACCGAAAGTTTGCCGATATCGGTAAGCTTACCGTCTGACCTCTCCTTCTTTCGTACACCAAGACTGAATGATCCATGCTGTCGCTAGGAAACACCGTCCAGCTACAATACTCTTCCGGTGTCCACAAGATCGCATCTTGGTCCGACATCACCAACGCTCATCCCATTCCGGGAGACGGCATCGTCACTGGCCTCGCCGCTGTCGGCAAGCCCTTGAATCGAGGACTCCTACTCCTCGCCGAAATGTCTTCCAAGGGCAATTTGGCAACGGGAGAGTACACGCGAACGACGGTCGAGATGGCACGTCGTCATCGTTCAGAGGGCTTCGTCTTTGGCTTCATCGCCCAAGGTCGTGTGCACGAGACCTACGCGCCATCTGATCCGGCCATCGCCAAAGAGGAAGATTTCTTGATCTTGAGTCCCGGTGTCGGACTGGACGTCAAGGGCGACAAGATGGGTCAGCAGTATCGGACACCGCACGAAGTGGTGTTTGATAGCGGATGCGATGTGATCATCGTTGGTCGAGGGATTTACGGCAAGACCTCGGAACAGGAGGTCAGGGAGGAGGCGGAGAGATATCGTTCGGCAGGCTGGAAGGCGTATCAAGCTAGAATTCAGGGATGAGTGTAGAATTACAAAAGAGGCACGCAAATGATCATATTGTATCATCAATATAGAGCACAGCGAATTCATCTGTCTCCGAAGCTCCAGCCATTGTACAACTGTCATGCTATATTCTCATCCTCCAAGGAACCGGCGGTCACTGGGTTTTCACTTGTTTCGTCGCTCTCTCCTCGCTCTGTGCGACGGAGGTGCTGTCATCAGCGCCATCTATGCCATCGGCAATCTCGTCGTGTTTGCGCTTGCTGTTTGCCTTTTCGTCGCTTTCTGCTTGTGCACTCGTAGATTGCTTTTGCTTGGCCATGGCGGCCGGCTGTTTCGGTGGCGAGCGATATGGGCGGGTCTGTGGCTGTGACTTCGCCTGTGCCTGTGATTGCTGTGTATCATTTGGTGTATTGCCACCGCTATTCACGTTGTTCTGACTGAAATTTCCTCCCATCAGCGTCATCGGATTTCCGCCCATCATTAACTGTTGCATCTGCTGCATGGCTGCATTATGCATTTGAAGTTGCATCATCAGTTGCATGCGCATGGGTGGCGGTAGTTGAGGGTTCTGTAGAGCCATCATTGCCTAAGTAGACGAGGATCAGACACGGGTAGGTAAGAGGAACGAAAATCGAGCCTACCTGCGCAGCCTGCATTTGCAAAGCTTGATACTGCATCATCGGGTTCATCATCATGCCCATCATGTTCATAGCGTTGATATCGAAATTTGCGTCCATTGCCGCCATATTCGCGCCTGCCTGAGCATCGTCACCGGTAATCTCTCCTGGTTCTGGTGTGCCCGCCTTCTCGACTTGGTCGCCCGCTGCAGCGGTTGATACGACTAGCGTAGACTGATAGACAGAGTCACGTACATAAGCTATACGTCTTGGCACGACAGCTTGACATTGACTTACAGCGCTCTCCGCCTCCTCTTGTTTGCCTTCCGTCGCCTCTACCTTGACCTTCTTTTCGCTACTTTCCGGATCACTCTCCGCGCCGTTATCGTTCGCTTCTTTGCTCTTCTCCAATTCTGACTTCACAAATGTCTCTACGCTCTGTCTGGCCTCCTCATCAGGCTTCAGCTTGTCAAGTGAAGCGATTTTGCTTTCACATTTCGGGCACACAAAGTCCTGATCAAGAAGCGTAGTGTGGATGCATTCTTCACAGTACAGAGTCTTGCAACAAGGCGTTCGTACAGCTTCCCGAAGTAACCTCGCACAAATTGGGCAAGATAGCGCACTGTCCGTTCCGGCATTCTCCCGCACGTCGGCCTCTGTTAGTGCCTTCGGTTTGGTATGCTTTTTCCAGGATTGCCTGTCCATTCGATAGTCGTCAGTACCGCCGGGGCCGATGAATTTAAGACTTACGTATCAGGTTGAACCATTACGAAGCTCCCGTCAGCTGTGATCATAACACCAGCATTGCCACCCTCGCCGGCGGCGGGTTGCTCGACTGTTTTGAGGAATGACCTGGGAATACCGGTGGTCCGCTTGAATCGTGGTTTATTCTCCCAGTCGGGGTTTTCATTCGTTGGACATGCTTGAATCCAATGTCCTGGCGTAGTGAACACTCTCATGTCAATTCAGGAAGCTCCGGAGCCGGTGACTGATTTTGTACTTACCCTTCTGTCCACAACGGTAACAAATGTATCCCGGCGGCGGGGGTTTCTCCGGATCTAGCAGATAGTTGTAGTTGGCGGTACTCATCCCGCCCCGACCGGCCGCGCCGTCACGACTAGGCGCCCCTCCACGGAAGCCACCGCGCCCTCGACCCGCACCGTCGTACGCAACTCGAGTTTGCCTGAATAATGATCGCACAGAGAAAGAGAAGAGCGCTATGTCAGACTTCGAACGCTTGATGAAATTACGAAGAAGCCGACTGTCATTGAAGAAAACAGTATGCGCTTGGAGGAAAGACAGATAAAGCGTTGACAAGGATCACGCATCCCACTCGCAACCGAGATCTCCAACCGTCTTTCATGCATATCATTGGTATCTCCATACATGGCACAAAGAGGAAGGCATAGATACCGCAAGAAGGAGACCCAAGACTCACTGTGCAAGCTGATTCTGTTCATCCAACCATTGAGCATCCTGCTGTTGCAACATGGCGGCAAGTCGAGCGTCTTCTTCCGCCGAACCTGTCGACACTGCTGGGGCCGTATTGGCAGGCGCCTGTATGCCCTTTCGATACGGAATGGTTAGGAAAAGAGGAACTCCGCTTTCACCTTGAATGTCGCTCACCTTGGAATCACCCTTGCCGTCGAATCTCGCTGACATATGTTTGCCGCCAGGCATGCCAGGTAACGAGAGTCCCTTCTTGGCCAATAATTCTGCCCTGCTGCCGGCTTCGACACGCCTGTCGAGCAGGTCGTCGCGCCCCCCCAAGGCTGCTGATGTGCCAGCTATATACTTTCCGGCGCTCCCGCCTCTCGACTTGTTGGCTGGCGGAAGCCGTCTTGCAATCAGTGACTTGGAACGCGGGACTTGATAATTGTCGTCTTTCAATTCTGCAACAGTGAAGCGGTTCGAATAGCAGATTCTCAGCACATTTCAAGAGTCGCTTACCTTCTCCAGTGGCGGCATCGTATAATCCGAGGTCAAAATCTTTGCCACTGCCCATCTTGTTGTTGAGCATGATCTCCTTCTTGATGTCAAAAACCGAGACATGAGTGCCATCAAATGTCACACGAGACTCGTTCTTTGACGATGCAAACTTGTAGTATACGGAAGACATTGTGATTGCTGAGCGTGCCCCTAGACTTCAAGGCTTCGCTGATATCGTCGCTGAAGAATTACGACGATGGAGTCGTTTGATGATGGTCAATCGCGCCGCACTGCTGAAAAGTGAAGCGCTGACCAGAACCTAGTCGAGGCGCAAGGATGCCGATCCCTCGTATCTGGATGAAAGAAGAGCCAAACTTGTGCTCAACCAGTGAAAGAATAACGAGAAGCCCAGAGATATTCTGATCAGGATGCAGTTGGCGGGTTCCACGACGGGAATATTAATAGATGTTCAAAGACGCTCGCAAGCGCTAGGTTTAACAGTTCCGTAATGTTGAAGGTTGATCTCGTGGTCGTGCAAGGCGATTATGAACGGCCAAAGGGATTGTGCAAAGCCTTTCAGTGTTCCGATTCAAACGAGTCAGCGGAGCGACAAAGCCACCAACAATGGAATTGCCGTATTCTGAACCGATCAATGAGGCGGGACACTAGAGCTGACATAACACGACAAACCGAAAAGGCTTTCTCACGGTGGTTGACATCATCGCTTATTGATTGAGTGCTTACGCTAGCACGCTTTCTAACGGCGTTCACCTTGACCGCAAATAATGTCCGCGGTTGGAAAGCTGGTTGCATAAGGGGGCTGCGTCTTCCTCGACTCTCCGAGACGATGGTGCATTGATGTAATACCTCACCGGAGATACCATGGTCTTCTCGCACTCGGAGCTTCAGCTGAAGGGTAAGACTATGGGGAAGGCAACACAACCCGCACACGCGCCGAGTCCAGGGAATTTACTACAAGTATACGCGCCGTCTGTACACTGATTCTCATGAATGTTGGCAACTGCAGGAATATGAGATCGCGGTCTGTGTAACTAACGTACAAGACTCATTAACCATTTGTGATGCGTCGGCTTCGGTTCACGCTTACATTATATATACCGACCTCGACGACTCATCGACCGACGACTGATTTGCGCGACTCTTATCATTCGCCCCGCCTCGCAAAGAACACGCAACCAGACGCGTAATAAACGCGCAACTCGGATGACGCGGACGTCCAGAGCGAGGATTGAGCCGCAGGTCGGTCGCTCGACGCAGCGTGCACCGCGACAGATTGTGTACACTAGTAGAGTAGAACGGCGTGGCGTATCGCTAGGATTTGCATCGAAAGGACAGTAGACAGCCAGTCGCCTTGCCCGCAGCCCTGAGGAACTTCCATCTGCACTTCGGAAAGGCCTCACGCCCAGTCGTCAATCCCCCGCTTTCGCCTCATCTCATCCCCGTCTTCCTGCTACCCAGGAGATCGGATATTGATTGAAGTTGAACCCGGTCAATCAGGGACGCTCGAATCCCTTCTTGATTCCTTAACACCTATAGCTCTGCATCATGGCGATGGATCAACAGCTGATCTCGCTAATCAACAAGGTGAGCTAGAGGAAGTGTTCATGAGCGAATACATGTTGCTCAAATCATATCGACATAGCTTCAAGATGTCTTCTCGTCGATCGGCGTGAACAACAACATTGTATGTAGACGCTCCTTCTCGAGTTGATTAACGGCTGAATGCTTCGGCCATAGGATCTGCCCCAAATCGCGGTCATTGGTTCGCAGAGTAGTGGAAAGAGTAGTGTATTGGAGGTGAGGACAGTCATTCTCGCGAGGGTTCCATGCCACTCACTGTCGTATGTCTCGAAAGAACCTCGTCGGCAGGGACTTTCTGCCTCGAGGTACCGGCATCGTAACTCGTCGACCTCTTGTACGTCATTCGCTATTTATGAATCCCGTCACGTCTCGTTCATCCGGCATTCACAGATTCTGCAACTCATCCATCGAGCGGCATCCAGTAAGCCCAACGGTACAGATGACGCTAAGCCTGGTGCGTTATGCTTCGAGTGCGATGTGATGGCCAAAAAGCTGAGTTCTGATCGAAATTTCAGTGGAGAAGGGTGCGAATGTCAATAATGCCGATGAATGGGGGGAGTTCTTACATCTCCCCGGACAAAAGTTTCACGATTTTGGAAAGATTCGAGAGGAGATCGTGCGTGACACGGAAAAGATGACCGGAAAGAATGCTGGTGAGCTTGACTGCCATATGGCTTTACGCTTCGAGCGCATCTTCTCATACAAGTACTTGCTTTCGCATCTTAGGCATCTCCCCCAACCCTATCAACTTGCGGATCTTCTCGCCCAACGTTCTCACGCTGACTTTGGTCGATTTACCTGGTTTGACCAAAGTGCCTGTCGGAGATCAACCTAGGGACATTGAACGTCAGATCAAGGATATGCTCATCAAATACATCTCCAAGCCCAACGCCATCATTCTCGCTGTAACTGCAGCCAATACAGATCTGGCGAACTCGGACGGTTTGAAGCTGGCACGAGATGTTGATCCGGATGGAACGCGAACGATCGGTGTTCTGACCAAGGTTGATTTGATGTGAGTTTCTCAGGCCGAATCTGAAAATTTTCTGACAGCGAGCCACAGGGACCAAGGAACGGACGTTGTTGATATTCTCGCCGGCCGAATTATCCCTCTTCGACTGGGATACGTTCCCGTCGTTAACCGTGGCCAACGAGACATCGATCAGTCCAAGTCGATCACCTCTGCCCTCGAAAATGAGCGGAACTTTTTCGAGAACCATCCGAGTTATGCGAGCAAGGCTCAATATTGCGGAACGCCGTACCTGGCGAGGAAGCTGAATGTCGTGAGTGCAGCAAGGCGGATGCTGTGACAAATCAGTTCTCTGAATTGCTCCGCTTCCGATAAGATCCTGATGCACCACATCCGAGCCACTCTGCCTGATATCAAGGCACGTATCGCCCAGCAGTTGTCGAAATATTCAACGGAACTGAAGGCACTTGGAGGCGCCATGGGCGAAACCAATCCTGTAAGTGGTTGTCGATCGAAGTTGGCGAACTTGCTCATCGAGAATCTGCAAATAGGGAAGCGTCGTCTTGTCCACTATCACCGAATTCTGCTCAGAATTCAGGACGACCATCGATGGCACGACAAATGATTTGTCCCTCAATGAATTGTCTGGCGGTGCTCGTATAAGTTTCGTCTTCCACGAGCTCTTTAATAACGGTGTTAAGGCTATCGATCCATTCGATCAAGTCAAGGACGGCGACATCCGGACGATCTTGTACAACTCTTCTGTAGGTGTACTTTTCTTGCCTTTGCTGATGGCCGCTGATACAGACGCCACCGGTCACTTAGGGTTCAACTCCGTCACTATTCGTTGGCACGACGGCATTTGAGGTCATCGTCAAGCAGCAGATCAGGAGGCTCGAAGATCCTTCCATCAAGTGTTGTCAGCTGGTATACGACGAGTTGATCCGAATTTTGGGCCAGCTTCTCGTCAAGACGGTAAGTCAAGTTAGCACATGCGCCAAATCAGCAAGTTGCCTTCCAGAATAGTACCCTGATTATTCTCGCTACAGTCATCTTTCAAGCGATACCCGGAGCTCCGAGACAGATTCAACTCGGTTGTCATCAATTTCTTTAAGGAATCCATGGTTCCCACGCAGAAACTTGTCTCCGACATGGTAGCGTAAGTACGAGATACCTTGTGGCCTTCGACGCGTCGCAAGAGCTTACTATGCGGAATAGTATGCAGGCATGTTACGTCAACACCACACACCCGGACTTCTTGAACGGCCACAAGGCAATGCAAATCGTGCAGGACCGGCTCAACGCAAACAAACCACCGGAGAAACCGATTGATCCGAAGTCTGGTAAATTAGCACCTGGTGTTCTCAACAATGGTCGCGACCTGGACGCAGACTTCCGAAAAGAGGAGCCAAGTTTCTTCGGCAGCTTCTTTGCCAAAGACAAAGCACCCAAACGCAAAGGGACTCCTGTCATGGAAGCACCACCTCCAGTGATCAAGCCTGTGGCATCGCTGAATGAAAGGGAGATTATGGAGACTGAGGTGATCAGTAAGTCATGCTTTCCTTCCTTCTGGAAAACGCTTTAATCGCCATCAACTGTCAGAACTCCTCATCATGTCATACTTCTCCGTTGTCAAGGTATATTCAGCTCTGGGCAAAGAGCCTTACAAAACTAACTTGACACCTTGACAGCGTGAAATGATTGACATGGTACCCAAAGCGATCACGTTGACTCTTGTCAACTTTGCAAAGGAGAATTTGCAAAGGGTCCTTCTTGAGCACTTGTATAGTACGTCTATCCCTTTGATTTGATTTCCATTGACTGATCACGCTATCTCGGCAGAACCTGAAATCCTGGAGGAATTGCTCAAAGAGTCTCCAGATATCGTCGCCAGGCGAAAGGAGTGTGTCAAGATGGTTGGTGCCCTGAACCAGGCTGAAGCGATGTAAGCCAGGAGGAATGCTCGGGGACATGCTAAGCTTCGAGAACTGACGGTATCCCGCTCTCCGACAGTATCGCTACAGTGTAAACCATCAGTCAGGCCTTTGACATGCGATTCTCATTGTAGAATCAATCTTGCAACATATCACGTCGTTTCTCTGTATGGTTGATGTGACCCGCTGCATCGGCCACCCCTGCCTTATTCAATATTCGCCTTCCTGTATGGACTGCTGTAGGAAGATCTCGTGCGCGAGTTCCGCGTCTTTTCCCATTTGATCATCGCTGTGCGGCACCCAAAATACCTTGTCATTGATTCCGGTGATTGGAAGGAGAATTCCATGAACGGTCTTCATGTAATCTCGCACGACTGCCTCTTCGACCTCTCGAGGCTTCAGATCATTTGCTGAAGGCAACGGCGGAAGGTCATTGAAAACACTCCGAGCGGCGTCGACTTCCTCGTAATAGTCAGAGGCAACCCGCTGGCGAATTTGCTCGTCATTCTCGAGAATCGCTTCTATAGTTCCGAATTCCCGGATCAATTTGAGCGCCTTCACGGGGCCGACTCCTTTGATCCTTGAGGATGCATCAGTACCGGACAGAATAAGGAAGTCGATATACTGCTCGCGAGTCAGGTCGTATGCTGATCGCACAGCACTTCCTTCGATGATCTCGATCGGTTTATTGCCCGATGCGATGTTTCGAAGTAATGTTGCTTCGTAGGCTAAGACATCGGTGTCTTCTGTGCCGACAAAGTCGACTGTCCCGGCCAAAGCCATGGCAGATGCGAGTCCTTCTGCCTCAAATGGTGCGTGGGCCAAGATGACCGGTACCCCCATGACATGCATAAGTTGCTGTATCTCTTCGATTTCCCATTTTGCGGGAAGACTGTGGCCTCGAGCATAGGTTTTGGCAACGATGCGAGCTCTTTCCTGGAGATCCTCGAGGTCTTTGGCGATATTCCCAATTTGAGAGGAAGTATTCACACGCGAAGATGCTAGTTGAGCCAAATCGTGAAGTTGAAGTTCCTCTTCCGCCGTCAGCGCCATTTGTCGTAGGCTTTCGGTATAGTTTCCGTCCGGTTCAACTAGAGCGCGCTTGATTTCCAGATCTTCAGTTTGGTCATGAGCCTCAGTCAGAACTTGCTCATCATCTTCGCTGAGAGGTGATCCCAGACAGATTTCCGAATCCTCGTCTTCGGAGGTTTCGGATATGGTCTCCTGTTCGAGCGGTATCTTGTTCAGCTCCCCTGAAGCAATCCCAGCCGATGCCCGGAGTCGTCGCTGTGTACTAGGACGTGAACTAAGCTGGACTTCCTGGATTAAGTCTCCGATCGCCGGAATCAAGTTCTCGACAGAGAGATGCTCTTGTGGCTTGACGGAATATGTCAGAATCGGAAGAGGCTTTCTTCTATCAATTCAGCCTTACCTGGTCTGTTCGCGTATTCAATTCTGCTGCTACTGCCCCTTGTATGACACGCTTCAATCTCTCCAGCCTTCCTTGCCTCCGTTCCTCATGGAGATATCTGGACATTGATACCTGTCTGATTGCCTGTCGTCGTTGATGCTCTTTTCTTTTCCAAAGCCGATCTCCCTTGACGTCCCATACCGTTATCGGCATCACGTCAGCTTTGCGCATGGTGGTGATGAGGCTGTGACCCGAGAAGTTTCAGAATCGAGGGTCAGGACCAAATCCTTGTGAAGACCCACGCATGCCATCCAATAAGCATTCGTTTGGCTTCCAACTCCTGTCCTCCCGTCGCAAAGAAGAATCTGCTCGTGAGCAGAGGACCGTCGATTGCCACCCTTCTTCCTTTGATTTCCGGTGATAGCCATCTTGCAGGTATCTCCTTTATCAGTCCAGGACTGCCAAATCGTCAATTAGCTGCAGAATCTGATACCAAACTACCATGCTTACTGTGTCTTCTTCACAAATGGCAGAAGCCCTTTGATGCCCATCCTGACCGTGTCACCGCTGGGACATCGACAGAGACAGCTGAACAAGAAATCGGGCGAATTTACTTATGGCTTTGAGCAAGGCTTGTTTGTGCGTTGTCGAGAAGGTCTCTACACATGCCACTCTTCGACAGCTTCGATAGTTCGAAGCGGTACCGCGGACGAAAGTATGTAGCGCCCCTCCTTCCTCGATCGCGTTCGGACTATCTATGAGTGACGTGATGACCCCAGCAGCTACCCCGCATACCGGAAGCTATGTCCGAGTTCAATATCAGCTTCGATATCGATTTACCTGATTACCGGTTGCGAAAATGCAGAAGACTGATTCTAATATCGATTCGACACCCACGTCGGCAGAACAGCTGGATGGAATGGCCGAGCGAGGATCGAAGGGCATCTGAAGCTGGTACATGCTGAGGTCGAAATCAAAGGCTACTCCTCAGTGTAGTCTCTCAGGATCACCAGAAGCCAAAGGCGAATTGATCAGAGATCAGGGATGGTTTCAATCACTGTAAAGAGGGCGGATCGCCTCTGTTCGTGTCTACACAAATTCGATGTCAGTAGTCAAAGAGCAGAACCGCACGCATTGTTCTGCGACACCCCAAAGCCATTATCATACATGTACACGGACATCTTAAAGGGTTCAAAATCACACGATCCTCAATGTTGGTGAATCCTCGATATTGGTGGGTATACGGCACTGATGGAGTAACGCAATTTTTCGCCTTCTGAATGCCTTCAAAGTCCTCTCAAGGTCTTCCTTGAAGATGCTGTCGGTATTCGCCCCGGACCCCGCATCGCGAAGGGGACAGGAGTTGACGTAGAACGTTGAGTCATGCGATGGGGTTGCTGTGACCCCGCTCCGGAGTCTTGCGGAAGCTGAATGACTCGATCCATGCTGCTAACCCGACCACTATTGGTTGAGCCGCTTAGTTCTGGATTACGCAGTCGAGTGCCAAATTTCGCTTGAGAATTCAGCATGTCTTTCGGAGGTCTTGTCCGTTCTGGCGCAACACTGCCCATCGACTTCACGAGTATTCGAGGGGAAACCCGTTCGATTCGCCTTATAGATGCCGGCCTTGGTGAGACAGAGATCTTGGTCGTAAATGAAGCGTCGATTTCGGTGGTTTGAGTCCCGGGAGTGGCATACGACTGCGTTGTGGGTTTTTGATGCTGAGCAGCTGCTTCTCCTAGGATAAAGTTCATCTGTTCACTATCATCGGAGCTGGTTTCCACTTCATCGGCGTGTTTTTCCTCGATACTTTCGTGATGTGACATGGAAAAGTTGCTGGAAATAGATTGATGCCGACGCAAGCTGGAGGTGGGTGACAATCCTAGAATCAGCCCTCTCATCATCCCAGAAGGCTTCAGAATGCATTTACTCTGAAAGATCGCTTGTCATCTTTGTCGGTTGAGCCTCACGATGCCATTCTTTCACTCTTACGAACTATCGAAAAATCCGTGAGAATCGCATGGCGTTGAACAGTGCAGCTGATACTGACCTGATACAGATTGCGATGTTCAGTCTGCCGGCTGCGTCGTCCTAACCTCATCGATCTCCGCCGTGACGGCATGTTTCCCTCATCTGCAATCACCGGAGTTCGACTGTAGATAGGCAGGGTGGTGCTCCCGACTTTGTGACACAACAAGGTAACATCGGTAAACAAACTTCGCCAATATCAGCATGAAATTGCGGAGACAGATTAATTTGCGGTCGGACATACATTTCCCATATTTCTGTGGCTGCTTGCCCATATCCCTGCACCAGATCACTGAGACGTCGCAGGGATCTTCTATGAGGGTGTCTCGACATTGTTGGTGCCTTGCACTCGCCTCCGAGCGCGGCTTGTTCCCTGACATACAGCCTCGAGGGCTGAGGACGCAACAAATCCTGATCGCGGATTGCCGACATCAGTGTGTATTCCTTTCGCATCAGACTGCATCGGACTCAGACTGACTGGATCGCGCTCCAAACCGTCGATGCGAGCTAAAGCGTCTCGAGTCTTCTCATTTTCATCTCTGCTCGCCTTTTGGTTTTCCATTGAGCGTAGGATGTTGTCGACTTCCTCCAGCAAGTACATGCACGAGTCGTATTCCGATATAGTCGCGTCCGTATTCTATGGAGGGCGATGTATACTTCAGAAATTATCTTGCGATTCCGCAGGGCTATTCACTAACGAAAAGAAGGTTTTGGAAGAGCAGGGGATACTTCAGCAAGCGTTGGAAAGGTTTGCCTAGAGCGATTGCCAGTCCAGTTTCTCCCTTCCTGATTGCTTCTTCATCTAAAGCCTGACGGGGAGGCAAGGTTCGAGTCAGCCCCAGAGGGGCTTCAGAAGATGTACGCTTACCCGCACTGTGGCCCCAACAGCGATCTCGTTATGCATCGAACCTCTGCTGAAGCGCTTCTTGTCAGCCGATGCTGCTATAAGACAATTATCGAGCTGTTGCTGAGCCTTTTCCAAATGAGCAACATATGCTGTGTACTCATAAAAGATATCAGACTGGACAGGGAGGACAAGGTTGAGTGTATGCTTATGTTGAGGTTGACTTTGAAAGCTACGCACATGCTCGATAAAAATGTCTGCTAGACCTCTGACCAAGGGATACTGCTCGTCATATCGCTTTCTCAAAGCATCGCTCAAAGCCACGTGGCCCTTCAGGAGCTTCTCGCCGATCACTTGCAGGACTATGCGGAAGTCTTCCGGCAAAGCGGCTCGGTTGCCACCCAGATCGAATGAAGAAGACGCAGAGGATATGCGCTTGCGGATAGAAGAAGCCAGTCGCGAGGCCGCTTCCGCAGGACTAGTACTGATTTGACGGTCAGGGGGAGGTGAGCTGCATGACGGAGCCAGGATGTGTCGTCGATGCGCAAGACAGCCGTAAGGATGCGCAACGGTGCTCCAAGCTTGATCGGACAGATGGCGTGAGGGAGAACTTCCCGGATTGTGGCCTGGCATTGTTCTATTCTCGCCATCCCTTTCCTCTCTAGAGCGCCGTCGCGAGAGAAAGTGGTATGTACGCTTGGCTCGCACCGTCGCATCTGGGTCTATGCCGTCTTCTTGCAAATCTGCTTGTCGATCAGGCGGAGATCCATGGGTATCGCTGAGCATCTGCACACCTTCGAATACCGAATCCTGATCGTTGTCGAAGAATAGGCCACGAACGGATGGAGCGGAACGATTCGTCGAGAAACGAGTGGCAATGGGAAGGCGAGTTGCATCGTCATCATACGTGGATGAAGCCGAGAGCGATCTGATTGCACAGGGAATCGGGTTTTCTGAAGACTGCGATCTCGCAGATGTGGACTTGTCACTGTGACGGGACTGCGTTGGCTGGAGCGCCTCAGCCAGGACCCCAGGCGGCTCTTCCGCCTCAACTGCGATGAGCTTATCAATGAATGTTTCCTTCATCTTGATCAAATCTAGAACATATCTGCGGACTAGAGCGTCAGATTTATCCATACGTGTAGCGATTATTTATCTACGCACCTTTCTTCACTGCTCACTATCTCGAACAGAACCTCTTGCCTTGTCCTCTCCTGCAGGCTGAGATTCGCGACCAGATCGACCTCCGTCATTCCTGTCCAGCTCTGTCGACTCTTGCAGTACTCCTTGACGTCATCCGACAACAATGATATTCGTGGACTGGTGTCCGACGACATCGCAACGCTTGCGGGTCGAGATTCGGCTCCTGCCTTATACATCAAGTTCCCTGATGAGCCACGATGAAGAAAGCTGGTTGACGTAGATCGTTGCCCAGTGGGCGTTCTTTCCGTTGAGTCCAGCTTTCCCGTTTTCTTTAGTCCCCAATAGTTCAAAGAACGGCTGGTCTTCCCACTTTGATGTGCTGCACCAAACGCATCATCAACATCCGATGTCGGCGGTTTGGGTAAAGGCTTGGGATAAGCTGCTAACGAGCTGCGCTTTGCTCCAGGACCACGACGTCGGGGAATATGAACCGTGCTCGCCTCTTTACCAGAATTCTGCTGTTTCGACGGATCGTCAGGACTCTGTTCGCGGGATCGCGACTCGGAGACGGACGACGAAGGCGAGCGGTCGGTTGATGATGCTCCCCGAGTGAGGAAAGATATCCTTGAAAAACTTCGAGTGATGTGAGACTCTATTCCAGATGCAGATTGCTGAACCGATGATTGATGGGAGACGCTATTCTGTCGTTGCTGGGGCTCTCGTACGCTCGTGGTTCGCGATAAGCCGTTGAACTTTGTCATCAGCCGACGACTGGATAGACTGCTTGTGGTGGGCTTGGCAGTCTCATCCTCGCTCCCGGGATCCTTGGGTTTCAGTTTGGAAAAAAGTGCTTTCATTCTGTGATATCGAAACGCTGATGGATGGCTGTGCTTGCCGGGCAATTTGGCGTCGATTCGATGCTTCAGCAGGAATGTCCCGGCCTTTCAACTAGGCGATATACTTGACTACGCATGGCGATCGCGGTCCTCGGTCGATCTGTCTGTGCGCTCAGCGTGGCGTCGAGTACGTGATCAGATCAATGGTGCTTTTGATGATCAAAATCCGTTGCCATCCTCCAGGCAAGAGACATGAAATGCTTGTTCTTCCGAAACCTGAAACATTACCGATCATACAAGCGAACTGCGGATCCAGATCAACACAAAGCAGGTAAATATACAATTGCAGTCAAAATATAGCTGGGAAGTTCTAGCCATATAGTGATGTAGCCCGGCCATTGAGCTGGCCCATGGCCCCTAGGCAAATATGAGTGAAATCAAGATCTGGTGCAGGCCCCTAATATAGTCAGCCTTCACACGTACACGCAACCGCCGGTTAAGCACATATGCCAGTACTTATACAAGACCTCACGCGCGGCACAACAAGAGGAGCTGAAGCGTCATCGTGTATTTGGACAGCGGATTGAAGTATTCCGGTATGTAGGGGCATCGACAGGATGGTACTGGACCGATCGTTCAATCAGCATCTATTCACGGAGCTCCACGCCATTGCGATGCACGACTGGCTTGTAGGCATGCCCAAGCAGCACGATGACCGGAAGGAGCAGCTCGAGCACCAGCTGAAGAAGGACCAAGGGCACCTGCGCGAGCAAACGTCGGTACTTTATAGCCGATCGAACTGTAACATACTCTTTCTCCTTTCGATCTATCTAGCTTGAAGTATCCTAGTGATAGGGCATTAGCGGTTCAACGCAAAAGAGCTCGGAAGCTATGTATCTCCTGACGAGGTCCGCGCAGATCAAGTCACGTTTTCAAACTGCTTGGTACAAGTCATTGATCATTTGTACAACTTATAATACAACAGACAGATATAACGCAGTTCTCGGTCACCTAAACTAGACACCCGGCGGAGCACCAGTCCTATCCAGACCTACCCATGAGCCATCCATACCGACATACCCGCTACCGCTCAGGCTAGCCGCGCCGCTACCCGTACCAGTTCCCGTATGACTACTCGTTTCGAACTCACTGGAGTCTACCTCGGCTGCGTCGGATCCTGAAGCTGATCCGGCAAATGAGGCTGTCGACAGTGTGAATGGGGGAAAAGACCCAGGGGCGCGGGCAGATCGTGTAGGCGCCTGCGATCCAGTTGTGAATGTTGTCGAGCTTCCCGTTGAATTCGAGCCCAAGGGCCGGGCCTCTGAGCCGATTCGTTGAATAGAAGGAAGTAGTGATGTCACTTCGGTGTATTTCAGCAGCAGGGAAACGATTGAAGGTCGGAAATTCGCCAAGAAAGATGTCCACAGCGCTGGAACGTGGTCTATCAGTAACACGCTGCACCTTGAAGAGACAGCTGGAGCTCACTTCGATTGCCAACAGTATGATCGCCGGGCTTCTTCTTCTTAATAATCCATAACAGCTTGCGCTCTACGACTTTCCAGTCTCCGGCTTGCTGACCTAGTCCGAGCATTCGCAAAGCCGTGTTCAGACCGCGCCAAAGCGGACGAAGGAAATCTATCACTCTCGGTTCAGTTTCATGCGGTGAATTGGTCTTCGAGAAGTCGTGCGTGGCGATGCTTGAATAATAGTCAATCTCTACGATGCCAACGTTGGTAATCCGCATCGAGGGGTTGGCGATACCAACGTTCTTGGCGAGAAGCCGATTCGTCGCAGTCAGAAGCTGTTCCGCAAAATTCTCCGGTATCGGTAGGAGACCAAGAGCGTGGTGGAAGGTCACCAGAGACGGCATTTGTTGTGTTGTGGTAAATGTGGATTCGCTATCGCTTATTGTAGAGCGTTCGATGACCTGTCCCGCCGAGTTCTTTGACGGTGGATGGATAAGAGACGGGATTGCTGGAAGCACTCCTCCGGTTCCAAGCGAGGGATCGGGATTCGGGTGAAGTGCATAAAGGGAGATGATGCTGTGAAGGCTGGCGAGATGCGTTGGTTCCGGAGCATAAGGATCGCCAGGCGGATGAGTAGGTCGGCCAGCAGGCATGAAAGACAACGACGATGATGGATAACGCAGCGTGAGCGACGCCCAAAGAGAGCGTTGAAACGGCTCCAGAGACGCGGGCTGTAAAAGGTATGAGTAGGGCAGAAGCGACACCGGAGTGGAAGCTGACCTCAACAGGATCATATACCATGACTCGAACGGCGACACTCAAGCCCTTCGCCTTGACCTTTTCGTTCAGTTTGATCTTCCTTTCCAAGTCATCAGCAACCTTGGATTTTGGCACGGCGATAAAGACGATGTAGTCGTTATTGAGCAGCGACAGAATCAGAGGTAGCAGAAGCGGCGGCAAGGGTGAAGGGGCGAGGATAAGGACAGCATCCTTGAGCATGCCGTCTACCTTTCGTCCTTTGAGCCGATCCGCACGGCTTTGCAGAAAACCGGCATGTCGGGGTTTCCCGCCACGTAATCCAGCAAGAAAAGAACTTCCCGACTCGGATCCGAGCCTGTATCCGGTCTTGCCGTCCTTGGACTTGATCCCTCGAGTCTCCTTCCAGGTTCTTACTGTGGTGTGGAGGAAGGAATCTTCGTCTCGAAGGGAGTATCCCAGTCCGACGGCGAGCACGGCGATGCTCAGGGCTCCCGAAGTCGCTATAAACGGATGATCGGAAATGTATCTTGTCAGACGATCGTATGATGTGAGTGGAGGCGCAGGAGACTGTGGAACAGAGATGGCTCTGACACCGTCTTCGACCGAAAGAAAGGGCGGCAGGGGAAGGGAGATTGATGGCGGTCCAAAAGCATTGATCGCTTCGTCTGCAATGCGTGCCACGGAGTCAGAGTTGAACACTTTACTCCAGGATCCGTTTGCTTACAGACTTCTCCGGTCAACTTATCCAGCGAATCGAATATCCGGGAGGGCAAGTCTTGTAGGTTCTCCGGAACGGTATCATGAAACATGTGTTCGAGTTCCTGGAAGAAGGCGCCCAATCCCGACGCGGGATAATCATGAGAGGTCGACATCTTGTAAGTCGCTCAGTAGAAGAAGACGTAGAGGCCACAGGATGCCAATGCGTAATATCTATAGGGCGCATTGGGCTGATCCTAGTACTTAGCTGACCCGAGGGGCATTCGGCATCAGGCTGCCGTTCCTCATTCGTCATGTACCCGACTCTGGCCGAAAAAGTAGACCACATATTGGTCAAGCAATTAGCCTTCATGTGCGCATGATAGAGCGCGATCGGGACGACATCGGTGCAGACTCTCTTGACGTTGCCGCCGTGAATTAAAGATCGTCCTTCTCTAAGGCCATCATTGCACATTCACAGAACGCTACTTGATATTCCAATCCGACACTGCAGAATGCGGAGCACACCTCGACTTTGGTCGGCGGTATTGCCGCGGGTATCGGCTTCGCTATCGGACCCTCTCGCAACCGGCAAGACGGCAACGCATGCCTTGAATCGGAACGCCACATCCAGCATATCAGCACATCAACGAACAGTCACAACCTCTGGCGCGAGGATGGCTGCTGCTAGTCCCACTCCTGTCAAAACTGCTTTGACAGACAAATCAAAAACACCTTATTCCAACTATACGTCTACTCCCATATCTGCGAAGCCGCGAACAATGAAGAAGGCAATCAATGTCGAGAGAGTAGTCACTGCCACACCAACATCCAAAACTTCGGATGACGTTTCTGATTCCACGTTTCCTGTGCCACAGCCAGCCGCCGCTCTCCCGGATTACGCCGCGCTGGCTCCACCGCTGAATCCCCCGCCATCATCTGCCATGCCACCACATTCGATACACCTCGTAGAAGCGCCAGGCTTTGGGGACTCAGCAGAGTCTCTCCACGCACAGAACGACTGGTCGACAAGCTTCCACGGTCTTAGCTCGAAGCCTTTTGACAAGGAGGTTGCGCAAATCCTGATGCGTCCACTGGATATCAAGGATATCGAGATCAAGCCAGGTATGCTTATCATTCTACTACATTGGGTCGTACGCTCACCCTCGGGCCTTATTTCTGCAGACGGTCTCCTGTATCTACCGGAAATAAAATACCGACGCACGTTGAACGAGGCATTTGGACCTGGTGGATGGGGAATGGCGCCTCGGGGGGAAACCACTATCGGGCAAAGAATTATAAGTCGCGAATGGGGACTCGTGTGTCTGGGCCGGTGAGCGGCGAATCATTTGCTCTGAAGAAGAAGTGACCTGATCTGACTTTCCGCTACGCTGTCAGTCTGGTGTCAGTTGCGCGAGGAGAGCAGGAGTACTTTTCAGTCGACGGCATTCCTACGGCAATCGAGGCAAGCAAATCTAACGCAGTTCTCAGATGCTGTAAAGATCTCGGCATTGCGAGCGAGCTATGGTCAGTACCAGTAGAGGCAATTCTCAGTCGATCACACGGTTTAGGCTTGTTACAGGGACCCTACGTTTATTCGAGAGTTCAAAAAAAAATATTGTACAGAAGTCATGGTTGAACATATCACTCAGAAAAAGAAGTAAGTGGTGTGCTTAGGCTCCGCCAGGTTGCGTCGCTCATTGTAATGCAGGCGAAAGCTCTGGCGGAAAAAGGAAGATAAATTCGATTATCCTTATAAGGAGCTGTAGTAAATTGACATCACTGTACTGCGCTCTGACTGAAGTCGGCAGCAATCGTTGTAGTTTCTATTTTTGATGGTATATCCAAGGTGTCTGCGGTCGCGCCGCATAGAAAATACAACATCGCGTCATTCCGGAGCGCCCGCCAAGCGTTCGAGATAGTCATCGAGCTTCAAGCGAATACCACTCCCACATTCCAGCAGTATCGGCAGGATCTTCAAGTCCTCGCTCTTTCTTATTCAGATACTCCAGCTGCTAGATGTGCTGGCAAACACATTCAACTTGCTTGAAAGAGTGGCCGTTCAAAAGCTGTTGCCCAATCCCAAGCGAAATATTAGCGATATGAAGAAGGCTCGAAGATATGGTCAAACAAAGGAGGTGGCGAAATAGCTGGCGGAATGGTGCGCCCGACCCATTCAGTCAGTCGTGATGAAATCAAAACAAACATCCGAATTCAGTTCAGTCAGAGTCTACCAGCTATTCCACCTTGACGTCTCCCATTACTCCAGTTGATCCACCTGGGACTGGACATCGACATCGCCATCGTCAAGACACGGTCAGCATACCCAGCAAAATTATTGGGTATATCCATCGACATGACGTCAACGGGCCTGCCGTCTCCGGAAGTATATCTTGCGCCCAGTTTTGAGCCGTCTTCCCTAAAGGTTTGTACCCTTCACAAGAAGTGCCCCGAGGAGAGCTAATGAACTCACTCCAATGCCCATCAGGTAGCTCAGCTTCGGTACGTAGGCCGTGGGGAGATAGCTGGAAGAGTCACCTACTGAATTCAATCTCTCAGAGGGATTCTTTACGCTCACGAGGTGCAAGTTCCGTCAACCGCGAAGAAGGCAGATCTTGTGAAGCTTTTCGAAGACCGTGTTCGCCCCGGGGCCCAGGTTCGTTTGACACTGGCACCGTCTGTTGACTACCTTCGGTTGAAGCTCGGTGCACTTCCGATAGAAATTGCTGAGCGATGCTTCAACGGTCCGACCCTCTTCCGAGGGCATCACGGAGATAGGGCATGACGGTGAACCTATTTCTGTAAGTCAGTTTGTTGTAATGGCCGTGCTTCATTTGGAATGACGGAATGATAAGCAGGCACCGAAAACGACGAAACGACCGCGACAAACCAAAGCACGGAAATCGAACGTTCCCGTTTCGGAGCCTGTGTTGGAGGACATAGGCATCGGAGCGGATGGGGAAGCAGAAGACAATGGCAGGGACACTATGGAGGTCAAAAAGGAGGTGGTAAGTCCACACCTCGTATGGCTTTCGTATGCGAGAGTACCAATGTGGTCCGTCTAGCCAAGAAGAACAACACGAAGATCTATGGCCGCTTCCGGATCGCCACCTACTATACCGACACCGGTGACTCTGCCATCCACTGCTCGCAAAACCCGGAGGTCCGTGTCCAATACTGCCCTTCCGATTCGAGACGAATTCTCGCCGAGTCAAGACAACGTTGAAGTTGTTGTTCCTAGCACCGTTACGAGAGCGGTGCGTAAAAAGCCTAGTGTCGCCGTCCTGCGCGAGGAGAGTGAACCCGAGGATGAGAAGGACAAGGGCGTATCGAAAACCGGAAAATTCGCTGAAGAAGTAAACAAGTCCCGTACAAAGGCGTGTCTTCGCTCACCCCGTGCTTTCAGACCAGTGCCCCTGTCGTGGCTCGCAACATCAAAGGCCGCAAGTCGGTCATGTTGCAAGAAGACCAAGATGGCGACGGGAACGGTGGCAATTTCTCCGACTTTAACCCTTTCCAGTCAGGAGGCGAGGCGAGTCCAGGAATGGGCGTTGCAGAAGGAGTAAGGCTACGGAAGAAGCGACAGGTGTGTCGCCTGCAACACATTATGAGTAAAGACCCCGTGCTCATCTGGTATCGTATAGACCATGGGCGGAGGCACAACAACATTCCGTACACCATCGAGAGCCGATCGGCGCAAATCCGAGCCAGGAATGGGACACATCGCTCTGGCCCCGGGTTCTCCTGAACAGTCACCGGTTAAACCGGCGGCCGTCGCTGTTACGCCCCCATCGTTGAAGAAGTTCCAACCTGAACTGAGGCAGATGCGTTCACCGCCAGATGAATGGAAACGAAGCCGACTGTCTCACGTCGTATCCGAAGAACGAAATCATCAAGATGCCCAAAATTCCGTTGAACCCGACGACGAGTACGACGACATCCCTGTGCAGGAGTCTGATCTCGCTCTCTATCAGCAGTACAACAAGGAAGTCCAGGATAGCATGGGACGCGTGAGCTCACAAGCTGGCGAGACCGCAGCAGAAAGGCTGGAGAACGCTGTTCTTCGACGAAACGACGGAGGCGGAAACGGCGACTCCGACAAGAGCATCGTGGCAATTACTCACAGTACCCGCGATGTCCGAGAAACCGACGACCACGGAACTGTTGCCGGGTCTCGGGGCCATTCTCTCGCATGGAAGAATCTGACGCAAATGGCTTGTCTCCTTCTTGCGGCAACGGTATCGTTTCCCGCATTGCGAACATGGCAAAAGGAGTCTGTCCAAATCGGATACTGCGATACAGGAAGCATTGTCAATAATCGCATATTGCAAGATCAACACCGCCGGGCTAAGCTAATCCAGTGGAAGACAAAAGTTACCGAAAATCCGCAAGCTGAAGCTGCAGCTCGACCCGACGAGGAAGCTTTCTACGAGGTACTTGGTATCGCACCCCCGGAAAGCTGTACACCTTGTCCAGAGCATGCCATCTGTCAAGATGGCAAGCTGGCCCGATGTGAAAAAGGCTATCAGCTCGTTTCAGACTGGCGACAGAATGATTTCGTCAAAGTCCTTTTCGACGGCTTTCCAGGCATCGGGCCTGTAGCTTTCCCCCCTAGCTGTCAAATAGATTTCAAGCGAAAGGAACTTGGAGCGAGAATCGCAAAGGAGATCGAATCCGACCTGGCCAAACGACATGGTGATGTGCTCTGCTCGAAGGGCCTCTGGTCCACAGACGCCGCAGACGAATCTGCCGATGCCGCGCAAGTCGTTCGGGACGGAATGTCTGAGCAAGACTTGAGGAACACGTTATTCGCCAAGGTATGTTGCACAGTCGCGCAACATCCCGGATAATTGTCGTTGACTCTCCGCAACAGATGAAACTGTCCGAAACAGATTTCAATGAACAATTCGAGATTGCCATTAAAGATCTTCTGGCTTACAATAATATCCGATCTGCAACAGAAAAGTGAGGTCACATCGGTGAATTCCCTTTAAACAACTAATCCATTTATCGGTACCGTTGTAGCGGGAAGACTTACTACGCCGCCTCACGCTCGGTTGTTCCAGCAACGTGTGCCATACGCCTTAAGGCGGTGAAGGAAACCAAGAAGCACAAGAAAGAGTTGGGCTGTGAGCAATCTCGCGGCGTAGTAGGTGGTATCGGAAAACTGACCACATTTCAGGGGCCGGCTTGATTGCCTCGCTGTCACTCTTGCTTCAGAATTGGTTGAAGCAGAGAAATATCGAAGAGGCTCAAGTGAAAGAGTTGGTAGCGATCTCGCTTGCCAAGTTGCAAGACAAGGTTAGTGTATTCTGCTTCGTACCGTACTCCGACTGATTAGCAATCATGTCCGTCAGAAACACCTGCATTACGCCGAGCCTGAAGTGGCTCCAGAAGCGTACTTAAGACCAGATCAGATGCGCGACGACGTTCTGGTGCTCGTACCGCAGGCCAGGCGCACGCATCTATGGACACGCGTGCAGTCTGTCGTTGAGCACAATGCTAATGTACAGGTGGCTGAAGAGGAGCTATTTGGAGATGTCTGGAAGGTGAGTGATCTTGCTTTACCGAATCGATTGTACTGATGTTGTGATTTTGCAGACATGGGAATGGATTGGTAGCACAAAGAAAGATCTGCAAGACCGCAGCATGTTCCCAGTCGCATAATTATGTGTAGTCAGACTGTCGAGAACGGCAGAATTCTGAGCTGTTGTATGTATAACTAACGGGGTTTGAGGGAAATGACAGTCGCTATATAATACCTCTCCAAACTTGCTCGTTGGAAATCTTCATCGGGCAATGTCATCTTCGTCCCCGGGACCGTCAAGGTTGCTAGAGTGCGAGTAAGTAATGCCTGGAGCATGCGGGTATCAAGAACCCTCATGTCGTTTCGTCTTGAGATGGCGTTGCATGGCGTCCTTTCTGTGGCGAGCAATATAATCAGCACAAGTCGCCGCACGGACAGTTAAGCAACACCTCACCTAGAAAAGATCTGTCCACAATTCGGAAACGGACACGGCCATGAGCATTGCGGTCTTCCAAACTCGATCCATAGCTTGGCATGTTCCTCCTTGAGTTTACCAGATTCGACCGCTCGACCTTCATTTCTGGCATGAATAGTTTCGCGGTGCCGAGCGAGGTCGTACGTCCGATGAAAGTGCGAAGTGCACTTTTCGTGAGGCTATAGGAAAACATCCGACCAGTCAGGACGGCGAGGATAACACAGGCGAACCTGCCTAGCTCACCGGCAGAGGTTCCACATAATCGCAAAACACATCTCCCTCCTCAGCAGGGGCGCTTTTCCTCTTCTTCCTGATCACGGTGCCGTCTTTCTTGGTCCGGGTCACAGTGGTGCCTTCCTCGAAAGCCGTGTTGTCTTGCGCTCCGTCTTCGATGGATTTTGGCCTTGGGTGTTTCCGTTTTGCAGGAGGTCGAATGGCTTTACCCCCCGGGAAAGGACCTTTTCCAGTTGCCTCGGCATAACCATCTTCAGACTCCAAAGACTCATCGTCCTCACCGTCGTCCTCGTCTTCATCCTCGTCTGCGTCGTCGAAATCATTGAGTTGTGCTTCCTTTGCAGAGTCGGACTTGCGATCCGCGTCGTGCGCTCCCCTCTTGGATCCCGCTCCTAAAACAGCGTTGGTTTCCAGCTTCTTGTCTGACTTGTTCGGACGCCGTTTTTTCCGCTCATCGTCCTCGTCGGAGTCTTCTTCATCTTTTCCTCCACTCCCGTACCCAATTCCACCGACAGTGATACTGACAGCTCGATATCGGGCCCAGTGATCTTCTTCCTTCGAATTGCCGTCATTTCCGCCGGTACCTCCTGACTGCTCATCGCCGTTGACTTTCCCCCCTTCGGCTCCTTCATCTTGGCTATTGTCTGTTCCATCGATAGCGTGGATACTATCAGCAGGAGGGGATTCACTTCGGAACCCCAAGGACGCTCCCTTTCTGGAGCGTTTAGAGGAGCCACTTCTGCCTTCATCTGCGGACTCTCCGGAAGAACTGCTGGAGGGACTCATAGGCGGAAAGACGGGTGCTCCCGACGGTGTCTTAAAGGTGAACTTTGACGAACCCAAGCCTTGACCGCCGGCCGCAGCCCGTGCCTTGGCGACGCTTGACATGGGCGGAAAGAGGGAGCCTCCAGAACCACCAGATGCGATTCCGCCACCGATCATTCGAGGGCTCGTGCCGATAGTGCCACCGATGGTGCTGCGAGGCGTCCCTGGCAGACCGTTCCCAAAGCGTGGAGATTCCTTTCCAGGTTGCTGAGCGGGCCGATCAGACGCACGGAGAGAAGTATCGGGCAAGATCATGGGGGATGATAGATCTTCTTCCTCCGAGGACGTGCTCATGAACGAGTCGGCGGTGGTCTGTCGAACAAGCGGTCGCTGCTGGTTAGCGACGTTGTTGGTTGGTGCAGAGCGGCCCGACGCCGAACTGATATCTGGGCTCATCGGGGTACCATCAGGTTTGATACGTTGCGGTTGCTGACCACTGCCAAGCGGGCCGGAGGTCATGCCGGAGAGCGAATGGATAGCTTGCGTCAAGCTCGGAGTCCTTGCATGCCCGTGATTGGCACCGCCAGCGCGAGGTGAAATTGAATATGACGTGAAGGCATTGACATTCGCTGAACCCGGACTGCTGCTCTGTTGCGTTGAGTTGAGCCCAGTATTTGGTATGACTTTGTTCATCGGTGGGAACAAGCTTTGCTGAGGACTTGTGGCAAGATGCGATCCGGTTTTCGGAGATGTTCCAGACGGCATGAATGTCTCGTCGCTCGCAATACTCAATGTCGGACTAGCCTCAGGATTGCCCATCATCCCTCCCCGATTTTTGAGCAAAGGAGAAAGCTGCGGTATGACGGGTTGATACTGGGCAGCGGGATCCGGAAACGAGATACTGCCTTGAGGATGCTTGGAGATATGGCCGGGATCTGACGCGGAAAGGTAGTACCTGCCAAGCGCAGATGGTACCCCTCCGGTTGAAGCCTTAGGTTGTCCAGCATTTCCCGTAGCAGAGGGAGTTCCAGGTAGAGGAGCAGCAGCGGCTGCAGCCAGAGACGCCTGTTTCCTAAGTTGATCGGGCGGAGAGGTCGCGAGTTGCGGATACTGGGATTGTGGAAAGTTGTTATTCTGGATAGGTTTGGGCGTGCTGACTCCCAGTGCGGGAATCAGATTATGCAGATACTGTGACTGCTTCGGCGTGATGTCGTCTTGCACTCGTGGAGCAGGGGATTCCGATTGTAGCGGTAGTGGCTTTTCGTTAGCCGAGATGGCGGTGGTGGGATCCGGCCTGAGGGCGATCACATTTAGTGGTCTATACGTGATCACCCGGAGACAGTCTCACCCTTCGCGCCATTGGTAAATGTCATGCTCCCCCGCGGGTCCCACATCCCCTCCCACTCCCATCTTTCCGAGATCAGCCTGTTCCTCGGCAATCACTTCATTGTCGCTCGTGAAAAGATCTTCCGTCCAGAATGGATCGGGATTCCCGCTACCGAAGTCATCCGCTTTGTCAAAGCCTTGTATGGCCGACCCATATCCCAGAGGTTGATGAGACGATGCCGCCGGAGAGAAGGTGAAGTCTGAATTCGAACCCGTAGGTGTCGACGTCTGATCGGTCATTTGCATCTCTTCGTCACTGTCTCCCAAGGATCCCGCAAAGTCGATATGCAAGCAATGTCCGTTTTTGCTGTCGAGTCCGCAAACTCTGGCCAAGAACGACAGGCGAGACTTGTATTGCAAAAGGGTGCTGCTGTCGTCCAGTCTTGACAATCCCTCTCGATCCGAGGGGAGCACACAAGTAGGCGTCGCCAGCTTGAAATGCTGCTGAGGGATTTTCTTGGGGGGCGAGGGACTGGCAGTGACAGTCGACGGCACAAGAGGTGGAATGGAAAAGACTCAGATATGGGCTGATGACCATGCTGAATACAGGGAATCAGCTTGTGAGTCATACGTCACCACGATCCCAAAGGTGGGGTGCGCCCGAAATACAAGGCAGCGCGCGCTCATCGATGCGCGACCGAGTTGTGTCTCACTGGGATTGACCAATGGAGGTGGTGGTGTCGAGCTTCGTTCGGAGGGGGCCTTGGTCCAGAGATGGCAGACAGATAGGTAGTATGCCTGGGCCGCCCTGGAGACCCGCGGCCTTTGACTCTCCGGCCCTTGGCGAATGCCTTCACAACAGGAATTTCTGACCTAGGGGTAGATACGACGACATCTAAGTGAACCAGACTGTACAGACTCACGCACCCTACGTGAGGCAAATCTAGAGAAACCGACTTTCGACCTTACGAGTCTTATCAAGGCTAGAGAATCGGTTGGACTCCTACAGATGTCACCTCCCAGCTGGTTAATGGCTCGATCAGAGTAGAGACGGAGAATCACGCCGGATCTCAACCATCCCCGGAACTCCCTCTTTCAGAATCTCTTTCCCAATGCTCTCGAGCGAATTTGGATAAAGGAGATAGGTGGGACGAGGCGTAAGGAGAGCCTAGAAAAAGCTATGGTTATCGCAATGAAAGATCTCTGGAGACCGCATTAGACGATTCGGCTATTGGGCGCGGGAGTATTCGGTATTCACATGTGGTACTTACATCTTGACAGGCAATCCCGACTGGCATGAATCTTCGATGAAGAACCTGCCTACATCTTCTCGCAAGACGACTTTTCCAGAGGCGAGCATGAACGTCACGATTGAGGGCAAGATATGCTGGAGAACCTCAAGCCCGGAATTGTTCTGGGGTAAAGCGTCCCCCTCTCTTTTCTTGTGCAAATTTGGAGAAGAACACCCGCACCGCCCCAATCAACCTCATAATGATGAAGACTGATAGTAGAAATAGCATTTAAACGTACGAAAGCGTGTCGGCGATAGGGACTAATGATGGAGGGTTAATATCGCCCATCTACTGAATGATCGTGTGGGGAAGGACAAAGAACCAGACCCGATCCAGCCGAGTATCCCGCGTTTCCGGGTGGTCTTTCACAATCACTCCTTTCAACTGCCTTCGAAGCCAATTTGTGAAGAAGGATCGAATCAGTGAATCCGTCCATCAGACCGCACCGCATCCGGGTCTCTCGTAGCAGGAAGCTTACGGTCTATGGTTTTCATCCCAGACGCCGGCAATTTCAATTTAGGAGTGACTGGAAAAACCGGCGAAGATCGCAATCGGCCATGACTGCGTAAGCATAATGCATGCGAGCGGCTTATACAATGGCAGAGTGATCACGCGCAGATTTGATACACTATAAACATCGTCTTCAGTAGGCTGAAGACGTGGCGCAGCTGTCCTGGATCGCCAACTTGATGCAGTGGAGGTATCTCTCGGGGTCACATTCAAAAGCGAGAGCAGGCGCTCTTGATTAATGACGGCACGTTTTTCGTTGCTCGGAAAGTGTTCGTGGTTCCGGCTGCGTGCTGTTTGCACGAAGAAAGGAGTGAGGGATGGACACACAGAGACGATTCCGATGGGTAAAAACCCACAAGCTCTTGTATGAAGGTTCATCGTGAGATACGCGCCTTAGCCATGTTGCATTAGAATTCGCAGAGAGTATCGTGAATGTGTTTTGACGGGTCTGCACGGATTCCTGATCTTGAAGCCCATATCGTCGTCACGGTCTTGCAATCAATTCAGGCCAGAGTTCGATAATCACCTGAATCAAAGCTATATCCATCTTGAGGGGAACTCTCCGACTAATGGTTAAAGGAACCTGTTCAAATTGGCGATGAGACATCGCGAGTTCTGTCGGGTTGCGTTTACCCTCATTCTGCAATTTTCGTCCTGAACGAACTGGCTGCTTCTGTCAGAAGAGGCCTCAAATCTCCCTGTATCACACAACGTTCAGTAAGAAAGAACAGCATGTCTCTTCAAATTTTATCGAGGCAGCTTGACAATGGGAGTATTGCTTCTTCTTTACGAGCATCAGCGCTGTTCGCGCTCACATACTTGCGGAGAGTTGATTGAACAAGCGTATGATATGGGTTGTGGATGATGCTATCAAGAGTGAAAGTATCGTGCGGGATCAAGATGAGTCTTCAGTCCGCAAGCTCGTCAAATGTCGTGATTTGGAGTGAATTTCACCAAAGACACATGACCGATATAACGCCACTTTGAGCTGAGAGGAAGGGTGACCATTAGCTTCTAGCAAATTTTCAAGGCTCAATCAGGAACCTGATCAAGGTAAATCCGGGCACATACGGCTCTATTCGCTGGTCATCGGAGTGTCAGTCAGCATGATACTCTACCGATAGTATGAAACGTCTGCCCTTCTCCTCAGCCTGTTGCAGTTTCGCGTCGAACAGATTACATCAGATGTGGTTTGTGCCATCAGGCGTGACCTCAAAACGCGCAGCAATCAGCTCCGCACGACTTCATCCCTTTTTAAATGCTCTCGCAAGTCGAATTTTGAATATAGTCACCGAGATCTGAGTTAGCTGCTTGATTGACATGCTATGACTCTCCAGTACTTGCGATCAAAGGTCTTTCTTCAAGATTGCCAGTCAAACGTGGCATCATTGTTTATGACGAAGGTCGATAGTAGAAGATATGGTCAGTGCGGAAGAGACTATGCTATTCCGATGATTGATGGTAAAGGCACCGTGTGATGCTCCCAAACGCCGTTACCTGCACCACACACCTTATGTATTCGACTTGCCACATCTTGTTGACTGCAGATGATCCATGAATCCGTTGCGGAAGCGGTCACAAGATCAAAACAAGTTTAGTCTGGCCACTTTCAGACTACTTGTGATCGCCTTGGTGGCCTCTCTAGTGCTTTCAATCTGAAACGAGTTTTGTTTCAGACGCTGATCTCAGATTTATAGCTGAAGCACGCCGTTCTCAGAGACATTGCTCCATGACAAATCTTGGAGTGCATTGAACCTGCTTCATGTTTGCGATGGGTCGCAATATCACGATGAGAGATTGATGAAAGGGCTTATCCGTGCGAAAATGTCTTCGAGCGACATATTCAGGGAAGTAAGCGGCTCTCTCGGTTCCCATCCCAATTGATTTTCGCGTCTTCGGAACGGCTTCATTCTGGACGGTTGTCTTTACAGCCGAATCGTCTGTGAGATAGAGCTATCGATATCATTTCCCTCTTCCTCGTCCAATATTTTTATTCTCACCTCAGATCCGATTGTTTCTCGTGCGGTACTATTTGACAACTGTTAGGTAACTCGCCATCAATGCGTACTCATTGATCCTGGACTATGCTTTGTTTATTTGATGCTATGGTTGATGGCGGTACGTCAAGAAAAAACGTCCTGGCGTGTTTGTGTTATATCATATGCTGATGCCTTCGAGATCATATGATTGCAAATACATGACCACTCTCCCCAGTCTGTTTCTTCTAGTAGTCACGCTGTACTCAACGTACTTTTCTATCTATACGTCGGTCACGTTAAACGCTCGCTGCAACTCTCAGTCGAGCGCTACCACTACACTGCGTTGTCGATTTTGTTACGATCTACACTGTATGTGCTTGCGTCACGATTTACCATATGACCTGAGCATCTGGAGCACTTGACTTGACGACTTCATGTATCAATCACAATTTCCTCCGTCCTGGATACTTAGCTTTCGAGACAATTCATACACCCTTTTGTCAAGCGATTAGCTCTCTTTGTACTATGTGTCTGTCAGCTGCACGTCCAAGCCTTACAATGCCGCTATGCCTGATCGGGTTTCAGTCGTTGTCGACCGACTCTGTTTTGTATCGACACCACGTTTCCCTTCTGCCAGACCGATCTATCGAGCTCATGTAATCATCATTCGCTTCTTTTCGGTACCTGAAGGCTTCACTTTGCGAGCTCCGACTTTGTGCGATCTCGAGGCATCATGCTTCCTAGCGTCAACCTCGCTAAATCATCTCGAAGCCAGGCTCTCTATAGTGTCAGCTAACAGCTACTTCAGTACCATTTTAATAGATGAATGTAGTCACCCATGGCTTCCCGTTTATGGGGCCCCAATTAAAAGGCAGTGGACTGCATTCTATATCAACGTGTGTCCATCCTTTATCAGCAGCATCCCTTGATGTTTGGCAACTCAGAATTAGCAGCCCGCGACAGTCTTCATGCTTCCGATTCTTCCAGTTACAAGGCTTCATTCGAAATTTGAGGGGCTCAATGCGTCAAATTTTTGGATCGGCCTCAGTTGGCCTCCTAAACCTGTGCAGTATGGACTAGCAGCTGATCGACTATCTATACCTTGTCATCTGCATATACATTCTTTGCTGTTCGACCTGCGACATACCTCTGATTACGAAGCATCTTTTCCGCGGCGGTACAAGTCAGTCGAGGTAGCCCTCTTAGGCTGACTTCTCAAAGGTAATCATAGCGGGTGGACGATGACAATTGCCGTCGACATGGCGTGCTTCTTATCAAGACTAATCATTCATGCTTTATGCCGCATGTAAATGCTTGTCCGAGTCAATATGTTGTTACGTTATTCTCATCTGCAATACTCTCGATAGAGCAAACAATGTGTTTCACCATGGCAATAGATTCATACCGCACAATTCGCTTAACAAAGCACGTATTTGTACATCATACGGCGATCGCACCAAGCTCATTGCGCATTTAATAATGTTGGCTTCATGTTGGCAGAGAAAAACAGCTCCTGTTTCATCATGTCCGGACATCACTTTCGCTCATAGCGGGTTTTGTAGACAAATCCTTCGACGGGAGGGAGATACAGTTAGATGCTGTCAAAAGATTGAGCTTGCTTTGCGTTCATCGATTGTAGAGCGAGAGCAGGTACATCTTGCGATTCGCAACGCGGAAAATCGCGCTTGCTGCAATTTCACTTCGTGTTCCCGAGTTTCACGTCCGAGGCAGTCTACTGACAAATGCAGCGGCTCAAAATGTTGCGGTTCCAAGGTTGTTTGGGAAAGGCCCCTGCACGACTACGGATTGTGCGTTGTCCCGAAAGAATCCTCAGCCTCAATACGTTGTATCTGAGGCGATATGTCTCTCGACGCAAACCAGTGCTTTTCGACTATTTGGAAGATAGACCTAATACTGTATTATGGCACTGTTGTCAAGCTTTGTAGCTGGACTCATGCGTGGACCCGACTTCCTGCTTCCGCACAATAATTTGAGAGGGGGGTATTGTGACACTGTTTGGACCGAAAAAGACACAAGTCCCCATATCTCTGTCTTTGCTTATACAATCTTTATCGGGAGCCGAGAACGCAAGCTTTTCGCCAAGCCGGTTCAAATCGCAATGAATAGCGATCGTTGCTTCCCTCTTTGTATATTGCAAGATCTTCTTCCATTTGACCCATGGATCATTCAAGAAACGAGGGGGTCTCTCATAAGCAGGATCCGTGGGGCTGACTGACTTTTGTCGCGAGCAATGGGTCGTGATCTTAAGAAGCATCGAGTAATGCTGTTGATGAGGGATACACACACGTCGAGCGTTGGTAATAATTGTTGATTATCGCAATGCGAAGAGCCAAGTGATTGTCATTGAAGATGTCTTGTGTCGAAGGGAAGCCTCGTTGTATGAGGTCAATCGAAGGGTGAGATCAGAGATGATCTGACTAAGTACGAGAATGACAAAGATAAGAAAGAGAGAGAAATAGAAAGGAAGAAGGAGAAAAAGAAAAGGAAAGACAAAGAATGGAGAGTCCCGGTGTCACGGGTAATTTAACGAGAAGGTTCCCTCCAAGTTCGGCTGAAGTTGTGATATGTTTGACCTGAGTGTCAGTATTAGACTTTCGATTGTATACTTTGTGATAACATCTTCGCAAACTACAAGGAAGCTTGATTTTTACTTATCAGCAGCGTCGCTTGGGCTTTTCCAGACGGACACCAGCTCTCTGAAAAGCTTGAAGACATAACGATCGTCGACGATCCCAGCAGATTGAAAGATCGTTGGCTCCGGCGATGACGCTTAATATTTAGCAGCTAATGTGATATTTACTGTCGCTACAATTCTGTCATTTGACGGACAACTTGCGCAAGATACGAACGTGAATACCACAGCTTACGGCCAGATGCCTTGAATCCAATTCCAATTATACGGTAGACAGTTAAGAGACATCACGCTATACAGTTTGATATGCTTCATACCAGTAGAGACAACACGCGATCTCAGGCTGGCCTTGTAGAATCTTCGGCGCGTAATGCGTTACGCGCGAGATTGCCTGTTGGCTTCAGACAATCACTGCAACCTTGAGATCGACTAACGGGTCAACCCAAGTTTTTTTTCGTCAATCAACCGTTGTTTTGTTCGATAATCGATTGCTGATTCCTTGGAAATTTCGTTTGTCCGTTCCGAACGCTCAATGTCATTTCTTGACATTCCGTTGCGAAGATGCGTGCGTTCGGCGTCTTTCTGCATCTCTGATTCCTTCTGTTTTGTACCAGCTTGTAAAACTCCCTGTCATAATTCCAACTTCCTCGAGACAGTACAGCGCGACGCTAGCTGGGCTTGTCTGATGATTTGGCGCGTCGGTCGCAAAGCTGGTTGCCCTTCGTCTTTGCAAGTCGGTCATCGTCTTGGTTCGTCACATCTTCTGCCTCTTTCGCGGTGAGACCATTATCATTTCGTCATGTGTAACGTTGCGTCGTCGCCACTCCACTATCAGGACCACTTAGCTTCCATCAAGCGTTTGTCGTTTAGTCGATGGTGACCAACGGAGTAAGCCTGATAACATACGGAATCCGTCAGCCTGTTGAGGCAGCACGACAATACGGTGCCGAGGACTTGATTGATTGTTTTCCTTTATACATATGAAGTCATAAGCCACCTGCGCCCCTATCCTCAGGGCTTGTGGTATACAAGCATATTGGATTTATGATGGGCAATCCGGGGGGAACGCCTGAACACATGAGTTGGATGCGGATAATCGAGAATATACAATGGTGTAAGTGTAAAGTGTCAACTGGCATACAACCGCTATGTTATACAGGTACTATTCGCTCTGAGATCGCGCTTCTGTCAGCGATGCGCAAACAGGCGATTCCAGATTGAATCCGAACGGATATTCTGAGATTCCTCATTGGACGGCCTCGGTCTGAAGAAATGAGTCTTGCGCGTGAACAACCATCTATTCTAGCATGCACTCAGTGTGTACTTACTCCTCAAACGCGCGCGAAATAATCTCCGGTGGCAGGTCTGTTGGTACGCCCTCTGTGCATCCAAAAGCAGAGTAGTCAAATTTACCGCAACACGATGGCGAAGCAGACGAACTCACGGGAGTAGACGTTTGGATCGAGGGGCGAGTAACCTGGAGGTGGTTGATCACTCGATTGTCCAAACACTCCAGAGACGAGAGCCTGAAGTCTGGCCTCTAGGCCATCGTTGCGAGCGTTGTCCGGCTGCCGGGCAGCACGTCTGCGTCTACGCTCTTCTGATCTCGCGGCATTCGCAGACGGTTCCATTTGGGTTCTATTCGCTCTGCCTCCGAAGTACGCGGGCGATTCTTGATGTCGGTGGAGAGATCGCAAAGATATATCGAGAACATTCGGAGTTGGAGGATTGTGAGGTAAGGGTGAGCCCCCTGGACTGTGTCGCGACCCATCGTACATCTCCCCTTCCGGCGTACCATCGATTGTGTCGTCAGCATCATCATGGTAGGCGGTATATCGATTGCGCTCTTCGGATGGACTTTGAGCAGTAGACGAAACACTCGCTCCCGACGATATCGTACGATGTGAGCGAGTGGAGTGATAGTCTTCATACGAGGCGGCTTCGTCTTCTTCTCCCACCACGCTTGGGAATGTTCGTGTCAATTCGGGCTGATCGGTCGGCGAGTGATACCTCGGTTGCTGAATGCTCTGGGCGGACACAGACCGGGCCTCGGTATCTTGCCCATTGACAGATTCGATTTCCGCTTCGCGCAGCGGGGACGGATGGTTGGGAAGGGAGAATTCGTTGCCGCCGAGAGATCCACCGACCCGGCGATCGCGGCGAGAGCTTGTTCGACGACGTCCGAGATGCCGTGCGATGTTGCCGGTTCCTGGAATAGGCTGTGAGCCATATGCCGGTGTAGTCGATTCCCCTGTCCTATTACCAGTGGAGGACGCTGGAGTCCCTGATTCGATCAGTCTTCTGGCCATGCTTCCTACAGTGTCGATGTGGCTGGCCCCAGGTACACCGTAACCGGCATCTAGAAGTATACTGCCGCGTTCGGAGCCATACGCCGGAGGGGGCGCAAGCGTGCCGACCATGGGAGCTAGACCCCATTTTTTGACGTTGGCTTCGATAAAAACGAAACCAGCTTGACCAAGATTTACATGAACGGTGGCAGCACCGTTGGAGCCGACTGCAGGAAACATGTTGAACGCCGAGAGGCCAGTGTAGCAGTCCTCAAGTTTGCGCCCGTTCTTCGTAAAGAAAACGGTACCGGTGCGTGGCCGATAGCCTACTCCCAAGACGTCGCCTTCGTTGAGTGACGGTCCGTACGATGCAGCTGTGAATGGGTAGTTGTGGCATTTGAAGCCGTCACTGGAAAAGTAACCGACGGAAATCCGGTTCCAACCAGGCATCCTGAAGCTCGGGTAAGGCTTGGTGGCGAGCCCGACTGCGATTTCCGTAGCTGGCGGTTTCTCGTATATCTTGGCCTCGAAGTAATAGACTTCGTTGATCTTTGGTATAGGCAGATTCGCTAACACGGTATTGGCGCCGCCTTCGCGCATAGCCATTCCAGGGCCATCGGCCAGAAACGTGATTTCGGTGCGGGACTCGACGTACATTGACGGGTTTGATTCATAGTCGGGTTCAAAGCACCATGCCGATACGCCTTTTTCTTGAATTGAAAGGAACTGTGACAGCGTGATGTCCGTAGCCAACGAGGAAGGAGAGTATTGCAGTTGGTAATCTATCAAATAACAGCAGAGTCAGACGTCATTCAGAGATCTGAGCGGTCAAGGGATCGGAATGCACTACTCACCCTTTGCCCTTGCGTATCCCTGCCTGACATCTTCGGAAACCTCTTCGAGCCATCGGCTTTCGACTCCCTCGATGCCGCCTTCGCCGATCACGCCATCATTGCGGGACAGGTCGAGAGGGCCACCGTCTTCAACGAGGCGGATACCTCTTCTCCGCTTGTTGTAGATGATGCCGATCAGGAAGACGATGAGAAGGATGAGCAATGTGGCGAGAATCACAAAGACGGGCAGAAGGATGTAGAGCGTCTTGCCTCGAGAGCTGCTGTGTGTCGGATCCCCCAGCCGACTCGTGTGAGGGACAGGTGGTCCGGTCGCTATCGGGAACGGGAACTGTTCGTGCGGCGCCTCATCCGCGACGGTGTGCGTCGGGCCCGACACACCGGGAGTGGCTGCCATGATGGGAAAAGTAGCTCACGCGGGCGCGGTCGACAATGTCAGTAGCGTGTGCGGACTGGGGATCTGGGTTTCGCTCTGTGAAAAACCTGGGCCGGTGATGTCCTCTGCCGGCGACTGAGTGCGAGGGGACGACGACGATGGTTGCCGATCGCCGTGCGTCAGGTGACCCTCGCTCCGTCATCATCCCCGCCGAGCCGAGTGCTGTACCCCCCACGGGCGAAAGGGCCGTAAATGAGAGGGGGTCAGCCGTGAAAGCCGCCGTGAAAAGGCGCTTTTTCCAACCGACAACCCCCCCTCCCCCTCTGCCACAAAGTAAACAATCAACAGCGTGTCCGGTTCAAGCACTGTCTATCTATCGCTCCTTCCGTCATATTCACATCCGATCCCATCATCCTCATCCCGTCACACGCTGTCTCCCGCCTCTGCAGTGCACGCTCATCTGATCGCTACCATGGACGATCTTCACGATGCCGGCATACCGCACTTCTGTCCGCCCTCGCCGGCCTCACGATCTGCCCTCCAGCACTGCTCTACGACCGAGATTCAACTTGCAAGCACCTCAATGACAGGCATTGATGGATGTCCGGATATTGAACCAGATACGACGTACGAATCGCCCATACAAGGAGGGCTTCGTCAATCTGGCTACGCCACGTCTATGAATCCCCAAGTTTCCGCCAACGCAGAAGGCTATCACACTTCCCGAATAAGCGTCCTGGGTGAGAGGGGCATTAAATTGGCACGACGCATGAGGGAACGAGAAAGCCGAGGCAATAAGGGTATGCTTATGGACATCAGTATACCACCTGGATGCTGACGTACGCTCGATAGGATCGCCACAGGACGCGGGAACTGAGCGCGTACGCCGCAAGTCATCCACGCTCAAATCCTTGGACGATAGGAGCCGTTCCCCGGGATCTTCTGTATCCTATCATGACTCGTCATCTGTCCTACTCTCACCCCCGGCCAGCCAATCGTCGCCCATCCCTTCAACATGCGAGATGTCTGCATTTCCGGAGGTTATGAGCTTTATTGTACCGATGGAACCCCTACCGAGCGGTACGCCGGTAACGAAGCAGTTGTTGGCGGCCAAGGGGATCATGCGGGATTCCAAAACGCCTGGGTCTGGGCAATCAGGTAAGCGTATCTCAATGAATTGATGCTGCATCGCCACTCAACATTTGTCGCCACCTCACTGGTTCTCAGTGCGGTTCTTTTCACGCGATACGTATTGTTTGGATTCGCGGTCGAACGGCCGCTCTTCTACAAGACCCGGATCTCCTCAACAGTCCCACGCTAAACTGGAAACCGAAATCTCGCCTGTTCTTGGCCATGCCTTGATCTCCCGTTCGTCAATAGAAGTGCCCAGATCTGCAAAATCCTCCACACAGAGTACTGTCTTGAAGAAACCCGCAGACGTTTCGACGGTATATCCGGACGAGTCCGAGCATCTTATCAGACAAAGCATTCCATCTCTCTCTATCGAAGCTTCTCTAGATGTCAAGCTCAATCGACCCATGGCTGACGTTTTCGGTAGCATGACTCCGCCGGTCCGTACGACCAGTATCTCGGCAGAGGGGCCGAGTGTTCGCCGGTCCATCTCATCTCCATCGCTTTCCCCGTCACCCACCGCATGCAAGGGCGGGCCAGCCAGCCCAAAGACATCCGAGACGTCGGTGAATGTTACAGATATCGAATCCCATCAAAAAACAACGCCTCCGATATTCGGCTCAGCGGACACGACCACGCCTCCCCGATCGCCTGGATCCTCAACGCATGACTCAAAGCGGCAACACTTATCGCCTGTAATGGAAGTCATAACTCTCGATGACAGTTCAGCTTGCTCGGTATCTGCCCAAGACATCTATCAGTTCGTTCCTGATCAAAGGAACGACACGATATATCTCACACCAGAAACAACCAAAAGCCAACGCAAGACTACGTCGCCCAACGATACGCCACCAAATCAAGCAAAAGACAAAGATCCGTCGCATGTACATAGGGCGGTTCAGGCCGTATTCACAGCGCACGAACGACGCTTACAAGTGCTTTGTGCGGAACGGGATGGGTGGAAGACCTTATGCGAGCAATTGATGACGAGACATGAAGCAGAAATGTCCACTTCTACTCAAGACAATCAACGTGTCACTGCCGAATCCAGGCACACGGGTCAAGAGACGTATTCCCCAATCGCCAGACCAGCCGTGAAGCTGCAAAGGAGCTTGGATTCCGGTCAATCGCTCATACACGAGCGCGATTCTGTGCTCGTGGGAGTAGCAGGTTCAAGAGCCAAGAACAATACGCAGGAGGAATTACAGGATCTCAAAATCCGCTTCGAAGCGAAGCAACGGGAAAGCGACGAGGAGAGGGCGAAGGCAGAAAAATGGAAGTTGATGTTCCAGAATGAAGCAAGAGTCGCGGAAGAGCTGCGTCAAGACAATGAGAGGCACACACGAGATGCAAGGGATGTCGATGTCCGGCTGGAACTCTACGCGCGCGAGAGGGAGAACAAAGGCGAGTTCATTCACAACCGTCAACCGTGTCATTCTAACGCCTCTCTCCAGTCCGTCAGCAACTTCAAGCCGAAATCCGATCAATGACTTCCGAGCTAGACATCATGCGCCGTCATTGTCAGACTCTCAAGACGACGCTGCAGCAACAAAGCGAAGAGATCGACTCGGCAGAGTGCCGAGAACAGACAACGCAAGCCATGGGGCAGGTTTCGCCGAACGATCACGTCAACAGGGCAACCCAAACGGAACCACAGGACCAGTCACTGACTCCGCCTCGAACACAGCTGCATTCCCACAGTCAGAATGGAACTCTGATATCTTGCGGTGAAGCACTTCGTAATTTGGAAAAGCAACTTCAACAAGCTCAACGAGAACAGGAACGACCGACTGAGGCGTATGCACTTCTCGAGTCCGTCCAGCAGGACCTTGCAAAAAAGGTCGAGCTCAATGCGGAGTTGACCTCCCTTCTTAACGAGCAAGAAGTCAGATTCTCAACATTGCAGAAAGATCTTGACACAGAGCGTGACGCCCACACCAAAGAATCTGCAAATATGAATCGGCAGATTGCCGAATTGCAAATCGCGTACAGTGAGCAGGTCAGAAGGAATCATGAACAGTATCTCGAACTGGAAGAAGCGATGGACGACAGAGAAGCCAAGTTCTCGGAGCGGATTGTGGAACTGGAGACCATATGCGAGCAGAAACAGGAAGAATTGCGTGCGCTGGCAAAAGCGCAAAGTAATCTCCAGCTCGCGGAAACGGCCTCTTCAGAACTCCGAGCAAGCCTGGAACGCACGAGAAAAGTCTTGACGGAGCGAGAAAGTCGAATCGAGCACTTTGAGCGGTCCAACAACCAGCAAGTGGAGCACATCGGCCACCAAGACGAGGTAATTGCCGCTCTCAAGCGTCAAGCGGCCGACGATGTTTTCAAATCCACGAAACAGGAAAGACGGATCGAAAAGCTGTTGCACGACAGAGAGATGCTAAACATCGCTGTTGAGCAATTGCAAATTCACGTTCAATTAGTGAGTTCACTCAATGAAGCGGGGCTCAGAACTTGCTCGTCCTAATCGCAGAGTGAATAGGTGAAGCGACAATATAAAGCACGGACAGGGATGCCATGGAACGATGAGGGACAACCCTCACCATCTGAAACTTCTCGACTCAGCATTGCGCCAAAAAAGTTTGATCACAGCATCTCGACACCTCTAGGGGTATCTAAAACAATCAACCATTCGGCGGAACGTCCGGCTGTCCGCCGCCGGAAGGAGGTGGCCAGATGAAGCTGAAGTTGTAGCCAAACCGATCGTATAATACATCTCGCATAATAAGACTACATACAGCACACACGGTTGATTTGGCCCTGCCATGGGGCAAGTGACATGGCATGGCGAGTGCGATGAGCTACCCATCCTTATTGCTGCATCTCTCCTTACAACAACTTCCACTTTCCGTCAGGTATCCTGAGAACTCTGCCATCTTTCTCCAATTTACGTAAATGAGCTCCTACCGGCTTCTCAGCCGCGATGTACACGCCGAGGCCGAGACCAGCATAAAGGATCTCGACGATTTGCCGAACAGTGATACCCTCTCCCGCTGCTGTCGACCCATGCGTCAATGTCTTCATGGCTTGTATTATCTGTTTCTCTCGCTCTAAGCGATGATTGATGTATTCTCGGATTTTGCTAGTGGTTCCAGCGCGATCTCCGATGTGCGGCCCGTGACCGGGATAGAGGCGCTGTGGGTCTTCGGCAAGGATTTTATCAAGGGACGCCATGTCTATCACGCAAGGAGCGTTGTTCAGACGGCTGCCAAGAGGGAAAAGGGACGACGAACGCACATGCAGATAAATCGGTAAACACACTGGTGCCTTGTCTTCGATCATCAACTCTGTCAGCTTAAGCGATCTCAGCACAGATGTAACCCAGAGCTCACCCTAGCACCGTGTCCGCCGTGAACAACTCGCCGGTCTCCTCTAGTAATAATGTTATCGAGTCTGGTGTATGGCCAGGAGTATGAATGACCCGCAAAGTCGCTCCGCTCGACAGTGAATCAGAATCATGCAAACTGATTCTATGCCCATCTGCCAGCCAATTGACCTTCGGTTCTTCCTTTGTGTTCGGCCAGGTCTCGTCAATGAAAAGTTGATCCCAATCCACGAGTCCGCCTTCTTCTCCTTCGGGGAGAACTGGATGGCGGTGTTTATGAATTCTCGGTTGCGGCGCATCGCACGCTGCGAAAACGTCCAGAATCGCCTTGAGCCCTCCAATATGATCGGCATGGCGATGGGTCAGCACAATATCAGTAAGCGCCGTTACCGGATCCGGATTTGGCTGGTCTGCTTGAATGTTCACGAAAGGTCGGAGGCTTTCCCGCAATAGTGGTACAAAGCTGGACGAAGTTGGCCAGGCGGCTCCGGTGTCGATCAAACAAAGTCGAGCGGGACTGTCTTCCCCACCACGCACTCCGGGCATGTGGACAAGGTAGCAGTTGGTCCCCTGGCTTCATATGTGATCAGTGTTTTACACGTCGCTCCGGAACAGTCGGGAACCCTTGTACCTGCAACGTCATCTGACCGGGGTTCTGCGAGAAGAGGCGATCATTGGGCCGCTCGATTCGAGGTTGACGAGGACATGACTTGCCTGGCCAAGGATACGTATCACATGTGGCGACAGCTGAGCAGGAGTGTAGTGACGTTTGATCAATACAAGTGCAAGGACGAAGGTGGAACTGAATGGACTAACCCGCTCAATATCGGTCAAAGGCGACAATTTGGTGGTCATGTTGTAGAAGTAGTCCCAGATGTAGAGACCGAGGGACGACAAGCGGACGTTCCACCGGCCCAGCATGAGAATAGGAGATGGTGCAGGGAGACGATGATGGGAGAGGAAAGGAAGCGCCGTCCCACAGTATTGTACTGCACGATACCTCCAACGGACCGTCTTCGCGCGCGTTATCTCTCCCGGCTTCCGGCGTTTCTTACCGTCCGTCCCTCCACCTCGGCCACGGCGGCTGCGTCGGGAATCACTTACTCTGATCCACAGCGACAGTGACGGTGCAGTCGCTCGAGACGACTCGACTGGAACGGCAAACTCATCTGCGATCGACGGTCTCACTGACTGCTGAGCGGTGGGCTGCACAGTACTCACCGCATCGATGCTTGGTATGTTACAGGCTTCCGCTTCGCAGCTAGTCAGTTGACCTCGCTCTCTTGCGGTGGTCGCAAAGTCATTGGCCTCACTGGAGGCATCGCCTCTGGTACGTCGTTCGACGTCACGCTTTGCGCCGTGAATCTTACCAGCTCAACCCTTCTTCGCCAATACCTTAGGAAAATCAACGGTGTCGAGTCTCTTGTCCTCAAGACACAATATCCCGATCATCGATGCAGATTATCTCGCACGCGCCGTCATTCTGCCGGGCACTCGCGGCTACAAGGCAATCGTTTCTCACTTTGGCGCCGACAAGGTACTCAAGCCCGATGGAATCACTTTGGATAGACAAGCCATAAGCGAGATAGTTTTCAACAATGAACGGGAGAGAAAAGTGCTTAATGGCATAGTGCATCCGGCGGTGCGCCGCGCAATGGTATGGGCGGTCATCAAATGCTGGTTGACCGGTCAATGGGCCTGCGTCCTCGATGTTCCCTTGTTGATCGAGGCTGGACTCTGGAAGTGGGTTGGCGAAGTGGTGGTGGTTTACGTGTAAGCACAAGCCCGAGGTAGTGGAACCCATGCCATCTAATTGAGGCTGACTCTTCCCCAGGAATGAACCTCTTCAGCTGGCGAGACTGAAAGCGAGACCTAGTCCAAATCCAAACGAGGGTCCCCTGTCCACAACTCAGGCATTATCGCGCATCAAAGCCCAGATGCCGTTATCCGACAAGCTAGCTTATGCGGATCATGTTTTGGACAACTCGGGCACAGAGGTCGACCTACAAATGCAGGTCGACTCGCTCGTTGCGAAGTGGAGGAAAAAGAGCTCAGGCTTGCATCAAAAGCTATACTGGCTTCTGCCGCCGCTGGGCATCTGGGCAGCGTGTACGACGGTCGCCTTCCGATTGCTCAAATTCAAGCGCAAGTTCAGTGGCAAGCGCCGTGGCCGAGGTGAGAACGCCACAAAAGAAGCGATTTCAAGGTCCCAGTCAGACATTGAACTATATCCCCATGCTCCCGTAGAATGAAATGTTGGGTCTCAGACACATAGCGAGAGGGATTGCGGAGGTCCGATCGCCCAAGTGTATTGTTCGCACGGCTGCAAATCTTGGAATACGTCGACGCGAAATTTTCAGCCATCAAGCCTGAATCAGCAGCAAGAAAGAGCCTTTCGGCATGACCGCAGCTAGTCAACAGGACGATTGCAGACACTTTTTAATACATGGAAACATTTGCGTTGTTATGGTGCGCTCGAGCCATACTAGGACGACTACAAGGGAATGAGATTGCGGACTAGCTACTTGATACATGATCCATCGTTGAATGATACATTTATGCTGACTTGGTGAAATGTCGGTTTACAGCGCGGTGGTGTTGTCGAGCTTACTTCAAATCATGCTAGGCAAAGCGCGAGCAAAACGGGCCGGAGAAGCACTATGAGCTCGCTCATAATGATACGCGTTGACTGGTGTGATTTGGATGTCAGGAAACTCCGCCCGAGATTTGACGAGATGTTCGAAATGTCGAGTCTCCTTACTTCTAGAAGTGCGGCCGTCATCTACAGCATCGAAATCGGCCTTGAGCACGGGTGTCCGGATGAGCGGACTGCCTCCGTCATCGTCACTGTCGGCGTCATCGGGTACTGGCATATTCGAAGCGTTGTGACTGCGACTCAGCCGGAGATGCAGGCCTTTTGGGTTACTGTCATCCAAATCCGCTGCATCGATATCCTGATCAAGAGGGCTCGCAGAAGACGCTAAACCTCTCTTGCGCATTTGCATTACCTCTTGAATGGCTTCATCTCGATCGTCGATGTCTAGTTCACCGATGACCGATTGAGGGGATAGTAAATCTTGGGTCTGACTCGATTTAAGGATATCCAAAAGAATGGCCAAGCAACGGCCGTCCGAGACCTCAAGACTGATGAATTCTCTAGGCTGTTGCTCGATGCTATTTACCCCTAGGCGAACATTTTGCTGCGAGGCCGACCGTTTTCGCACCGAAGTTACGTCCGTGCCGTCGTGGATTGGCCCCTCTGTTAAGGCGTGAGCTGGCTTTGACCCAACCTTGGCTACTGAATATGACACTGCTCGAGCTGGAGCCGGCGGACGACGAGGCGGACCAGCAAGATCCGCGAAAAATGGCGGTACCCAACTTCCACCTGGGGATAATAGGGGGTCTTTGCTCCTTTTCGTTGGGCCCTGCGCTTCCCCGTCGCAATTGACTCCTATCCAAAAGCGGATACAATGTTGGCTTTTTGGCTTGCTGTCGGTAGACGAGCTGAAGTGAGAGCGATGATCCTGCTTTACGCTACGGGGAGGGACTGAAGAAGAACGCTTGCCAAAAATGGTGTTGAGAAAGGCCGGCGCCAAACCACCCGAAGAGTGCTTGGGTACGTGTAACGAGTCATAGGGTAAGACCATGACGCACTGCAGCAGCATCAACTTGTAGTCCTTGTACGACACATGGTATAAAATGCCCTGAAACCAGAAGTCAGAGGACGTTCTTGACTTCGCTATAATACGGTGCCGACTTACTGTGGATCGGAGAAGATATTTGATGTAGGAGTAGACTTTGCATGATGGCGCCAATTGCGTGTTGCGCAACCTCACAGTTGCTCTTCCCGTCATGGACGCCGCTTCATCGGGCACCGTGTCCAGGGAGATAGGTATTGTATACTTCAGGGGGCATGGTTCGAAAGAGACAGTCTTGACTAGAGGCCGCGATAAATTTCAGACACTCAATCGGTTTCTAGCATAGAAACGGTCTTGGACAACTTACATCGTTGCCCTTTGACTTTAAGCTTGTGTGCGGCGACATGCTGGTTGATGGTGTCATCCAGTTTGTATTGGTCGAAAGCGAGCATTCGCGCGCTACCTTTCATTTGCAAGAAATCCGTGACAGCTGCAATTACAATCCGCCAATCACTCTCGGTCTGCATAATCTCAACGTTGGTTTGCTGACACAGTGATTGTTGAGAAAGGCTCTTGCTGCCAATGGCCCGCAGTTCTTGCAAACATTCTTGAACTGCCCTGGCCATCACGTCCAAATGCTTATGAGAGGCACCGATCGGGTACCGTCGGCCAGTAAGGAGTGATAGTAAAGTCAAACCGATACACCAGATGTCGAGTTCCGGTCTGATTTTTATAGTATCACTTTTAGCCAAGCCGCAAAGCTGACACGGAGTCTCTTGACACGTACCCATAGTAGGTGTGACTGCCTGGAGGATTATTGAGGCATTGGACGATCTCCGGGCTGTGGAATGCTGGGCTGCCACAGCAAGTGGTGAGCTTCGGCGAGGAAATGGAGTACCGCGTTGCCAAGCCTAGATCTGGAGGGAAGAACGGCACAGCCGTCAAAAACCGTAACGGTAGCTTGCAGGCTAGCTGTCCCTACCTAGCAAAATGAGGTCACCGTGGCTACAGAGACCGACATCCAACCCGAATCAGTACCGACATCGCCGTCCCTCCCGCACAGACAGCCTTACTCGTTTATTAGAATGTTCTCCGTCTTCAGATCACGATGGCACACTCGACCGCCCACATGCAGTCCATCCCTGACAACGCTGACCAATTGATCGAGGATTTTGCGAGCGAGGCCGATGTTCTGGATCGGTGTCGGTACGTCCGCCAAAGGAACGTGTTCTTCCGAAAGATCCTCCACGAGGTAGAAATGATCTCGCGTTTTGATCCAGCCTTGTACGCCAATCAAACATGGATGCGGGGGGATCTGGGCCAGGAGAGTAGGCTCTCGCAGAAGTCTTGCGGCGATAAGAGGGTGATGAGGATAAAGTGGCGTATGTTTGAGCGCGCACTGATAACAGGGGGAGTCTCATCAGCCTCGCCTGTCAATACTCAGGAAATGAAAGGTGAACCTTACCAGACGTCCTTCGGAATTCTTGACCTTGTAGACCGTCGAGAACTTGCCTCGGCCGAGAACTCCTTCTTCCCCCGGGATGAAGGTATACTCGGCAATGCCATGACAAAGCAATTCGTCCGCTGACTGAACCGTTTGCACTTCTTCCTGGCCCGCATTCTGCGAAAGGCACGAATCAGATCAGTAGAGATCCGACATATGTCCAGAACAATCACTGACCAACAACGCGGAAAAATCTTGAGTTTTTAAGAATCGGGCAGTCGGCGCAAAGCTTGAATCAAGCGTTCCATTCACATAGTGAGTGCCGGCTCCTCCGTGTTCATCACCGCCTTGCGCTGCGCATGTCGGTGATCCGGCCGGCGTGGTCATTCGACTCTGATTTATCACAATGTCAACAGCGGACGAACTGGTTAATGTTTAGAGGGGTTGTCGGAAATGGTGGAGTTGATGGATGGTTGCGTCTGGGATAGATGTATGAAGCCGAATAGGCCAGACGTCCGCTGCTATTTGCCAGGCTCATCGAACATGAGTGGTTGTCGCACGGGCTGATCAGCACCGAATGTTACCGAGGAACGAGCCGGTGGTATTGGCGACGATCCCGCATCTAATCAGCTGAAGTGAACCCGACATAATACGTAATTCCATGCACTCATTCTATCGATTCTTGATTGATAGCGAACACTCCCTTATCGCGGCTTATCTAACCCGCTAACTCACCTTCGTTCCGGTTCGGTTCGAGCTCCACAGATTATTGCGTGATGCTGTACATCGCTTGGCCGACTCACTGTAATGAACCGTAGTGGATCTTCCACCTGGCCATTAGCTGATCTTCAGCTGCAATCCTGCAGCAGAGTCCAGACCTTGGCCAGTCTGGCTACAGCTTGTCTACAGTAGTGTCGTCGTCGTCACTGCCTCACGCACTCCTGCTTCAAAGCATCCGTGTCTCTGCTTGATTCGCAAAACCTAAGAGCTATTTTGGACACTGAACAAAGCATTAGGAGCTTGATAGGGATTTCCCACAAATGCAAGCGACAGCCCAAAGGAGTCAGGAACGGCTTCATGAGCGGCTTCGCCTACAGAAAAAGGGCTACTCTTCTCGGGCGAATCGGCTGGCGACTCCACTATGCATTGAATGGGGAGCGTATCGCTGCTGATCGTGATGATGAATGGGCGGGCCGCTTTGCTAGTAACACCCGCTGGGTCAAGCACGATAAGGTGTACAGAATGGCTGCTTAGGCCGCAAAAGACGGAGTGGGGTGGACAGGTTCAAGTACAACACCTGAAGGAGCCATTGGCGAATACAGCAGTATTATCGACGTATACATATAGCAAACGGCCGAGCAGTGCATTATGCAGCGCGCCATTTCGCGATCCGAATGGGCGCAAGAGCCCTGAACGAACGTGATACCGCTTCTGCCTAATAGTCCGAGCTCTCGTCTGGGCGACTTGTGACCTATGTCCGCTTTACAAGTACAGGCCTTCGGGCTGGAAACACAACAAGCCAATCAGTCCCACTACTTAACGGAAGGCAGAATGAAGACCCACAGTATTCTCGTTCTTGCGATAGAGAACTTGCTCCTTGGCAGCAGTAAAGTCGGCTTTGGTGACTCGCATACGTCGCTCTCGCAAAGCTCGCAGACCAGCCTCCGCTAGAAAAGAGCGATTCGCACCGAATTCAGCCAGTGATAGTAACCGACAACGATCTGGGTACATACTGCAGACTGCCTTAATATCGGCTCCCGACAGATCGTCTTTTGTCATGATCAACTCTTCGAGATCCACGTCATCTGACAGAGACATTCTGGAAGTGTGGAGCTTGAAAATGTGACGCTTTGTTTTCGTATCCGGCAGCGGGAACTCTGGTTTGACACGTGGCAACTATGAGCTCAAGTTTCCTGAAGGGTCAATCGCAGTATTTACCGATCTTTCTGTCTATACGACCGGGACGGATCAAGGCTGGATCAAGTGTCTCAATCTAAGAATAAATGGTTCAAGCGTGAGCAGCAGCACTTGCGCGACGTCGGAAGCGAACGTACCTTGTTCGTTGCCATGATGACCTATTGAACGATTGTGGCACATTGTTTCAGATGGCAACCGGACATGCAAAGCCGGACATACCTTGACATCGCCTCTCGAATCGAATCCGTCCAACTGGTTCAAAAGTTCCAACATGGTACGCTGAATCTCCCGCTCGCCACCCGAGGTGGAGTCATACCTGAAGGTATTTGTTCAGTCGTATGTTCAATCGGAAACGGATCATACCACATAGTTGTGCAATAATACTCACCGCTTCGTACCAATCGCATCAATCTCGTCAATAAAGACGATACTCGGTGCATTCTCCTCTGCGACTCTGAACAACTCGCGCACCAATTTCGGGCCGTCTCCGAGGTACTTCTGGATCAACTCGCTCCCAACGATGCGGAGGAATGTGGCTGAAGTCTGGTTCGCCACTGCTTTTGCCAGCAGGGTCTTGCCTGTTCCGGGTACACCGTACAAAATGACACCCTTTGGCGGACGAATGCCCATTTCCTCATATAACTCGGGATGAGTCAAGGGAAGCTCGACGGATTCCTGCGAGGTGATCAGTTCAGCTGAAGACCTCCTCTGGAAAGCTGTCGTAAGACTGACCTTAATTTCCTGAATTTGCTGTTCCAGCCCACCGATATCTGCATAACTTTCCGTAGGTGCCTTTTCCAACTTCATCACATTGACCATAGGATCGGCGTCATCGGCTAATACACCGATGACTGCGTGGCTCTTGTTATTCAAGAGGACACTGCATCCTGGTTCCAAAAGATCCTTGTCGACGAAAGACATGATTGAGACGTAATTCTCCCCGCCGCCCGACGTGGAAACGATAGCGTGATCGTCGTCGATAATTTCCTCCAAAGTACCGATCATCATGGGTGAGCCTCGAAGTTGATCCACTTTTCCGCGGTCCTCCGCATTGCGATCCTCTACCGCGGCACCGATGCCGGGCATCAATCGGGTTTGATTGGTGATGAATTCTGAAGCAGTTGACAAATCAGTATCATGTGCAACGGTCACTGAAGTTGCGTCGCGGACCTTCTTCTAGGATGAGATAGTCTTTAATTCGCTCTTGCTTGAGCATCTTGAGCTTGCACCGCATCGTCGGATACACAGGTGGCAGTTTGTTGACCGCATCAGGACCCTTCTTCTTCTTCTTGCCTACGCGGGTTGGAACAGGAGGCTCCCATTTCTTTGGCGCAGGCTGTGTAGCGGTAGGAGTGTATGATCGCGGAGTACTTAGTACAGCAGCCGTAGTGAGGTGATTTCCCGACTAACCTTCTTGTCCTTCTCGTTGCCTCTACCTCCAGGGGGACCGCCGCCTAGGCCGGATGGTGCTTGACCCTACAATAGGGGAAGTCAGCTTGAATCAAAAGGAGCGTCTGGTTCTGCTGAAGCCACGCACCATGTTGTGAAAATAGTCTACAAAGAGTCGAACAAATGCGAGCTGACTTGAAGGTCCAAGACGATAATGAGCGATGTCGCTAAAGTGGATCGAGTGAAGCGTCCGTCGTCAGCGCGAGATGATGATGAGTCGTGCTCGGAAGCGGGCGCACCCAGCAAGCGGCGGCCGACCGTGTGAACTCGCTCGATCGCTTCCAGCCGTGAGTCGGTACGGTGGCGGTCAGCGTTCGACACTCTGTTGCTGCGCTTGACTTGACACCACCACACACACCTCGCTTGTTGAGACGGCACGGGTAGCCCAGTATATCTTGATTCCATCGCAGTCGCCCATCGCCATCCATTACACTCCCGCTTGCACTCGCCGTCACAATGGACGCTTTCCTACCCACCGTCTACGTCCGGCTCCCGGCACCACTTGATATCGTCACCTTTAACGAACTCCCTCTGACTGCCACGGTCGGAGACCTCGACCTGCCCATCTCCCACTCAACATTGGACGACTGCTCGCTCTTCAGCAATGGCCATGGTAGACTTGATGAATCACACTCGATCGCCTCTCTTGTCAGCGTTCAATCGCCATCTCACCCGATTCAACTCTATTTGCAGCCAAGACTTCGTGGCGGAAAGGGTGGATTTGGAAGTCAATTGCGTGCTGCGGGAGGGCGTATGAGCAAGAAGGGCAAGGATGAGAACAATGACAGCTGCCGCGATCTCAGCGGGAGACGCCTCAGCACCATCAAAGAGGCCAAAAAGTAAGTGCTTTGGGCATAGTTCTCGCTACGCTGTGACTCGGACTGACTTTGTCGCGTTCCAGGATGGCTGAATATGTCGAGTCCAAGGAAAAGGCCGAGAAAAGCATTCTTGAGGCGCGAAAGGCTAAGTTGCAGACTTTGGAGAGGCAGCTTGGTATCCAGTCTTCATCATCTGGCGCGGCCGGGATAGGATCGTCTGCAGGAGAACCTTCCGATTCCACGATCTCACCGGCACCGGCCGCATCAATCCCCAAGGCTCCCGCCACCTCGGCCGAAGTAGACGTCTCCAAGGTCGCTCAAAAGCGACATCGCTTTGACGACAACCAGTACTTTGACACGAGCAGGGAGATCAATGAAAGCGTCAGAAGCGCCGTCACAGCGGGTACGTTCAGTCTTACGATAATAGGTGTCGCTATATTTCTAACCAATCCTCACAGGTCTACTGAAGAAGAGGAAGAAGGCCAAGCTTGACTCAGCAGCTACCGACAGACCGACAGAACCCGCGTCTGCGACCGCTGCTGGAACTGTTGTCGCCAACGCCTGATCCTCATCAGCTCAGTCAATCTATGTATGCTGTTCCGCAACCGTTGTATATGCAGAATCGGTGTCTTTTGGTCCATGGCTCTACTCTTCCACCCAGACCTCGAGCGATGTCTTTTCGGGAAATTCGACCATCTAGTTCGGTTACTCGTTACTCGTCAAAGGTGATACAATCGATATGCGATACAAGAAAGCCGTTCCTTTTACAAAATTGATATGCGCGACATGTATGCGGCAAGTCTATGCTATTCTTCCGATCCATTGATTATAGCTCGAGCTTGTCCGCACGCTCGACGACCTCGTCAACATCAGCCTTGTCCGCCTTGACGGGATCTGCGGTATTATCCTGCTGCTCAAACTCTTCCACCTTGTTGCCGTTGATTTCCTGCTTCTTCTCGCTTTCGGCGGCGCCCTCGAGATCTCCACCTTCTGTCTTGACGATGAATCCTTCGATCCATCCCGCAACTTCCTCTCGGCCTTCTCCGAGCCAGACGGACTCGTGAAAAGCGTCCCGTCCAGATGCGTTTGTTTGCTTCAAGGCGGTATCGTCAATGCCTGAAGGATCTTAGACTGCACGTGAGACTCACATTCAGCAGGGGCATGCCGCCGCCCTTTTTCTCCGGAAGTTCCACCAGAATCTTGACACAATTCAGATGTGAATTGAGGATGGCCCAATGCAGTGGTGGTGACTGGGCGTCATTTGTCGCCTGCAAAATCGACGAAGGGAGGATGGAAAGCAGGTACTCGAGGACGTCTAAGCAGGAATTTGAGAACAGACAACGCAGTCGGCTACATGCCATCACTCACCGTCGTGGCCGTTCCCACAGCACATGTGCAAGACATTGTTTCCCCTGTCATCTCTGGCCTGCTGCACTGGTTCCGTCCCAAACTGTTCGACAAAGGCCTTGACCTCGTCGAGATCGCCGTAGCGGCACGATAGGAGCAGGTCTTCGACTTGCTCCTCGGAGGGTTTCGTGGAAGTCATGCTGGCTGCTGAGACAGCCCTTGCGAGGTCACACGGAGATGTGCCCACATCGAACATATTGGCAGCTCGGGTCTCCAACTTTTTGGCCGACCGGAGGACGTGTGACAGCGAAATGACGTGTAGAAACGCGTGTCGGGGAAATGTCTCACCCAGCCATCTGGCGCACACCCGGCACAATGGGAGGAAGCCCCCGACGCGCAGACAACAATCCCCCCTCATCATCATCGTCGTCGCCCATCGCTGCTGTTATCCAGGCTGTGTTCACCACCTACAATCGCTGCGTCGGCGTCTCTCAAATATCCCTGTCGGCACCCTTGAAGGGACTTGCATCGTCACTCTACCCTTTTCCGGCTGATCATTCCCCTCCATCCGATTTGCAGTAACCCGCCAAAGGTATGTGGTCATGTCCCGTTTGTTACTCTCCTGCCGTTGTGCTCATCCATCTCTGCCTCTCGCTCTATTCTCTCCGGTCTATCAATCGCTGAACTCCATCCCACTGCTTTGTGAATCCTTTTTCGGTGCACCCAAATCCGTTCCCGCGTCTCCCATCAATGTCGACTTGGCTATATAATCGTCTGATTCGCTTGCAGTTCCGCCGTCTTTCGTAACTTTGCCAGATCGCCAACATCTGGGACTTTTGATTCGCCGTCGTCGCCTTCTCCCTCATTTCGGCACATTCGTTTGACATCGTTTCGCCCCTGGCCTTTGTTCGCGACTAGACGCCGTCGACAAGGGATACTCGATTCGATTCGACTTTCGACACCGACGTTTTCGATCGAAACTTCCTACCGTCAATCCGCACTTCCCGACGTCGATACAGGGCTGGACCCGTCAACAGTCTGCAACACTTCGGCCGATCTTCTATTGACAGGATCTTCTGCAGCAAGCCGACCTATTCACGAATCACCCATACAGGCAGACTATATATCTAGGACTCGTTATTGTGGCCGACCCCGTAACCGCAGAGCTTCTCGATTCCAACATGTTCACTCATTACAGAACCCTGACTTTCTCGGCGTTGATCGCCGCTTGCGCCTCTTCTGTCAACGCCCACATGCAAATGTCATGGCCTTATCCCCTGCATTCCACCTTCAACCCTAAGACTCCCGAAGATGCCAAGGACTATTCGATGACGTCGCCGTTGATCGCCGACGGCATTTATCCGTGCAAGGGATTCATCAACAACCCGGCCGGATCCCCCTACATGGACTCTGTAGTAACTTGGAAAGCCGGTCAGACCGTCAACGTCACGATGGCTGGCACCGCCACTCATAAAGGAGGCAGTTGCCAATTCTCGATGAGTTATGACCAGGGTGTGACGTGGAATGTCATTCAATCCTACATTGGAGGCTGCATGACCGACTCGACGACTATCGACGTCGCTCTGCCCTCCGAAGCGCCCTCGGGCGAAGCGCTTTTCGCATGGACGTGGTTTAATCATGCCGGTAAGTTATGTCTTGCATCAAGGGCTGAAAGCTCCCACTTACCGTTCAATCTACCAGGCAACCGAGAAATGTACATGAACTGTGCAGCAGTGACCGTCACCAATGGTGGATCGGGTCTCTCCGGTCCCACGCCGTTTGTAGCCAACGCCAACGTCAATGACTGCAAGACCATCGAAGGCGTTGACGTGATCTTCCCGGATCCCGGGCCCATCGTTCATTACGGGGGTTCCTACACCAGCTCCCGCCCCACAACGCCCGCTGGTTTCTCAGGTAGCAATTGTGTTGGCCCCGGTGCTAGCGCCTCGCCCGACAAACCAGTAGCGTCCTCTACCGCCATCGCTTCTAGTGCCACGCCCTCCTCGACTCATCAAACGACAAGCACCTCCGCGGCCTCAAGTCCAGTTGTCAACGAGCATGCCGTTTCCACTGCATCAGAACCCTCGCCAACGTCTGTTGTGGCGTCCGACGCCGTCGCATCGACCCAGGGGCCCGTATCAATCACGGCAACTGCGACGGCGTCTGCTGTCACATCGACGAGTACCAGTCTCAATGGAAAGGTGCGTGCTTGCTTGATATCCATTGTTTTCTCTTCTAACGGTGCTCTTTCCACAGACACTGGTCAAGGTCTGTCGACGCAGATCGAAGCGAAGTCTTGAAATTCGGCGTTCAAGAATGGTCGGAGGTCACGGCAATTCCTGGGCAGGAGTCTGGTAGTAGCACGAATGTTAGGTCAATGGTTACGTTGGAGAAGCACATTGTATGTGTTCAGCCGGAGATGTATTTTTGTATGGGCTGCGCAGAGCGGTATATCCAGTCCGATTTATGATTGCGGAATTCTTGCGGGTTGACACGTATGGAACCTTGGCTTGGCTATGTATGGGATTCGAGACCGAGCAATATGGGGAGTATGGATGATTACAGAATACGGGCGGAAGACAGGCGGAAGACAGGCCGTTACCCATCTATGCTTGGGGCTACGTGGCCATTACTCATCAAGGCTTTCCCAAGCCTGTTGCTTTTTTGCGTTCAGCAACTTGGACTTTTCCCTGTTTCTCGTGGTCCTGTCTATACGCTTCAGGTATCGTTCAATTGGCGTGAGCATGGCGAAAGACGAACAGCCTGCAGGTGACCTACTTCCTGTCTTAGGCACATTGTCAACGCCTGCTTCTGGTCGTTGCACCCGCCGGTGAGTCTTGTTATCAACCCACGCTCATGACATTGTATGAGAGCCTGGATGTATTCGGAGCACGCTGCAGACAAGCAAGGGAGTCAGCCATCTTCGGGGTGTTTGTCTTTGGCATGACCGCTGGGACGCACCTGCCTCTTTCTCCGGCGTGTTGAGCGGGACGTGCATTATAGCTGACCTTAATTCGTAACGAGATTAGTGAAGCGTGGAGGTGTTTTGCTGTATTGTGTGTCGAGGATTGACAGCTGAAACTGGAAGGGAATCAGGCCAAGACCTGAGCTCGACGAAGGTGGGGATGGAGGGCATGTATGAGACTGTCGATCGTTGTGAAACAGATCGTTCGCGGAAGCAAGATCTCGAGTTTCGGAGTTTCAGAGTTGACTTTCGTTTTAGGATGAAGTAGATGAATTGCAGTACCGGCTGCGGTTATGAGCTGATGATTGCCATACCAGTGTACTATATTCTTCAGAGAACAGCATATCGCCAAAGGCTCGCCGGTGCACCCTTTCTAATGCCCAACCTCTATAATCTTCCTGCCCAGCCCCGATCGCGCGCCAAGGCTGAAAGACCGCGTGTCCGCACGCTTGAAACCTATCACAAGAGAGAAGTACGATTCGCTTTGTGCAGAACGCCATTAGAGATTCCAATACAACCTGCATCGATACCGTGTTTGCGAACCCTCCTTTTGTTCCAGAGTCTTCTCGAAAAAGTTATCATCGAGCCCAAGTTATGTAACCCGGAAACTATTCTTTCTACCTCTTGCCCCTTTTCTCCATACCCCTCATGAACAGCATTCGCATCTAGCTTGTTGGGTGCTGAACTCATTTATGAGATCCGACGTGGACCTTTGATGCATATCTCGTGCCCTACAAAGCTGGACGGCTTCCCTTCAAGCGATTTTTCTCCACTGCGCCAATTGACCAGGCAAACACGCCTTCATTCCCTAGTGGATAGAGGGCTGCACCTCGACCTCGAAGCCGTCAGACCGTCTCATCTCGGTTGACCGGTAACCAGGCTGCCATAGCTGAGACCATACCTCTCCCTGACTGCTACTTTTACGTCAACGTCGCCATCATGGTATACACCAGTCTGGCACAAGCAGCCTTGCTCTTGATCTGCGCGTCACCTTGCATTTACGTGCATATTCAGATGATCAAGCCCTATCCTCTACACTCAACTTTCAATCCCAGAACACCTGACAATCTCAAAGGATTATAGCATGCACAGTCCATTGGCACCGTATAAGCCCTGAAATGGACTCAGTGGCTAACTGGAGAGTCGACGAAAACGTTGAAGTGGTCCTGGCCGGCTCTGCTACCCATTCAGGAATCAGGAGGCAGTCAATTTTCGATGAGCTGCGACAAGTTCCTGACTTGGAATGTCATCCTGTGTCACCGGGGGTTGCCTGTTTGACTCGACAAGCATTCACGTCAACATTCCACCCGAAGCGCCATCAGGGGAAGCTCATTTTGCTTGGTCATGGTTCGACAGCCAGGCTTAGTAGGATGCGAGTCTACCTCGCGATACAAAACTTTTTGTTCTGACTAATCCTTCGACTTGGAATGCGCTCCATCTTTCTGTCATAAGGTAACCGAGAGATGTATCAAAAATGGTGCTGCCGTGACTGTCATTGACGGCGGCTCTGATCTTACTGGCCCCTCGCCTTTCGTTGCCAATACCAATGTGAACCAGTACGGGACCATAGCAAAGGAAATGCCAAATCAGACCTGGTCCTTCCTGACCCCGGACCCCTAGTCTATTACAGCGGACAGTTCGCGATATCACGTCTAACAACGCCTGCTGCCTTTGACGGAAGCAACCACGTCGGTTCAGGCGTCACTGCTTATGTAGTCTCCCGGAAGACGTTTTCAGTTGCAGAAAGTTCCTCTCAACAATCACGAAAGCCCCCTGGTAGCAGCCGCAACTCCATCTGTCAGCGAAGCTCTCCCTTCACACACACCGTCTGCTTCAGTTGTCATCGATGTCTTGCAGTCCCCGATGCGAACAGTAAGTAGCGGCGTGCTGTGCAGGCTGCTTCTTGCTCACATCATTGAGACTCTTCAGACGCTGAGGAGCACATGCCGCCCCATGAGGAGGCTTGGGGCTCTGTGAAGTCGTGGAACCGGCTTTCTAAGGCTTTACGATATGGGAGGCGAATTGTACTCTTAGCGTTTATACCTATGTTATTGAATGCGAATCATCCCAGTGAGTAGACGTTCGCTCTTGAGCCAAGAGACTCCATTATTCTCAATCGCCCTTGACCGCTAATGTTCGAGGTTTATGGGAATTGAAATGCTGCGGGACAAAGCAAGGGGGAGTCAAAATGCCATCGCGCGGGTCAACGATGCATGAAGTGCAAACTGACTCTACATCATAAGCGCCTCCACATCGCTGATGCGCGCTTGCGTTGCTCATTGAGTGAAACGTAGCTTCCTCGTACACGGGTGATTCGCCAAGGACTGAAGGACATCGTTATTCGGGACGAATCGAACCTGCGAGTCTCTTTTTTTGTTCATCTTTGGTTGTCTTCTCCTTCATAACCCTTCCGGCAGCGCATAGATGGATTTGCACAGAAATTGGGTACTGGTACGGCGACGGTCCGTTGAGGATCTACGTCCGCGTTGTCCGCGTTTTCACCGGCGAATGAAGGTGTGGTGGCGAATTCACCGGCGGCCGAGACCGAATCCCACATGTCTCACATCGGAAGCTGAAATCCCAAATTTCGTCGTACGCGCTGTCGATGAGTGTATGCATGTATGGGAATGCGACACCAACTGAATCGCCAACGCATTTCTCCATCAATCTTTACGCTACATCCAGATTTCATCGACACTGGTACTTTTCTGACAGATCCGCAGTCGAAGCATGCCCAAGGAGCTCAAGAAACGCCAGAGGGGTGGGAGGAGCAAGAAGAAGAGTGATCCGGATCAGCAAACTCAGGCCCCAGTCGAAACAAGATCTCAGCCGAACGACTCAGAGTTCCACGAGCAAGACTTTGTGGCTTTAGATGGCGATTCAGGCCCTTTGGCAGGTCCGAGTTTGTCCAGGGCAGCTAATGATGCGCCAACTCAAGGAGGACATGAAGTGGATCCCGCTGCGCCATTCGGATTTGTTGACCCTGATGTCAAGGCGTATTTCAGGAGCGTGGATGAGCGTCTTCGGGAATGGGAGGGCCTCGGACTAGGCTTGGGAGAGGATGCAGAGTCGGAACTCGAAGGTGCGTACCCCTGCCAGGGCGTTCGGTATCGAGCTCGCCCACCTTATCACACTTTGCGAATGTAGATCGCACGAGCTTTCTGCACTCAAGTTTATCGGAACTGCGGTCTCTAGAACTGAAGCTGTCAACGGATCAAGATTGTGCCCTGATCATGGAAAGGTTGCTGCACTCAATGGGGGACTGGGGCCGACGGGTAGTCGCAGACTCATTTGCAGGACAGTATGTCTATCCCTGCAAAAATTCGATATCTTCCTGACCCTTTTCCGACCAGCTGGAATCTGCTTATACAGCATAGGTTCGGCTCACACGTCTGCCAGACCTTGTTTAGTCTAGCTGCTGATACGATAGACCGAGAAGTAAGCAGTCTTAAAATTCGTTTTATGCCGGTCTCCCCGGAGACTGACCGCTATACCGCACCAGGCGAAAGGGATCTATCCTAAACAGCATAAGGAACAGGAAGAGAATCTGAAAAGGAATCCCAAGATCGGGACTCTGCGCACCATGACACAGTTGATCGTCGATTTGTCTCAGGTACGAGATACTTGTTCAGCTATTCGCCAAAGCGACACTCATGACTGTCCTTTTCCGATAGGAACTACTTAACCATATGCCCCATCTTCTTATTTCGCCTTTCGCCTCACCGCCATTGCGAACGCTTATGTTGCTGCTCTCGCCTGGACGAGCAGTCCCATCAACGAAAGGCTCGAATCAGGATGATAAACGAATCAGGTCGAAGAAGAGTGCCAAGTTCCGCGTCAATCAGGCTTCCCAAATGCAGTCAATTGTGCACAACGAGAATGAGGATCCGTCTACCGTCGGACAGGGGAAGAAGGCGGAGCGCATCGTTCCCGCAGAGCTCCAAGACATGCGACACCGCATTTTGGAGTATCTGAAGAAGCGCCTAAGCCCTGTTGAGTGGCGGTCGATGGGTGTAGAGAATGTCGGCAGCCCAACGATACAAGTAAGTAGTCGCGTTCCTGACTTGGTCTGCTGACGTGCTGAGCATTCGGCATCCACAGGTCCTGCTTGAGTGTGAGCACGATGAAGGTGTATCCGATCGAGCGGGCAGTATTCTGGATAACTTGACGTCTGGTCTTGTCGGACAGCAAGGTGTGACACTTCGTTCGACCCTATAGCAAGTCAGCTGACTACCGGCGCATTTATTACAGCTTCGCCGTCGCCACCGGAGCCCAAGGCGGATGATTTTTTCCCGTCTCTTTTCAGGGATACAACTGGTTCCCATCTCGCCCAGGCCATTCTGATCACGGCACCAGAGAACATATTCGATATTTTATGGCGGCTTCACTTCGTTGGCAAGATTGGAAAGCTCTCGACACATCCTATTGCGAATTTCGTTGTTTCCACCGGTGTCAAACGCGCCAGTGAAGAGCAGATGCAAAGAGTAATCGAGGAATTGAAAGCAGTTGACCCTTCATCTCTTATTCGTGAGTGGAAATGCCTTGATATGCTCTATCCCTGTTCCAGAAGCTCATCCCTCTTACAGGTTCCGCAAAGACATCCGTCCTTCAAGCACTGATATTCCGCTCGGGATCCACGGGCTACCTTCGTGGAGAAGTTTCCAATGTAAGGAACCCCTAAGGAAATACTTTCTTGCCATGCGGCTGATGTGTTACGCAACATCTGAAAAGTTGATATGCTTGGCCTTCGAACTCAAGACGTATCCGGAGAAGAAGCTTCTCGTCCAATGTGCCCTTACCATGAACGTGCTCAAGGCAAGTCCAGCCAACGCCTAGTGCGATCGTCAGCTGACGACACCAAAGTCTTACCAGAGGGCTTTGAGGGTTTCAAAAGGCGAGGAAGAGGAGCAAGCCGTCGAGAAGGAGCGGGAAGACGAAGAGCCGGAAGCGCAACAGCACGGATGGAAGCCTCGTCAACCTAAGAGGCAAACAGGCGGAACACTTGAACCTACGATGCAGGGCGCTTTGCTCCTCCAGGAGATTATCAGTGCCGGAAAAGGGCTGCATGAAACCGTTCTGGACAGGTGCGTGATTCTTAGTTCCAACGGACCAACGGCTGACTTGATAGCGGATCTAAGTCTTACAAGCATGACGGCGGAGGAGCTTCTAGCCATGGCTACAAGCCCAATATCATCCCACATTCTGGACGCCGCACTCACGGACGCGACTGTCGAGTTCAAATGGCGTCGGAAACTCCTGATGGCCTTTATGGGACACTACCTTGACCTCGCGACAGACAAGCTCGGCAGCCGTGTAGCCGACACGATTTGGGACAGGGCTGCGGACGGTTTCACAAAGGTAGGTACAGTCAACATCAAGCTCAAGGAACTGAGAATGTTCAGCTAATATGTATTGGCAAATATCAGGAAAAGATCGCGAGGTCACTCATCGATCAACACAATGCGTTGTCCGAGTCTCAATACGGCAAATACTTTGCAAGAAAACTCAATCTTCCACTGCTGCAACGCCGACCACAGGAGTGGAAAGAGCTCCAACTCGGCGTCGTCCATCATTTCCATGGCTCCAGGCTGCAAAACAAGGTTGGCGCCACGCAAGGTTTCATGGCTGGAGGACAGCAAGAAGACAAGGCAAGCTCAAGTGTCGTTGGTGGGGCTACCTCCGTCGATAAAGCATCGAAGAAACGCAAACACAAGACGAATGACGAGACTGCGGTCATCGATGATCTCTTTGCCGACGTCACAGAAAAGAAGAGCAAGAAATCGAAGGTTTAGTCTGCGTGTTGAGACGCATGCCGTTGTACTTGAGGACTCCATTCGTCGATGCGAGCGTCGAGTAGAGATGATCTATGCAATTTGTCGTCTACGATTACAACATGTGATACCATGCGAGGCGATGACCGGGATGTCGGCGTTATACAAGCGGTGGAACCCTCATTACACTGAATAGACTCGAAATCTTCGGATACCTAGTCCTCTCTGAGGCATATCAAAGATGTATGATCAGTCTCCCAAGCAATCTGGCTTGACGAACGGCTGAGCTTACTCTGCTGGTTCCTTCCGTATCCAGAGATCGATTGCAGCGGAAAAGGCCGCGAAGGCGGCACCTCCTCCCAATGCTGCACGAAGACCCGACGACCGGGCAAGCACAGCACCAGACAGGAAACCACCAGCGACAGCATTGTAGATGTCATTCTTGGCACGATACTGCGACAACGATTAGCCTCAATACTGCAAGGCGAAATGAAGGCACTCTTGACTTACACCCTCTATACAGCACTCAAACCCTGAATAAAGTGCGCCAACTTTGGCGAATCCTTTGCCGCTCGTCCACATATTCCTTCCCATCTCCTTGAAGATGTAAGCCGTCTGCGCACGGGTTCCGACCAGCTTCTCTGACGCTTTCGATAATGGGTCTTCATATGCGAAAGTTGCCGACATCAGGGAAAAGAATGCTCCCAAACCGAAGCCTAAAGCGTATCGACGGTGAGCTTTGAGGAATGATCCACATATTCTACTTACCGGCACCACCAGACAGTACGACCTTTACGGGACAGCTTTCCATAGCGTACCCCGCATATTTACCATACTTGACCATTTGCTGCATCTCTTGTCGTTCTTCTGGCGTTGTTCCCGGCGGAACCGGTTCTTGACCTGGCAGGTATAGCGGTGCGAGAAGAGGCATCTGCGACATGGCGAGGATGAGGGCGATGGCCTGTGACGGGATATGCAGCAAAGCAGAAAGACCCTTCTGCCTCTGAACTTTTATTTGACCACAGGCACTGCAAGATGGAAAGACATGCAGTATTGAGCGCTCGATCACTCTGGTTGTACCCGCCCGGCCGCCGAACCCGCGCTCATGGGCAGCCAACTCTGCCGTGGGTGCGTCCGCACGCATGACTCAGATTGGTAATCCCGGCGACTGGCTTGCCTGCATGGATTATTGCCATAATTCTGTGGATGACATCGCCCCTGCAGCCTGTCCGCGGTCGACGTTATATATCCACCTCTCTCGCACGGGATCGCAGCCACCAAGCTTCGCCCCATCTGTCGTACACATCAAGCTGGCGTCCTTCATCTCGATTTCTGCCTTGAACCGGGGTATTCGTCCCTGTCAATCCGTCTTCAATTCGACAAAGCTTGGATCCGCTCGAGCATTATCCACGTCGTCATTTACTGTCTCAAGGTCACCCGCAACACCTTGTTTAGTCTCTAGATCTCGATCAACTGCGCCCGTCTCCCTTGTGAGTTCTAGTGCGTTGCTATGCAGCGAAAAGTAACCTTTTTCCTCCTTGCCAGAACTTTAAACGAAATTGGGTCAGTATGCCTCCCTTGGATAAGAAGCAAACGCAGGAGTTGCCGGAGTATGATGCTTTCTATATTGGCGGTGGATCTGGTGGACTGGCAGCCGCTGTACGTTCGCCTGTCATAGTCGAGTCTGTCCCCGCCTCACCGTTGGCTTTGCCCTGCAGCGTCGAGCCGGTAGCTACGGCGCCAATGTGGGCCTGGTAGAGGCCTCGTATCGTCTTGGTGGAACCTGTGTCAATGTCGGTATGTCTTGCTTAGATCGGTGGAGCCTTCAGACGCCTGATCGTTCCGGATGTAGGTTGCGTGCCCAAGAAGATCATGTGGTATACTGCAGACATGGCCGACAACCTCCGAAAGGCTGCTGCATACGGCTTCGGCAGTGAAGCCGAGGAGTTGGCTTTGCCCAAGTTCAACTGGACAACTCTGAAGCACAAGCGAGATGCTTACATTAAAAGATTGAATGGAATCTAGTACGCTCCATCCGTGTCGCGTTCACGCCGCGATGACTGATCACCGCTTGTGAAACAGCGAGAAGAATCTGGTCAAGGATAACGTCGCCTATCACGAAGGTTATGCATCATTCCTCAACAAGAATGAAGTTCAGATTGAAAGGCCGGACGGATCAAAATACACGGTCCGAGCGAAGAAATTCATTGTCGCTGTCGGAGGCCGACCAACTATCCCCAAGGACGAGGACATTCCCGGAGCCTCGTACGGTATCGATTCGGACGGTTTCTTCGACATCGAAGAGCAGCCGAAGCGGGTCGCGGTTGTCGGAGCTGGCTATATTGCTGTGGAGTTGGCCGGTGTCTTCCATTCGTTGGGCACGGAGACCCACTTGATGATCCGTCATGAGAAGGTCTTGAGGACTTTCGACCCCATGCTGCAAGACGTTCTCACCGAGCACATGGGTACGTCATGCAGACTGTTAGAAGAGGGAAACAACTTACCTTGGCTGCCTTATACAGAAAAGACGGGAGTAAACATTCACAAGAAGACCAACGTCAAAAAGGTCGAGAAGACCGCCAATGGCCTCTTGGTGTACACCGACTCTTCCGAAAAGCCCGTAGAGGTTGACGTTCTGTTGTGGGCTATCGGTCGTCACGCCAACACTGAAAGACTGGGGCTCGAGAACGTTAATGTCAAAGTTACCGAAAAGACAGGTGACATCGTTGCAGACGAGTACCAGAACACAAATGTCGAAAACATCTACGCGATCGGCGATGTTGCTGGAAAGGTCTTGCTCACGCCTGTTGCAATCGCTGCCGGTCGACGACTTTCCAACAGGTTGTTTGGGCCCGCGCAGTACAAGGATGACAAGCTTTCCTACGAGGACATTCCTAGTGTCGTCTTTTCGTGCGTGAAGATCCTTTGTCGACAATTCGTTACTGACAATACCTTGCTAGACATCCCACTATCGGCTCCATCGGTCTGACAGAACCCGAGGCTGCCGAGAAATATGGCAAAGACAACCTGAAAATCTATAACACCTCGGTAAGTTTTCCCGGATAGTAAGCCGATGGAATCCTGATGACTGCATCCGTGGACAGTTCCGAGCCATGTCTTGTGCCATGCTGGATGAGGATCACAAGTCTCCGACCTCTTACAAATTGATCTGTGTTGGAAAGGAGGAGAAAGTTGTTGGATTGCATCTGATTGGTGACGGTTCTGACGAAATGCTGCAAGGCTGTGAGTGTGGCCTACGCCGAAGTAGACCGCGAGACTTCACCCTGACCCGTGTTTCATAGTCGGCGTGGCTATCAAGATGGGCGCTACCAAAGCCGACTTTGACAGTTGTGTCGCAATTCGTACGTTATCGCGCCTTACATTGTTGTGCCGCTAGCTGACATCTATCTCCAGACCCCACTTCGTCCGAAGAACTGGTTACTCTCCGATGATGACGTGGTGAGAGCGACTGGACGAGAAGAACGATGATGCAGGATCCATCATAGATTATTATGTTCTACATATATGATCACTCCGGTTTACACGAAGAAGTGCTACCATCGGCGCGAATATGCATATCGAGTTCGGAATGCGTGTCCTGTCTAGACGATTTCTACTCCTTGTCGATGTCTACCTCATTGAGCTCATGCGCTCGCTTGACGACGTTGTTCTGTTTAATAACACGCAACTCAGCTCCATTACCCATCGGCCTCCTACGTGAATCTAGACTGACTCCTGAGCGCTCAATGACGACAGCTGGATCTTCCGGAGTGCCGTTTTTGGCGATGGTGTTGCCTGGAGAAGAAGGGCGACGCGAGTGTCAGCGGACAGCTTCCGAAGTATCCTGGGAAGGTGATACCCACCTTTGTTCGATTTTACTTCTGCCCTCTCCTCTTTGACCTCTGCCACCTTTCCAGCTAAAGGAAGCAGGGAGAGCGCTTCTTCAGATCGTGACGTCGAAATGAGGATTTACATAGTCTCACATGGCTGACCGCCTCCCCAGTTCCAGCTTACTTCGTCGCCCTGATAACAAACAAACAGAATCAGCCCTACGTAGCTCTCACGACAAGTCAAAGTCCAGCACGTCGAACGCAAACCTTTTGCAATTGGTCGGCCATGTTGCGGATGGTGCGGAGTGGAAAGATCTGTTCGAAACGGGGAGGGCGCGATGCTCGGCGATGGGCTATGAGGACTGAGCGGATAGCCAGCATGTGACTGTCCCCATCATATACTTACGATATGGCGCCTGCCCTTCTGTATATACTGTGGTGCTCTGACGCCCGGAGAGATGGGGAGACGCCGACGGTTGACGACGAAGCAGGCAATTGCCAGATCGTCTCGATCTGAGACATGTATTCGTCATAAATGGAGGCACATGAGAAGGGAGAGGAGGTAGCGGAAGTGCGTAATGACATCACGGCGGGAGCTTTGACAGACAATATTGAAAGGAGGGCATTTACAGAGCGGACAGATTAGCGCCTCAGGTGGTTCAGCTGATAGAACAATGGAATGTGTCAAGACTGGACTTCACCGCTAGCAATGGGGAAATATTGAGAGCACTTGGAATCCGCAGAAAGCGATACATGTATAGGCGTTCGCGTGAGCGTTGGTTTCCGTCGTTATAGAAGCCAGTGGGAGACTTCCGCTGCAAGTAAGAGGAAGGATCGTGTCACCTTTTCATAGACTGCGTACACTACGGCCCATATCTCTTTCCTCCAGCTCGGATCCTGAAGACCCAACCCGCATTCTCGCGGCAATCATTTGTCCGAGTTTTCTCCATGCTTTCCTCCCTATTTCTTTGTCCTTTCCATTCAGCTGTAGTATGTCCAGAAAGCTCTCTCCGAGGACAAGATAATCGTCTGAGTCGATCGCATCGGACGGGAACGGTCGATTTTTCTTGATTTGCCCCTCGGTTCTGGCGAGAGAGGCGGCGTCGTCTGAGAATAAAGGCTGCTCGTACCCAGCTGGAACACTCTCGATACACCAGCGTATGATATCCGACACACGAAGTAGAATACTCCGTTCGCCGGTGATCGTCGTCACGGGTTCTGCTTGACTGGACGATGCGGCTTCGAGTGTGTCTCTAGCGGCTAAGAGGTATGCATAGAGGGATCCCCGATCCGCAATGGCGTAAAGTAGGGCCGTAAGAGCATCTGACGTGCCGAATCCTTCAGTTGTCAGGTGACGCTGCGCGACGAATGTACTCACCATTGAAGCGGCCCGCGGTATGGTATGCTCGACTTGCCGATTCCGCAAGACCTGCATGACCCGATATTTTCCACTGTGACATTGACAATAAGGGGGTGTCAAGAGGGTTGATCTCGCGCACTCACGTATTTTGAGCTCGCGTCTGCCAAGTATCCAGCCCATCCGTTCTCCTCTAGCTTGACGCAGGTTCTCATAACCGTGCTATAACTCTCCCTTGATAGCGAGTTGGCGCGATTTTCAATCGCCCCGTCGAGCGAAATTGAGCTGAAAGGCGGAACGCTAGCGGTATAGCTGCCCCCGAGAATGACATTCAGACATCTGCGGTAGTCTTCAGCGTAGTAAGCGTATGCAGCGTTAGCGTCTGTGATGGAAGAATCGAATTTCAATATGATTCATCCAGGATAATTCAGCAGGACTCACCCAGCATCTTCTGGTCCACCTCTTGGTCATCTTTTGGCTCGATGTGAACATTGCCGGATTTGCTGGAGACCACTTGACTCGTGTACTCGTGGGGATGGCGGTCGAGCCCGATATACCACTGAGGAAGTTCAGCAAAGACTCGGAAATGATGCGAAGCCCATAGCGATGGCAGAACTCACACCGGTCTCTGTATAACCATGTTCAGCCTTGTATAGCCGTTTACTTTCCTCGTACGCCGCTCGCATGCGCTCGTCCCGATTCCGTGACTTCGGCAGATCATCGCCTTTGGCTGTAGGTCCTGATCCAACAGATGCGTCCTGATCGACCTCGTCGTCATCCAGCCCAAGCGACGTGAAAAAGTAATCCTCCTCTTTAGTAGACGCTTGCACGATAGATGGCACAGGGCTGCTATCGACGGGGACGTGGGCCGTCATTCTCGTTGTCGGCGTTGTGCGCTCGCAGGAAGAAACGTCGTCCAGCGAGCCCAATTCTTCAAGTCCGACGACTGGACGCCTCCACCTTCGCTCGATCGCGCGTCTTTTGTTTCCGCAAAGCCGCCGCGGCTGTCGTTCGGCTGCGGCAACGCCGGGCCGAGTCGAGTCTTGAATGAACGCATCGATGGATTTGCGCTTTCCCAGTCTGTATAAGAGCATTCCGGACGGCTTGGTGGGCACTTTCGACACCACGGTCATCAGCCTCTTCCCAGAAAGAAACTCAATCCAAAATGACCAACATTACCACTTCGCGAGGGTGAGTCCTTCCGCAGCATAAAGCTCTTGTGAGACCCGGCCGCTGAACCCGAACTATCCTCAACAGCTATGCCATCCACGGTTCGTTGACGTACGCTTTGGCCCACATGCCTTTAATTGAGATCAATTCATCTCCGCAGACACCAAGGACTACAAGAACTTCAAGGTGATCGACTACCCTTTGAAGCGGGAGGAGCCGGAGGATGTCACTGTCCACGTCGAGGTGAGTTCAATCAGACGGTACCCTGCCAACCACATGGTCTGACGAGCAGTATCTTCAATAGTGCTGTGGTGTAAGTCGCCCATGCTTTCCTCCCAAGTATTAGACCTCTCAAAGCCGAACTTTGTGTTGTCCAGACTTGTGGTTCGGACCACCACACCATCGTAAGTCGCTTTTCCGCAGGCTGTTCCGACCGATACGTCCGTGCTAATCACCTTCAACAGAGTGGAGGCTGGGGTCCTTTGACGCATCCCGAGTTCATCATCACTGGCCACGGTATGCCTCATGATGAGCGATACGCTCGGTCGGCAACTGACTCAACAGCGCCTCCCAGAAATCGTCGGAACGGTTGTTCAGGTTGTAAGTTTCAGCAGGAAGGCGCATACTTCTTATGGGCAGAGGCTGACCGAATGTCTAGGGCCCCAACGTCAAGGAGTTCAAGGTCGGAGACCGAGTCGGTATCGGAGCGCAGTCGGGATCCTGCGGCAAATGCAAGCAGTGCCAGAACGATAACGGTAAGCTCTGTCGATCTGTCATGACAAGGTGAAGGCTGAAGCATTGCCCTTTCGCAGAAAATTACTGCCCCGTATCTCCAGTTGACACTTACAATGGTGAGCTTCCGGTCTTCGGCCCACCCATTACTCGCTGACAGGATCTCCCACCATTGTAGGAAAGTGGCCAAGTGGAGACTACAGCCAGGGCGGTTACTCTACGCACGTCCGAGCGCAGGAGAAGTTTGTCTTTGCCCTCCCGGAGTCTCTTGCCAGCGAGGATGCCGCCTCCATGTGAGCTCTTCGCCAATTTGCATTGACTTATTCGACTGACCGGGCACGTTTTCCGTCACAAAGGTTGTGTGCTGGTATCACCTCTGCCAGTCCGCTGTTCCGAAACAACGTCGGCCCGGGATCCAAAGTTGGTGTGGTTGGCCTCGGCGGTCTCGGTCACTACGCCGTCCTCTTTGCCATCGCTCTCGGAGCCGAAGTAACTGTACGAGCAGACATCATCCGACCCTTTTACCCGACTCTAACCTTTCACCCTTGACTCAGGTCTTCTCGCACTCGGAGCGAAAGAAGGACGACGCCTTGAAGATGGGAGCCAAGCATTTCGTTACCACAACCGGCGACTTTGCCAAAGAACACGCCATGAGCCTGGACCTCATCGTCTGCACCGCCTCCAACGCCAGCTTGCCCCTGAACGAGCTCATCAGCTGCTTGGTCCCTCAAGGCAAGTTTGTCTGGAACGGTATGCCCGAAACCGACTGGCCCGCTCTGCGATCTCAAACTATGGCCGGCAACGGTGCCTTCATCGGCTCATCGCACATCGGCTCCAAGGCAGAAATCATGCGAATGCTTCAGCTTGCCGCTGACAAGAACATTAAGCCTTGGATCACCAAGAGGCCGATGAAGGAGGCGGCTAAGAGTATTGAAGATGTGGAAACTGGGGCCGCTCGATACAGGACCATCCTGATCCAAGACATCGATCAATAGAGGCTGCACGACGCCCACCAGCATAGAGTTGTGTCTCGAAAGTTGTAAATCGACACATGGTGGATATTCAAACGCAGATTACAAGTCCCGCGCGAGCTTTACGTACACAAGGCGTGTAGACTTCGAGTGTGACAGCCATGCCATAGTCGCTCTGGTTTGTCATTGATACACAATGTAATACACAAGCGTCTCTATATGTAATACACAAGCATCTCTATCGCGCAAGGCCATCGTCGTAATGATCGTGATTGTGTCGTTATTAAAGTCCATATTGAGCTCGCGAAACGCCGCCGCGAGCCTGAGGGATATCGCTGCAATCCAGTTGCAATCCCTAGTCTTGCCGGTCGACGTCCCTGTTACCGAGTTCAGCTTCCTCCACGGCGTCCATGACTATTGGGTCATCTTCATCTGTCAAGGCGATCATCTCGTTATCCTGAACAGCCGTCATCTCCGTCTCTTCCAGGACCTCTTCGACCGGAATCGAAAGACGTGCGTGAATGAGGTCGGCAACAACCTTGCCGTCTGGAAAGGGTCGGTGCCTAAGCTTTCTCTTCCAAGTCAACTGCGCGTGTAGAAAGGCTTACCGATCGGGATCTCGTTGCCTTGGAAACCCTCCGGATAGGCGACTTTCGGCGTGTCAGGATGCGTGAAATATCTGTTTGAGGAGCTGCGTAAGTCCTCAAAAGCTGAAACTCGCAGAAAATCACTCACTCGCCACCCCAGAAGCCATAATGTGTAACACCCAGCGCGCGAGACTAGCAGAGAGAGACGGTCCTTGGCCGAGGCAGACAAGAGAGCCACATGAATACTGACAGTGAATTCATAATCGTACGCGAAACCCCCAGGGAAGAAGAACTCGATCACAGTTGCTCTTGGCGTTGGCTTCATCCACAGAAGGTGGGTGAGTCTGCAACATTCATATAGGATAAGATGGGGCACGCTGATGATTTTCATTAGACTGACCCATTACCATGAACTCCCAGCATGATCTGGCAGATGAGTGTTCTGTCAGCGAATGCCGCGGAACTCATCGATGTGTTCACTCACAGTCGTTCTTGCTGCTAGTCTTATCTGTTCGTCCCGTGACAATTTATCCATAGAAACGATATTGACCTGGAGAGCGGTCTCAGTAAAGGCGGGTATCGATTGACCAGCGCCACTTACCTCGTAACCATACTGCTCGTGCAGATTGTTGAGTTCCCTGACAAGCTTGTCGTGATCCTCCTTGATCAACATCCTTCTTCCCCAGTCTTGACGGCTAACATAGGTAATCACAGGCGTTTCCAGATCGGAAGGATGCAGCGTCGTTTCCGGAACGCCAACAAACTCCAGCAGATTTCTTCTCACTGGACTCCACCAATAGGCGCTACCGGGCAGGGCCATGGCTTCCGAAGCCGTACGCCAAGTTTGCGCGAATTGACTTCCCCGTAGCGCTGCCGCTCGATCCGCAAACAGTACTCGATCGTAGATGAACGGCCGTCCAGCGTCCGTGCGGTCTTGAAATTCGCTTTGGAATTCGTATGCCATTGAGGGGAAAACGGATTTGCACAAGAAAGTGTTCATCTTGGAATAGTCACGCCACTTGTCCGATTCGGTGTGGGTGAACATTAGCCGTCGGGGAGCGGGAAGTCGCGAGACGCCATCCGATTTGATGTGTTCATCCAATGTGGAGTAGGTTCTCCAGAGACCGAAAAGAAGTTCTGCCGCGAAACTGAACGAATGGAGAAACAAGGGCATTTAGACATCTGGCTTTGTCCCGAAGTGATCGAAGCACTCACTGGTAGTAGTGGTCCAGAAATTGGGGCGGATCGTTGACAGTCCATGTCGTCCCCTCTACACGGCTCGCTGAGTTGCCGAACAATCGCTTCGCTTCACTGGGGAAGATCAATTTCATGTCCTTGTCCGTAGGTTCTCGACTTTTGATGCTTTCTTGATCGTTCCAGATTTCACCGCCAGACGACGTCATCATGCGGAGAAGGGGGAACTCTGACGGATTGTCGGTAACAATGTACCACGTTCCATTCAGCAAGTATAGATTGCGATATATGGTCCAGCCTGTCAAGACAGACAACCGCGATCAGATTCGTCGCGGGCCCGCGCGGTTTCGTAGACGTACCTGGAGCATGCGTTACGATTTCCGTGCGTGGTACGTTGTTCGCATCCCACCTCGACAAGCTGTCGTTCACGGTGACTTCCTTCCACCGTCCGACGCCTTCGTACGTAATACTCCCCAAATCATTTGTGCCATAAAGCTTCTCCAGAAGCCCGCCTTCCTCGAGTAGCTGCTTCCATTCGGCATCTTCGTCGTCCACGGTCAATTTCCCGAATGCAGCAGCCGTCTTTCCTGGATGTATCCCGTCATCGACTGGTTTCTGGAATGGCCATTGTCCACTGAAGCGGAGGGAACGCGACCCTTCGTCTGTTCGCGAGAATGACAGCGTGTGCGTGAGCATAAAGACCATAACGAACGATACGAGTAATATCAGTTCTCGACGTGTCGGGATGAATGCGGTTGCTGAGGAGATCATGGCGGGAGCACGCTTTTGAGGTGAGAAGAGATAAGGTCGGACTGGTGTGTCGACTTCCGGGGAAAGGTTGTCGAAGTCACCGCTGAAACGACGCAAAGGCTGTCGTTCGATATCGTTATCGCGAGCGTTGTCTATCGAGTGTGACGTTCTCTGGCGGACGTCGGTTGGTTCCAGTAGATCGCCCATCCGGTACGATTCGATCAGGACTTGAGGAAAGAAGTGTAGAGACGAAAGAAGGAAGAAAGGGAACGGGCGGTGCTGATAGCGGAAGCACGGGTCTCTTGATCGAGTCGCTGGCTGTGAATGGCACGTGAACTTGGACGCGGGATGCGTAATTGAGCTGCCAATTCGTGTATGCGTCCGAGCCTGCGATGGTGAAGCTGACGGCGAGATAAAAGTGAGTTGAGTTCGACGAGCGTTATATTCTGCGTCCGAGCTCGACTGCTGACGTCCAAGGGTAGAGTACCAAGCGGGGTACAATAGCCAAGTGCTTGTGGTGCCTGTGAAACGCGTCGAAGCAGAATGGAACTCCGAAAGCTGCTCGGAACAATAAAAAATACTTCAAGCAAAACAGCAGCTAAAACAGCTAGCAAAACTAGCTGAAAAACTGTCGCTCGGCTTCAGCTTCGGCTTTGGAACTCGGTAGGTAACTAATGGTACAGCACTGGCAGCGGGTGAGCCAGGTAGATAATTGCTAGATGGCCCGAGTGTATAAGGATTGTATGAGGGCGAGCATATTCTTACGTTTATTACAACTTTTATTACCCGCTCCAATGATTACTGATCCACTAGCTGATCAAGTGCTGATGATCACTGAAATATTCTGAGCTTTATACGGGTACCAAACAAGAGGAACCGCGATGTATTACGAGTATACCGAAAGCTGTACCACGAAGTCCGCGAATGAGTGCAAGCAAGGCAAACTTGCACAGCGCATGTCTATAGGTATACGATAGCTGAAATTCAAACGATTCCGGCCCTTCTCACCTGGTAGCAAAAGCCTAGCAGAAGCTGTCCAGATCGCTATCCGGCATTGACCTGCGGATGATCCTGGGATTGTCTCCTGAGGTTAGGAGAACCTTCTCCAAGCGATGATAAACATGCTTCTCTCCTTGAATTGTCCGATCGTCGTGAGCTAAGCGGCTGCTGCGACTATTGCTTTCCAGTCTCCTTCCGCATCGACAATGATCCAGCAACGTTTAGGCCTTGAGAGATAGATATAGCTGGACCTGGACATTACACCTATCTGGTCGACGAGTGTTCTCTACCCTAGCCCCTTGACGTGGACACTTGTCTGGTCCTCTGCGATCTAGCTGAGGAATATACTGAAACACACTTGGACAAGACTGCTGAGTCAGACTGCTGAGTGAGCCTCGCAGCAATTCGATCTCCCGCTCGTTTTCTCCCTTGGCCTTCTAGCTAGCTGTCGTACTGCTACCTCATTCCAGTGAGCTAAGCCGGAATACAACATATGACACTTGCACTCTCAGATCGACGTTCTGGATCGCTCCATTCTGACACCACATCGATATGACGATTTTGACACTACAGCACGGGCGATCTTCATATTATTGTCAACAGGGCTTTGAATCGAGCATGTTTTTTGCAAGTGTATCACCAGGCCTCATGAATTACACCGATATGCGTAGGATATTGCTTATATCCTAGGTAAAGATAGCGGAGCGGAGACCCTCTACAGAACAGCTTGCGGTAAGATCGACGGAGATTGCAATATAGTTGAGCTCGGTATCTCGATATCGGCGGGGGCTCGTAAGGGCGATGAGGCTGTATAGGAGCTATGCGCGCAATTGCTGGACCCCTGAGTGCGGATGCATCTTCGATATCGACAGTCGAACCGGCAGGCGTGCAACCAACGAGAATCAGAATGACACAGCCTGATGATCGTACGGAGACCGGATAACTAGCAATGCTGCGATTCGTGGAATCGACCATATTTCACTCAGCGCTTACTTGTAACCATGACCCAGCGCTTTAGGCATGTATCGCCTCGCGGTTTCTTGCTTCTTGCGTTGATTTCCTGATGATCACGATCGCAAGGACGGGTTTCAACGTAGTCTCCCAAAAAACTCGAAGAGGATATGGCTCCCGCTGAGTGCTTAAAGTTCAAGACTGCCTTCGAGTCGCACAGCATACACGCGGGAGTCGTGCGAGTTTTTCAGTGGCGAAAGCCTGATTAGGATGGGATAGTCGCGTATCTCATAAATGGCAAGAACGATCCTGAATGAGAGCTGGTTCATATTCTTTTTGCCAGAACCCATTCAGCTGACATATTTCGAGCCTCAGCCTCCATGCGTTCCGCCTTGAGAATGCACACGCTGATATACCTACGGCGGTCCCTAGCTAGCGAAAAATCGGGACAATTGCCTTTGGCTGGCCCGGCCTCCCCGGTCAGAGCATTCGCGTCTCCTGTTGAGAGGTTCTTTCATCTGCCGCTTGCCTTTATATGCGGACCTGCCCTGCTCCATAGACGTCCCCGATTTCGTGCGTAGCCGATGGCGACCAGTAAGTTGCCTTTCGCAAGAGGGGTAGCCGCAGCAAGAAGGCTATGTCCGTCTGCGGCCCACCAAACAAAGTCGCGCGCTTCGGCTTCTGGTAAGCGCTCAAGAGCGTGCTGGGTGATCGAACGCGACCCAAATTTTGGCTGCAGGCGTCCGAGCATATATATCGCTTGCAGTTGCTGGTACAACGGCAGTCTGTTTTTCCCTCTGCACAGCCGGTGTAAATCGTGAGTACTCTATCCTTTCTATACCTGCATCGATCCTCCCACCCCTCTTCCTGTACCCTGATGATCACTGTGTGAAACATTTATCAAACTAGAGTCTGGTAGTACTACTTGCTTCCTCAGTGAAGGTAGTAGACGCAATGCTCCATAACTGCACACTGCTGAACCGAGCCTGGTTGACGATCTTGGATGGCCGGATGCGTGTTCTGGTCAGCGGACGCTGATCCTTTCCACTCATACAGACCGATGTGGAAGTCGACAGACGGCAACCTAGCAGGAGCATTCGATAACGGCGGAGGCTGCGGTCAAAGTGTAAGTGTCTTGCCTTGTCTCCTATCGTTCCTCCCTCTCCTTCCCTTTCTTCCACAATGATGATCCTTTTTAGGAATTACCGCCTGAAGCGGGAGCGTCGCGACGTCGTCTCCGGATGATTAGCACGTATCTTTGCTGCATGTCGACGAAAACTGGCTGTTTTTATTTTTCTGAGCCTTACATCCGCGATCCGATTCTTCAGCACGGAAAAGCAAACGCTGACGCGCATGCCTTTCGTAGACCACTTTGATTTGGAAGCCTCAGCCTCAACCGGTCGGATCTAAGTGACCTCTTTTCGTCTTCAATAGGTATGTATGCGTATTCTATCCACAAACGGCCTCGAACGCTCGATATCAGATCATGCTCTCGATGAAGCATAACTGATGATCCCATACACGACGGTCTGCAGACCAATTCTTGGTGAAAAGGCCCGTAAACCCAATCTATAAAAGATTTCGGGCGACCCTCCTGACTATGCTTCATCGAGACATTTTGAATCGAGCGAGAGGACGGAGGATGATGGCATCGACTTGATGCTGACGGTCTTTCTCCCATAGGCGCGCATTCCTTGACTGCAATCTCCGCTATTCCGATACGAGGTAAGTGCCACATAGACTGTAAACTCGTAAATATGTAGCCCACATAGACAATGTAGACTCGTAAATATATAGCCCATACAACATGCTTTCGATAACTTGATATCACAACGATCCATTGCTTCTCTTCCCGCTGTTCCCATCATCGCTCGAGAAATGCCCGGAACAAATACCTCGATACTGTGCCCGACACGCCCAACCACATGATGGATGTACCTAACCCATTCTACACGTCCTGCTTTTGATACCGATCAATGTCGCTCGCTATCCTCGGCGCATCCACCAGGGCGCGTCCAAACACGCGCCCGTACCGCTCAACCATGACACCCTCGTCCAGGTCCACCTCGATGGCATTCTCGCTCTCGTCCTTGCCGAGGTTTTGTCGCAAGAGGTCCTTTCCGCCGAGACGCGTCAGCCAGCGCAAGATCCCATAGGCAACAAAAGACTCACCATGGTCAGATGTACGATGGACTCCCGCTCCGTGGTCGACGCTCTCTCCAGCTGTTCCCCCAACCCCTTCAACCCGCGAGCCTCCCCGCCGAGCAGACTCCTCAGCAGCGCCTGACTGCTGATCTTTGACAGGCCCAGTAAGGCGCCCTGGTAGCGGCCGTGGGACGAGACTACCTGGCGAGTGGCGAGGATGCCTGTGGGCGTTGTCGATTTGAATGAGGCGGGCGAGGCGAGGGCTTTTTGCAGGGTTTGGGTGACGCCTGGGCAAGCGAAGATGAGGAATGTTAAAAGCGGCAGGAGGAATGGGGGTCAAAGGGTCGAGACTTACGCGGAATCAAGGTCTCGTAGTCTGGTCCGTACGTTTTCATCAGCGTACCCAGCATGTCGCTCGCCTTGGCACGCAGCGCATACGTCGAGGTCGTCGATGATGCGAGCGTGGGTGCGTTGCCGAGCGGGACGGAGAGCAGGATGGACATGATCGGCGGCAGCATTTGATGCAGCTGAAGGAAGTCTATCAGTATCTAGATTACGTTGGACGACCATGTGACTCACATAGGGCTCAATGAAGAGCGCCGGATTCGTGATTAATGCCTGCATGCCATCCAACAGATACCCCAACTCGGCCGTCGTCCGGCCCTCGGCGCCGCCGCTGATGGATACCATGATCATCTCACTCAACCACCGCACGAGGTACGGCAACAGATCCGACAGCGACGGATCCGTCGCCAGCGTCGCGAGCGCCGCGAGTCGACTCCGTTCGGCATCGGACATCTCCCGCTCTGTCGATCCGGCCCCAGTGGCGGCGGCGGCGGCGGCGGCAGCAGCATCCACGCTCGGCCGCATCGCCGCCGCCGCCGCCGCCGGGTTCGGAATGAGCGCCTCGGTGATCCGCGTAAAGAAGAGCAACAGCTCCTGCGACAGGTGTGTCTTGGCCGCCGCCACCGACGCCTGCAGTTTCCGCTTGCGTGCGGCGGCGGCACCGGCGTGCTGTGAGGCGTGGAGCGCGCCTGTCGTCGTCGGCGTCGGCGCGGTGTCGGTTTCCTGGATCTGGCTGATCGGGTTCTCCTTGATCAGCGGCTGTACGCCCTCGATCGCCAACCAATGCGCGCGCCAGCGCACCCCGGCGGCGTGCTGCTTGCCCCTGCGTGCTGCGGCGCCGCCCGAGCCGATGTGTCGGCCGTGCAGGGTGGTGCTCCCTGCGACGGGGTGGACGCCGCGGAGGTACGAGACGAGGTCGATTTCGTCGTCGCGCAGAAAGTAGAGCTGTGGCTGTGCCGAGGATGTGGGTGGTTGTGTGGAGGATGGCGCCGTGCCGTCGGTGTAGACGGGGACGAAGGATGGCTTGTGGAGCGGATACGGCGGGTGGAGGAGAGGCTAGCGGGATGTGAGCACCGACACACACACCCATGCAGCCGCGGCGGCGAATGACGCACCTGCACATTCAGCGCCTGCAGCGCGTGATCAATGTCCTGCGGCATCATCGTCGTCCGCTTGGCATGGCGCATAAACTTTTGCGCCTCGCCGATGACCTGGTTGATCCTGTACTCCACATCGCCCGCAATGGCCCTGCACGTGTCGTCGTCGATCTTGTCGATCGCGAGGGACTCGGCGACATCCTTGACGGTGGCGGACGGGTAGATGCCGATGGCGTAGTCTGCGGGGTACTGCATCGCGGCTGGGCGGGAGGAGTACAGCGAGGATAGGGGAAGGAGCGCGCGCGTCTACTCGTCAACCCCGGGGCGGGTGCGTGTCACGTGACGGGCGTCCCCGTGTCTCATCTCGCCCTGCCCCTTGACAGGACCCGCTGCTCCTCTCGCGCTGCCCCTGCCCTCCGCTGCACGTGTGCCCCCCGCCCGCGCCACGATGGCGACCTCGATGTACAACCACCACCGCTTCGCCCGCGCCGTCATGAAAAAGTTCCGCAAGGCGCCCGCCAGTCTCACCATCGAGCTCCACAGCAATCACTGGCTCTTCACCGGACAGGTCCGTCCGCCGTGTCCGTGTCCGTGTCCGAGTCCGCGCTGACATCCCGCGCTCGCGCTCATAGCAAGGAACGCTCGAATACGATGGGCCCATGCGGCCCTTCCTCGCCGCCCTGCGCGAACAAGCCATCCCGGCGTCGTTTCTCAACACGATCCTGAACGCGACCACCCACGTCCCCATCTACGATGGCTGCCTGCTCGTCGAGATCCACGACTACCGGACGTCATGCCTCACCCCGGCGCAGGAACTCGCCAACCAGGCGAGCGGGTCCGACATCTACCACCGGAATCCCTTCCGCAAGCATCCTCCCGCCTCCGGATCCCGCGCCGCGCTCCTCAATTCCCGTCCGGCACCAACGTCCGCCATGGGCATGAGCGGTCTCCCGTGCTCCACGTCCACCATCCACCGCACGGGCCCGCAAACGAACGGCACCGCCGCCCTCCACGCCGGTCTCCAAGAATCCTCCGAAGACAGCTCGTGCACAAAGTACCGCGTCGTCATGAAGCCCGATTCCGTCTCGATGTGGGAACAGCTCGTGCACCTGAATCAAGTACACGGCTCCGAGGGCGGATGGGACGACCAGTCCGTGCTGCAGATGGAATCCCGCATCCTCGCCGCCATCGCTCCCCCGCTCGCGCTCGACACCTCGTTCGCCCTCTCCCGGACGGCCAACCTCGCGATCGCGCTCACGGCACCCACGCTGCCGCACATGTCCTGGAACGGCGACTACATTCCCCGGGCCGAGCGCTATGCCGTTCGCGAGGCGGGTGTCAATGCGAAACAGGTGCATCCCAAGGTGGACCCTACGGCGGCGGCGACGACGACGGACAAGGCCTCGTCGCGCGGGGACGCCGCCAAGCTCGGGTATGCGCCGCGCGAGTTGGACGCGTTTGCGAGGATGGGCGCGCCCTCGGTCGAGGACTTGTCGGATCGTGCCAGGGCGGCCAGGGAGGAAAAGCCGTCGTCTCCGTGAGTTTCCGCGAGCCAAAAAGGTCTCGCGTTCGTTCGCACGAGTCCAACTCATCCCCGTTTGATTATTGACAGCATGTCCGTCTGGAATTGGCTATCCCGCACGTACGGCTACCACAAGCTTCGTCGCCCGGGTCAGGAGCCTCCGTCGAATACCATCTTTACGGGCCAGAACACGCGTGCCAGCGGAGGCGCCGTCAATGGCGATGGCGCAGCGGCCGCGATGATGGCGATCGCGAATGAACGTGCCAATGGACAGACGGGAGAGGACGCTTCGGCCGCGGCGGGTGCGGCGGGAACGGCCGCGACAAGAAAGAAGCCGACAAAGAAGAAGAAAAAGGACGCCGTCGTCGTCGCGGAGGATAGCGCGCGCGGGCCCGGCGTCGTCGATGCCAAGCCCGAGGAGGCCGTCGATGCTTCGCGCTCGAAAGCGAAATCGAAAAAGAAGAAGGATGCGCCCGCGACGTCGTCGACGGCGACGTTTGCGGCCGTCGCGCCAAAGAGCAAGAAACGCGGCGCAGACGAAATGAGCGAGGCCAGCGCCGCGGCGCCGCCACCCCCACCTTCGCCCTCTCAGCCGCCGAGGCCCGCCGCCGGACACACGGATCCGAGCAAAAAGTCCATGATGGCGCCCTCGACGTCGTCGGCGCCGGGCAAGAAACTTTCCAAGAAACAGCAGCGCGCGCTCGAGGCCGCTGAGCGAGACGCCGCGAGACAGCAGGCGACGGCGGCGGCGGCGGCGGCAGCGACGGAACCTCCCAAGAAAAAGGCCAAGAAGAGTACGTTTGCGACCACGATCCCGACCGCGCCGAGTTCATCGTTGGCGCTCGTCACACCCTCCATCCCCCCCGTGGGACTGGCCGAGGTAGCCCCGGCAAACGTCCCGCCGCCCGATCAACTCGGAAACTACGACGCACCCGTCGACCTTTCGGGCGAAGACTACAACCACGTGGTCAACGCCAACTTGCTCGATCCTGCCTTGCCGCCCGACCTGGCCGCCATGCCGATCGGCGAAGTCCCCGAAAACATCTTCATGGCCGCCGCCGCCGATGTCGACTTCAACTTTCCCTTTGCCGGTATGGGCGGACCCGAGGCGGAAATGGACGCGAGCGGTGCGGCAGGCGCGGGAATGGATTTCGGCGGGCTGGGGAACCCGGACGAGGCGAATCTGGCGCTGGCGATGCTGCAGCAGGCACAGATGTCGGATCAGTCGCGCGCGCCGCCGGGCGCATAGGCGGCATGCCTGAGGGGTACACTCGTAATTGTATCTTTGGAAACGGACTAATAGTATCAACAAAGTTGTATAGCATACGTGCATATGGCATCGTTCAGTGGCGACAGCTGTGGCGACAAAGCAGTGGCAGGATAGATCCGCATTGCTCCGTCGGTTCCATCCCCCTCTCGCTCGCATGTGCTACTTTCATCTTTGGGTTGCCTAGTATAGCTGCTGGTATAATTGCATCTATTGACGTAGCTGTTCTCTCGCAAATAGCTTTGTATACCAATATGACCGCAGCTCAACCATGTTTAAAAATTTGTGAGCTTCGCAAGCTGTTTCGCCTGGACATGCAATCATGCTTGGCATCTTTCCGACAACAGTAAAGCGGATCAAGGAGCACGTGACGCAGAAATACTGGCGAGACAACATGGGAAAGACTTTACCTACAGTATGGACGACGAATGGACAGCTAGGTAGACGTTGTCTGCTGTCATTTGACGGACGGCAGACAACTGACAGCTCATCTGTATCTAGCTGGGATTGACACGCTCGAATCCTATATTCGTCGGGCACGCTCTACGGACACCAGCTGCTTCATGCCCATAACCGATCATCTTGCCACTAACATAGACCATGCCCATTCAGGATATAGAGGTTGACAGAGCGCTACCAAGAGCAACAACACGCTCAAGGGAGCTCTCAGGGTTGTTCGAAGAGCTGGTTGGAATGACAAGATCGTCAAATTGATTACCAGCGAGATCCGCCTTGCACTTGCAGCAGCTCTGCCTTCCTGCACACAGCTCGCTCTGCCAAAAAGCTGTCCTGCAGCTCGGCTTCCGACATCCCGCCGGGTGACACGCATGAGTCGCAAAGGACCCAGGACCAGAGCCTTAATTGAGCTTGGACGCGATCGGACGGTGCCCCCAGGACCCGTTTTTTTGGCGAGAACTGGTCGTTCGACCAACCAGTTGCCCTGTGCTGGCTGAAAAGTTGGAGCTGTCTTGCTTCGCGCTCACGGGGGCTTGCGGGATTATATCCACAATCAGTCGCTCGACATTATATAGTGTAGGAGCTATCCGGCAATTGGTCCGGCGGTCAACTTCTTTCGAAACCACTCTCTTCCTCCTCACCTTACCCCGAACTACCTCTCGTCTCTGCATTGAACGCGGCAGACCAACTTCGCTATCACCTCAATCGGTGACGTCAAGCCCTGCACGGCACACGTTCGCTCTTATCAGTAACCGCGTCCTCGCCAAACGCCTGTCAAGCCATTACCATTCAACATGTCCAACCTGCCTACATTGGACAAGAACAGCGCTGAACCGATCGACAACTCGACGACCTACCGGCGGTCGGCTTTATACGCGGCCAACGATGCAGGAGGTGACGACACATCTCTCAGCGCCAACAGCTTGGACACCGATGAAGCCGCCCTCGCCCGGTTGGGCTACAAGTCCGAAATGATGCGGGAGTTTGGAAACTTGTCGACCTTCTCGTTCGCCTTCTCCATTATGGGTATGTGTTCGTCAATCGCTACTACCTTCAACACACCGTTGCTGTACGGTGGTGGACCCGCTTCCGTGGTCTGGTGTTGGTTGATCGGATCCATCTTCAACACGACGTTGGGTGCTTCCGTCGCCGAGATCGTATCCGCCTATCCCACAAGCGGTGGTGTCTACACGGTATGTTCGTCTTTCACCGCAAGATTCTTTATGCTGAGCTCGTCGGCCTTGTTCGCAGGCTTCCGCCAGTCTCGTTCCTCGAAAACATCGAGCCATGTAGGTTCAAAGTCCTTGAGCTGCGGCGAGCAATCACTCACTCCCTACTTCAGTGTCGGATGGGTCGTCGGGTGGATGAATCTCCTCGGACAGACCGCAGGTGTCGCTTCTACGGAATATGGTCTGGCTCAGATGATTTGTGAGTCGGCAATATGCTTGTCGAAACATGCGATTGACCCGAACATGGCAGGGGCTGGATGTGCGCTCGGAAGAGACGGAGACTTTGTTGTTACTACTGGAATGCAGTTTGGCTTGTTCGTTGGCTTGCTCGTTGTTCACGGGTTCCTCAAGTAGGTCTGCTTGTATTTTGGAACAAGGTCAACACTAATTGCGCTTTACATAGCTCTTTGAAAACCCGAGATCTTGCATTCCTCACCCAGGGTTTCGTGTTTGTTAATATCGGTATGACGTTGATCATCATAATTACCTTGTTGGCGACCACCGGGCGTGAAAACATGCATTCTGCATCTTACATCTTCACCCAGACCTACAACTGTGAGTCAGGTTGCTTCAGCTTAGTCCGCTGCACCTCACGTATCTTGCACCGCCAGACACCGGTTGGTCGAATAACGGCCTTGCCTTCATGTTTGGTTTTCTCTCGGTACAATGGACGATGACAGATTACGACGCCGGTAAGCCTCAGGTTCCGCTTGGCGTGCATCATGCGACTGAACAAGTTGATCTAGCTGCCCATATCAGTGAGGAAGTGAAGCGAGCCGCCATTGCCGCACCTGTAGCCATCTTTGTCGCCGTCATCGGTACCGGTGCTTTGGGTTGGGTGCTCAACGTTGTCATGGTTCTTTGCTCTGGAGACATCGCCGATCTTCCGGGAATCAGCGGTTCCGCATTCTTGACTATTATGGCCAACCGCATGGGCAAGACCGCAGCCTTGATTTTGTGGCCGTTCGTCTGCCTCGTAGCCTTCTTCACAGTCCAGACGGCGACCCAGGCTTGCGCCCGAACATTCTACGCTTTCAGGTATGTCGACTCCTTCATGCATCAGACCGAATCCTCATTATCACCTCTACAGCCGAGACGGAGGCCTGCCTGACCGTGGACTCTTCGGAAAGCTCAACGGCTACACCAAGACCCCGATTTGGTCTGTCTGGTTGGTTATCGCCATCTCCGTTGCTATGGGTGCCCTCGCCTGGGCTAGTACAGTCGCGGTGCAAGCCATTTTCAGCATGGTAAGTTCTCTTGAGCGACAACATGCGCGTCTAGAAGCTAAAACATGCGAGTGTCTTAGTGCGCCGTCGCCATGGATCTGTCTTACGTCATCCCTGTCGTTTGTCGACGATGGTACTCTGTGAGTCTCACGAGCGAGACCGAGCCATGGTCTTGTACTGACATCCTCAACAGAACCACCCAGAGGTCAAGTTCCGACCAGGTCCCTTCTACATGGGCAACTTGGGTCTTTGGGTCAACATCATTATGGTTTCGTGGACAAGTATGTCAACTCGCACACAATTCGCCCATACGCGCTCACCGCCTTGCCTTTTCCTCAGTCTTTGAGTGCATCATCTTGGCGTGGCCCACGGTACATCCTATCACGGCAATTAACATGAACTATTCCTCGATCATTACCATCGGCGTCATGGTCTTCTCCGGTATCTGGTACGTGCTCGGCGGACGACGTCATTACCACGGTCCCAAGCCCAACTTGGGCGAGACCCACGACCGCCACGACGAGAACAACATGCTGCCGCCGGCCAAGGACGAGGAGAGCAGCGAAAAAGACGTCACACGCCTGGCAGCATAAACGCATGCTGCATATATATGGTCTTGCCATTCTTCAGGATTACTTCTCAACTCTTGTAAACTACCTTCAACGATAGACTCTGCCCGGGCCCAGCCTTGGGCAGAAACCACACAAAAACGGCGCTCGTCGACCACCTCCGGCCGCCTCAGTCAGGGAGGACTAGATGTTCTCAGCTGTCTAAAGCTACATTGTAGACAGTGTCCCTGTCACGACTCGGTTGTAATAAATTTTTATATTGACGAATTTACACCAGCGGCGGTAGTGGAGGTCAGCAGGGGTTTGCTTATCGGCTCTCTAGCCGAAGATGCAGTTGTGCTCCCTGCGGCAGGATGAACGATGACCTGATTCTGCCGCGATGGCGTCCCTTTCATGAGTACTGCTACGCCTTCGCTTTCTGTTCAAAAAGCCCACAAGTCAAGGTTACCAGTTCGCAAACCGCTCGCTTGTACATCAGATGCGACGATCATATTTCGTTGCATATCAAGCCTCTATTTGGCTATTGTTATTTTCTGATAGTCTATTTGGCTACCGAACGTTCATTTTGTTTGACGGAACTCTTCAACTTCTCCTGCCTACTGCTCCGCCGGCCCGTCATCTTTTGGCTTAACACTCACATCCACGTCCTCGCCCGCAGCAGCCAGATCACCCTTGAGAATCTGATTGATAGTCTTGCTCTTCGGGATGATCATCGTCGGCGGCAGATGCGTGAGCGGCGCTAAGAGGGAGGCCGAGGCCATTCGGGCGTTTTGTTGCAGGACGGCACTGGTGGCGCAGGATTAACGTGGGGCTGGGCGAGCAAGGTTGCCAAAACTTACTCCATGATGACAATCGCCGCCATTGTTTCCACGATCGGCACGGCACGGGGCAAGACGCACGGGTCGTGTCGTCCTCGTGTCGCGAGCGTACCCTTGGATCCGTCGTATCGCGCCGTCTCTTGTTCTTGGGAGATGGTCGCGGGCGGCTTGAACCCGACACTAGAAGGAGGGATTTAGTGAATGATGAGGGAGGAGGGCATTTGACGCACCGGAAGTAGACATCCTCGCCGTTGGAAATCCCGCCCTGAATACCACCACTCCAGTTGGTCGATGTGCCGAGACGCACGCCCTTGCCGTCCCGCGTCGGCTTTTCCACAAACGGATCATTATGCTTGGACCCCATAATCTCGGCCCCACGGAACCCGGAGCCGATCTCGAATCCCTTGGTGGACGGGATCGACAGCATGGCATGCGCAAGCACGGCTTCAAGCTTGTCAAAGCACGGCTCGCCCAAGCCCATCGGGCAATTTCGAATCACACAGGTGATCGTTCCGCCCATGGAATCATTTGCGGCCTTGGCGGCGCGAATGGCGGCCTCCATGCGTGCGCTCGTCTCCTTGTGCGGGCACCGGGTAATCTCGGCGTCGACTTGCTCGCGGGTGACGGTGTTGATTAACTCGACATATTCCTCGCTCAGCACTTCGTCGTCCTCCTCGGCATCAGCCTGCGCCGGGTCGCGCTTCCGGAAGGGGATCTTGACTTTACCGGCCTGTCCGACAAAGGCGACAATTTCGACGCCGTACGCTTCCTTTAAGTATTTCTCCGCAATCGCGCCGGCGGCAACTCGGCCAATCGTCTCCCTCGCTGAAGCCCGTCCGCCACCACTCGACGCCTTGAGTCCGTACTTGGCGAGGTAGGTGAAATCCGCATGCGACGGTCGCGGGAAGAAGTCCGTCTCGGTGTAGTCGTGCGGCCGTTGGTCTTTGTTCTGAACGATCAATCCGATAGGCGTACCCAGCGTCACGCCATGTTCCGTGCCCGACTGGATTGTCACGCTGTCAAACTCGGATCGCGGAGTCGTAATGTCGCTCTGTCCCGGTCTACGCCTCGAAAGCTGCACCTGGATATCCTCGTTGGTGAGCTGCAGCCCCGGCGGACAGCCGTCGATGATGGCGCCGACGGACTTGCAGTGGGACTCTCCATAGGTGTGTACGCGGTAGGCGTGGCCAAAGGACGACATGGTGATGGAAAAGGGCGATGGCTCTATCGCTACGGCAGAAGCAAACGAAAGAAGCGGCGCGACATATTTCGCTTCTCCCGCCCGAATGATCGCCCGTGACTGGCAGCGATCGGGCGGGACACGTGATCGAGCGAAGAAGATGGTGCTCCCGATGACGTGAGCGGGCGTCGCGTTTCATCCGTGTTTCAGATCAGCTTCATGCGCAACTTGGGATTCAGCCCACCCAGCCCATCATGGTCCTCATCCTCTTCGACCCCGCACGGACAGCGGCCACCCATCCGCCCGTGTATGCCCGCCTTGTAGATCCCGACGACGCAGACGAGCTCGCTCAGGTCCTCTACCCGCTGCCAGACGACAAGCATGCCATCAACCGGATCCTCAGCACCATGGGCAGCGCCAAGGGCGTGATGGCGTTTGCCCAGTCCGTCGCGCACAGCAGCACCAAGGACGGCGCTTTTCATATTGTCACCACTACCAAGAAAAGGACAGTGTTATTTCGGCCGAGGGACGAAACGTACCTGCTCGCCGTCTTCCCTGCCGACAAGGATACTCCCGACGCCGTGCTCAAGGATACCGTACGCGCGGCATGGGACACTGCAACTTTACTCTTTGGCCTCGAACCGTGGCTTGGAGATGCGAGTGAATGGTGGGCGCGATGGGAGGCGCACATTCTGGACAATGGGCCCAGTCGAAGGGGATTGCCGGCGTGGATTTCTGGCGGGGAGGTGTCTGATGCCATGACGCTCGAGTATGCCGAGACCCCCGACGAGGTCATTGGTCACTTTACGGCGCTTCGAGAATGTGTTTCTAGCTCGGCCGATTGTGACGCAACAACATGCTATGCCGTCGACCTCACAGCCAACTCGACCAACACCCTCACCAACACTACAATCTACCAAAACCCCCCTATACCAATCTACCCAACCCTGACCCACCACCTCATCGACCTCATCCACTCCTCCCAACCGCCTACTCCCTCCTTACCAGCCGCCCGCGACCGCACACGTTCCCCCGCGTCCCACCCTCGCCCCGATAAACCCGCACACCAGGCATCGAAGTGGACAACCCTCTCCCTCAGTACGGGCGGCATCCCTTTCCTTCCCTCCGCGTCGCGTCAGAGTTCTCAGCCAGCGCCCTCCAAGACGGCATCAAAAGCAAACGGCAAAGGCATCGCCTCATGGCTTGGCTTTGGGTCGTCCGCCATCTCCCTGGCGGAGGAAGCTCCCACGGACGTGGCGTCAAAGGACAACACGGTTCCGGAAATAACGACGCTCGACGAGCCGGCCTTGGACGAGGCGCTCGTCACGCAACAGCCAATCGACATTCGGTGGCATGCACAGTGCGTCTTCCTACCGACTGTTCCACCGGATGCGAAATTGGATGAAGAGACAATGCCCGAGCGGCCTCTGCGGAAATACGCATTGGCTTATACGATCGTACGTTCTTCCAAATGCGGGGGCTGCTATCGCAGCTAATCTTCAGCGGATGAATGACTATCAAAGCACACGCGGACACTCGTCGCGGTCATCCTAAATCCATCCGATCAGTCGCCCGAGGACCTCGCGGCGCGACTCAACGCACCTACCCATTCGCGAGCGGACATCCAATCCGCTCTTTCCGAGCTCGTACGAGCATTACAGATGCCCGTCGAACCAGCATCAGCCACCCCTAAAACTTCATCACTTCCCGATACAACCGCCACACAGTACATCCACCACACACACAGCCCGCATGAACGTCTCGTCTCCCACTGGTCGGGTCACGATATCGTTTCCTCGGCACCAAAAAAAGTTCACCCTTCAGCACCAGGAAAGATGCGCCCGCGACGGGATATCACAATCGATCACCTCGGGACCTCCGCTCGGCAGTTCCTGATCTCGTACGTACCCGGTATTCTTCGAAAGCCTTGAACCTCGTGCTGATGCGACATTGCTGCAGAGTCGACGATGCACGCGAGGTTTTCGCACGAACGGCCAACAACGTCTGGGTTGTGGGCAAGCGCGTGCCGGAGGAGACGACGGATCACATGAACATGGGTTGGGCGGGCGAGGAGGCGTACATAGTGATATCGGCGTCTGAGACGTCAATCCTGGATGCGGAGTGCAAGTATAGTTTAGGTCAGAGAGATGACCGCACTGACGTCGCTATGACTTGACAGACCAGCTGCACCGGATCGTGAAGAACGCACAGGGATAGTGGATGCACAAGGACAATGAACGCACAAGAACCCGCCAGAAGGAGGTCCGGGCGAATGGCAATCAGATACAAGATACAGTGTAAATCAACAAGCCCCTTGTCTAGTATACAACGTCGGCAAACCCCAATCATATGGCGATTTCCGCCTTCGCCGACGGCGGGCGGTTGTAGAAAGGTATCGTTCTCTGGCCCGACGGCGCGGGTGCTGTCCCGTCCTGGCTCGTTTTCTGAAGAAGTAGTCCCTTTGATATCAGAATCCGAAAGCTGCAACGCGAAAACGAATTACTTACGATAGCAGACTTGTCGAGACCTTGTTCCAAGCCTTCAAGCAGTGCACAAGCTTTGCACAGATCGTTGGAACTGATGTAGCCACATCGCAAACAGTTTTCTGTCAACATGTTACATGTTGAGGATTTAAACGTTGAGAGGTCTGCATGACACGGCACAAACTTCGAACTTACGCAGCGCTTTCATGCCCGACTTGACGTCCGCATCCAGCTGGAATGTTTCTCCCGAGTGAATGATGTCGATGATGGCGGATGGTCGGATTGCCTCGAGATCCTTCAAAAATACTCGAGCGTGTCCTCGATAGGCTGCGAGGGGAATGCGTCTCAGTAACGTGATCTTTGCTTCCCTCCGCAGCACCGACCATCTGGGCTATATATACATTCCGTTGAAAAGTAGGTCAATTTTTTGAAGTAAGCATACCTGGTAAGCAATGTCAAGTATCGATCAGCTGCGGAACAAGACGGCTTTGGAAGACTTACATGACGATTTCTTTCTCATATGCGTATTTGAACGGCTTGCTTCGCTTGATAGTGTCCTCTGATTCGGTGACTAAAGCTGTACATCTCGATAATCGAGCGATATCTCCTCGCATGACTGGAATCCCGGATGAAATAGTCAATAAGGGTATTTATCGACCGACATGCGCTCTCGACGCACTGTTCATCAGAACCGTCTCCGCGATATCGTCGGCGTTGTGACCTGTGACGATGTGACTGACACCCAATTGCGCAGCGCCTCTGTCTAATGCCTGTCTTCTGAAGACCCCGCAGAAAGTACCTGCATCACTGTGTCAGCTCTAGTCGCAATAACCTCTCGAGCCATGTACCTACAGTTATTCTTTTTACCAATCTGGCTGACGATCTTGTCCATTGTCCAGCCATACAGCTCGTCATAGCTCAAGATTTTGAGAGGCAGTCCATACTCGATTTGGTTTTGCTTGACAGTCTGCAGGAAAGGCGATTAGAGCTGAATGCAAGACCGTAATGCAGCATGTACTTGCCTCGAGCGAGTCGTCTCGGTATCCGGTGATTCCCTCGTCGATGGACAGCAGAAACAAGTCCAGCCCATAATCGTATCTCGTATTCAGCGTTGACATGACGTGGGCCAGGACCGTCGAGTCTGCGATCCGAAAACTCAGCACGCCACGAGATACCTTGTTGCAGACGGACTCACCTTTGCCACCGCTTGCACCGATAGCCACCTTGTCGCCACGCTTGAATATGCCGCCATTCTCGGTAATCGTGTTGTGAACCTCGGTCTCGAACACCTCGAAGAAGCAATCCTTGCAAACCTGGCTGCCTGTTTTTGGTCGTTTGATAATGGCTTTGGCGGAGCCGCAGAGGGAACACAATCGTGGTGGCATGCTGGTCCGATCACTTCACAAGCCCCGTTGACGGCTGCTCCTTGTTTTCGGTGGGTAGGCCTTGATCCTCGCAGTAATGGCGAGTCGTCAAGAGTAGTACCGGTCTCCAGACATTCAGCTATGCCGCATTCCGATGAGAAGATGATTTTGAATGCAGAGGAGGCATAGGACCGATCGCAACGACTATTCACTTTGTAAACATTTGCGGAAGCGGATCTGCCTAGTTTCAGCATTTTGCCTTCAACCCCTAATAAATGTCCGTCACCTCCCTCGATATGTCGTCTTCGCCTGTGCTCATAAAAGCTCATCGAACCGGTTCTCCAAATGACCAGATACAATGTGGGCGGATACTCATTCCGGAAATCTCGATGAAGCCGCTAACAGAATGATATGGCCATGTACCCTCGTAGGTCTGCTCGATACATCCTATCCTAGTATCCTAGACCGATTCGATTGCCCTGACGCTGTACCACGCCCTTTACAATACGTTCCTACTTCTGACGGACAGCTGTGCCTCTTGTGCGGACGCAGATCTACACAGCTGCACACGCAGCCACCCTACTTGGCGACTACGGGTCTATTTGCGGTCTGGAATCCGATGGCCGACCGTTCTGCGTCGGTCAACGCGGAAAGGTCCAGTGATACTGCCCGAGACACCACGGGTGCCGGATAAGGTGTATTGTCGTGTATCGGAGAAGCGAGCACAGTTTGGATCGTGGCGGCGTGATCTTCTCCTTCAGCAAGATCGGTTGACAGCGAGCTCATAGAGGTGATGCTGAGGATCTTCCCAAATTCGTCGGCTTTGCTGGGGCGACGCCTCCTGCCTTCCACTGGTGGGGCAGCCAGAGAGCCAAACCCTGGAGTCCCGGTATCAATGAAGGCTGTAGGTGTGGGCTTCCGTTTGGTCCGACCACTGTATTCCGGTATTGCGGTTGAATTGATGGACATTGCAGGCCGTTCCCACCTGTCTCCGGTAACTTCTTCGTCTCTTTCTGACAAGCGGGACAGATCCCTCTCCATGTGGGGGGCCAGCAAAGCTGGATCCAAGCAGGGCGGATCCGCTGTTGCCGTTTGGCCTTGTACCGAGAATCGCTTATACAAACGTTCGCTAGATGGTAATGCGTTTGAAGATCCAGTTAAGGTGGACTGCAAGAAGCCCTGTGCATTGATATGCGGCGGCGGTAGGTGCTCGGCGCTCAGAAGCACAATTTGAGGATCCCTCCGCACCATTGAAGCAGCCTGTGGAGCATTCTCCCATCTCCGCCATCCGACACTTCCGAGCCAGTCGCCGCCAGATCGGCGTTTCTTTGCATACACGGAATCGTGTTCGTGGCGGCCACCTGTGATTGAAGCCGACGGATCCGAGGAAGGGGCGCTTTGACGGCTGAACTCTGCAAGCTCAGCTGGCCTGGATTTATGCTGAATGGCAGACGTCGTGCCACGAGCTGAGACATATTCTGGCGTCGATGATTCCTTGGCAGTATACTGTTTGCTGTTCTTTTCCCCGAAACCGAGCCAAGACGTGAATCTGCTCAGCGACGTCCGTTTCCTGCGAGACGGCTTCTGCCACGTTAGCTGGTCTGTTTTCGAAGCTGGCAGGTCCACCGCGGAGTCCAAAACTGGAATGTGCCGGCTCTCCCTTTCTTGAATCGCAGCCGGTGCCTGGACGCGACCGCTCGGGAGAGGTGAGAATGTATGTCTGACGGCCGGGACCTCATCAGAGACAAATTGAGAGCCCAATATTGGTGCTTGGCTCTCCTCCCTGGTCTCTGATCGCGACTCCGGTCGTCTAGTCAAAATGCGGCTAGCAATTGAAGGAGACTTGGGACCAATGGCGTATTGCAAGTTACCGTCTGATGGAACGATTATTCCAAAGTCATATCGACTGGACTGCGTATCATGTAGGGCCGCCTGGGATGCGTTCAGCCAATCTTGACTACGCATGTCAGGAGAAGCTTTCCTGTTCAGCGAGGCCGACAACGCTGGCATTGAAGGGGACGCGGGAAGTCTTGAGATTTGCTTGCGGGTTTCCTGGCTGGGCAAGTTGCGGTGCGACCCCTGAAGAAAAGGCAGCCAGGAAGGTCCAGTGGAAACCGCTACTGACAGATTGATGGGTGTAGACTCCGACCGTTTGAATGAATTGAGCCGTTGTTTTGCAGTCACGAGAGCGCCGGGCGAGTCTTGCGGTTGATTCCAGTCATATGTCCTTGTCCGTCCGGATAGTCCGAGCAGATCGGTGACCGATCGCCGTAGCTCCTTTTTGACGGGCTTTGATTGTGGTGGACTTACCACTTGTCCGTTTTTTGAAGGCTTTTTCGATTCTCCAAGAAGATTGAGCACCGACTGTGAGAACCTCTTCTTGAACCCTGTTCTCTGCTTCTCCGGCTCCCCGTTCGTGTAGACATCCACGGCTGTTCGCAAACCATCGGCCAGCATCGGATCCGCTTTTCTCCACCGTCGCAAATTTATGCGTCTACCGCGCTCGTCCCGCTGTGGACCACCAGCGATTCCTTCTCCCAGACCAATTACACCAGAGGCTACCCACTTTTTGCTGTGATCCAGTGGCGAATATATATTCGGGAAATGTCGACCTTCGGGTGTGACTAATGTAGTTTGGACGATATCTTGATCGGCGCCAGTATCCACTGAAGGTGGAGAGGAAACCAAATCGCTCAAGCTCAAATCGGGTGTTTGATTTGCCAGTTCCAATGGCAACTGGAAAGCGGTGCCGACAGGGTGATTGGGCATCCGGTCGCCGATCCTGCGCTCTGACGTCGGGGACAAAGGATCGAAATCATTCACAGCAAAATCTGGCACTTCGAATCCGTACGCAGATAATCTTTCGGGTCGGGAACCCGCCTCAGTGATATCGGGCATTCGCGCTGCAGTCGTACGTGCCATAAATCGTTGGAGATCTTCTGCAGTCGAGCCGAATGAGTCCGATCGAGAGCGATCCCGGGGAAATTGCAATAGTCGCGTTGGTGTCGGGTTGTCGTCAAAGTCGAGAGCTCTCGCGCTTTGAAAGCTCGGTCCCGAAAGACTCCTTCTCCCTGATGTTTCTAAGCCGAATCGAGAACTCGGGGATCGGAACCCTGCTTGAACGGGGGAAGGATACGACTTGGTCGAACTTTGGAAACGGCCGGTCTCTGGAGAGAGCATGGTAGGTGTCGTGGGCTGCTCGGGAGTGACGGGTCTACAAGCAGGAGGCGTCACTTGACTTCTCGATTCGTACTGCGCCAATATCGGGCTTGCTTTTTTCGGAGGTGAGGGAAAGTTGAGCGCCGTGATCACAGGGGAATCCTCTAATCGAAAACTGTCCGTGGATTGCGATGGCATCTCCACTGGCTGCAAGCCCCCGATAGGGGAGGCTGACTGGTCTTGATGAGAGTATTGAAATGATAGTCTCAACTCTGGAATCGGTTTATGAAGCGAGCCTGCCGATTCCGTGGACGGGACCACAGTCGTTCCAGCGTAATCGTGTTCAGACTGAATGGGAGGTGTTGTCGTCCTGTCATGCTGCCGTTTCTGAACTTGGACTCCCCAAGGTATCGAGGATATGTAACTAGGATTCGTCCCTTTGGGAGTATAATCTCAGTCGGTACACCGATCATGATGTAGATGAACACGCGGACTTACAGCTCGATTGGGCACTCTTTCCGTCCTCGATGACAGGCGAGTCGTTCCCAGTATGTGTGCACTCTGGAGTACCTCGGCGCGAGGGATCCTCTCCAAGCTGCATCCTTGGATATCCTTCCTCCAAAGGGTCGACCTCGCTTGACAAGTCGTATTGCTGGCCACCATTGACAGTCCATCTCCTTTCCGGATAAGGGTGAAGATATGTCGACATACCGGCGAGATTCTTCCAGCTCTCGGTCACGCTGCGACCGTAAAGTTGAGAGGATATCAGCTAACTGTAGCGACTTGCAGGGAGGCAGACACACACCCAAGGAGTGCAAGGACGCCTTTGTTGTCCTTGCGATGCTCGATCTTACCCTTACCAGGTGTCGACAATGCCGGATTCGTACGACGGCGACGACATGAGGATGGGTCGCTGTGATATGCGTTCGAGAAGGTTTTCGTTGGCAGAGGGACCGAGCCGAACCGACAAGTAGTCTGATCCGCAATATCTGTGAGAGGCCGAAGCGAGCGAGCTGGGAATTCCAAGACAGGCGGGAGCGCTGGCGGGACGATCACGGACGGCGATGGAGTTTCGATCGGTGACTACTGTAATAGCTGCTGTACTGAGCAGTAGCTGGGCACTACAGCGTGACTAGCCAGTCTCGGCTGCGCCTCGGTATAGAGCGGCCGAAGAGCTGGCCGAAGCGACGCCTGGTTCCGGCACTTTGCTTGTCCTGCTTTTCTTGCATCAATTCATCTGCCATTCATCCATTCATGAAGGCAAGCTCCGCTCGAACATTTCTCAGCTCTCCCAGCTGGTCTCTATACCTATTTCCTTGATGCAGCTTCACAGATATGCCCTCTATACAGCTCGGTATTCCGCCAACAATCTGAAAGCGTAACCAGCACTTGATATTTGATGACAGCTAGTTTGGCCTTGGCTGCTTCGCAAACCTGGGCATAGAGCTTTGCACCTGACTCAGCAGATAGGGTTGCCACATAGGACTGCTCTCACTGGGCTACCGGTAGCTCCACCGGTGGGCTAGCATCCACGATCTGCCGGGAATCAACGGCACGCGTTCTGCCAGCCCATAGCGGGACACACGAGACGAATTCTGCTGTATTCACTTGCTGCAGGGCGAGCGGCTGGTCCAACTATTCAGCTGTTGATGATCTTTATTCGAGAAGTGTCCAGCAGAAGTAACAAGCAGGGCAACGGAGCTTCCGGCGTTGTCATTTCCTTTTGCAAACGACAAGCTATACGACGACATCCCTTCTACGCGATTCCGCGGGTTCTTTGTCGACTTCTAGCAACTAAATTCCGGCATTCTCATAAATGTTGTGCACGTCCGCAATTATTAAGATAAACCGACTGATTGGGGATGTGATGTTTGACGATCTCGCGCATACTCCCATGCCTATCGGCTCCACCATTTTTTTGGTTGTTCGGACTGTTCGTGAGCGCTTCTGTTTGCATTCAGGTACCGGCAAGATGGAAATGTAGAAGTATTCAGTGATTTCTTTCTATAGCTAATCGATGGGTGTACCGTCGGATCTATGCCGAGCATCCAGTGCTTGAGCAGTCCTATGTGTGCAACTGTCAGATCGAACGCTGATCCGCTGCTGCGCCGTCCGCGTTGTGTGTTGTCCTGTGTCGACTCGTCGCGCGAACCGTTGCAAGAGACCCAGATCGCTCTTATCAATACATTCTCAAAATAAACGAGCTGGACCTCACTAGTAAAGAGTTTCAGGCAAATGTGCGGTTGACCCTAGCTTCATCACCAATAGATGCAATCTAATCTTACGACGCTGAAGTTTCTTGGAACGCTGCTCGGACATGTCTTCAAATCTTGTCGCATCTGGATACGCGCGCAGTATGTCCCAAAGTTCCTCGTCGATATGCTCGCCCGACGCAATCAGCTCTCCGATCGTATTGGACTGGCTGAAACGCAAACGCGCTTTGGTCGCAAAGACATTTTTCGTAATTGCATTCATATGACTGTCAACTAAGTTGCCTGTACGGAAGTTACCGCCAACGTGTCGCTCGATGAGGATATGACATTGGGCATCTCCTTCATCATGGAAAGTGAGATGCCAAACTTCCGAAAAACAGACCGGTGTTCATGTCAAACACCAATGCCTGATTGGCGTATGTCATGAAGATCAAGGTACAGGACACGGTGGTGAATACAGTCCTTTCTATAGCAGCCTTCCCGGATAAGCACCAAGCGTTGAGAGAACCCGAGTTTTGAGTGCCAGCGCATCTTCTCTATCCTCTAGGCTGCAGCTATGGAGTTCGCGATAAGTGCCATATACAACAGTTCAACGCGAAGTAGAGAGTCATGAACTCACCTGGCATCCATCGGCCAGTCTCCACTGCTCCATTGCTGCTGTCAGACTTCTCAAAAGGCTGCTTCGTCGGCTGGCAGTAAGATCCTCCCCCGAAACATCTTCCGACTCATCCATCTCGGTCGCAGAATCTGGAGCCGGGCATTGGGGACTAGCTACGAAGGGGTTTGCAGATGGCATATTTCGAAGCGTCTGCAGTTCCAGCTCTGCCTGACGGCGTGCTATTTGTGAGTATTCTAAAAGAACCTTGATGGTTGGAGATGCTTCAGAAGGATGGCGCAGAGCACCCATCTGGTGTTCCCGGTGCTACGCCCAACAGTCTTGCCAACTTTTCGCTCAATTGCCAGTGACCATCTTTCAGCGTCAACCCATTCTTGCCATTGTATGACCTTCTTTTACTGCTGACGATGAGGTTCTGGCGCAATGCGTGCGTCATCGAACTTGAGCTATGAGGCGAGTTTCGAACCCAGACCGGTTGTGCGGAATTGGTGAATGCCGATACCGGGGTCTCCTTCGCGATAGGCATGGATCGATCTTCAGTAAAAGGACGGAGATAAGGAGTATTCTCAGCGATCTTATTATTGTTGGTCCCATAAACCTGCTTACCAGTACTCCGTAGTGCTACACCAAGTGGGACTTGGGTGAATATCTGTGCTGCAGTAAATATTCCAGTCACAGCAGCCCTCTACACCACTTATTTTGGCTAGCCAAACCCAAGCCCAGGGTACTGCACAAAGGAATGGCAGACAAAGGAGCAACTGCCACCTGAGTATCACATGGGTCGGAAAGGATGGAAGGAGATTACCTGACTCACTGGCTTGTGGGATTTTCAGAGAGAGCGGCCTTGAATTCTCAGGGGCGGTACGTACGTCCTTGGCTTCGCTAGATTATCGCGCCCTGCATGCGATCAAGAGTAACCTGACAGCTTCAACTGGCGAATTTTGGTTTTGACAACCACCCTGTTTCTGTTTGCTGGGAGCTTTATGATCGTATGCTAGATATATATCAGTTCATATCCGGAAGTGGACAGAGCCCAGGTCGTCTTTCGCAGAGACCGAAAGGGGGGCGAAAGGTTTCTTCGACCGTGCAACTAGTCAACAAGCAAGCAGCAAAGGGTTCCTTTAGCTGACGTGCAGCGCGAGGGCTCGCACTAAGTCTCTGTGCTTTGAGCGGCATTCAACCCCTCGACGTCCTCTAGATCATGAGTGGGTCACTTAAGGGAGCTCTTAAAGCAGCTCTTAAGGCTACTCTCTAGCCTCGATTGGCGTCAATCCAGATGACCCGCGCATCAGAGTATACATCCTTTGATCAACAATCCTGTCTTCTAAGCACTTTGCCTCTATGAGAATCATGATCACATGAGCTGCCATCGACATGAAACGCCCTCGCGTCATGACGCTGGAGGGGACAAAAGGGCGCAAAAGGCTGCCCAGTTGGATCCGACGAACGTCAATCGGAGTGTCCAGCCTTGTAACGGTGTTTCGGACGGGTGGCATGCTTGAAGTGAACTTCAGGGAACGGGAATATGCAAAACATGGCCATTCATTGCCTCCTTGCGGACAATATCAAGATCGCGCAGGCCTTTGAACGATTACACGCTACAGCCATGTCTCTGGGAGGTAATTGCAAAGGGTGAGTTATCGTCCTTGCACTGATCGATACATCGTCATGGGCAAGAAAATCACGCTTGCAAATAGCGCCACGACTTTCGCGAATATTACTCCAGACCGCTGCCATCCGTTCGTCTTCTGACGATTCATCCTCTGACGCCGATAAACGACCCTGCGACCGCGCTTGGAGCGTGCCTGCGACTTGACGGCGGCACGAACGTGTTCCGATGTATCTGAGCGAGCAGAAACGATGGACCGTGATTATATTGCCGCTATTTCTGGTGACAAAGGCGTCACCGGCGACTGCACATTTCCGTGATCACTTCTGGCGTTAAGTTTTGTCTCTGACTTTGGCTGAAGAACGATTCGATCTGCCAATGGCGGTCCAGTCTACGTTTGCGTCCGCAACAGGATCTTCGAGATCGTCGCTTTTGTCCAGATCGATTGATTATACCGTAGCATTCAGCGTCGACGACGACGCTGCTGGCCCAACGGCACGTCCAGCCGAACGCGCTGCTCATAGCGGATCCTTATGTGGGAAATGGCACCGCTGCGCTCACCGTGGATTACGCATGCGCCGTCGGTCGTGCCTGACTCTGGTGAGCCTGTGATGCAGCAGCCTCTACCCTATCCAATTCGTCAGCCACCGCTTCATCCATCACGAAACCGTCGCTCAGGTCGCCGTCAAATTCCGTCGCTGGTTCTGCTTGTCTTTCTTCGGGCGTGGCTTCCAACTCGACAGGAATTTCGGGTTTACTGTCGAGGGAATCCCTAAGATCAGCTCGAGTTGAACGAGTTCAGTTCCCATGCACAACTTACCCCATCCGTCGCAGGAGCCCATTCTTGAAGAGGACTGGCTGCAGTTCCTCGAATTCTTCCACCATGTGGCGCTTGACTTCTGTGTTCTCTGGCGTCAACATGACTGAAAGTAAGAGTCAGCACATGTCTCCGCAAAACATGGTTCGATGTACGTATGCCGCGGCGAACTTTCACATTTCGCAAAAGCAGCTGAGAGGGCGAAGGACTTCAGCATTGTCCATACTCCCCGCTCTTTTCTCCCACCTTGCATCCTAACGCCGTTTCTCCCAGCCTCAACGCGTCTATCCTCTTATACTCCATCGCCCGCATCACCCTGAACCCGTCACTGACATCCAGCATCAACATCGACCTCGGATACGGCGGAACATCATCGGGCTCGTTGTCTTCCTCGTCTGGTTGATCGCCATTTGCATTGCTCGCCTCCGCCGGACCCATGTGTTCTCGTATTCTGCGGATCCTGCCCACACCGGAAAGAGCTTCTTTGCGGAGTTCCATCGTGTTCATTGTTTGAAAGGCGCTGTGGCCTACTTCGGAGATGCTGACGATTTGCAGGAGAATACCATCCTTCTTCTCCGGACCATAGAGGTAGACGTCGTGAACCAAGCTAGGCTCTTGCGGCAGTGTTGTGAGCTTTCCAGGTATTGGGTAGAGCGGTTGCGGCAACGCCGAGTGTTCGAGGTTCGAAAGCAGGAGTTGCGTCTGGATGGCGAAGAACATGCCACGGAGGTCGAGCGTTGGATCATCTTCTTGTAGCGCTGTTACAGTCGTCTGAACCCATCCCTGGGACCGTGAGAGACGTATTGATGACCATCAGGATCCGAGATGAGGTCAGGTTCTCACCTACAGGATTGAGCTCCGGATTGGGGTATTGGCTTTTAAGCCAGTTGCGGACGGCCACGATGTTGATGGGCGCCATTGCAAGTAGTGGATGTCGTCGACGCCGACTTGACAGGGCGAGATGCTGAGTGTGGAGTGCAAGACTGATGGACAGAAAGACGTCGCGAAATGAGACGTTCATGTGGATGATGCAACGCATTGTTTATTCTGTTCCGGAAGTTCAGATTATACACGTCAGTGAAAGCTTGGTGCAAGATTTCAGCTTGGACCTCGGTCCGACGCCCAGAGTTGGCCGCTCCCCCTATCCTCGCCCGATCCCGCTTGTTTTCACACCTTTCGCGACGGGGATTGGCAATGACCCGTCGGACATACCAAATCACACGAATTGGTCGAGCACTATCCCCCTCGATCTTATCTAAGCCGGATTCTCGCTTTCCATATCTCGTACGCCCCGCTCCCCGCCGTCTCCCCCGAGATGGGTGACCATCTCCCAGGCCGCGCTGGGCCGTCCACTCTGCAGGGTGTCATCGAGGCATCGCCCTCGGTGGGGACCTCGCCTGTCGGAGAAAGCAGCGCGAGATCGACGCCGGACGTTCAGGTACGTAGCAGATCCTCGGTCGCGTGTCCCAAACTCACATCTGCATCTTCAGGAATTACGAGGGGAGAGTAGAGGTCGCAAGAAGAATGAAAACCTTCCGCCATCTCGGTATGTCTCGCGCAAACATCACGGTTGATCCTGTCGCTGATGAGCCAGTAATAGCGCAAGAGAGGTGCAACGGGCGTTTCGGGCGCGAAGGGTATGCGACTAGTTTGCCAATAAGCGACCTATCATTGACGAAGCCATGAACACCACAGGCTGCACACCTAGCCAAGCTCGAAGACCGCATTGCTGAACTCGAAAAGGAAAACACCGACCTTCGTGCTCTGCTGCTTCTCCCCCTCCCGGAACGAGGAATTCTTGGCAGTGGTCCCACGGGCCGAGGCAAGAGTCTTAAGGAAGGCGGCGTTCCCATGAGCGAGCGTGTCAAGGCGAAACGGGAACGAGATCGCAAACGTGCAGAGGAAGCTGCGAAAGCGCGCGGCGAGGAGCTACCGAGAGAGCCGTCGCCGGACGATGATACGCGGAGCAAAGGCGCTCGGGCGGCAAGCGCGAGTGCGAGTGCGGCGGGAAAGAAGCGAAAACATTCGGGCGTAGATGATGACCGGCGCAACGAGGAGTATCTGAGGGACGGACGGCACGTTTCGGAACCGTTCACGGCGACGCCTTCGTCCAGCAGCGTCAGCTTGCGGTCTCCGTCCATCACCCTTCCAACGCCGATTTCCATCGCTTCCGGGCTGCCCCATAGCCAACAAAAGCAAAGCACAAGACTGCCGTCTTTCTCCTCCACGGTCGCTGACATTGGCGCAAGCGCATCAACTTCCGGCACATCGTATACTTCGCACATACCGCCGCCACTCGACAGCCTCAGCGCAGCATATGGCATCTCTGGCACGCGAACTCCCGTTTCGCCCTTGCTCAATAGCCCGCTCGACACCACGTCAACCGGATTGATCAGTGCAGCGTTGGAAGGAGGTTTCCTAACCGAATTGCAACAGCCTTTCTCACACGGCAACTCGCAGCACACTCCGTTTGGCAATTTTGGCACCGGCACGTCATCGCCCGCGCAGGATCCTACTGCAGCACTGCTCACCAGGCTGCTTTCCTCGCTCCCGGGCGGCGCTGGCGCCAACAATGGTCAAAACTTCAACAATCACAATAATGACAATTTCAGTCAGAACAGCAACAACAACGGTCTGCCACCGTTGCCCGAGTTGTTGTCCATCATCATGAAGAATCCCGAGTTACAGCGGCGGATCTTGCAGCATCAAATGGCGCAAAAAGCGCAACAGAACCAAATGGCGAATCAGCAACCTCAGTCATTCCCGAGTTCTTCGACGTCATTCCCCAGCTCATCATTGTTTGGCTTTGAATCTTTCGACTCAAGGGCAAATGTATCGCAGGATTCGCTGCCAAATCTCGGAACATCTGGAGATAATGGGATCAACATGGCCCGAATGGACCCGAGCACCCTTTTCAACGATCTGTTCAACAATGGAAAGAATCTGCAGAGCAATAGCAGTCATGCACCTGGGCATGAGGCGAACAACTCAAATTTTCTATCTGGCATCATGGATACAATAGATCCGCAGGATTCGCAATTTCCCTCTGTGGCTTCCAATGGAAACGATCGACCATCCTCCGCCGGGGCGCAAGGGAACATTCCAAACTATGATCGCCTGTTCAGCAATCAGGGTCAAGGCTTCGATCAGAGCTCTGGGTCCGATAGGCCGTATTTGAGCGGTACCTCAAACGCGGTCCGGAAGGATCCCCCAACCCAGATGCCTCTGCCATTCAAAAATATCTTCCAAAGTCCGCATGGATCAAATCATATCGCGAGACCTTCGTCGGTCCCACTTCCGCACAATCGCTCGCAATCCGAACGGCCAACGCACACTTCGAGAATGAGTTCATCTGGCAAGACTGCGGAACAGTCAGGTCAATCCGCTTCAGCCGATCTCAAAGGCAAGGGCAAGCAAGCAGAAATCCCGCACCAAAATTCTGGCACCGTAAACACGCCAGCTTCCGTATCTGGGAGACCGGCATCCAGCGGCTCAAAACCTCAGCCAGACTTGCTTCATCGCTTGAGACACTGCTGTCACCTGAGTGACATGCATGTTACGAGTGACCCAGGTCTCTTGCTTTTCGCCAGCCGTCTCTGCCTGGCGGTCGGATGCGAACACAATGGCAAGCATGCGGACTCTGACCCAACCTCGGCTGGAGCAGACACCGGCAGCTTTGAGCCGGGTTCCGATCGTGACTTTCTAAAGCTTGAAGCGGCTTGGCAGCTCCTGCGTCAGCACCTGGATCCACCCTCGCCTTCAATCGATGGTTTCCCAAGTCTTCCGGATGAAAACTCATCGGCAGAGGGTAGCAAAGCAACCGGCAAACCAGTTGATGGGCAAAATCAGATCGCTACGGGGCGTTTGGCAGCGGAGATGGTGTTGCGGGCTGTGCGGGCTAAGACGCAGGCTCACGATGGAGAGGACACGCAAGTGTCTGGAAAAGGCATGAGCAGGTGGATCGCCTGCCGAAGGACACTGGGAATGAGCCTGGACAGCGCAATGATTATGGCGCTTGTTAATGGTTTCGGCGGCAACTGGGACAGCATGCAAGCCTAGAGGAGGCTGGCTTGAGAACAATTAATATCACTGCATTTCAACGTTGTATAAGGGGAATCATCTGTTCTTCAACAAGAAGCATGCCTGCAATCTATAATTATTCGCCTAAATATGCGAACCATGTCAAGTATCGGTGCCTGACTTGGCATGTCCAGGATCTCACGCAGTATTTTCTCAATGACATCTATCAGCAACGACGGCAGAGATCTACATGTTTGGCAATCTCCGTGCTGTGTCAGTTTGGAATCTGAGAAATGATATGCGTGGCAGTATGACAACAGCTACTACAATGCAGTACCTCGTTCGAAGTTCTCCCGGATCCTGCAAAGTATCGCCATTAGCGTCCACAGTGTCGAGCGAGGGCATGAGGACTTACTCTGAGGTGTACTTGTCGAAGAACCTGTTGATCTTTTTGTTAAAGACCTTGTTGCGGTCGTTAATGTACGTGATGTCGCCTTCTTCCGCATCGTCCTTGGCTCGTCTCTTCTTGGCCTGAGCGTTTCTACGTTCGTACCTGATGTCAAACTGGCATCAGCATTGGTGCCACTCTACGAGATCGAAACCGCTTACTTCTCATTCATGTCACGGACCACGTTGTCGATAGCATCATCGTCAGGTCGCTCCTTTGCATACGAAAGGCCATTGGCACCTCCATATGACCCCCCTGCGGTAGCCATTGCGCTGCTCGTAGGCGCCAAAGCGTCGGAACTAGCTGCGACAGGCGCGAGAGTTCCGGCTGGCAGGCCAAGTGCGGCTTCCTTTTGTCTGTTATAGGCGGTCAAGTTGACCTTGAGCTTTTCCGTGCTCCGCGCGTACATCCTTTCGGATCTCGCTGCTTGATCTGCGAGTTAGAGAGTCTGAGGATTAGGCACGGGTCTTCGGCCGAGTTCTGCATATCATCTTACCATTGAACTCATACTTTTCCTTTTCCTCAGCCCTCCTTAGCTTTTCCTCCCACTTGTCATTCTGCTCGATCGAGTAGTTCCAGTTCTTCTTGCGCTGCACATCATCTCCCGTCTCTTCCGCCGTAATCTTCTCCCTCAAGTTCTCGGCCAGCCTTTTTTGTTTCTCTAGTCGGGCGAGTTCACGTGTAGTCGTTCGCAGCTTTTGGTGGTCTTCTATCAACGTTTTACGGTTATCAAGGGTGGATTGATTCTGTAAAGTTGTTTTGATCAGTTTCTGTCTGAACGATAAAACAGCGAAAGTAAACGTACCATTCTTCGCCTTAGCTCCTGTATTTTCGCTAGACGCTCCTCCGCCGTTGGCTTGTTCTGTTTCGGGGCATCCGCTGTAACACTCCCATCTTCCTGGCCGCCTCTTGCCGAATTCTCCGCTACTTCCTCGCTGGCTTCGGCCCTTTCCTTACCCTTGCTCGAAGGCTCGGTTACTTCTGGCATCTCTTTCACCACTTCTTCCGCTGCTTCTTTTAGGACCTCAGGCTGAGAAGGCTCCTCCACGACTTCTTGAGCACTCTTCTTGGACGCCCTAGCTTTCCGGGGAGGCATGTTGTTATGCTACGATCAGGAATCGAAGATTTATGCGAGGATGTGGTGTTTGTCGTTGTTCGCGAAACCTGATGACTTTCTTGAGCTTCGAGGTCGACGGCGAATGATAACGGTCGTTGAGGAGATCGTAAGAGTGACGAGGGACAGGGCTGCGGAAAAGCTTCCTGGTATCTCAGGATTCTTCAAGATCTATGGCCGCATATGAGCTGCCTCATCGCTCCGTCAGGCCTCTCAGGCCGATGCGGTAGGGGGTACCCGAGAACGCCCATTTAGCTGTAAATCGCCCCTAAACTCTAGGCAAACAACTCGGAAAATACTCTTACCCCCATCATCATCGATCGCCACGGGTTTCTCCGGATCTCCGTTCGCGTTTTAGATTCGGGGCATCGAAGTCTGAATGATGGATGATGGAAAGAGTGTGTCGATGATCTGGCGAATGCAAACACTGCAATCACTCTTCTGTACAGTACATGTACCCGACTTTGAGGAATAACCATCATCTGCTGCTGTCTCGGCTGACGGTGTTTTGATCCTCATGAGAAACCCGGTATCAGCTCGTCAGATATGGAACGGCGCAATCAAGGTCAATCTACCGTGCCGGCAGATCACCTTCCTCAATATGTGCAAATCGTCCCGACGTACCTTACATCTCATACACCGGTAGCCTCGACTTATCCAATCGGCATCCCAGGTGTTGTTCCCCAACACATGACGCTATCATCTCTGGATCCACACGGATATACCCCTGCAGTACCCGCGATGCCCCCACTGCGTCAGACTGAATACTCGGTATCTTCCCAGACAGACTCACTGCAACGAGGCATCTATGTCAACCTGCTCTGGACCGATGTCATCCCACCAAATGGTATACCGGGACATCCCAGCCTTCTGCAAGAAGGCATCGTAACAGCTAGACCTCGAACGAAAGCGATTCATATTCGAAGACCGGATCAGTCACCTGCACATGCTGTTCAGAACATCAAGAACAAGCGGGTAGAACAGCCAAATGATGGGCATGGGCAGGGTTTCAAGGTTTCCTTGCAGCCTTCAGGGCTCAGTAAATTCGTGAGTGAAAGGCTACACTGCGGAGTTCAAAGGGGAAACTGAAACCTGGTCAGGCAACTATCTACGAACCTCTATGGATCAGAAATCTGCCTCCGCCTCTCTCAATAAAGCGTCTTCCGCCCCCTGCTCCGCACGTACAAGTGGGGTATCCCGCGGGTTTTCTGCCAGGACCGCTTGCGCTTTCGTCACTGTTTCTCCCGCTTCAAGACGCATCGTCGATCTTGAGTGACCCTCCACCCGCGCCTCCTATCGCCAAACTAGACCCGACTGTCCCGGAAGACCCTGCAAAGTATAGACAACACTTCACACAGCTTCTCGCCTTGGAGCTCTCCTCTCTGCAGGAAAAAGCTCGTTCGTATAAGTTGAATCTCGCGCCACTCGCTTTGAACAAGCCACGCAGCAACATCGTTGGCCAGCTGACTACCACATCATTGGGAGTATGGACACTCCAGGCTCCCGGCATCCGAGAAGACGCGCCTCGAATCTTTCTAGGGGATATGGTGCTCCTCCGAAAGATCGATCTTCACCAGCAAGCAGCGCAAGAATATGCGTTCGAAGCCAGAGTGATCGGGGCTTTGAAGCGAGAAGGCAAAGTTTACGTGGATTCCGATACCTTGTGGGCGGCCGACCAATCACTCATCGCTGGGACGTATCAAGTCGAGTTCAAAGTCAACTCTCAGCAAATCTGTCTGATGCAGAATGCGGTTAGTGCTCGATCATGTCCACAGAAACAGTGTTGATGATGGTATCCCCTCAGGTCTCAATGATGAGCGGAATGGTCGATGAACGCAGAGAACTGTGGTTTGAGCATCTTATGCCTTCTTTGCCTTTTCCACCGGCAAGCTCGTCTCTAGCATATCTGTTCCCTACGCAGAAGCATATTCGGCAGGCGATTCGGGACGGGAATGAGTACATCGATTGGATAGAAGCAGATTTGAATAAAGAACAGAAGAAGGCAATCAAAGACATAGCGACGAAGCAGCATGATGTCCCATACCTACTTTTCGGTCCAGCGGGAACGGGTGAGTGAGGTTGATGAGACGTCTATACATTGCTGATCCCTGCACGCGAACCCAGGCAAAACGAAAACTCTGGTGGAAGCGGTGCTGCAAATCATCCGGAGACAGCCAGATGCATCACTTCTCGTCTGTGCGCCTTCAAATTCTGCCGCGGACACCATCGCTCTCCGCCTGGCAAAGAGACTTACCGGGCAAGACATGCTTCGACTACAGAACCCCACGAGAACGATCGCGGAAGTGCCAGACGTTTTGAAGCATGCATACTGTAACTTGCAGAACGGGCAGTTCGAATTGCCAGACTGGCAAGCCGTGATGCGGTACCGCGTCGTCGTGACGACATGTACGGATGCTGGTCTATTGGCGACTGCTCGACTTACGAATGCGGATATTTTATGCGCACAGGCTGAGTTAGGCCGCATGAATCCCCGCTCTAAGCCGCACGTGCAGGTCCATTGGACTCATCTGATCATGGACGAGGTGAGTCGACTCGTCGGGCGGCGAAGAAGTGTCGGTCTTGACGCAGCATATGACTTATATCTCAGGCAGGACAGGCGATGGAGCCAGAGAGTCTGATACCTCTGAGCGTGGTCGCACCCGGAAAAGAGGAGAGCGCTCTTGCGAACCCAGTCCGGCCTGTGGTAGTACTTTGTGGTGACATTAAACAATTACCGGCGATTGTTTCATCCGACCATGCGCGACAAGGGGGTCTCGATGTGTCGCTTTTAGAACGCCTCATGGAACGGCCTCTATATGAAGAATCGGAACAGCATATCACTTGTTTGGCGATGAACTATCGATCACACAGCGGTATATTGTGGTTGCCGAATACCTTGTTCTACAACAATCGCCTTCAGACCTGCAACAATGTACCGCTCAGCAAGTGGCCGGGCTTGCCGAACCCTGACCTACCTATACTTGTCAAGCATGTTGAGGCGGAAGATGACTGGGTGGAAGAAGTAAGTCAGACTTCAAGCGAATGCTCAATTGTCAAGACCAAGTTTGCTCCTTTCTGTAGGGCGCCAGCTGGTTCAATCAAGCTGAGGTCAAGGAATGCCGAGATATTGTCCTCTCCCTTCTCGCCGGTCCAGACAGACTCCGCCAATCAGAGATCGGTGTGGTTACGCCATGGAGGGAGCAAGTACTGAATTTGCGAAAAGAGTTCCGGGACTCAGGGTTATGGGACGTGAATATCGGAAACGTAGAGGTACATTTTTCCGGTGCTGTCCAACTGCATTGTTCTTCACTGAAAGACTCTGATCAAGGCGTATCAAGGAGCAGAATATCGTGCAGTTGTCATATCATGTGTGCGCAGTCGCCCAGAGTTCATCTCATCGGATCGCTTCAACGGAATGGGCTTTATTCACGAACCAAAACGGTAATCAGGAACCCATGGACTGTAGCTGTTCTTGACTGATTAGTGTGCACCTAGGTTCAATGTCGCAATGACGCGGGCGAAGGAAGTCTTGGTTGTGGTGGCGAATTGCCGTGTCCATAGCGTAGGAGCATGACCTGGGTTGGATCCGAATGCATACTGACGCTATTTATTGACAGGAAGATCCTAGTTTTCGCGAACTGTTGGAATTGGCCATGCGCAATCATTTGTATGCCTTCTAAACACTGGCTGACACGATACTGATGCATTGTTTCTCGGCAAAGCTACTTGGGACCCGATCTCCCCAATGTCAAGCCGGAATACGGCGTGATGTCAAGTTTAGAGTACGTGCTTTTCCGCTGAGCCCTACCTCATCCCTGCCTGACTTTTACCTAATAGGATCAAGACTTTTGCGGGGGCTCCGGTAATGTCCACTTCACATGAGGAGAACATGAAGAAGCATGTCGCGTTCGTTTCAAACAGCGTGACACAGTTGCTGTTCGACTGAAGGTCAGCCACGCAGTTTCGGGCTACCCAACTTCTATCAGTAATGGATGATCATGATATATGGAAGAGGTACATGACATATGGCATGTTCAACGGTCGAATCGAGGTGCTGGCGCTCCCGTACCTTGCGCTAATGCTAGCGAGGCTATTCGATCCGTCAGCGTACTATTGACAACATGCATGGCCGCGAGACTCACTTGGTTTCCTCGAATTCGCTTTCGTTCCAAGGGCGACGCCGCTTCGCCTCATAGCCCGCTTGCGGAACCCATCAAGATTCGTTTTCTGCGATACATGGGCTCGTGGAGCCACTATTGGTGGAAGACCAGACATTGAGCCTGTTCCCGGTAGTAGTCGAATGGCAGTTCGCGAACTAAAGTTGAAAGGGGATAATGAACGGTCGTGAACTGATAGTTCTGGGAAATCGACTCACTTTAGAGTCCTTGTACTGATGTCTTCTTCTTCGCGTTGCATTCGCCTTCTACGCTTCTTGTTTTTGGTAGTATTGGCTGCCTCTGCCTTCCTCTTCTCTGCCTTTTTCCGCATCAAGTCAACATCTGCAGCTACACGGAGAACGGACTGCGGTAATGGCAATGGTCCCATATCGTACTCTGAGTGCTCATCCGTGGTTTCAGAAAATTCGGCAGGCTTGCTCTCTTTTGTTGACTTCGAGGTCGACGGCTTTGAGTCATCCGCCAATGCCTTGCGTTCAGCTGCTTCCATGGCTTTCTGCATTCGAGCATGCAGTCGCTGCATCTTGGGATCGTTCTTCATCTCGAGCATCTCCTCATCGTCTTCGTCATCGCCACTGCCTTCCGACGCCTCCTCTTCATCGAGGTCGGCATCCAGATCCAGATCGTCGTCCTCGGAAGCCGTGTGAAAACCGGCCTCTTCCTCTTCATCCGAGGACACGTCGCTTCCTGTTCCAGATACCTCTTCGTCAGACTCGTCCTGGGGAGCTCGCTTTCCCTTTGCAGGTTTGGCCGCTTTCTTCGCCAATAATTCTGCTACCTTCGCGGCCTTGGCTGTTTTCTCCGCTTCTCGTTGGCTTTGCAGCTGCTTTTGACGTTCAATCTTGGCTTTACGGCGTCTGATATCACCCAAAGATGTTAGTCCGACTACATCCCATCACCTCAACCGGAACTCACGCTGATTCAGCGTCCGCCTCCGCTTGCGCCTTGCGTTGATCCACGGCGAACCCGACAGCTTCCGGAGCGTCGTCATCGTCCTCATCTGTCTCTTCGTCACTGCCTCCATCGCTTTGTATTCGTTCCTCCCCGTCCTCGTGGCTGGCCAATGACTGTTGATCCTCCTCGGAGTCATCGCTCTCGATGACAGGTTCCGTATCGAAGACGATCTTCTTTCCCTGAGGTGCCGCCGCAGGGATGGCCCCGGCTTTGCTTTTTCCCGACTTTTTGGCCATCTTGTGCTCTCAGCCGATGTATGTGAGGACTGGCGATGGAATACCCGTCTTGATTGATACGGATAGACGATAGTTTGGCATTCTAACGTTTCAGAGAGGAGCACAAATTCCAAGATTTGGTGAAACCTGTGTTTCGGCCCGGCCGCCGACGATCGCTGCCCCCATCACGTGATCCAGAATTTCCGCCTCGAGCGTTCACTATGAAGCCATGAGGCTGTCCGGTTTGACGGAAAGCTCGGGTGGGATCCAGGACTTGACCGGTTTTCTGCACTCTCCAAGCATGAGTACTACCAATGTGCTGCCGCTCTTCTGGCACCTTTCCTCAACAGACAGGAGCGTGCGACTCGATGCGACCGAAAGTCTAATTTCCTCCCTGGAGGAATTTCAGGCCAAACATGTTGGACCAAAAACCGCAGCAAATGGGGACCAGATGGAGGTGGACCAAGCGAACGGCTCCGTGACAAACGGGGCCATGGAGACGGATGAAGATGCGGAGAGTGCTGATGAGGAGGACGAGGATGAGGATGAGTCTGGAGTCGAGGTGGACGCTTCCGACAACGAAACCAACAGCCGACCATTGGACCCAGAGCAAAAGGAGTTGAGACGGTTGGATGTTCGTTTTGAAAAGGACAACTCTGAAGATGTCCGGTATTCGATCAAGCGTCTTGTGCGAGGTCTTACGAGTTCACGAGAGAGCAGTCGGCTCGGATTTGCAGTGGCATTGACCGAGGTGCGTTTCCAGGCATTCCCGTCGCTTCCCCGTCCGCTGATTCACTGTCCTTTAGCTCTTGACCCGCATCGATACACTCTCTCCAACCCACGTAATCTCCCTCGTCCAGCGAGTCTCGCAAACCTCAAAAGCTATGAGAGGGCAAGAAGAGCGGGATGCCTATTTCGGACGCCTCTTCGGAACTCTCGCAATTATCGACTCGAGAATTCTCTTTTCCCCGGCTGCCACGCTGTCCGATTTCAAGAACTGCATCGGAGAGCTTTTCACCTTGGGAGATAAAAAGAGCTGGTTGCGAGAGAGCGCTTGGTGGGCAGTGATTCGAGCGGTGCGAATGCTCTTGGAGGACGAAGTAACGGTGGAATGGAAAGAGGCGGCAATTGACGGTCTCATTACCAGAGTGTACGGAAAATCAACTTCAGATGCCGCTACCGCCAAAGCAAACGGCGCAGAGTGGACCCAGGAAAAGGTCGCGCTCACGCTTGTTCTGCAATCGGCTCGACCGGACCTTCCTTGGAAAGCGCTCCTCGCGCCAACATTTAAGAATGGAAACTTGCTGTCTCATGCAAATCTGCCCGTGCTTGGCAAAATTCTGAAGGTAGGCCGTATCGGTGCATCGTCGCATCAAACCACGCTCATCCGGACCGACGTATAGGAAACCAACGACTCCGTTGACTCGAGCAGTCAACCGAATGGAATGTCCCTTACTGGTGTCAATGTCACCACTGGGTCTTGGAAACCCCAACTCCATTTTGTTTGGGAAATTCTCCTTGATGCGTATTTCGCGCTTGATGGGTCTTATGCTATCGCAGACAAGACCCCATTCCAAGACTTCTTCAAGGCTGTGGTCGACGGTAAGCTTCCAAACACTTCCAGCCCGAGGGACGCGGCCGTTGAATCTTTATCCCTACCTCCGCAGACACTTTGTTCAACCCGAACTCGACGCCACAACGTAAATTCTGGGGTTTCGAGATCTTCTCAAAAGTCCTACCGTTGCTTCCCAAGGACGATGTTCCGTTGATTTTCAGTCAGAACTTCATGAAATGCTGGATGAATCACCTCTCTGGCGAGGACCGATACCTCCATAAAGCTGCCCTCAAATTGGTAAGCCCCGGAAGGGATCCATCGCAGCCAGTGATCTGACATCCTACTCTTTAGGCTCGAGAATTGCAGGAAATTACCAAGTCAAACCCTCTCGTAGGATTCACCTTGATCTCCCAGCTGGTCGGCAGAAACGGGTCGCAGAACTTTGATAAGTTGACAAAGACGAAAACAGTGGAAGGCATCATGGCGAATCTAGACGCCTCGGGGGTTACGTCGTTTGCCTCTTATCTCCGAAACATCGCTGTTGGAAAAGACCAGGGAGCAGAGTAGGTCATCTTTCATTCGCAATTCGCCTCGGCTTACCACGATTCTTCAGACTCGATGCAGCGAAGACTACGGCATCCAGAACCTGGGTTTTCGATCAGCTTCTTGCGCTGATTAAGAACCCGTCGGTCCCAAAAGAAGATTCATGGATTGCCTCGGTCTTGGAATTCCTCATGGTGAACGGTCTTTTCATCGTTACCGACAGCAACCCCAATAGCTCTTGCCAGAGTGTGAGTCATCTGTACACTGGTCAAATTCACGCTAAAGTCAAAGGCATTCATGCAGCTGCATACGAAGCCTCGTCCTGCTTTCGATGATAAGGTCGCGGCAGAATGCCGCAACCGGTTCTTTGCTGCTATCATGGAAATGACTGTCCAGAATCGTGTCATCAAGGGCGACGACGCAAAAGCACAACGACTCGCTGGCACCGATTCCTCTGGTAAATTGTGGCTCACGCGATGTCTGGAGTGGCTCGAGGTTGTTGAAAAGGACAAGAGTCATGCTACGCCTTCCGTCGACGTCGACAAGGAGATTGCGAAGGCTAGAAAGCACGCCCGTGCCACTTTGGCGAGGCTTCACAAGGAGAAGACTCTTTCTGACGATGTCGCGAAGGGTGCAGAGATCCTCGTCTCTTTCGCATTGCTGCAAACCTACGACGACGACCTCAAATCTTACGAATTACTTGAAGACGTTGAGCAATGCATCGACAGTCTGCTTCAGCCCGCCGCGTCGTCTTCCACGAAAGAAGCCGCACCTCCAGCTCTCGATCTGCTTGTAGATGTTCTGCTCGCGTACCTCGACAAGGCTTCCAGTGATTACAAAGCTCTCGCTACCGTCATTTTCACCCTGGTATCGTCCAAGGCTACCAAATCGACGATCGAGCATCTCGTGGCCCAGCTCGAGCAAGTCGGTGGCGGTTACGACTCTGACGAGGACGAAGACGCTTCAGAGGATGGCGAAGACTTGTCAGGCAGTGACAAGGATGAGGACGCCGAAATGGAAGACCAGTCCGACGAAGAATCTGACGACGAAGATGATGACGATTTGGCGAACGGGGACGTTGACCCAGAATTCAGAAGAAAAATTGCCGAGGCCTTGCAAGTCGCAGGCATGACCAGTGCGGGTGACGATGAACAAAACAGCGAGGAGAGTGATGCAGACAACGATGCCGATGACGCGGATTCAATAGCCATGGACGACGATCAAATGCTTGCCTTGGACGAAAAGCTCGCTGCCATTTTCAAGTCTCAAAAGACATCTAAACAGGATAACAACAATACAGGTAAGCCAATCTGCCGCAGAAAGCGAGTGGCCTCTGACTTAGATCTCTTGTAGAATCTGTACATTTCAAGCTTCGGGTCTTGGATCTCGTGGAAGCGTACATGCGAAAACAGTCCACCAACCCTTTGATCTTTGAGTTCATTCCCATTCTCTTGCAGCTTGCCAAGGGGACTGGCAACAAGGAGCAGTCGCTAGCTTCGAAAGCGTCGGGTATCTTGAACAAGCGTTTCGACAAGATGGTGGACGTTCCCGTTGTGACCGACTTTGGTGCGGCCAAGGAGATTCTACAGACGATTCACACCGCCGCCATCACGGCACCGACCAAGGATATCGCTCGAGTTTGCAGTCACTGCAGCATCGCGGTAGCAAAGGCAGTCGCGCAAGCGTCTTCTAGCGCCATTACAACCGACAACGATCCCGTCTTTGTGACTTACCGCGAAACGCTCAAGACATTCATGACCAAGAAGTCGACCAAACTCCCGGAGTCCTTCTTGGCTGAATTCTTGCAAAGGCAACCCGAACAAGCTTGGTTTTTGCGGGAAGACCTTCTGCGTTATGCGGGACAGGACAGTGTCAACGCCTATCATCAGCTTTCCGCCTTCACCCTTTTGACCCAACTCTCCAAGCAGATGGCTAATCTGGTCAAGACACATCCGGTGGAAGATGTGGGGTCGTTTGTTCGCCAGACAGCCACATCGCTATACGACGCCTTGACCCTCGGTATATCCAGCGAGGGCAACTGGAATGCAAACCGTATCAAGGAAGTGATCAAGTCTGCTATCCAAATCGCTCGATACTCGCACGCCGTCTTCACCACCCCGGATTCGCTCGCCCAGGCGTGGAATGTTGAGCGTCTCCGAAGCCTCCATCTGGCAATTCAGGAGACCGAGAGACTCAAGAACACACCGTCTGTTCTGACTCTGATGAAGCAATTCGCGATGGCTATCGATCCGCAGATCAAGGCTGCCCAACAAAGCAAGAAACAGGAGAAGCAAGCTGCAAGGAAGCGTAAGCTAGAAGAGAAGACGCAGCAAAAGGCAAGCGAAGACGTAGTCGTCGAGACACCGGCAAAGAAGGCGAAGACGTCCGCGTCGAAGAAGTCCAAGAAGGCAACCGCTTAATCCTACATATAGAGATAGAAGATTGGCCTGGCAGCTTTATCGCCGTTGGTCGCGTTGTAGACTGCATGTATGATATGTTTGCTGCTTCCCGTTCCCTTGCACTTAACTTACCGTATCATCACATTGCCTCGCGGTCTCACACGTATGTATTCACTCAACTATCAACGGTGTCCTTCGGCGTGATCTATCGCTTTACTCTAGAGTCGTGCAGCATACATGGTTGTAGCATGACAGCTTGAACGCGGTGTGTCCCTTCAGAATTATCGCGGCGGTCCTCCATGGAACGGCGTATGACTGCTCCGAAGGACGAACGAAGTGGGGGCTGCGGCGATGAAATCGTGAGTCATGAGTCATCGAGCGATCGACACGCGCAAAATCGTGGTAACCACGCATCCAAGCTCGCGTCCACGGCGTATTGATCAGATTGCTGCTTTTGACGCCGAGCAACGTTTCAAGAGCCAACATGAAAACCAAGATGAAAGGAGTCTTTCGATTTCTCTGCTTGACCGCCCTTGCCGGTGCCGCGCAAGCTACATTCGATTGCCGGCCAACTATCGAAGTGAAGGGTCGCAAGGGAGACACGAGATCGCACTTCGACCTTCAGCCATTGAGCGGACTCCGGACCGCCAGCAAGACGACGGAAACCCCACCGACAACCAATGAAGCCAAGGTCTCTATGACATTATGCGGGGATGATGTCTTGACGATTGACGACAAGATCGCTGAGGAAGATCAGGTGCGAACGGATCTACTTTTACTTTCATTGAATGAAGTTCACTTACAACCCTAATTCAGTGCCCGCCAAACACGAAAGTCTGCCTCACTCTACTCAACCACAAGTCATCTTCATCGGAACCTTCGAGGATTACAGCGGTGATACCAATATGGTCTCTGGACACACCGGAAGCGGACGTAAAAATGATGACTCGCAATCAAGGGGAAGGCCTGGATATCACAGTCGACGGTGCGGACTATGCTGGGTGAGTACTTTCGGACTTGCTGTATCCATACACACGAACACACGCAAGAATCGCATTCTGACCGGAACGCAACTGGCCAGCATTCGGCAACAATTCGAACTCAACTTGATCTGTGCCAAGGAAGCCACATCGTCTTCCCCTGAACTCGTTTCCTATGGGGACGGAAAACTGAAGCTCAGTTGGGAGACTCCTTCAGCTTGCGAAACCGCACTAGACGGCAGCGACGACACTCCACCCGCAAACGAAAAGACTGGCGGAGGCGGCTTCCTGCACTTTCTCTCAACGATGTTCTGGTTGATCGTTGTGGGCCTGTTCTTATATTTTGCTTTCGGTGAGTGCGAAGCTTTGGCTGCTAGAAGCTTGTTGATGAGCTCCTTTAATAGGCATCTGGTACAATTACACAACCTATGGGGCCAAAGGGGTGGACCTTCTGCCTCACAAGGAGTTCTGGATTGATTTGCCAACGCTATTCAGGGACCTTGTCTCACACCTGTCGTCCAGTATCAGAGGATCAAGCGGCGGGGGATCCCGGGGGGGATATACTGCTATATAGTCCGTGGGTAGAAGATGAATGATGCATGTCATTCATATCCAAGCCAGCTTTCGATCCGAATTTGATAGATCGCATTGTCACATTTGGCTGGAAAACAACGGGAAGGGGGAGAGCTGTCGCGTACCAACAGCAACGATTCACTACCAAAGTCAGAAGTGCGGGAGCGTGGGTAACCTATGTGGGTGCGATATACATCCAGGCTGTGGTCCACAAAGACGCATACACGCATCAAAAGGAAGTTGCTCACTGCATCGAGTTTCAGCTCGGTCGAAAGAGCGCTTTTGCGGGCGGAAATCTGCGATTCTTGATCACTACGGACGCCACCGGATCCCGATCAGGGGACTGTGTCCATAAGTCATGCGACCGAGACTGCTTGGCATTACGTATACTTTGTTTAGACTTTAGATACAGCCTCAGGCAGTTTACACTTGCGGAAATCCCCTGAATTCGACGGAGAGTTCAACTGGATGTTAGGCGCTATTCGTCGAAGAACATGAGCGCGTTGCCGATGGCAAGATTCAGGGAGCTCACGCAACCAATTCAGCCAGAGAAAGAGCTCGAGCTGATATCTCTTGAGCGGGCCCAGCGCTGATCGACGCATGCGAGAACCGCGGTGGCGATTTCAGCGAAGAAGTCTGCGAAAGAGATTTGACATGAACTTTACTCGGGATTTCACCGACTGATCGATGTTGGAAATCTCGCGTGAATGAACTGCTAGCTAAGATACTGCAAGTCCTTTTGATGTAGATGACCAGTAGTATGGGACTCAGAAGCAGTCACACGTCAAAGGACAATCGAAGCTTACCGTTTCATGTTCACGTTTCAGCAAGTGTTTCAGGAGAGCTCTTCAGGGGTGTTTCAGCTCGCGGAACCAGATCAAGATCCTCGTATGGTCTTTCGCACACTGGTCTTTCACACACAAGAATGGTCTTTCGCGCACAAGAAGCTTGATTTACGAGAAGTTTTCGTCGCCTTTGGCTGGTCCGCCACAAATCTCATGAGCTTTGCCTTCTAGGTCTCCTTGGCAACGCTCAGAGGAGAAGCCTGTCATTGCCCACCACGGCTACCAAGCGAGCTTTCAGGATCCATGACGATGATCTGACAACAGTTGGTTCAAGGAGATGACGAGTTAGGGCAGCTTCGTGAGCTCGAGCGAGGCCGTTGTCTGGATGGACAGCCAAGAACTCGACCGCGGAATGGCTGAGTGGGACGTTAGTAGCGCCGATGTTTAGCTATAGAGCTCCAACGAGGTCCCAATTCGACTACAGCAAGCTCCACAGCATGATCATGGCATCCATGCTCGTGACTACAGATGGCTGTCGAGATGTGGGAGCCGGGCACAGCACCGGTCTACGGTCAGCCGATCATAGATGATTTGAGGATGTGCCTATCATGTTCCATGAGTCATCAAGTATGACAGCTCCCCTACCTTCACGGCAACTCTCCCAACCGCATAAGCCATCGCAGTCGGCGTCTTTGTCTAGTATCAGCTTCAGGAACCCAATTATATTTTCCCCATTCGATCCATCGGCCCGCCAGCCAGTGAGCTAACAGGTGGCATGCTAGCTAGCCAGCCATCTGCATCCATACCAGTGACGATTATCGATGGTCACAAGTTCACGTTCAAAGTATTCCACCCCGCCCTGAGTCTTCTTGCCTGTCGCTCGCCGCTTATCGGGTAGCTTACCAATGCACGTAGAGCTGCTGGTGGCATTTGAATTGCAGCCATGCCCAGAGGATTGTCAGAGGATTACAACTCTGAGAAGATAGAAGCGCTCGAAACGCGAAGCAATCTGAGAAGTCTGAGAAGCAGCGAAAGAAGGGCAGTCGTAATAGCTGCCGTAATGAAAAGAACCGCTGGAGAAATTGCCACGAGTTTGAATTACCACGAGTTTGCCACGAGTTTGTCAGCGGTAGATCTCTCACGAGTTTCCCACGAGGCTTCCACGAGTCAGCTTACGAGATATTTTAGGTGTATGTAGCTGTACGTAGCTGGGTGTGACAGAACGAGGCACGGGATGGGTGAAACAGCTTGTGAGACAGAGTAGCAGCTAAAGCAGTTAGCTGAGCAGGGAATACACCTACTACAGTTGAGCTGCTTATAGCTCTGCTACGTAGTGCTCTGCCCCTCTGCCTGCACTAGCCCTCTAGCTCCTGCTCTGCTTTACTCAGCAAGTGCTGAGCTTGCTGTCTACAAAGCGGGGCCGGAAGCGGGGCCGGTGATGCAGCTGTTGGAGCAAGTGCCTTGAGCTCTTGAGGTTTGGTGAGCTGGTTGGTAACTATTAACTGACAAGTACGGTCGGCACGAGAGGAGACAAAAGGGGTTGGTCAGAGAGGTGACAGGAAGGGCCGGGACGATCCATCAGATAGCTAAAAAGATCGAGTATCACATAAGATGAGCTATCAAATGCTCATCAAGGAGGCTCCATCCGCAATATTATTGCAATGGTATTTCAGAGTTCCTGTGTCCGATATACATGATATGTGCCATGAGCTGTGCTATATATGTCCAGGAAAAGCTCTCGGGAGCCTTCGTAAGCTTCCAGGAAGCTCTTCAGGTGCCATGAGCTGAGCGTAGTTGCTAGGAATATCATCAGGAAAGAATTCTGAGCGAGGTCAAGATGCAGCGGTTTGCATAACATCCAGGACTGCCGATAACTTGGCCTTCTTCAGGTCTGATTCGCTGCCTTCCCTGATCATCAAGCGATCTTCGAAGAAGTTTCTGCTTTGCCACTGGCAGCTCTCATGACCGCTTTTTGCACTGTCAAGCTTGTCTTGATAATTCGAGTAGGTATTTGGATGCGGCACTGAAGCTGGCACTGAAGATTACTGGATAGCCACTGAATACTGCATGGAAGAAATATTTGTCGCAATGACGCTGTGGCGATAAGTCGCAAAGGAGTACATGTTTCATTTTGGCGATCTCGGTCGCGCCCCAGCTGTCGCGCCCAGATGTAAGGAACAGCTTGAAGAACATAGGGAGAAGGTCTCTCAATGAGCTTGTTGATTGGTGAGAGTTGAGCTAATAATGAGCGATTTCCGGCTCGCGGGAGCGGTGATACCAGCTGTGGTAGCTCTATGGTACCCCTTGGCCTCTTGCCGAATGAGATGCCGAATGCCACAGGTCATGCTCGAAAATTGTGGCATTCCCTTCGCGGTCAACCGGAAACGCCCCATCGATGGCTGCTGTTCTTATCAGCAGCAGAATGACAAGCTGTACGACACGGTAAATCCATACTCAGGAAGAGCTTCAGGAAGCTATCAGAGGAGCAAACAGGCAGCCTCGGTGTCCACGGCGGCTCACTGTGTGACTTTCGAAGCACCGTCATTGTCACTTACGTTTATACAGCTGCACGCTTTGATAACGGCATCACCATTAAAATCACCAACGGCATCACTGTTCTGATCTTGGCCATCTCGGATGTACCGCGTAGCCTGCAGTCGACAGCGAAAACCCCAACCGCAGTCTGCGCCGTGGAAAGCTCAATATCGTTATTCGACGCGAACATCCGCCTTAAGTCGGCCGTCTCCCTGCACAAGACGCAGTCGCCCTGCGATATCCATCGATGAAATGAACACCATGTGGCATTAGCCTTGGACTGGAAGCTTAACCCATCATATTACTGTCCAAAATTTGCGACCCCTCGCCGACGTTACCGATCGATCTTGACACCATTGATCACTCCGACGTCGCATGTCGGGCTTACCAGTATCAAGGACGATTCCTAGTGGTGGAGCTGGGCAACAAGACTCAGGGCTGCTCGACGTCATTCAAGCTTATTCCAGAGGCCCATCTTTGCAAAGTGCGCACCTGTATCCCGTCTTCGGCGGAGACGGGGGACCCGCACATCAGCCTGGAACAATCATGTTACCGCCAACCATACAGTATTCTACAGCCCCGCCGATTACGCATCAAAGCACGCATCAAAGCCTCGAATATGCGAGTGTAGCCTTCCCCACACAACAACAGGGCTTAACTTTGGCCCCAAGCGTATTGCATATGCCACCCGCGCAAGGCCTGGCAATGCCCGACCGCGGCGACCGTGCGACATACTTGGATCCACGCCTTCAGCATACATCAGCTAGTGCACCCACCCTAAGTGTCGGGGACTGGATGTCGCAAGAGGCTCAGCCTAGCGGTGCAAAAGCTCAACAGCCAATAGAAAAGCCGACGAAGAAACCGAGGCAGCAATTTTCCGCTTGCACAGCATGTCGAATACGTCGGGTCAAGTGCGATCTGAAAGATCTCCGACTGGAATGGGAGAAGCTACACATAGACAGCAGGACGAAATGCCCTTCGGATGACGTGAGTGACGTTGCAGCAACGATCGTGGTTGATCGCGGGAAACGGAAAGGAAGATCACAGGGAAAACCTGATCTTGCGACAATCAGCAAGAAGGAGGAGATCCGCTGCACAAACTGCCACAATCGTGGCTCGAAATGCATGTGAGTTTCAGCTCCATATTGACTTTGCACAAAGGTATTCTTACGCTCGTTGACATAGTGACGAGTTCGCCCACCGCAAACGGCCGCGACTGGGCGGCCGGGCGTCCACCGCGACCAGAACGAGTAGAGGACATCATTCCGTCAGCCCCTCAGAACCACACTCATTGAATACCAAAACCGAGGAGAAATACCTGGAACTGCCAGAGGGCCTGTCAGCTTGGAGGTCATCCTCAGATCAGGGAGACTTTTACAGTCCCTTGGAGGAAAAGCCTGTGTTCGATTTTGGGGAGTTGTCTTGGACCGAGGCCTCGCGAGATACTTGGGACGCCACAGAGGACGAGGAACCCATGACAGCCGTAGCCTCCGCCTCTTCACATCCGGAAACCCAGGAACCGATGTCGATGTCAGGTTTGTCTTTCAAGTCTCAAGGGCCGGGTAAGCAGGCTGTCACGGTTGAAGGCGACAGCAGAGACGCCAATGCTGGCTTCGATACCCATGATCCTGCTTCTCTGAAGGCTTCGAATACCTCACCTAGACTTGTTCAACGTCCAATACCCGTTTCAACTCGAGGGTGTTTCCAAGAGAAAGAAAGCAATGATTCCGACAACATGCTGGAATTCACCTTCCCAGAACTGGACATTGCGTTCTTCGAGTCGGATTTCTATCGCAGACTACACATACAAAGTAAGTCCCCTCAGCCACCGTGTTTGTGACAGGAATGATAACTGATACTTGGAATTGCAGGACCAGTCATCGATCCGGTCACTTTCAGAGAACGATATGTATCCGCCTCACAACCCTGCGCTGCTAACATGGGCCAGGCGGGCGCCATTCTGTGCCATGTAATGTACGCCTGGGCGTGTTCATACGGGGTAAACGAGTATGGGGAACCTGAGGTTGCTCTGGGACAATGGCATCTGTCCTCGAGCGGTGACTCAACCAAACAGGAGCGACTCGACGCAGAACGCGAAATAGCCAGAAAAGGCCAGCTTGCGCGAACAAATGTCGCCATCAAGCAGATATTGAAGGAAATCGACTATGCTGGCATCTATCGCAAGATCACTTGGGATGGCGTGCGTTGTCTATTGCTGGTATTGCCGTTGACGGAATGTGAGTCTTGCTTTTACCCACTTACTTTGCATGCTAATGCGTGTCCAGATACTTCGACGTCTACCGACAGGCTGGCTATGTACGAGTGTGCCTTGGGTCAAGTGTTCCAGCTTTGCTCTGCGTCCGCCTTGGACTACGATGGTCTGCCGCATGTCGCAAATCCCGCCGATGAAATCACCAGCAGGCGGTTGTACTGGTACGCTTTCGTACACGAAGGTATCACAACAGGTCTGAAAGGCGGTCGAATGGTGTTGTGAGTCTGCGCCTCCCGCCACCTGCATTGCACAGCCTCTAACATTGCACGCTCACAGGGAAGAGGACGACCTCGACTCCCTAGAAGACATTCTGCCTTCTTCCGCGAAGCTGGTGGGTTCGGACTTCCTTGCGTCGCCAAAGAGGCTGAGAAGTACCCAAATCGCGTTCCAGGCATTGCCGTCACGAGACATTTATACTTCAGTGGCCAAATTTGCCAACGCGCCAATAAGGTTGTCGGTGAGTTCTCTTGCACATCGAACATGCGATTCTACAAGCTCCTTGACTTATCACTTACAGATGGCTTGTCGGCTCATCCACAAAGCGTTGACTGGAGCCAAGGCACGACGATCCCAACATGTGGATAGCGTTCTGTTGCATGCCGCTTGGGAAATCCTCCAGGAAGCCTGGACAGAATGCGATGCCATCAAGGCATATTCTCCGGGGCCTCATCCCCACGAGGACATGTGCCGATTCGCAGACGGATGGGTAAGCTGAGATGGAAACCGTGATTAGGGTCATTCGCAACCTTCTAATCGATCGACCTTTCCCTTTCGCATGCCATACAGAAAATCTTTATGTTCCAAGCACATAACGTTGTCAGAGAGTCTTTGGAGCATCGGGCACAAATCCTACTGGCTGATAATCATCCGGATTCCCGACGACCTGAAGCCAATTCGAGCAACCAGGGAATCAACAATAGAAAAGAAATCCTTCTCGAAGTGCAAAACTTGCGGGACATTGCCAAAGCAAAATGCACACGCCTCGCAGATGATATCATCGCCATCGTAAAGCTACATTTGCAATCCCCTTTCTTCGAATGGGACGCGAACCTTGTGCGAGGTAAGCACCTTCGAATTGGCATATGTTTCCCTGCTTGGCCGTTGAAGCGAGAGGTATCTTGCAAACAGATGGGATTTGCTATGCAGCAACAGTGCTACTCGACAATGATGGCTACAACGGAGACATTCAGTGCTGCTTGCAAGCTCTTTCGGAGATGCGATGGGCTTTCTCCCGGTCAAAGGAGCTGGCAGAACAGTAAGTTCAGCGATGCGACGCAAGAACCTGCGGCTGAAGTCGCCTTGTTTTTCTCGCAGACTTTCCGGATGTCGTGCTAAGCGCGACCAGTCAGCCGTGACCCTGAGCATGGGCGCTCGTGAACGCAAGGCTGAGAAAGCGTCTCAGGCGGTCTCATCGGGAGAGCCCTTCTTTGTGGATCACAGCTTATCCCTAGCTCCTCCCCACGCTTCACCTCTCAACATGTATAATTACGACATGGCGGCTTCCCTCGAACAGCAAGAGTCGTTTCGTAAAGCTTCAGACCCGCATTACTGGTCGATGACACCCAATTCGTCAGCTCAAGCCTCAGCTCAAGCCTCTCAGTGGGGAATTGCAATGACAACAGCTGGGAAACAGATCATAATGCCTCAGCATCCACAAAACGAGCCGATGATACGTCGCAACGGAGAGGAACCTGTCTCTCGCGTCCCAGATTACGCAAGGGGCAACATTGTTGCGTGGGCTGAACAGCCCATGCCTTACATTCAGCGGGATCATGATCCGCGGCACTGGCAATTTTACCCAAGCATGAACAGATGGTCTCAACCGCCGTGATGTAAGCATGTGATGCTCTGAATTGCCCAGCTTGCAATTCGCAACGAAACGCACCTTGTTGTAACATTCGGCCACGGTGGAATATTGGCAATATGGATAATGATAGATTCCATGCTAAAGTTGCGCAAAACGGCTCATTCTATGTTTGTATACAAAATAGGCACACGATTCCATAAAAGAGGGTTAAAGGGTAGACGGCCATGACCTTCTTGTCTTCGTCTAGCTTGGTGCCACCTAGGAAATTCATTGACGCTGAGACGTTTTTCCATCAGTCGTGAAGATCATCACTGTTCGCAGCTCTCACTCACCCCACACGGCCCATCCCCAGGCGATCAGACTGACCGGGAGTCGAATCAGGAGATTGTGCAAGAACATCGATATCACAGCAGCGACCAGCAGCGGGAATAAGCAGTATCCCAGTACGCACTGTTCCGACGCAACTGGAATGAGTCCTGCGACCTCATGTATGAGTAATTGAAGCAATGAACGTACAAGCGATTGAAAGAAAGAAACTCTTCCGCCCAACAGCTTCGCATTGACCGTGACAACAACGGAACCTATTGTCACAAGGGTGATGACCATGGAGAAGACTTGGATAGATTGATCTCCAGGAGACTTTGTTTGAAGAGCGTCAGCTGAAGGCAGCTTCATTGTGCTCACGGAACCTACATCGATCGATAGAATGATTGCCAAGGCAAGACAGATCACCAGGGGACCCCAAAGATCCCATTCACTGAACGACGAATATTGACTGTTTAGCGACCTCGAAGAAGCTTCCAGATTCTGACATACCGTAAAAGCTCATTCATTCCCCCTTGTTTGGGAGGATAAAGGACTTGCAGCAGTTTTGAGTAGATAGAGAGCAGGTCTCGCATCTGGTGGAGGCGACACTCTGAGTTTCAGCGCGACACACCGCTCAACGTTGTCGAGTACCCACAATCGTTTTCGAGACCGGTTCATCCAGCGTGCTTTCACCGGTATACCGTGTCTGCGTCCGGATACCATTCCATGCTTCATTCCGGGTTCGCGTATTGGGATCTTGTCCAATTCTTCCAGACAAGCCTTGTTGCGAGGTCGAGGCGGCGTTTGACGAGGATCCTGTTGGCTTATGGGGTTCCGAGGGGCCTCCGAATGAGAGATTATCTAAGTCGTCGTCGTCCGCCTGACTAGATAACGACAGCGGAGTAGTTAGTGCTCAGTTCACAAACCCAAATGATTGGAAGACTCACATGTACTGGTGCTGCGCTGACATTGTGGCCCTTTTTAGAGGTATCGGCTAGAGATACGATACTATGCTGTGCTTTTGCTTGCTCAATTCCTAGCCAGAACGATACGCTGCTGTAGATTGGAGCTTGAACTGACCTCAACTGAAGGAAGTTCCTGAGGTCGTGCTCCGTGCATGATGATGAACTCCAGATGCCACGAATACCGAGGGAACCGACTCTGGCGCAAGTGTGATCGACACATGTCTCAAAGGGAATATCAGGAAAGTTCACCTTGTCGAGATGACCACCGTCTAGCTATTCCATACTGTATTAGCGTTGTGACATAAGAGTTCAGAGTCCAAGGAAGGGACCACATCGATATTCGTCCTCAGTAGAAATAGACTCGTGATCACCAACCATGGGCAAGTCTTCGGTAGATCAGCGGGATGTCTATTATCGATTGTGTGAGTCTGAGTTGACATTGGAGAAGGGTTGGAAGATATATAACCCAACTTCTATTCGCCTGTGATCTGTTAGGCAAGAGCGAAGGTCAGTACTATGTCGTATGCTCCGACTGCATGGCGAATCTGACAGTGGCGCCAGGATATCGCGCCCGTTCGGCCTTCAAGCTTTTACATCTCGGTATGTCGCATCTTGCGATCAATCCAAGAACCGGATGACGTCTGATGTACAATCCACCTGCTAGACGAAGAGTTTGACCTGTTCCGGGGCGTAAGGAATGCCTGTGATTTCTGTGCAGGTTAGTTCATGGCGTCATTGCTGCGTCATCCGCGGCTCAACTTTCTACATCGCTTCCAGCGCCTGGGTCGTGGAGTCAAGTATTGAGCCGCAAACTAAGGTATACCTTCCGAGCGGGATAGCAGTCACCGCCAAGATACTCATAACTCCATGCTGAAGATCAACGAGACAAGACTGCAAAATTGTGTCAGTAGATCTGCAACCGATGGTAGGGTGGTAGCAGAGAGGAAACGTCACATCGCCTATTGACTGTTCTCCTAGGCGCATCTACCTGGAGTTACCATTATCCACGCCGATATAACATTACCGTCAACAGTAAAGCTGATGATCGATGCTATGGGAGGAGAGAAAGCGGATCTAATAATCTGTGACGGCGCACCAGAAGGTACAGCAATGGCTTCTGCAAACGCCCCAAGGCAAGGCTGACCTTCACATCCCACTAGTTACGGGAATCCACGATCTCGACGCATATCTCCATTCCCAGTTGCTCTTGGCTGTACGTTCACCACTCGTGGAGTCCAACAGTATGCTAACTCGCCTTCCGGCAGGCATTCACACTGGCTCTACCGCTCCTTGCGCCAAAAGGCACTCTGATATTCAAGGTATTCTTGTCACCGTCTGATCCCAGAGGTGAGATTATGGTATCTCAGCTGGAGCCATTTTTTGCCGCGCCGCCGAAGGATCAGAAAGTCGACATTCCCCTCGGTGATCCATTATTCATCGATGAAGCGATCAGTCAGCATTATAGAGGAGGTGGTTGCGATATCGAGGGTTACGACGTGTATGGACGGCGCGGGGGCGTTTGGATTCGCAAGCCAAGAAGCAGTCGTCCTGGCAGTGCAGGTGTGTTCATGCTTGACCACTCACTTTGATGCTTAAGCTCATAGATCCGTTGTTTCCTTGAGCGCAGAAGCCTTCCTTGTCTGCAGAAACTTCAAGGCAACATCGCTACCCGCGGAATTCGAGTTGAATAGCATGAGCGCGTCTCCGGTACTTTCGCTAGACTGTTTCGGACCAGTCAAGAAGGATTCGGTCAATCCAAGCGAGGTCCGCGAATGGAACAGGATCAAGGGATACACCGTCGGGGATCTCAGTGGCTGGGAGGATTAAACTGTGTGTCTGTCTCGCAGGTGTTTGTCAAGTGTTAGGCCATACCCTGGGACATAGCATTGTCATCGAGAGCCTCACGCTGGACCATTATACAACTGATTTGAAGTCTTGCCAAAGTGTGGATTGGTGCCATTCATTATAAATCGTGATCAAAGTCTTGAGTCATTCTCGCCCTGTTCACGACATCCAATATGTCGGGTCCATTCCCAAATTATCTAACCATCCATCTTCTCCCAAAGGGTACTCGATATTGCCTTGTTTCGGAGAGTAGACGCTTTCTTCCTCCATATTGCTCGATTGCGCACCGTGAGGTGTAATAGCTATGACTGATGTTGGGCTGGGATCAATGATGCCGGGAGCGACAGTAACGAGCTCCGGCGTTTCCGCAGGAACCTGAAGGTTTTTCCCTTTGTCTCCAGTTTCGAGTTCGTCGTCTCCCAACCCAAAAGCACTTTCATCAATGAACGATGAGTAGTCGAAAGCTGGATCCTGTTCGCGTGGTCGTTGTTGTAGCTGTGGCCGAGTTTGCTGTGAAGGGTCAAACCGAGTATAGTGCAAAGCGGGTGTGATAGGCATCGACAGATCGCGTTCAAGCCCGGTAAACGTCTGTCCAGAAGTCCTCATGACATCCTCAAGCTTAGCCATCGAAGCCTCCAAAAAGGAGAGCGGATCGATCCGTCCATCCTCTTCTTCCTTTCTGTGCGCTGAGACTGCCTCTGAACCCATTTGTCGGAAAGAGATGCCAAGTGAATTATTCTGCGGTGAGATGTCCGCCAGCCCAGTGAATTGGGGAAGTGTCAGGCTGGCCTCGTTTGAAGGAGCCTCCGCGACATCACTACTGATGACCGGTAGCTTCTCGACCTTGGGTGTCATATCTGGTTTGGATGCACTAGCCATAGAAGGTTTCCGCCTCTGCGGTTTAGGCCGAGGTAACTTCTTGGTGGTAGGAGAAGGCATGGCGGCGTTTTGGGCAACGGTAGGTGTCGGAGGATTATTGCCATCTGTGCCCACCGACATGCCGCGAGCTGTAGTCGCTGCAGGAGACGATCTGTCGTCTTTGTTATTTGACTTCTGCCTTTTGCCTGGAGGCGGCTTGAGGTCCTCAACCCGCAGTCTCGGCGGGATGGCACCATTAGCACCAACAGCAGCACTTGCAGGTTCAGCAAGCTGTGATGCTTTATCCGTGCCTTGAGGTGCCGTGGAGGCGTTTGCGACGGAAATAGGCGCAGAATCTGTCGATGGCGGGTCGGGCAGATGTGTTTTCCGAATCTTGTTAGTCTCCACCGCAACCTTGCTGAAAGCACTCCCTAGAACTTGTGGTTTGAGCATCGCGACATGATCGGTAACCCATTTTCCGACAGCACGTCGAAGCAGGCCAGCCTACAGGTCAATGACACAGAGTGAGGTTAACGATAAATTCCACAGGAAACTGCAGAACACAACATACCACTTTATACAGATTGATGACCTCTGGATCATTCTGACGTTGCGGCCGCATGGCGAATTCGAGAGTTAAGATGTGATCGAAACTCTTTAGCATTTGCATGGAATTCGTTATTTGCTTTTGATAATTCGCCCTTTCCGCTTCTGGAATCTGTTCATGTGCAAGTTCTGGAGGTTGTGGCAAGGCAGTGACAGTCAGCGGAGGATCGTATAAAAGGATACAAGGCACTTACGGATAGAAGCGATATGTGTGCTATACATCTTCCCAACAATCTGCTTGCCCTTTTCATATTCTTGCGGCGTGATCACTCGTCCCTTGATCAGCCATTCTCCTTTCGCGTTCGGTACAGTGCCAGGAAGGGCGGATGAGACACCTGGCGGACGCATTCCGCCGTTTTTCTGTTGATATGCAGCGAGCAAAGTCGCTCGATGGCGTTGAATAATGCTCATCTGCTCCGAAGACAGGTTGTAGCTGGCAAGTTGAGCGGAATTTGCTGTCGCAAGTCGATTAAGCTGATCCAGAGTGAAACCGCCCATGTCGCCATGTGGAGCTGAGCCTGCGCCGTTTGCAGGTGGCTGGGTGACATTGGCAGCTAGCGCTTGATTCGGCAATTCGCCAAAATTTCGCTGAGGGGGTACACCAGGCCCGATTGGACCGCCGAGCGCCTGATTCTGGCGGTTTTGTAAAGCTGCACTTTCCTTCTTCTGCTTGACGATCACACTCAAGTAATGACCCTCGATAACATGAAGCGCTTCGGAGTAAATCTGCTGCAATTGACGAGCCACCTCAGCTGAGGAAATGGGCGGGGGACCTGCATTGTGAACGAATCCCATCAGACCGCCAACCATGGACCAGATGTCTTTGGAAGAGACCTGCAAGATTGACGCATTCGTAAGGCTTCCTCATATGAACTTCACATTCGGGGGACTTACCTCGGCGCAACCACCGAATTTAGCTACAGTCGTAAAGAGCGCATATAAATCGAGCGGTCGGTTCTCAATGACGTGTTGAGGTATTTCCGTCTTTCGCGAATTTCGATAGATGCTCCCAACGATTTCAGCAAATTTCTGACGAGGCATGACCAGCTGTGCTTCCTGGATAGCTCGACCCTGAGGGGTCGTGGCTTTTGGCAGGCCATTGGCCGCGAATCCGGAATCGCTAACTGGATTTGGCATGACGCGAGGCGGGACACCGTTCTGAAATCCCACTTGGGCCATGTTGCCGCCTTGTTGACCCTGCGTGTCGATCTGCATCGAGTCCGCATTATTCAACTTGCCCATTGACGCGAGATTTGGGCCGGCAAGTGACTGATTTTGGCCTTGAGGTGTCGCACTATCATAGGGTGATTAGTTTCGACATCGCTGAACGTTTCGACAGCACGACTTACAGTTGCGCTTGTTGCTGCATCGGCTGAGCCACGCCAGCGGGTATACCGCCCACAAGAGACATGTCGAGATTCCTTCGTCGCATTTCCTTGACAAAGGTCACTCTGATCTGGTTGTTATTCCTGATCTGGTTTTCCATGCTGGCTCTATGAGGAGAATTTTGCGGTGTTCCTTGCAAAGCCTGCTCGGACATAGGTGTGTAAGCATGAAATATGATTTGCGATATCAAGGAGGGCGGGGAGTCTTTAGACGTACCTTAATCTGAGCGGCCAATTTGGGCAGCATACCCTTCCCAGTTTCAATGAGTTCTGCATCAGAAATCTTTTCCCATTCAAAAGTCCGTGGCGGCGGCCCGTTGACATTATTGGGTCCAGGACCGATATTGTGGCCTGGCTGTCCTGCCTTGGGGACTTGTCCGCCGCCGCCAACCGGCACTTGATTCATCTGTTGATTGTTCATACCATTATTGCCAAACTGATTGACAACCTGTTGAGCTTGCTGAGCGAGATGGGCCCTTTGCTGAGCCGCCGCCATTGCTTGACCTTGAGCTGCTTGCATATTCATGTTTGGGTTGGGTCCTGGATTCTGGCCTGTCGGCCCCGTAGACATCGGAGATGTGTTGAGGTGGCCGACGGGCTGCAACGACTGCGACAGCGTTCTTGGCGTCATTTGATTGCTGAAAGCATTCTGAGCTCGACCTTGGTGTTGGTACAGCGACATCAGCTGATGGGGACGACACAATCAAGAGACGATTTGTCAGTCACTAGCCCCGGTAGCGTTGAGTCGACGACTCACTTGTTGTCTTTGCTGTTCATTCAACTGTTGAAATTGTTGATTCAATTCTATCAGATTCTGGGGTATGGCTCCTCCTTGGGGCGGCCTGCCGGGTCCAAGGGGAGAACCCTGTGGCATATTTGCAGGCGGTCGTACCTGTTGCTGCTGGGCGTTCTGCAACTGAGGCGAAGGACCGGTGTTCTGCCCCGCTGTCATATTATTGCCCATGTTGAACTGATTCGGATTGTTCTGTCCCGGAAAGTTGTTAAACATGTTGCCTGGATTCGCGCCGGAATTGGGTCCCTGTGGGTTAGATTGCTGGGACAAGTTTTGCTGGATCTGCTGCTGCATGGTTTGCTGCATTTGTTGCACGCGAGTAAGATTCGTCGAGGCAGCCATTCGGAGTTGGGCCTGTGTGGCAGCCAGTTGAGGATTCATTCCATTTTGTCCGGGATTTCGGCCTTCCTGCATCATGTCATTGGACTGTGACTGGTTGAACGGAGGACGCATGGGATTCTGCAAAGCTCCAGCGGTATTCTTGGATGCCAACAATCTGATAACGAATTCTCCGTTAATTTCCGGCTTATTGAGCCATCACTGATTCTCACCTCTGCAACTGCTGATAATTGTTGCTCCCATCGCCTTGTTGCTGCTGCTGCTGGGAAGGCGGCTGACCTTGTCCGTTTGGAAACTGGTTCGATGGCATACGAGGCATATTAGGCGCCATGTTGGGGGTCCCGGAACGATTCTGCATTCGCTGAGTTGACTGTGCCGCCTGTAACTGATTGTAAGCATTAAGCAATTGCGCATTGGTCATGCCGTTGTTCGGTTGTTGCATATTTCCGCCGCCATTCCCTCCCATATTCTGAGACATTCCTCCTCCATTGCCCATCATGCCCATATTCAGTCCCTGCATGCCGCCCATATTCTGCATCGGCGGCCTTTGGTTTTGCATCGGCATTGCAGGGCGTTGCTGTGGCTGATTCATCCCGCTCAGACTGTTGAGCATCGAAAGATCTAATCCAGAGTTGAGGAGCGCAGCCATGTCGAAGTTGCCGAATCCATTGTTGTTTGCCATCTTGCCTGATGTGCACACAGTTTTCAGAAAACGAGGCAGGATTAAGGGCTGGCCAAACGAACAGGTGTTTCCTCTGGTCTATTGACTTGCCGCGCAAACTGCGTTTATACTTTCATGAATCGTGGAATGTCCTTGTCGAATCGTGTGTTGTGGTATGTAGTCGCCTTTTTAATATAGAATGCAGATTTCAAGAGCTCGTCCTGATATGAAGAGTAAGGAGCCGGCGGTGATGGCGCTGTTGCGAACGGCGTCCCGGGATCGGGCTGGTTCCGGAAATCGGCTTCCCGTGGATGTCCAATTGAGCAACGTCGCTCGTGATGTGTCTAGGCGGAGCAGGTACTTGACTGTGATAGCATTGGCACTGCTAACGCATACCCCGTTCCGGCTGACTATGGTCGAACCCGGACAGGGGACAGCGCCCCCGCGTTTGTCAGACCGGACAAGGTGCAATCCGGGAGCGAGCGATCGGCGGATTTGCCTCCTGCGTGGGGCTTCCGCCTTTCGCGTTTCCGCTGCCGTTGTGCTGTGGCAGTGTGAGGGAGCTATTGTGTGGTATTATGCAGATATTCTGGGATCGCTCGGGATCACCTGGTCATAAGCCATCATCAGAGTAGAACGATCACATTGGTAGAAGAGCTGATAGAGGTGACCAGAGCAGCTACGGGGCGATTAGCTAGAGTCGGTTATAGGTTATAAGTTCTGCTCCAAGTCATTCTCAAGTGGCCAAGCTAAGTGGGACCCTGGAAGACCTGTCCAGCAGCTCCTACGAACAAATCGCGTGGCAGCCAGTGGGAACCCCTGTCTCCTGCAGAATCAGCAATCTCACGATCGACGATGTTGGAAAGTGGTACATTTTAGTATATGGGCCACGCAGATATCTGGCGACTGGCAGGGCTTCTCGTTGCATGATCCCAAGAACGATTCCAATACTGGCCTCGGCAGTATCCGCCCCATGAGAAAGAAGTAGATGAGAATGATTCTAGAGTCGTTGATGGCGATAGCGGCGGAAGTACAACCCTCCGTATACGATTCTATGCGTGACCGGGAGTTTGTCAGATTATACAGCTTGGCCAGGACGAGATGTAGCGACATGTCGCGGGGCACACTCGCTGCATGCAGCTTGAGGCAGCCTCGGCGACAAACCGCCATAACCTCTGGCAGCCGACGCACGCCGCACCATAATCTACCTCATGCGCAAAATTGCGTACATGAGCCAGCGACGAAGTTACTGTATGCGGCTTATGGGCATCGACTGATGGGCATTACATGGGCATTCAGCAGAGATGATTGTCCAACCTCACTTCGCCGACTCGGTCCCTCATCCGATCATGTCCCTTTTCCGGCCTCGAAGTCGCACTGCGTCCACCAGCCAGCTGTCAGTCCGGTTACACTTTTCCCATCACAGAACACAAACCAGCATCGAGTCTCGAACCGACGAGCTTCCACCTCTTCTCGCCTAATCCAGTGGCGTATGCCTCCAGTACCTGACAAAAGTCAGCATTAGTAGACCGTCCCTATAAACATGACATGGAGACATACCTTGGCGAACAATCCCTCCGATGCCGGGTGCGTTGATGCGAAAGCACGTTCTAGGACATAGAGGTCGACTGCCAGCGTTTCTTGCAGAGTCGACATTGACGATAGGCCAAAGTCAATCAATACCTATGAGCCGATATTCTCCATGAGAACCGCGACTTGGCACATAGGGGATACGGATGACTCACCACCTCAAAGTTTGGACTCTGGCCAGGAAGAGGACGAAGCATCATATTTGATGTCGTCAAATCCCCGTGTACTATAGTACTTGCATGCATCTTAGCCAAGGTAGTGCCGATCGCCTGCATGAGATCCTCTAGAGATAGTCACCTCATTAGTCCCTTAGACGCCAAGACCCGATCTCATATGCGCCGACAGCACGAACCTTGACCGATACCTAGGTGTTGAAGCGCACCCTCCGCTTCTTCAAGTCGTCGTAGCTTGCGATCTGCCCGTTCTTTCCTTGATTTGATTTGCTTCTGCTCCGCGAGCGATAACTTTTCCATATCCGTCGCCGCATCCGCTTCCTCGTCTGCATCCTCGTCATCCTCGTCCTCGGCGCCTCCTCCAAGCATCTCCCTGACACTGTACCCCTCTATCCACTCCATGCCCAGAATTCCGGTGTCGAGGTCGACAAGCCGGACACCTGGCACCGCAATGCCAGCCCTCGCGCATCGCGCAAGTGCTCGAGCCTCTGCTTGAATGCGTGACTTGGTGAGATTGGCATCCAAGATAGGGTGCCGATATTGTTTAGGAAAGCGGTGCTTCAAGAGTAGAGGTTGAGGCGTCTCCGGAACCTCGAACGTAGCCGAAAGCTCTTTCTTCAGTTTTGAGGGCCACTTCACTGTGGGTGGAGGGATAAAGCAGGGTAGCTTATACACTCTCTAGGTACCGGGTTCTCGTCAGCTTCCAGCGTCGGATCTTGAGTATGACCTACGGCTTCAGCTCCTTGTTTGATAAGCTCTGCTTGCATGAGCAGAGCCATGATGGGAGAAGTCGACGTCTCCATTCTGCAATCTGAGTAGTCTTCCTGGCCTCGATCCAAATGTAGCGCGCTTGTCAAGTTTGAGGCCGAAACGCAGAGACCCACTAGCTGTTATTCTGAGCAGAGGGTCAAGAGTGCCTGAAGCTGAGCTTGTGCTCCTTACGAGATAATCGACTGTGTGTCTTTGCTTGGATTGACGAATATACGAATGTTCGAATTATCGATCGTTCGTCGATTGCACATCCGACACCTCAAGTCAATAATATGTGTAGACGTGGAGAAGCTTCGTGCATATCTACAATCCAACAATCAGCCTTACAGCAGCCATATCCCCAGCTATCTTGCCCCTCATTGATCAGTCTACACAGCTGCTTGGACCTGGCGCAGGTAGCGATTCAAAATTCGGGCAGGCAGGAATCTCGCGATGGTGGAACCTTCATCTTCTTTACGCAGTCGCAGTATATGATGTGCTACTCGATACAACCTTTTGGCCGGCTTGCCGTTACTTCAGTCCTTCTTGCCGATAGCCCGAACCCTCTCGTCTAAAGGCTTATAGTCTCGAGGCCCGGGCTCCCCGGTAGGCACGCCAAATGGCATCTGCGCCAACAGCTTCCATTCCAGAGGCACCTTCCACTTTTCTTGCACAGCGGCATCCACCAACGGGTTGTAGTGCTGCAGAGGATAGGGGACGTTCAGTCAAGGTTCCACGACGGCTTAGCGCTCTCGTACCTGGAGAGAGCAGCCGAAACCTTCCTTCTCAAGCGCAGTCCAAACCACCAATTGAGCCATACCCTATCCAGAGAGTTGACGATGTCAACAACAGAGCGGTCAGGAGCCCGTAGCGATACTCACGTTGGCCTGATTTGCCCAGATTGGGAAGTTGTCGGCGTAAAGCTTGAAAGCCTCTTGTTGTTGCCGGATGACGGATTCATCGTCAAAGAACAAGACAGTGCCGTGTCCTGCTTTGAAGCCATCGAGCCGCTTCTGAGTCTGCTTCATCTGTTCTTCTGACAGCATGGCAGACACTGCGGCACACACAGGTGATCAGTATGGCTCTCTTCGTCCATGAAAGCACGTATACTGACTGATCTTGGCAGTTGTGTTCCAGAACTCGTCATGGTCGTCGTTGAACAGGATCACCGCTCGAGTCATTTGGCCGTTGCTGCATAAGACAAAGCTTAGGTGAGCATCCAACTTGGAATATCCTCAAGAAATGACCTGGCCTGAAACAGACTATACATACAAAGAGCTCGGGACATGCTTGATAGCGAACTTGACGATCTCTTCCACTCGACTATCGGGGATGGCAGCGTTCTTGGAGATCTGGTAGTAGGTCCTGCGTTCTCGGAAGGCAGACAAGAATGCCTCGGACTCTCCCTGACCCTTCTTAGACTGCGAAGCAAACTTTTCGTTGATGCTTTGTTCGATGGAGAGGTCGGACATGTTGCGGGAAAGATGACGAGGAGCACGCGAAGCGGAGAGCGTTAATACTTTGCGATATGTGCCGATGGATCGTAAAGACGCAAAGTGTCTGAACAAGGACATCAGGCTTATGTACTCGCGCGGGCAACTATCGCTCAGGGCTCTTGCGGGTTCCTTCGTCAGAGTCTTCACTGACTGCGATGTGGAAGTACTTGCTCGGCTACACTGGTCGCGTATAATTATTGTGGGTTGTCTGACGAATCATTCCCAAGGAACCAATTCGGGACCGGAAATCCCGGACTGAGAGACGTCAGGACCGAAGCCGGCTGACAAGAGGTTCCGGGCGAGCTTTCCGGCTCCTGGAACCTCTGAGGAACGCCTGGAACGTCTGGCGACAAGAGCTTTGCGAGGGGGAAATCGATGGCCAGCTATGCATATCGCGCGATCGTGTCTAGCAAGTTGCAGCAATTATCCGCCACGCGACTTTCACATCTTCGCTGCAGGGACCACTGCTGCAAGGAGACGTGCGAGATATACTTCGAAAAGTAATCATCGTGCAGCATGCTTGTCTAATGATAATGTGTAAGAGCGAGAGCGAGATAGCTTCTTCTGCTTTGGCAAGCCATACGTTCTCCAATATGTTATCGGTGATGATGCTGATGGAGACTAATCGCTGTCCGAGTCGTCGATCGTCATTCCCACATCCCGCAAGCCCTCTCCAGCAAACATGAGCCCTCCCGACTCCGCTGGTATGCCCATCCCGCTTTCTCCCAAATGGTGTTCACCGGGATGTAGTCCGTCTTGACCGACCAAGGGGCCAAAGACCATATCTTTCGAGCTCATCTCGCGTTGCGCCTTGGCTAATTTCCTGGCTCGTTTCTCGGCTTCTGCCACTTCTTCGTCGTGAATACGTTTAGCATATCTGAGGGAGCAAAGAGGAGGGCAATCTCGTAAGACCTTAAGTTATACGCACCGATGCCAAGCAGAGACACTTACACGAGAGCTTTCTTGTTCTTGCTGGGATCCTGTGCGGCGCGGACAATCTTGTCTATCGTCTTGATTTTCACCACTTCCACTGGAGCTGCATTCGCCGTGATGATGCCTTGAATATGCTCTAAACGTGACCGCAGAGCATTTCTGCTTCTTGCCGGCTTTTCCGCTTCTTGGTTCGATTGACCGGCAAGGCCGTTTGTCAACTGGTTGTCGCCGTCCGTCGTATCCGTATTTGTTGCTGCCTGCGCGTCTTGGTCATTCGCTTCCTCGTCTTCTGGATATGCCGATAAGATGACACGGTCAACGAGTTCTTGGTCGGCGAGGCGCATGCATGCGAGACTGATCGAGGACATCGTATCGGTGAACTCGACATCACTCAATTGAGAAGTGGCCAAGTATCCCTTGGCTTTCTGATATGCAGCGTCAATCCTGGCGAGGTCCTTGTCTGGATCTTGCTATCGAGTAACCGATATCAGCGATGTGATAATCAAAGATCATATACGCACCTGCAACTCCAGATACCACCCATGCAGGGCATGCCCAACGCGCTGAACATACAGGTCAAATTTCAACGTTTGCAGCACCCGATACTCCATTTCCGTGACGTCTTGCTTTGTTAGCTTGTCGATGGCAGCGGCAAATCGGTCGATGTCGAATACGTGATTGGCTGCTTTCCCAGCGAGGAATAGACAGACAGGCCTGGCCGCGAAGACGCGTCAGAAAACTATGGAAACATCGGAGGTGATCGTGGAGTTGCACTTACATGACATTGCGAGGATGATATTCCAAGCAACTCGTTCTCACATAGAACCTCTTGAGGTACGTGATCGCTATCGTTTCAACGACGGCAGGAATCGGTCGTCCGCCGCTTGCATCTGACAGGATGCCAAGCGCGAGGAGGTTCCGCATTGACGTAATGTAATGACGAACGAGCTGCGCCTCGTCTGCTGCTGTAGGATAGGTCTCCGGAGTCTTCACAGATGTCGATTTGCTACCTTCTGGTAGCTCGGCGCGAAGTCGCTATCGCCAAGAACCTCATGAGCATTATACTTCGAAGATCGGCAGAAGAACGCGTACCTCTTCTTCCTTGAAATGTTCTTTACATGCATCCACGGCTCGCTTGTTGACCACCTTTCGTATCGTATTCAGCTTCTTTGCCTCGAACGTCCATCTTCGGTATTGACTCGAAGCTTCGTACAAGGTCGCTGTCGGTCGGACTTGTCTACTCGTCTTCGAACGAGAACTAGTGGCCGCAGACTTGGACGTCGATGCCTTGGGCGAGGTGGCAGACATTACACTGAATGGCGAAGTGGCGGATGACGCTTTCTCCAGTGGGACGTAGAGGCCTTCTTTCAGGGTCCAGGGATACCTTCTCCGGCAAGGTTTTGTTCATAGACAGGAAGAAGGCAAGCAGGCTTCGAGGCCAAGCGAGCAGCGATGCGAACATCTGAAACATGCGGAAGCAATTGCCGTCCCCTCCAGGTGACGAAAGGCGACAGCGATAGACGGCATACTCTCTTGTCTTCTGCATTGTCAAGCCGTGATCGTCGCATCCTGAAAGCCTCAAGTATCGTTCTGGCAACTAATTCTCCATGGAAGACGATCCATGGGGCGCGACAGCCGACCCCTGGGGCACGAGCAGTGTTACAGCGTCGACGGCCGAAGTCAATCCGGCAATATCATCTTCTCCTGACAACCATGACCGGATCCTCTCTACGACACTCGCAGTTCCAAGAAGTAATAGCTTATCGGAATCTGATCCATGGGCTAGTCCAGCTACCGCCAAAGTGGACGTAGACGTGGCCTCAATCCCAATCAGTGAAATCAAAATCGACGCAGAGGAAACAGATGTGCCAACGTTATCGACAGCCGGATGGTCAATCTCCCGCGATACGAATGACAGTGCTTGGACCAAGTCCTCGTCAGTACCTCCTGCGGTTGATCTGCCTGCTACGACGTCGGATTCTATTACGTCGGCAACCTTCGTGGCGGAACAAATCCCGCTTCCGCACGACGAAGAAGCATTCTCCACAGACACACGCCCACGTCAAAGTGCCGATATATCATCAGCGGAGGACGTATGGGGAGCTTCTCAGAGCCTCGAAGATCCCACTGGGGTAGCTATGACCATCCCAGCGATCACAGAGACAGCTTTCAAGATGCCCGTTGACAATGAAACGCATAATCCATTCGAACAAGAAGACCAAAAATCAATCGCGCCGGTTGAGGAAACCTCGGTAGAGGTCTCCGCCCCGCCAGTGGAGGATGACGATGGATTTGGTGGATTCGCCGCAGGCGGGTCGAAAGAAGCGTCCGGCGGCTTCACTTTCGCGAATGCTGACGACGCCTATGGAGGTTGGGGCAATGATAATGCTGCGGCAAGCTTTGGAGACGTGCAAGACGCTTGGGAGTCAACCTCAGCTGGGTTCGAGGTAGAAGACAGGACCCAGCCGTCGTTTGAGAACCGCGACCTGGTAGACCGCCGTTCGGACAATGATGATGAAGGTGGATTCCACTCGATTCCAGCCAAGCAGAAAAATACTGTCACTTCTGAGCAGCTGCAGGAGGAAAGTTGGGAGCAGGAAAGAAGGAGAATAGAGAGACAGGAGGCGCGGGCTGTAAGCGGAAGTCCTGGATTTCATTAGAAAAAGCTGACGGTGTGCAATATCCAGCCTATTGAACTCATTAATAAGCTTGTAGACCAGTGGAAGGATGTTCTGGATCAAGTGTTCATCGCTTCGGAGTCCCAGGACACAGGTAAGGAGGTCGAAGGCGGCTTGGATCAGGCGACGATTATCCGCAAGGACAGGTACGATCAAACTTGCATTCCGTTTGCGCCCAGGCTGATGACGTTACCAGGCTTATGCACGAATTTACTGAATTGCCGGACGGTTTAAGCATCTTCGTACCGCCTGTGCGGAACACGGTGACATGGGCTCGCTACCAGGACTATTTATCGACTGTCAAGCTCGATCCTTCCGCCTCTATATTGGCGAAAGCAAGCGCTGAGTCCGCATATCGTGCTGCGAGAAGAAAATCGCAAGAAGAGCATGATGCGTGGCAAACACGCTCTCGCCTAGGAGAGGCCAGTGGTCCAGATCAATCTCACCAATCTGCGACTGCTGCATCTCAGGACGCAGATACTGGTCGGTCCCGGTGGAGTCTTTGGGGCAGAAAGCCGTCCGCACCCGTCGTGCCACTTACGACATCAGGAGGTGGTCTTCTGGAGATCAAAGGCATGCGCTCAGATCATACAGGCGCACAGGTCAAAGACAAAGCGAGTGGGAATGGACATTCATCATCGGCCTCCATTTCGAGTCAGAATGGTATGCCACCGATGCGACCTTCAGGAACGTACACTCCTGCAGAAATGCAGACAAGCGATGTGGATCCTGCTCCCTCAGCAGTTGGACGTTTCTTCGGCAGATTCCGCCGGACGCCAAATATTGCCCCTTCGATCGATGTCAGTAACCGAGATTTGGAACTCACGCAGGATGATTTCAGCTTCTTGGCTGATGTCCCTTCGATGGCTCCAAAGCCTGATACCGGAGCAGACTTGCTGTCTCTCGACAACGATCAAAAACCTTCGGAGCAGATGGCGAGCTTGGAAGCAATGCTCAATTCGAAAGCGACGCCTCTGCCCTCCAAGCTCATACCGCCTCCTCGGCTGTCAAAAGCCCGAGGGCATTCTAATGAACAGCATGGTCTGACCGCCTCCAACAGCAAAGCAAGCTCGGTCATCGATCTCTTTGGAGATCTCGATCTAACAGGAAGCACGTCTCCAAATCAGTCGCCACTCCCCGCCGCAGGCGTCAGCAGCAACTCTGGATTCGACATTTTCGTCACGACATCTACGCCGTCTGCCATTGCATCCGGGTTCGATATACAGCGACAGAGTGAAACGAGGTTACAGGTATCGACCGCGAATTCGCTAGCGGGCAACCACGACCCAGTCGACAACGACGGATTTGGCGATTTCGGAATCCCGATTGCAGCTGCGCCGGCCAATAGCATTTCAGATTTCGACACTTTCGGCGATTTTGAACAATTTTCAAACCAGCCGATCACTAATTGGCAGCATGCGATTAGTGGCCCGTCTGGAAAACCGCCTGTACCAACAAATAACGCACATGCACACCATATTGCATCCCGCCATGTGTCCGTCATGGAGCAGCCTCGGTCATCGCCTTCGGGACTAGACCACTCTTCAACCGCCCGACTGGTCAGCAACGCCGCACAAAGCCCTAGTCAATGGCCAGCTTCAAAGTCGCCCTCGATACCCTCTTTGCCACCTCCGATACCACCCCCTAGTGCTCGTCAACCTGCTGCAATGTCCAATTCAGCTTCGAGCTCCCGCGCAGGTACTCCCTTGAATTTCGACTTTCTGGTCACAGGACCGTCAGTGCTGGCACCTTCTCGGGTCCACACCGCGTCACCTGCGAACCCTGTGCTGGGCGGCGTGGACGTTGCAAGTCGTCCAGAGTCCACACCGCCTCTGTCGAAAGGGAACGGGCTGTCAGCATCGGATCTTTCATTCTTCGATGGGTTGTAATCTTCGCGATCCCGGCATATGTACACATCGAGGCTTGACAATGAATTAGGTTTCCCTGCGTCTACAGTAATACAACGTGGGTCCTCAGCGAAGCTTTGAGGCGCTTGTCGATAATAGGCATTCTAGCGATACCACAGCCTCCGCTCTTTTAGAAATCGAGATCTGCCAACCCCATGAGCGAGAAGGTTTTGATAACCGTCATCAACTTGGCAAAGTAGGCTTCCAAATGGTAGATCTTCTTGGCTCCCTGTTGCATTCGGAGTTCCTAAAAGCCAATTGCTCGTCAAAACTACAGGCGAATCAAGATTCGCAGGGTTACATACGTAATGGGCAGCCCAATGAATGATTTGCGGTTTGATCTCGTTATCTACCTTTGTCAGAACGCTGTCCGTTATGGTCTTTGTCCATTCGCAAGTTAGTCACCTGTAAGGAGAACTGGCTCATTCACTTACTTTCAGAATCACGGTTGGTGGAATGCAATGAGACAGCAATTCATAAATCTTGCCCCGAACCTCGAGAAGTCGCTTGGGTGACTGCTCTTGCACGATCAAGTCCGCTATCTTGCCACAGTATGTTTCCCAGTCCGGTTTTGCAATCTCGATGTCGGATGACATATCCGGGCTGTTTGAGTGGCTGTAAGTGATGAGGTCCAGCGGCTATATCATACACCTACCTTTGCATGCGCAACGCCTCGAACACTAACAAAGCTTTTCTCATGTTGCCTTTTGCCTCTTCGATTATCGAATTTGCCGTTTCCTCTGGAAGATTGATCTTCTCCTTTTTCGCTACAAACTTCAGTACTTTCGTCATCTGAGAGAGCGCCGTCAGTCGAATAATCTCAGGATTTCGCACTCAGACGCATTCCGTCCTCACTTCTTCGTCATTTGGTGCCGCGACTCGAACCAGCAGCGTTCGACTTCGAATAGGGGCGATGATCTTGCTTGTCGTGTTGGCGCAAAGGATGATTCTCATGTTGTTCATGTATTTCTCCATGGTTCTTCGTAGAGCTGCCTGAGCGTCTCGTGAGAGCTGGTCTGCCTCGTTGATGATGACGACTACGACGGGAATGAGAACAGAAATGGAAGTCAAGAACAGCAGAGCCCACCTTTGAATTTCTGTTTTGCGTTTAAATCCACTTGCTGGGTTTGGGCGATTTCCTTCAAAATATCCTGAATAACGACACGATCGTACTGTCCGACATCGCTGCAAATCGTGTCAGCTTCAACTGGCCGGCCTCTTGGCGGGAGACTGGTCGGTCAAAGACTTACGAGGGGGTCAATTCGATGTGATAATTTGACTGCACTACGTTAACGTCCAGCTTTCGCTTTGTGGGGGTGACGAATACACGTTGATCGATTTTGATCTGGAAGAGCAAAGCCGCTGGCGATAAGCAGAGGAATTGCTATGCTCTTACAAGGCTGACTCACCTTCTCGACACCTGGTCCATATAGCTCTCTCAAGGTACACATGATTCTGGTCTAGGCGGTTGTCCATCAGCGAAATGACTGAGATGCAAATGTTTCCACAAACCTTCTTTCCTGCTCCCGACGGTCCATATAGCAGCACATGGGGGAAATCACCACTCGCAGCCTATGATAATAGTATGAGTTGATATATGCTTTCAGGTCTCGACCAAGGATCACGAACGAGAGATCTCAGTCTTTCCGACAACTCATCGTGGTAATGCAGGTCGTCCAAAGAACGCGGACGGTACTACGACGGACGTAGGTGGAAGAACATCGCGTCAACGCTGTTGGCACAACACAGAATAATCTTGACTAGCTTACCTTATCTACCCATAAACTCATTCTGAAGGCTCCGCTCTACCGCGCAGTTCGTTGTCGGATTGCCTATCTTCAGCGCTTTGCTTTTGAAGCGATAGTATCGCGGGCGAAGTAACGGAACAGGTCGTAACAGTTGGCAACTTTACGGAATAGGGAGAATCAGGAGTACAAGGATGATGTCGAACCATGCGATCCAGTAAAGCAGTTAGACATCTTGGAACGATCGGGAACGCGTTTGATATCGACGCGTCTGGAGAGCTGTCTGGAGTCAGTTTACACGCGTACAGTGTCGTACATTCGTCTTCCTCGGTTCATGCATCTTCGAGACGTCATGTTCTTTCTTGACACCACGGTATAGTAGATCAAGGTACGTAGTCGCTACAACTTTTCTGTTTGATACGCCGTGATCAATATGAGGTACATCCATCTATCTATGACTCCTGCACTGTCGCGTTGCCTACTTTCCCGTTCATCGTTGTCCTTTCCAGCTGCCGGCGAAGAGATGCTCTACCATAGCGTCCTCGTCTGTGCAACACCAAGCCTATTAGCCGCCCTATCACCCTGGAAGTGCGCCAGAATCACTCACCCCAAGGACTCTTTGATCCGAATAGGCCTACTCCGGGAGAGAAGCCAGTCACTGGCAATATCAAAACTTCTCCGATACGCAGCGGCTGTTGCAAGTCTTTGAGATCAGTCCATTGGACGCCGAATTTCAGTCGAAGGTATCTGTGGGAATTATAAGACTTAAGGATAACCAGCTAATGTCGCCAAAGTTCTTCCGCGTACCTCAAAACCGCATCCGTCCATACACCTGGTCCTGTCCAATTCATTACGCCTACCGGCCCGCCCTCTTTCGGCTCACTCAGTATCGTTGCTTGCTTCAAGCGTTCCGCCTCGTCTGTTTTTCCCGCCTGCAAGAGTTCTTGGATTCTGTGAGGTCGCTGCTGTTGCCATTCGAGTGCTTCGGCTGTCTGATGCGTGATATGGCGGACGACGTCGAGCTCAATGGGGTGCAATGGCGTTGAGCTGATCGTCCATTGCACGATCTGGACCTAAGGACGCCAAGAAATCAGTACTACACGCACACGTCTCCAATGAGGAAACGTACAGGCCGCGGCCACCAATCGTGCCAGTCTTGTCGATCTCCAACATCAGCCTCAATTCCAACCACAACACTCGGCGGTGCCAGATCATCAATTCCTACGCCTTCCATCGGTTCGAGATCCAATCCTGTGCTGTATCCATACAGCCATCCGCGGCCATCCTGCCATAACCGTGCTTTATTGCTCCAGTTGGATATAGGTTTAAGACGTCTCGTGTCGGTATCGGTATAGATCCCACCCTCAAGCAAGAGAAGCAGGTATCGAAGCATATCAGAGTGCTGTGTTACCGCAAGCGAAGCCATCAGTAAGGATTGTCTGAGTCAGTCACATAGCGACATACCAAAATCCCGCTGGGCAGCAAATCCCACACAGTCTTCAGGCGACTGCCATCCAGCGTGGTTGCCACGTAGCGGGAAGCGTCTGCGTCATTCAGAAGCTTCCATTGCCAGTCCTCGTCGTTGTTCTTCCAGCTGGCTACTGGTTCGCTTTCCTCATGCTCGGAATTGGCATCGGTCTGCCATATGTTCTTCGTACCCGCTTCTTCGCCAAGAGCGGGAAGCCTATCCCTTCCCGCTTTCAGGAACAATTGGGGGTGTCTGTTATCGGTGTACCGGTCCAAGGAGGTTCGAAGCTTTGATCGTAGATACTGAGGCATCGCGAGATCGATAAAGGTGGAAAGCGAGTTGTAATAGTCCTCGAGAGTCTGTGAACCGTATACGTAGGCGTTCTCGGCTTCCTCTCCAAGAACGGAATGTACCGTCAAATTTGGTGAATTCTTCTCCAGCGGGATCAGGCCTTGAACAAGACTCATAGCAGTCTTCGATGGAGGGATCGTCGCCGGTATCGGTGCAGCCGGAGGCGAAGGATCATCCTTTATGACGGACGCTTCTGCTTTCCCAGCTGTGAGGTCGGAAATATTCCAGTCCTGCATACCCTGTGTGTTTTGAGGGCCATGTTCCTGGACGAAGACCCAACAGCCGATAGCTCCGCAGAGCAGTATAATCCTGAGAAGGTGTTTCCGTCTTGCGGGATAGCGAATCCAGTCCAGCAGTCCGCCTTTGCTTTCCGAGTCGAAGGTAGCCAGGTTGGGATAATACGTCGCAGTAGTGGGAAGCACGAGGTCACTCTCCTTCCTGGTCAACGGCATGAAGGCATTGCTGATCATTTTCAGGGTGAATGTCGTTCCGACCTTTATCAGGAGGAGACTTTTGGGCGAGTTCGGTGGAAAGTGGGTCTCACACCGCGAGCGGTCGATTGCCCATACTGCTGGGTTCCACAAGAGAAGCTCGGGAGCGACAGGAAAAGCGATAGCACTATCCTGAGCTGCGTCGTATCGAAGGTGCTCTTCGATCGAGAGCGCGACGATGAGCGAGAAGAAAGGGCGAACTGATGCGCAGAGCGCAGTTCTCGTTATCGATTGCGCAAAAGTCTTCCGCTGCCTGCGCCGCAGCTGTTCCACCATAATGTGCCGGCGACAATAAACCTATTTTACCAGCGTCATTGCGAAGTTTGCGACCGAGATCAGCGGACCCAAAATTGAGCATGCGACCGACTGAAAACCCGGTTTCGCGTCACACACGTCAAATCCGACGTCGTACCGCATCAGTTAGCGTATGATAATCGCAGGGAAGCCCAAGTACACTGCGAGATAAGGCTACCAGATATCGCTTGGACAAGGTCGCGACCCGAGGGATCCTCAGCGGGGTGAATTACCTTTTACAGCCGGGAGCTTCTCCAAAGTGATTAGAGCGGACCGGTCTGATTATGCAACAGATTCCAGATCGCTATCACAACCTGGCCTCTTCGAGCTTGCATCTGGAGACGTCTTGGAATCAGTCTAACCTAAGGCTCATGTGCAGGGCAGTGGATTTGCGGAAACCAATTCCAGGTTCTGGTAGATACCTTCAGTGCTCCTGTCGTTGCGCTGAGAAGCGCAAGTGGATGCGGACAGGGTCCCGCCCCCGCGTTGAATCAGGTGGGTATGGATCACGGCTCAGATGTTGATCTTGACCTAGACTTATACCTGACCTTCTGTGTCTCATAGCACCTTCCCAATTTCGAAAGTCATTCAGAAGCCTGGACAATCACATTTGTTATTGAGCTTGGCGCTGCGACAATATTCAACTATCTCATTCCGTGCCTTTGTACAAGAATGCCAGGTTGGTTCTCCCTCCAGGACCAGGTCGTTGCTATAATGAGTCGGGGTCTTGGATTAGATGCCGCCGAAGCGAAACGCTCGTGCCCGCTCCGACGAAGGAACTTACATCCAACCCACTACCAGGTACGAGTCGCTCCGCTTCTACCAGACCTGAAACATCCTCCCGGTCTTGGAAGTTGCGGTCAAACTCAGCCGTCCACGGCAGGTTTTGCGAGAGATCTGGTCTTCGACCGAGGGCCCTCATATCTTCTTGCCATTTGCTCTTGAATTCCATGGTATTGACCTCTTTCCTTTCAGGGGTGCCGGGCCGCAGTACCTTCTTGTAAAACTCGTAGTCTTTGGCTTCTTGGCGATGGCCCTTGTTGTCTGGTACATATCCTCGTTCCCAGCTGCTCAGAATAACGTCCCGTCACGAACCATTGTCTGACTGCTGGAGCAATTGGGCACTCACAAGGGTTTTTGCGCCGACTTGGGTCCTAAAGGTTTCAGCCATTCGTTTCGGAACTCGCTGTAGCTCTTAGTCGCCTTTCGCTGTCCACTATGAGCGGCGGCTTCAACTCCCTGTTCGAAAAAGAGGGCGTCCAGAAACTTGGTAGTGTCTTCTTCAGATGCGCCGTACTTGTCCTGTAGGAGCCATTTAAAGCTCTGGGTTCCTTCATTCGTTCGCGCGTGTACGTGCGTTCTGGCAATCGCCTTCTCGATACTTCGGCAGCATTCCTCAAAGCCCTTTTCATCAATCAGATGAAAGTCCGGAGGCAATCCACCTGCCTCGCTCTTAGCATTCTCAAACTCTTTAATGTATTTGCCGAGCTTGACGACGTTGGCTCTCAAGGACTCTGACGGTGCCCTTGCGCTACTAAGTTGCTCTGATGCACATAAGTCACTCTCCGCGAAGGGAGTCGAGGCGGTCATAGGTCAGACTTACTCGATGAAGTATTATGTCCTCCTTTATAGTATTCTTGATGCCACCCGAGGTATTGTCTAGCCTCCAACTGAAGCTTCTTTGCATACCATTCTGGGTCAAACCGCACCATATTGTTTTTCCTACCCTGCGTAGGTCCGGAGCCCGGGAAAGCCATAGACCGGTTTGGTTTGGGGATTTCTCGCAGAATCGCGTCGTCAGCCATCTTTTGCCCTCGTTCTTGCCAGATGAATTTCACTTCCGCCCACTATCAGCCAGTGAATGCCCGCAGAACTTTACCCGTGACATACTCAATCTGCGCCTCTGAGTCTTCTTCTCTTCAGGGTGCTGATAGCCGATGTCAGGGCCACGCTTTTGTCATATAGCGCAATAGCTTACCAGGGAGAATGAGCCAAAGAACGGACTCGCACAAAGGGTCAACACGATGGTGCGCCAGCCGCAAACTACCTTGAACCATCTGAAACCAGATAGGTCGTACGTTTTCAGCAAACTTTCGTAAAGCACCTTCAGGCGGCTCCTACCCGGGTCTGACGATCGATATCCACCCTTGCATCATACTGAAACGAACGCAAGCTGTAAGTCAACTTTGGGTCGCACAAGACATTGGCTGCCATGACTCGCCTCAAAAGTTCATAGAGCACCCAATATAGAAGCCATTGTCTGGCATTTCCTGTGAGATCGTGTCAGCCCGTATTCCTGATTAGCGACTGCTATTCCAAACGCACCTCCCTCCGTATACTTGTCCCCCGGTTTGCGCTTCATATCGGCAGTCATCGCCAAGATTCCCTTCAGACTACTCTGTAAGGGAATCAGCGCGACTAGGAACTCGCTGAGATACGGTGTCGCCGCAGGTGGTCCGAAGACAAAGAGTATCGCGTAAATGGCAATGAAGGCGCACATCAGAATGTAGACACTTGAGCCCATTCCCGCGGATGCCTGCGTCAGAATCTCGCCCACGAACCCGTAGTGATTCTTGAGCTGAAAGTCGAGGCGGCTCCTATCAGTAAGCGGAGACAGATCTATTCTCATTGCAAAGACACACCGCTTCTACCCATATCAAGTGTTTCAAGCGCTTCTCGTCTTCTTCCTCTTCCCCCTGAATTGAGCGCAAATCCTCAGTTCTTTGTCAAGCCGAATGTCCACCCGCCGGCTCACTTTGGTTACGGGCATACCTCTCCACCTCCATTGAGCTTTTGCAGCAAGTTTTGATAATAGTTCCGCCGATGTTACATGGGGAATGTGTGCCTGTGTACTGTTGATTCCTCTCTCCGCAAACGGCTTCTGACTGGGCTTGATGAAAGGCTCCACCCAGACCTCACCGTTAGGGCGGATTCGGACCAAGCGCCATTTCCATCCCTTTCCGGCTCGGCGCAGGCGAAGATCAGCAAAATCATAATTCCAGCGGTAGTCGAGGGTATCAGCCCATCTATCATAGAATGTTCGATCCGGATCCCCAATCAATGGGACGTCGAGATCCAAAGTCTTTTCGGCCATCTCATAATTGCTCTGTGCGTCTTGCATTGTTGAACGTCTGCCCTTTGGTTTGAAGGGGCCCTTGGTAGGCGGCAAAGCGTTGTTCCTCTTGATCCAGGTGGATACTTCGTCTATTACAGGCACTGTCGTATTGCCGAGGGGTAGGATTTTCGGATTGTTCTTCGGCCCGTCCAGGTTGGCGCTGCCCGAGATGGTGGTGTTACATTCAGTATGACACATAGGGTTCCGCTATTTGATATGCATACCGCTGCGCCTCGGCTGGAAAGCGACTCCACCTGTTCAGTGCACTCTCCGTAACCATCCACCTCTCGACATCAACGTCATCTTCCAACTCGTCGTCACTGGGATCGCTGTCGCTCTCATATTTCAACGGGAACTGCGGCTGTGCTGGAGTGGCCATCTTCCAAAGCGATTGCACGTAGACCGTCGTCGTCTTCCACAATCACAGTCTCACTGATTCGAACTCTCGATGTTTCGCCTCTGGGCGATTGGTTGCGCATTCATATATGATTGTGATGAAAGGCAAAGGCCTGTGTACTCCTTTGGCCTATCTTTGTTCTTGTGAAACACGATGATAGAATGGCAGTGAAAGGATTGCATATCAACTCGGACTACACCATACCGAATCAATATCACCAGATTAGACTTTCCTCTTCTTGGATTCCTTGCTCGCTTTCCCGTCTTTTCTCTTGGATGCCGTTTGGACGCCGTCATCCACGTCATCTCGCTTCCGCACTTTCGTCGTCTCCTGAGGCTTCGCATCACCATTTGATGCGGCCTTCGTCTGTCTCTCCGCTTCTTTCCTCGGTAGCTTGCCCGTCTCCTTGGCTTCCATTCTGCGCCGTTTTGCCTCCTTCTTCGCTTCTTTCCAAGCTCGCTGTCGTCTTGGCTTTTCGACTTGCGCTTCCGAAGCCTGCAAGAAGACCTGATTGTCAGGAATGTGAACCGGCGAAGCAGGAATGGGGCTTACCTCTCCCTGAGTCTTGTTTTCAGACGATCCGGTATCCTTCTTGGTGCTCGCCTTGTCACGCTTCGGAGCATTTGCATCTTTTGTCGGTGCCGCGCGAGAGCTTGAGCCCGCCCGAATCTCCTCCTCTATCTGCAGAGCGATATCACGCGGGTCCATAACTCCCGAACGATCGAATGTCGGGTCCGCGATTTTCTTCGCGAAGCGGGCGGCTGCCCTTTTATGAGGCTGGATTGGCAAAATGGAATGGTCAGCTTGATGTCGTGACTATATTCACTCATTCGAGTCACAGACTTGCCTTGCTCTCGAGATGCACTTCCACCATCTTTTCGTTCTTCAACACCTTGTTAGGGCAGAGCATACATCCCAGAGGGCCCTCCGGCGCTGGTTCATCGGCATCCGAGGCGCGTTCCTCCTCTGGCAGAGCTTCGGGCTCATCATCCTCGGCTAGGCTGTATATCGGATTCTCGAGCACGGACTCTAGCGGTAATGGTTCATCTAAGACAACTTGTGATTAGTATGACTTTTGAAGCCTGCTTGACGGATTCTCACCATCCTCATCTTGACTCTCGGCCTCTCCGACGTCTTGCTCGTCCTCGTTATCCTCGTCATCCTCGTCATCCTCGTCATCCTCGTCCTCTTCATCGCTTGAGGAGTCTATCAAGGGGGACTGATGAGCACTGAATTACTGAACCACGATACAACGCTTACCTTCGTCACTGAGCGAATCACCGCCATCGCTATCGTCGCTATCCGAGCTTCCCTCGCTTTCCGATTCGGACGAAACGTCCTCCCCGTTATCCTCTTTCATCTCCTTCATCTTCTGTTTGAGCTCCGTGATGCCCAGCTCATCCTCTTTCTCCTTTCTCGATATGCGTTTCTCAATCCTCTTGAGCAACGGCATCGTGTATGTTCAAAAGATTGGGCAGAGGCAGGATGTTGCGATCAAGATTGCGGCGAGGGCGGGAATGGATCGTTGAATATGGCGGTACGGAATCAATGCACGTTGTCGATGACTGCTGAACTCGTGTGCAGATATGTGAACAGACAGGACGACCGAACCAATATGGGATGGATTGCGATTGAACTTTTAGCGATACTGAAGTGAAACATGGTTGTTTACAGAGCAAGCAAAGACACGTCATTGCGATCGACCTCGCTCGATCATAAGATTATTGAGCACTGTACCGGAGCGTCTTGAGGGTATCGCTCGGCGTGATTGTTCGGCAAGTCCGCACAAGTGCATTGCCATCACCACACGAGTGTGTGAACTGTCGCTAGGCTATCCCAACTATATACACGCCGGAAGACACCGCTTCACCGAGCCGCCCAAGATGGATAACGATTCAAAAGACGTCGCAAGGATGTGGAAGGTGAACAGGACGCTGAAGGAGATGGTCAGAGACCGAGTACGTAGCTTCAGCCAACGCCTGCTCCGCTTGGTGCTGACTGGATCTTTGGCTGCGTTTCTTCTCGCTTGCAGGGGTACCTAGTCGGAGAGGACGAAATCCAACTTCCATTCACAGACTTCCGAGCGCAATTTGGTGGCAGCGGAGCCGTCGAGTAAGATGGAATCTCCCGCGGAAAAGCAGGATATCGGGACTGACCGTACCGTGTTCACACAGTCGATCAGCAATGGCATGGTACACGTCAAGAAGGGAGGATCAGCAGGACACTATCTACATCTTTTTCAGCGATGAGGAGAACGTGTCGAAGAAGACGGTGAGGAAGTTAGTGCCCCTTGCTACATCCTGTTCGCGTCGACAGTCCTGATCTTATTGAATGCTCCTTTAGATTCATCGGTGACATGGAGGAGAAGCGCTTCCGACGGGGGATCTTTGTGTATCGAAGGAAAATGACACCTGCCGCCAAGAAGGTATGCATGGAGCGGAGCACGCCTCTATCACATCGCTAATTGACCTTTTGCGCAAACAGGTTATTCAGGAAATGCAAAGCGAATACACGATGGAGGATTACGCCGAGGCTGATTTGATCGTCAACATTACAAAACATTTCCTGGTGCCGAAGCACGAGATCATGACGCCAGAGGAGAAGCAGGCACTACTTCAGCGATAGTACGTTGATACCCTGATTCGCGCTGATTGTTGCAGGGCTGACTGTCCGCTTATGTTCTAGCCGTTTACGAGAAACCCAGTTGCCGAGAATACAACTGGTTGACCCGGTAGCGCGTTACTATGGTCTGCGTCGCGGACAGGTCATGAAGATTACTCGAGAGAGTGAAACGGCCGGTCGGTGAGTCCACTGCCTTCACGTTTCCCGTTCCAGACTGATTCCGTCTTGTCAGATATGTCACTTACCGGGTCGGCATGTAACGGTTTCTTCTGGACCGGCCGAAGGGCTTTCAGCAAAATGGGCACATTCGTGCTCTTGTAATTTTACATGACTTGTATTGCGGATGGGCCATACATCTACCACTTACGCGTCTTGTGATCGCCCGAAAACGCCAAGGTCCGCACATACAGACTCATCCAGACGAGCTCTGTACTGAGCGCCCCAGATCGACAAGCAAGCCAAGTCTATGCTTGGACTGCCCAATGCGCTCCATGAATTCGACTGAATCTCTGTCTGATACACCTTGAACAGTTTTCCCTTATGAATTTACAACTTGCCCAAGGGCCGCCTCTCAAACACCGCCTCACCTTCCGCATACAGGTTGTCGATCTGCTCTCGGTAGTGCTCTCCAGCCTGCTTTCTGTGCGCCAGAAGAAGGAGCATGAGTCGAGCCGTCGAGCATAGGCATTCCATTTACGTACCGCTTCATCTTGAGCGTTGGGGTCAAGATGTGTGCCGGGAAGGGTTCGACTTCGAGCCAGACGCCCTTGACTGTTTCAAAGCTGAGGGGAAGCTGTGATCAGCCAAATAAAAACCATTTTCAGCGCATAGGACCTACCCATTCAAGCCATTCTTCTTCGCCAGCGCCTGCAGTTCATACAAGACGTGCTGTCGAATCTTGGGGTCGTTCAGGAGCTTTTGCATGCCAGCCAAGTCGGTCGGCTGAACGTTTTTACCGAGAATCTTCTGGATATACTGCGCCGCTTGAACAGGATCGACCACGCCGATGAGGATGATATAGGACTGCAACGAGTCGCCGTGCACCAAGAAAGAGGCGAAGAGAGGGTGCAAGCCGTAGATTCCTTCCACCTTTTCGAGCGCGACGTATTCTCTACAGGCACCGTGAGCGGCATCCTCCCCTCGCATCGACCGGGTACTCACCCCTGGCTCAACTTCATCACGTTCTTGACTCGATCGATGATCTTGAGCCGTCCGCAATCGTCAATGACACCGATATCACCGGTGTGGAACCATCCTTCCTCGTCAATGGCCTTGGCGGTGTTTTCCGGGTCCTTGTGGTAGCATTTGAGACGAACGGGCCCGCCGATCAGGACTTCACCTCGCGGGTAAGGCTTGTCAGCGGAGGTGTACTGGCGTGGAAATGGTCAGCTGAGCGGTCAGTCGAGAGGGATGCGCAGGGGGGCTCACGTTGAGCTCGGGTACGTCCTTGAGCTTGATGAGAACTCCCGGTCGGGGATGTCCTGCCGTCTTGAACCCGACGGTATCGAAGGGAATGCTGAAAGGGGGTCAGCGCAAGCTCGGCTTTGGGATCGCCGAACATCTCACTTGAGGGTGATGCCGCCGACAGTCTGCAAGGGGGGGAGGGGGACATGTCAGCCACCAGCTCAAAAGTCGAATCGAAATCACTCACCTCGGTCAAACCATACTAGATCCAGAACCACAGCGTGAGTCTCGCCCAGGCGAATACGAGTGCATCAACTTACACCTTCAATGACATCGCTATCAAAACGCCGAAGATCAGCACATGCCGACGCCAATTCGCCCAGGCCACTCACCAAGCGAAACAAGCCTTGAGTGTCAAGATGACATCCGGCGAGATCGGCGCACTTCCGGTGGTGATGATCTTGACGTTGCCGCCCAACAACGCACGGACCTAGAACCGAACTGTCATCCATACGAGCCTCTTCTCGGAGCACAAAACCACGTACCTTGCGGAAAACGAGCGCATCATACACCCTATGCGTGACCTCTCCCGTCTGCTTGAAATGCTCAATCTTGGCCGTCAACGCCTTTTGCAGCAACGCGCCCTTGAGCCCGCCCGCGGCCACCTGTGCAAGCACGGCCTGATGGAGCCGGTTGAGGACACGCGGGACCGAGGGGAAGAAGTCGGGCTTGATGACTTGGGCGTCTTCGAGCAGGCGAAGGTTGTCACCGGTGCTGTAGGCGATGATCCCGCCCGAGGCGATGGCGAGGAGTTCGAGCGAGCGCTCCAGGCTGGACGGGGCATCAGTTGCACTTGTCAGTGAGGACGAAAAAGGACGTGGCGGGATACTGACATATGGGCGAGCGGCAAATAACTCATCAGGACCCAGTGCTGCAAAACTTCTCCCATGCCGGACGCCTGGCAGATGATACCCTTGGTGACGGTCTCATGGGTCAAGACCACGCCCTTGGGGTTCCCTGCGACGGCACGTCAGCAAGACTCGAAAGTGACAACGCACAGAGAAACGCACCGGTCGTTCCACTCGTGTAACTGATCGTCGCCGGCATCTGCGGCGTAGGCGGCCTCGGATGAATCTCGACGGCCTCGGCGCCGTACCGCTCGAGTTCCTCCATTTGCCACAGCTCGACGCCCACGGACGCGGCCCATGCCTTGAGGATCGTGTGTTCCTGGTGCGACAGCTTGTCCATGCTGACGACGTACCGCAAGCACGGGGTCGCGGGCGCGTTCTTGAGTAGCGTAGGGATATGATTGGCCGAAGCGACGACAATGGAAAGCGGCGCATGGTTGGTCACGTATTCGACCACGTTGGGACCGAGGGTATCGTACAGCGCCACGCCGACGAGTCCGAACGCGTGACACGCGAAATCGACAATCTGCCATTCGGGCCGGTTCAGGGACCAGACGCCGACGGCAAAGTGCGCGCCGTCGACGTATTCGGGCTTTGACGGCGCGCCCTCGGCGCGCGATCCGAGTTTGCCCTCGTTCTCGAGCCGGACAAAGGCCTTGCCGACGTTGAGTCGTCGTGCGCCGAATTCGCCGTACGTGAGTTGGGCGTCGAGCGTCGGTGAAAAGACGGCGGCCTGGGTCGGTGTGGCGGGCGTGATGAGCGTGCGCCATTTCATGACGGGATGGTTGGCGTTGACGGCGACGGCTGGGAAAACGCTTGTTAGCGCGCGAGGGCGAGATAGGGTTTAAAGTCTACGTACATCTCTCGAAGAGCTCGAACAGCGTCGTCGGCTGGTTCCCGTCGACGTGGTCATCCGGGAATATTCCTGCGAGCCGGCGTCAGATAGGGGTCCTTTCTGTCAGATCCTCCACACGTACCATTCTTCCAGACAGCTGCACCGTCGACCGCAAGTCCTGTTAGCGACCTACCAGAATCAGAACCACGCACACGCACCAGAGTATCCGGGCTTCTTGCTCCCCGGGATTTCCTAGGGGGCAACGAACGCTCAGCGACGGCTCCCGCTTTCCCCCTCGCCCCGCGACGGCTCACCTGCGCCTGCTTTCGAAGATCGAGATTGGGCGGGTACGCGTACAACTCCATGCTGACTGATTCCGAGTGATGCGCGTCGATCCGTCGTCTCTGCGCTGCAACCCACGCGCGCTGCTCTTATAGCGTGGATGACCGCACGCCCGCAACCCCGTGCCCTGTCGCGGTTAATCCGGCGTGATGCCTTTACCGGCCCCGCGCAGGAGAGGTCACGTGATGCACCCCGCCTGTACGGCATGGACATGACATTTCCGGCGTGACCATGCAGCGCTCACCGGGACCGGCCATCCTCGAGGCGCCTCGACGGACAGCGATGGACGGTCTGAGACGGTGCTTTGGTCTTTCCCCTGCTCAAGCCAGGACGACGCCCAGCGCGTACGCCGACATCGAGCGCGGACCGGCAGACGCGCAGCGTACGGGGCAAGGCTGTATTTTTTGCCATGCGACGCCGCAGAACGGATTCGACGTCGTGGAATCCGTATGTCGCCCCCTCCCCCCCCTCTTTGCATGCCGTTTCGTGTCGTCCAAGCCTCGACTCATATAGCGCATTGTTGTTCTCGCTCCCAGAACGATGAAATGATCGCATTCAGAGATAGGTGCGCGTTCCGCGTGGCGGCTCTTAACGCTTGGGAATGTTGAGGCCCCTGCTCAAGGAACCCCGGGGCGGCGCATCACCTCTTGATTATCCCGCGACGGCACATCTGTACGTCTCGCGCCAGGCATGGCCACGTTCCGCCTTGTTCAGCGGCCTCTGAATTCCCCCCCTTCCCCAGCGACGGTTAAAGACCTCCGAGCGGACGATGTTCCACTGCGTGCGTCATTCCCGCTTCTTCTATCTACACGAAAACGCTCACGACCTCGCTCAGTCACGCGCATGGAGTCTCTCGGCGCGAGCCTGCTATCCTCCTTGGGCGTCCCCCCAGATAAACAAAAGTACGCCCCCACCCCGTCACGCCTCGCGCGCACTTTCCTCTTAATCCGCTTTCAACCTCGTAGACTAGGCTACCACATCCCGCCCTTTTCATCCGTACACCATCTGCACCTGCACGCGCTCTCCCTCCCGCTGAAATCGTGGTGGCGCCGGCTCAAGTACCGTTCGACAACCCGCACCGAGCGCCACGGCGGCAAGACGTGGGGATGGTTCGTCGCCAGTCGGGATGCGGTCGGGATCCTACGCGAGGGGAAGACCATCGGGGTTGGGTCGTCGTAGCGATGGTCTGTATGGAAGCCCGCATGTCGTGCGCCGGAAATGTATCATCTATAGTTCAACGATACAATGGCCACCCTACGCCTTGTTCGGCCTCCCCTTTCCCGACCGCGGCCGCCTCGTCACCCGCTCCCGCTCCCCTTGCTCGCGCTTCAGCCCGGCCAAGAACGCCCGACTGGGTTTATACCCGCCCGCCTGCATCTCCTCCAGCACGAGCCTGAACCGCTCGTCTCCCCGTTCCCAGCACGCGCGCGCGATCGCTTCATACGTCGCCAGCGCCGGCCGCAACCGGGCGCTCTTCATTTCCTCGAGGTAGTGGAATGCCGGTTCGATATCGTCCGTTTGCCGGACATGCAGGTCGATCAAGTGCGCGTACGTGTCGGCGTCTTTGGTCGTCGCGCCGAGCTGCTGCTCCATATCGGCGAGGATGAGCTGCGCCTGTTCCCGCGCGTTCAACTTGACACAGGCCGCCAAGAGCGTATTGAACGTCTCGATGTTCGGAACGACGCCAAACGCCGCGGCTTCGCGGTAAATGACGACGGCGCGCTTCAAATCGCCATACTCCTCGGCGGCCTTGAGCACGGCATTGAACGCGGCGACGTCGATCCGCTCGCCGCGGACGTGCAATGCCTCGAGCGCATCAAACCCGGCGTCGACCCACTTGATATCCCCGGGTGCGACCATACTCTCCACCAACGGCCTCGCCGTCGCCAACGTCGGCTCCACGCCTCCGCGCGAACGCATCGTCTCCAAGATCTGCAACGCCTCGGCCAAGCTCCCGCGCGCGCAGAACGCCTCGAGCACGGGCGCATAATGGTGCTCTGCGCCCGGGATACCCAAACGCGCGAGCTGGGCGAGACACGCCGTGGCGAGGTGCGGGTGGCCGTGTCGGGCCGAGGCGTGGAGGATGAGGACGAGCAGGCCCTCGTCGGGCTTGAAGTCGGCATGCGCCTCGATGAGTCTGTCCCATGCTGTTTCGATGCCTTCCATCTGAGAACGGGGGCGTTAGCTAGAGCCCTCTCGCGGCAGCCACGACGGGGACGCACGTAATGACACTCGGCCGAGGCGCGCAGGATATCCGCCCACGCGCCTTGCTCGACCTCTTTCTGCGCGAGCCGCTCATACCAGCGCGCCAGACCGAGCGCGACCTTGGGCGCGCCATTCTGACATGCGACCGCGACGACGTCGCTCATCTGCGCACCGCTGGGCGTCATTCCGCGCATGCGCATCTCGGTCATGAGCATTAGCACGGTCTCGAATCGGTTCCCGACGAGGGCGGCGCGGATGAGGACGTCGTATGTCGTCGGCGTGATGGATTGATAGAGGGCAGGGTTATTTTGCGCATGGTAGAGAAGCGAGGGTAACAAGTGCGGATGCGGACGTGCGGCCTGCCGGCAGTGGAAATGTCAGTCAGCCGGGAAGGGACGCTTTGTGAGCCACCGCGTGGGGGGGGGGGGGGGGACGGACCTCGAGCAAAATCTCAAACCCGCGCACGCCGAGATCGATCCCGCCCGCGCGCGCATCCGTCCACGCACTCCACGCAATCTTCCACCCCAGGCCTGTCCGCTCATGCCCCTCCATGGCCGCCGCGGCCTTGCCCTTGACCGCGGCGCCGGTGACCACCTCGGCCCACAGCGCCGGCACATCCTCTCCCTGCCTGACGCGCGAATACTCGGCGGCGGCCTCCATGATGGCCCAATACGCACTCTTACTCGGCTGCTCGCCGCGCGCCTTCATATACCCAAACACTTTGATCAAACTCGGCAACGTCGTCGGAATCCGCCCATCGAGCTCTACATCCGCCGGACGGGATGAATCTCTGCGATGCTTGTACGCCTCGAACGTGACATGGCTGCGTACGCTCGTGGGCACGGCCTGGAAGTATTCGACGCGCGCGAGTTGATCCTGCCGGGGCTGGGCGGCGGGCACGGGCGAGGCGTGTATGAGCCGTCTTGGCGGGCAGGCCGGGCATGGCGGGCGGCGCGGGCGGGCGAGAAGGGCGGCTGACGGTGTGCGTTTGAGCATGGCGGTGCTGTCCTGGGAGGAATACCGCTGGCACAACTCATGCCGCAGTGAGACTCGTGAAGACCACGCCGTGGCTGCGAGCGCACCGAAATTCCCCGGGAGCGGTGTATGACGTGTATTCCTGTGTTGACAATGTCGCGTTTCATCCCCGCCCGGGGAGGGCCAGGCGTGTTTCACATCGGCGCGGATCCACTCGTCGGGCCTCCCTCGTCTGCCCTCCCCGCTGCGCCCGCCGCCCGCCATGTCCCGCCCAGACCCGACGAGCCCCGCCTGCGCGCCCGAGCTCGCATCCCTCGCGCTCGCCTTCCGGGACGCGGCAGAACGCCACGACTACGCCGCCCGCCATCCGGACTTTCTCCCCTGGCTGCAGGACGTCGTGCGGCATCGTGTTCGTGCGACGGACGACGGCGTGGCCGAGCTGTGCAAGCTCGTCGCGAACTTCGTGGCGGATGAAGGTGCAGTGCTCCAAGAGCCATGAGTTCTGTGCCTCCCTCTTCTTCTGACGAAAACCAAATCTTCTAGATCCGAATAGAGCGCTCATCTGCTCCCATACCGCCTTCCTCGCCCTCGTCCGTTCCCGCATAGACAACCCCACCGACGACCTCTTGACGCTCAAACCCCTGCTCGCATCCGTCCTCAACCTCGTCCTCTCCGAATCATACCTAGACCCACACACCGCGCTCCTCCCCTCATGGCTCGCACTCGTCGACCTCGCGAACGGCCTGCACATCCCCGCGCAACCAGTCGAGCACGACTGGCAGGAAAGCGCAACGCTCTGCGCCTGGGCATGGCAATCCATTCATCGGATCTTTGACGGCACGACATCCCAAGACCCGCCGTTGGACATCCCCTTACTCGATGATCATACCGCCACGCACCGCCTCCTCCGGCCATTCACGTACTTTACCCCACCGGCCGAGACGCCGACGCCGACGCAGCGGAGCAGCGGAACGATGCGCGAAGACTTGGTGATCCTCGACGCGTGTGCAGACGTCGTCGGGCTGCTCGTGGATCATCCTGCGGGCCGACGTGCGTTTGTGCGCGAGCTGCAGACGGACGAATGCGCGCTCGTGCGGTTCATCGAGCACGGCGAGGTCGTCGATGGGTGGACCACGGAGGATGATTCCGATTCGGACTCGGAAGACGACGTTGATGCCGACGGTGCAGCACCCGCGACGACGACGGACCACAACGCCCGTCCAGGGGAAAAGGCGCTCGGGAGGGTGAAAGCCCGTCTCATGGCCTCCCTCGCGGATCTATGCGCCGAGCCCGGGATGCGGCTTTTCCCCACGCCGAATGAGGAGACGTCGTCCTCGTCGTCGTCGCTCGGCTCGACGCTCGTTCGATGGATCGGCAAGGGGAGGGACGATCTGGTGACCTGCGGGGTGCTTTGCGTCGGGAACTATATCACGGACGGTAAGCCCCCGGCCTTCTCGTTGTGGGTAACGGCTGAATCCGTCTAGACGACCGCGCGAGGGAAATCACCTCGCATCCGACCCTGACAACCCTCCTCGGCGGTCTTTTGGACGGCACGACGCCCTCAACATCACCCCAACGCACACACGCCCTTCTCGGCGCGCTCCGCAACTTGTGCCTTGCGCCGAGCGCCGCGGCCTTGCGCGCACACCTCGCGCCGCGCGTGCTCGCGTGCGTGCGCAGGGCAGAGCTTCTGTTGCCGCGCGGGGATCTGGTGGCCAGCGTGCAAGGCGGAGCGGTCGCGTTGATCCGGCTTCTCTGTCGTGGTGATGGTGCGTCTTGCCCCCCTTTTTCCCCGTCAACGCAGCCAGGCTGACGTCCCCCTGGTAGAGACAACCTCGCGCGATGCCCTCACGGACGAGGCGCTAAGCACGCAAATCACGCATCTCTGGCAACGCACCGACGAACAGTCGCTCCGGATCGAGATCGCGCGCCTGCTCGTCGTGCTTGCGCGTTTACCCGAAGCGTGCGCACCGCTCGCGACGGACGAACGTGCCGTGCGCGCCGTGGCGGGTCTGCTCGCAGTCGGGACGCAGCAGGAGGTGTTGCTCGCCGAGGGGGTCATGGCGTTGGCGTTGCTTGCAAAGGCCGAGGCTGGTGGTGAGTCATGGCATTCTGCATGCATACCAAGCGCATTTGCTAAATCATGGGTGGATAGCTCGCGCAGTGTACGACGTCCTCGCATCCGCCAACGACAAACCCCTCCAATCCCTCGAAGCATTCGCTGCAAGCCCCGCCGCTCCGCCCGCAGTTCTTTCCAACATGTGTATCCTCCTTCTCCACCTCGCACAGGCGCGTCACGCCCATGACGACGAGGACGAAACGGCAGCGCGGGTAAGGCGCACGTTAGATGCCGTTGCGGCGCGCGACGCAGTGGACGAGTCGTTAGCGGGAGCCGTGGCGGCTGCGCGGGTGGCGTGGCGGTGACTGGGAGAGACAAGGGGAAAGGCCTTGGTTTTGTTTGTTTATAGATAGCTGTAGCGGGGATGGGATCATAGCATCTGATATTTGGCATTTGAACTTGCTGTCAGTCACACGCGTGCGCAGGCCGTGTCCTTTCGTAGGAACAAATACTTGTAGTAGTCTTAGCTCCCCCAAGAGCTCCTGCGAGCTGTGCATGCCGACGATGGGCGTCTTGAATGGGGCTCAAAGCATTGTCAAGCGAGAAGTAGCAGCAGCAGGCCACAACCAGGTCCACGAGCCGTGACCACTTGCTGACTCAGCGAAAATCACGGCTCCGACGCGCAAACGGCTCGTTCGGCCAATCAATCGGGACTCCCTGGTGCTTCTTGGATGTTCACCAGACGTTCTTCGTCGCCGGCGTTTGATATATCTACCATCCCGTATCCACCATCTCGTAGTAGGAAAGAGAAGAATGCCTGTTCCTTGGGAAGCCTTGATTCCGTTCGGTGAGTGCCGCAGCCGACGGTCTCGACGCAGCGAGAGACGACAGCAAGCTTACGGATCCTCATTTCGCACTCTGTGCAGGTCTCTTGACCGCCTGTTTCGGCGCGACCGGAACCTTGTTCAACATCGCCAAGCGGGCAACCAACGATGGCAAGGTAGGTATCGGCGCTCCTTTCCTAGCCGTTGCACCGCGCTGACTCGGGCGCTTCCATGCTCTTTTTCGATAGCCGCCGCGATACAACCTCGATTCGTGGGACCACATGATGATGGCACGGGACGAAAGGCTGACGGGATCATGGAGAGGTCAAACAGTGCGTTCAGGACGTGTCCGTCGCCCGCTGAGCGGCATCTCATCTTGCCTTTTGACAGTCCGAGCCGATAGCGCCTGCAGCATTCGCGACGAATTCAGCGTGGGGGACGGAAAAGATCTGGTAGAAGAGCTATCCGATCCGGACGGAGGGAAACGTTGCCTCCGCGCATGTCAATGCCCCGTGTCCTACATTGGTGACAGCGCGGTAACGGGTTGTAAAGTGCGACGATGTTGGTTAGCTTTATGTGTATTACAGCATTCTTGGACAAACTGACTCGAGAGGACGGCGTCTCGCTCAAGTGACCGCTCGAAACGGCAATATCTCCAACTACAGAACTGCATACTTGTCCAGTCAGGATCACTGCTTGATCTCATTGCAATTTGGCCATACATATCATTTGAGCTGTTGGTCAACTTTAATCTGTTACATGACTATGCTGTACCGTTCACTTCCGTCACTTCCTCTTCTTTTGCGTCCTCGGCCGCCCACACTTCCTTGTGCGCCTGCTTCTCTTCCGGCGAGGCAAAGCACATGGCCAACGGCAAGCGTCCCTTTGCCGATGCGCGGAATCTCTCAATCGTTTCTTCGGGACTGGCCAGTTCCGACGTAAGGTAGGTCAAGGCCTGCTTGTACACCCGGATGTCGGGTTTCACTTCGGGCGCGAGGAGCTGGATCAACGAGTCCTCGACTTGCTTTCGCTCGTCGTCGGTCAACGCGTCTTTGCCAGACTGCGACAAGAGGATGTCTCGCAGGGTAGCGGCGCCATAGAAAATGTGAATGGGACTGCTCGCATGGCGCTGGATAAAGTCTCCGTTGATTCGCAAAACATCGACGTCGCCCGGTATAACTCGCTTCAGCGCGGTCTTGATGATCGACAGTGACGGCGTGTCAGCGGGCAACGAGGAGACTGTGACGTATTAGTAGGATGAGGCACAGCTGGTGCAATACTCACCCTTCAGCGCAAGCCGGACAGCTTGGTTATGCACTCGCGGATTCGAAGCATCCAGTTTCGATGCCCTGGTGAGCGCTCGTACAGCCTGGAGATATCGGCCTGAATAGCACCACACAAGGATCAACACTTTGCCCTACCAGCGCCGATATGCACGAACCTTGTCTGAGGGCTAACTCGAACGCAACAAGCCACAATTGTATCTCATCATCGGCCACGGTGAACAACGGCTGGATGAGCCGTTCGACGGCGGCGAGCGCGTCGACTTCTTTCAGGTACTCCTTGCCCTCGGGATCGGCGTCGGGAAGTGACGGCTCCTCCTTGTTGTCAGAAGGCGCGGCAGCCTTTTTCGCTTTGCTGTTGGCCTTTTGGGCCTTTTTGGCAGCCTTCTTCCTCTCGGCTTCTTGCTCGGGAGTCAGCTTGACTTCCCGCAGATTCGGGTTGTCATGTATCCGTAGGTATATGTCGGCGGCAGACGTAGCCGCTTGAATGTATCTTGGGTGTCGGCGAAGTTGCTTGCCAAATTCAACCATGTTAAAGTACGCGTTGAGGTTCATCTTGCGAAGGGCATAGGTATGGAAATCGTATTGATCGTCGTCTTCGTCCTTGAAGATGGAAATTATGCGCTCGTATCGCTTCACTGCCAGAGGAAGCTTGCCTGCACGAAGGGCGGCGTCTCCCTCTTCCTGCAAGAACCACGTGCACTGCATGTCGGTCAAATCTTGACCAGGCGAGGGGGCGTCCTTCTACGAGACAAGCCGTCAGTCCGTCATCTCTAACGGGCTGGCAGTGACCAACCTTGGTGAACAGTCCGAACACTGCAGAAGCTTTCTCGACTTCTCCAGCTCTCAGCCAATACTTTCCAGTCTTTCCGTTGATGAATCGATCCTGTCCATCCAGCAATCGAGCCTTTTCCATCCATCGTGCAGCTCCGTCCGCGTCGCCGGCACGCTTCAGAACCATGGCTTTGGCCATGTAGATTTCCGGTAATGTCGGTGTATGACGCAGGGCGGTATCCAGCAAATCGAGGGATCGGGCATAGTCGGGTGACGGATGGGTCGGATGAGCCAAGTGGAGCGCGAGATAGTAATACAGCCAGAGCAAGGAGGTCGGCGGTGCAATCTCTTCTGCACTCTCGGTTGAAGCGTGCTCGGCTTCTAGCTTTTGTTTCATCTCTTCCAGAATGTTCTCGACAGCTTCAAGTTTCGACTGATCCTTGTACAGGCCCTTGAGGTCGACGAAGAGTGAAGGAATGCCCTTTTCAAGGCCCGCCTTCAGGTACGCCCGGATCCGCTGTGTAAAGTCGTCACCTGGCGCAACGATCGTCAATTCAGGTATATCGACCCGATTGGAGGATTCTTACCCTGGGCGACATCGAGCGCGAGACGCTTTGGCACGGCAGCGCGCGGGAAGCTTTCGGTAAACGACTGTAGTTGATTCAGGACCTTTTGACGCTGTTCCGCAGTCAGTCCAGCGTCTAAGGGCAAATAAGCTCGCGCTTTCAGCTTGATATCACCAAAGAACCCACCAAGATCCAAACCACGAGCCTTTAGCATAGCCTTGTAATTTCCAATCTTGTCGGGATTACTCTCGATCAAACGCCGGTATGCCACCTCTGCTTCCTCTACTTGTCCCAGCTTTTGAAGTACTTCGGCTGGGAAAGATGAATTTCAATCAGCTTGCAATAATGCGGTAAAACAGCCGAAACGTACCCTGAAGCTCGATTGATTCCCCTGAATTTGGCACAATTCTGGCACTAATGTCATCCTCGAGCCTCTCGAGCGCTTCCTTCAGATTGCCAACTTTGATCATCAATCTTATAACATGCCAAGCCATTTGCGTCTTCTCGAGCGGCGATAGGCCCTCGTCCTGTGTGATGCGATATAAGAGCTGCCCATCTGCGATGCCAGGCAAAGCTCACCTTGGTAGATTCCTCAAGTCCCAAGAATACGCTCAGAGCCTCCTGATTGTTTCCACACAGCTCGTGACCGACGGCCAACGAGATCCAATGACTCCGCAGATTCGGTCGCATCGTAAAGTACTTGTGTCGGACCCGAAGAGATTCCTTGTGCTGGCCCAACTGGGTATGCAACGAGATGGCATCCCGCATCAGGGGCATGTTGTCCGGATCGATCTCACGAGCTCGACTGAGCGATCGGCAAGCGGTATCATAGTCCTTGTTGGCTCGCGCGATGATCGAGTTGACATGGTGGGTGATGTGCGAGTACGGATCCTTGCGCAATGCGGCCTCGATGAGGTGGTCCACTTCTTCGCCCTTGGGTTGAGAGGAAGCAGTCGGATGGTTGTGAGGCAGGGAGGAATGCAGAATCAAGGCTTTAAGTGCGAGGGTTTCTGGGGATGAGGCTAGTGAGCATGGGGGGCTGGCTTGAGCTCCGGTTTGCGCACACACCTCCATGGTTTGGTGCCTTTTTCAGGATTTGATCGGCTGCCTTGATGCCCTTTTTGTACTGCTTCAATTCGTATTGTTGCTGCGCACCGGTATGCATTACTGTCAGATACGCTCCAAGGAAAGGCTGTAGCGGTACGGCTTACCAACAGAGTCTTGAACAAGGCGGTTTCCTTGGCCGGCAAGATCCTGTTCTTCGCCGCCAACGCCGCTTCTTTGGCTTCCTTGTCTGCCATATTCGAGTAATGTATCCCGTCTCTTCCGAAGAGCAATGAGGTAGATCCTAGAAGGATATCGAACAAGTGGCATGACGACCTTTTGCCGACTGCTCGCGAAGCCACGAAAAGAAGCGGGCACGCACTCGAGCAGATCGCCGACTCTGGGCGCGAGGCATTCGATCACCCATCACCCATCCATGCCAGCTTCCATGCCATGCACCTTGTCCAACCCGGCTGCTTGTCCATACGTTCGGACTTGCTGATGCATACCTCGCCGGTCCTAGCCCTTTTCTCGTTCCACGGAGCTTACAGCGCAAAGTACAACGAGATCTCACATTCGCATCACTGCGTATCAAGCCCTTCACGCAATCACGAGCAAAATGGCCGACGTCGAAATGAAACCGGAAGATGGCAAGTTTCCCAAAACGTCTCGCTTCTGACGGAAAGAGCTGATCCGTTCTGTGATTCTAGGTTTGCAGAAGAGGGGACGAGGATTTAACGAGGGTGCGCAAGCGCGCTTGGCGGATCGCAAGCAATCGCTACTCGGACACTGATTTCTGTCTGTCTCCTCTGCTCCATTGTTCATCCATTCGATTCATCGGACAATGCACACTCTGCTTGGCTTGTTTGACATGGGTGCAGACGCAGGAGATGCGATGGAATATGACACCGTGCAGACAGACTCCTCCAGCAGTGGCAACGCAGCGCGATGTGAGTAACTCTTATCGAGCTCATCACGATCATTCGCTGACATGGCCCCTTCCTTCGCGCAGCCGTCGAAGGATGGATTATCATCGTCACGAATGTCCACGAGGAAGCATCGGAGGAAGACCTGATGGACTTGTTCTCGGACTTTGGCAAGGTGCAGAATATGCACTTGAACCTCGACAGGCGAACGGGTTACGTCAAGGCGAGTCGCATTTCTCCGTTGCTGTTCGGGCGGAATGCTCATTTGCTTTTCTTTAGGGTTACGCATTGATCGAATATGCTACGAAAAAGGAGGCAGACGCTGCAGTGGCAGGTGCGAACGAGACCGACTTCCTGGAGCAGCAGATCCACGTGTACGTACTCCCCCTCTCAGCGCTGCAATCGATGCTTACATTTGTCACGTTGTAGAGGATTCGCATTCGTCAAGCCCCCAACAGGAGCGGCGCGATTCCAGAGGCCGGCAGGCAGGAACGGTGCGACCGGGGGTTCGAGGAGGCGAAGTGTTTCACCGCAGGCTCGGGTATGAGTGTGCACGTCATGAGCTCGGTCATGTGTAAAACGATAGGAGTTGGGCAGATTGTTAGATTCTTGAACGCAACAGCAGTCTCACTGCAGCGAGTGTCGCGTTTCTCGCAGAGTCGCAGTTCCGCCCAGTATTGCCTAGGCGTTTGCGAACCGTGGTTTCCCGCCACCAATCTCCATCTCGGCGGGCGGTTGGACTGGCAGGCATCTTATGACGGAGTGGGGAAAGCGAGAACTGCATGATTGATCTGTTCACGAATATACGGTCTACAACAAAGTGATGTATGGATCCCTAGTCGAGTGGTAATCATATTCAGAGCCCTCACAGAGGAAACCCCAACGATTCTTACCCTCCGGCTTAAGAGGAACCAATCCCGCTGCCAATACTCCTGCCAATGCATTGAAACAGAAGCGTGAGACAGCGGGAATCCAATCGTATGCCCATGCGCGGCCGTTTCCCTGTGAAGGGGACGACCGCGAAACATCGGGTACCGCAAAGATCACTGGAAGGGATGCTAGCAGTTGCAGAATCCATTCAGGAATTCGCTGATGATGGGGAGGCCCGTGAAGGAGATTGCTGGACCGATTGACTCTGGCGGACTTGCAGAGGAGAAACCTAAACAAGAGCGAGATCAAGCTGTCCGTCTTCCCGACTGCGGCATAGCGTGGTGTGTTGGCCGTATACTGAACGCGGCAGTCTTCAATGTATGTTGAAAGGGGCCTTGCTTTCGGAGAACTGGTCTCGATTTCGTGGTACTGCCATGCCCTATGTCTATGCAGCTGTCTATACTATATAGTTAAACGTCCCGGACGACTCGCGCCAGGAGCTTCTGCGCTTTATTTTTGCTCAGAGTCCTTACATAATCGTCTCCTGAGCGATCGACAGGGGAGGTCCGTGTTTCAGGTTGCCCACTCCCAGTTTCAAGTGGGTACAAGCTCCCAAGAGTCGCTGGAAACCCGTCTGCTTGCTACACGTCGCTCCCAAAGTGTCAACCAAACCAGCCGTCATCCCGCCATCATGTCAAAACTCGAGCAGGATTTCCAGAAAGCGAGCAAGGAGTTTCAGCGGTTGCAAGCTGGTAAGTCAACCAATCTCAAGTTCGTGCATCCTATGTTGGTTTGTTGCTGACAGTATATTTCGATCATAGATCTCACGAGTACGATAGAGGCTCGTCAAAAGCTGGACTATCAACAGTCAGAATCGGATTTGGTGCTCAAGGTAACACCTAGCCTTCACGACAAGATTTTCGCCATTGCTCACGTATCCGCATCCCCGCAACTCTAGGAGCTCACCAAGCTCAAACCAGAGAACACCGTGTACAAGTTGATCGGCCCGGGATTGATGCCTCAGGACGCAGGAGAGGCTCAACAGACGGTCGAGAAGAGATTAGACTTCATCAAGAAGGAGGTGTGAGTTTAGCTTTACACCTATCATGTTGTGGACGACGCTCAAACGATTTGTTCGTTAGTGAGAGAATAGAGGCACAACTCAAGACAATAGGGGAGAAGGCGGAGAAGAAGAAGACAGAGGTATGCACACATCGTACTCATGTTGAAATCGTTTGCTGACCTTCCTCTCGCAGATCATCAAGCTGCAAACCGAAATACAGAAGTCACAGCCTCCGGCATCCGTAGCCTAAAACTGGCGCGTTACTGTAGCAGTGTAGGCTGTTACCTCATTCGATTCAGCGCTGCTGAATTGACAGCATCGCCAACGAAACCTCACGCCGGAAAACTTTTGACAGACCTGTCCCGGTCTCTGGCGCCGGCGAAAGATCAATCCGCCAGGTTGTATAATTCATACATGTACAAGATAAAAGCCTCAACAACCAGAAATGCTGTGATCACCCTTACAACTGCACACCCAGCTTGATCAAAGCTTCTTTCTCTCGCTGTTCCCTCTGTTCGAGGAGCGCTTTGTGGATAGCCTGACTTGACGGTATCGATGCTGAAGACGTATGGACGACATGCTCCGGTGACTGTGAGAGATCTGCCGGGATACCTTTGTCCAAGGAGTCTACGGATTGCAGGTGGAATGATTTGCGTTTTGACATGGGCTTGCCGAGCTTGATTGTAACGTGGTCCGATAGTTTTGCCTCTGCGCGTCGGAGATCAGTCCGGATCCCAATACCGTCCATGACGGAGCTACAAAGTCCCCTATGAGACTTCAGACTTACGTTCAGTCTCGTCGTGTACCAGGTACTTCTTGTGCTTTGTGAGCTCCTGCAGATGAACGCGGATTAGCCTTGGACACTCGACGGCTGCTTTGTCGGATATCTATCTACCTTGAGAAGGATAGGATGTGTCACTTTGCGCGATACCTGCGACACTCAAATCGTCAGAACTGTTGACTATCGTTCAAGCAGGGAGACCGCTTACCGTTACCGTTACAGTCTTGCTCATCACTCCGCATTTGGTGACAACGCCCTTGAGAATCGTCATTGTATCTTGGTGGCGAGGAGGAAATGTGGTGACGATGTAGATTAACGTAGGTAGAGGCGGGGCGTTGATTCGAATGTGCAAGAGTCTGGAGATGCACGAAAAAGGCCTCGACGAGGAGTCCCGTACTTTCACAAATATCTTCACAAGAAAGAGGAGAGGGACGAGGGTGATCGACACACGAGGCGCGCTAGTGCATCCGGCGGCCGATTGCTGGTCGTACCGCGGCAGCAGTCCGCTGCTTGCGTTCCTGTGTGGATCCAATCTTCCATCATCGTCATGCTTGATCCCAGAGCTTTTAGCTGTACTTGGCAGGAGGAAAGCCTGGCAGTAGTGCAGAGACACGAATCTACTGAACGGCTTTGTGCTTCATTGACGACTCCGCCATCAACATTCACCGCACGGACCAGCTTGATATTCCTCGGTTTCGACTTGAATTGTTTGGAGACATCTCGTGAAACTGCTTCGACATGTTTGTCCTCAAATCTCGTGAGTGGATTCGGCGCTGTAATGTTCCTACCCACTCACTTTTGCTTTGCCTTTCATCAGTGTTTGGGCAGATGTGGGGTACGTATGATCCGGCAAAGTGTCTGCGTTTGTCGTATAGTTGTTGATCTCCGTTCATCAAAGGCAACCCAAGCAACCCCGAGCTCATGCAAATCCCCGCTGGACAGCTCTTCTTGGTACGACCAGACAGTATCAAGGGTTCCCGAGAGTGCATGTAAGTCATCCTTGCAGCAGACATGATCCTAGCCGATTGACCGGCCAATGTCCGCTGAACAGCTACAAGGACGCCGTAGCGACTATCCGTCGCACATCGGTGCCTTTTCAGTATCAGCTTGTCATCACGCGCGCGTACGAGGAGGGCGAAGAACAGTTGTTGGAGGAAGATGCCGAGTGTACGTTTCTGCAGTCATTCGGATGGGGTTCCGGCTCACATACATTGCCGTATCTAGCGGAAGACGAGCGAGTATTCCTTCTTGATCAAGGACTATCCTTCCGCTCGGGCATCCTGGACGGTGATGTGACCTTTGCCTGGAGAGATCTCTCCGGAGACCCGGGAGACATGTGGGAGTTTGTGGTCAACTCGAAGAGTGTGCCAAAGGCGACCAGTGGGGTGTTTGAGATGACCGTCCTGCAATGCATGTATGAAAGGGTGAGTGATTCTATCCTCGTCTGCTCTCACACATTGCTCAGATCTCCTTTGGACCGTCTTCAGAAATACCAGAAAAGCCATGACGCCGCGACGGAGGCGGATCTAGAGGCTCTCAAGTGGAAGTGAGTAATCGTCCACGCCGAGGATACGCAAACTGAGGCTCTTCCGTTATTAGACCCGCACCCAAGACGCCAGCTAGATCGGCCAGGATGGCCTCCCGCCGCTCCGAGTCCGTCACATCTCCGGAAGCCCTTGACATAAAGGCACTCAACATCAACGACGAAGCGGCTTCGGTTCCAGATATCGTGGAACAGCCCGCTACACCTGCTAAAAGCGAGGTCGCACCCGCCGAGGAGGAAGAGGAAGCAGAAGACCCTTTTGAGGGTGTACCCATCCTTCATCGGGAGCAAGGCGAGCTCTACCTTTTCGACGTCGATGTCGAGACCTTTGTCTTGCAGGAGAAAGAAGTGACGGTCGATATCGCTCAGGGTGGCGACTTTGACTACTGGCTCGTCGTTCGCCAGGGCAAGATCCCGTTCATTTCTGTCCCACTGGACTCGGAAATGGTGCCACGATTGGATCCGACGAATCACGCATTCATGTTCAGCTTCAAGCCTGTCGACGGAGACGGCACGACGTGGTGTGTCAAGTTTGGAAAGGAAGAGGAATTCCTTGCCTGGAAGGCGGCTTTCACGCAGTTCATGTGGGAAGGAAGGAACAAAATGTCGTGGGCGAAAGCGAAAGAGGACGAGCAGAAATATGTCAATTCGGCATACGACGACGTCGAAATGGAGGATGTTTCTGAGCACGACGTGATCGAGGAAGAGGATGAAGAGGAAGAGGAGGAGGCGCAAGAGTCTCTCAGAAGCGAGGAAGACGAGACTGACGAGGAAGACGACAGCCAGAAGTTTGCTGCGGCATCAGGCGGCAAGAACGAAAAGCTCACCATTGGCTACAAGCACGACCGATCTTTTGTCACTCGTGGCGACATGATTGGCGTTTTCAAGCATACCGATGACAATCAGGTCAAGTTTAGTACATCCATCAATCGAATCTCGGATTTGAAGGGCAAGACTTTTACTCCTGGCAAGGTAGGACTATGCTGTCAAGCTCTGCCGCTGGCAATTGACTGATCCTCTCGGCTATAGATCATGCTTCACAACCAGGATTCCGACATGTTGCTCATGGATCCCAACAACAAGAACGCTGTCTACCGAATGGATCTGGAATACGGCAAGGTGGTTGACGAGTGGAAAGTACATGACAGCATCAACGTGGAAAACATCCTGCCCGAGTCCGTACTCTCATTGAAGCGTGCCTATCATCTCATTGCTCACTGGTCTCTTCAGGGCAAAGTATGCACAAATGAACCCGACTCAGACCCTGCTTGGACACTGTGAGTCGACACCTTGTGCTAGCCGTAAAGCGTACCCTTAAGACGCCTCTATTTAGCCCGCAACGGCTTGTTCCGAATCGATCCGCGTGTAGAAGGCAACAAGTTGGTTGAGTCGCAATACAAGCAGTACGCAAGCAAAAATGACTTCTCTGCTGCTGTGACCACCGAGAGCGGCAAGATCGCGGTCGCGTCGAACAAGGGAGATATCCGACTTTTCGACTCTGTCGGGAAGAACGCCAAGGTCAGATCTGTGCGAGTCATACGTCGCGCGTCCGCTGATTATCTATCAGACTGCCCTTCCCGCTCTTGGTGATCCTATCCTTGGTGTAGATGTTACGGCCGATGGCCGATGGCTTATTGCGACCTGCAAGACCTACCTCTTGCTCATTGATACCTTGATCGGCGGAGGACGATACCAGGGATCGCTCGGCTTTGATCGCAGCTTCCCGGCCGATGCCAAGCCGATTCCTCGACGTTTGCAGCTCAAGCCCGAGCATTTGGCATACATGCAGACGGATGTCAACTTTACTCCAGCGAGGTGAGTATACGGGCAAGCTCTGCGTCGATTATGGCTTACGACGGAGCGACAATAGATTCAACACTGGAATCGACAAGGAGGAGAAGACGATCGTCACGTCGACGGGTCCCTTTGTTATTACCTGTTAGTGTCCTTCGTGCGATTGCGGCAGCGGTGCGACTGATACGTTATGTAGGGAACTTCAAGAGCGTCAAGCGAGGAAAGTTTGACGACTACAGCATCCGCAAATATCAGTCAAACGTTGTGGCTGACGATTTCAAGTTTGGCACGGACAAGAATGTCGTTGTCGCGCTCGAGCAAGATGTCTTCATGGTCAACAAGAAGCACTTGCAAAAGGTGAGAGTTTGCGAGCTTGCATTGAGCCGAATTTTTGCTGACATTTTCAATCGCAAGCCCACACGAGAATCACTGTCGACGCCCGTCAAACAGCTGCGTTCGCGATCTAGCATTGTCAATTCGCCGTACTAGGCCGCCGCTTTGCACGCTTTCAAGTCTACTGTTGTACCTTACTTAGCTTCCGGGTCTCGTCTGGTCTATAATATGTGATCTATTGTTAGACTCGTGCAACCGATGTTGTGCGTCTGGTCTAGAGGTTTCACTCATTTGGGACAGTTTCATTCCTCTTGTGCTGCAATCCGCAAAGTCGAAGATAGCGCCAAAGCTCTAGCAGCGCGCCAGAGCGAGTCATGCTACATACACGCCCGACGCATCCTCTGTCAAACGCTCTACCTGCCAAGTCCGCCAAGGTGTGGGCCTTTAGAAACCGAGCAGTTTCAGTTCAATCGTAAAACACTGCCGGACCTTCACAGGGGGAATCCATCTCATGCTCTTTCACTTCTCCTATCCGTCTTCATAGCGTTCTCCGCTACAACGCACGTTCCCGATGCACAAAACCCAACTCCTGCATTCATTCGCCGCCTCCAACGCGCGCACCTAAAACTCGCCCAACCCACCCCCGATCCGCCCGCGACTCCTCGACCGCGCTTTCATCCCCATTCCGCTCCTGACGTATTCCTCGAACTTGGCTTTATCTATCCACTCTATTAGCGCGGGATACGAACGACAGAAGGACGGCAGGGGCTTACACTCTGGATGCCATCGACTAAGTGCTGGGCGGTCTTGCAGAATATCCGCAACGGACCACTCGATCCGCAACTTGTCGAGATCCTACCCGTTCATCCGATGATATATCAGCTGCAATTTGGATACCGCAGGACTTTGAGGGACGTACGGTCGATACATCGTTATCCGGACACAAGATGTAAAACTGGCCCTGCGCAAGCTTATCGAGCATGTACGCTACCGTCTGCTCGGGCGTCCATGCCCCGGGCGGCTTCTCCTGCCTTCGTGCACGGTCGCCTGTGTGTACCCATCCGGGGCTGTGTAGCGAGGGAACGAGAAGGTTGGGGCGTGTGTATTTCGGGGCATGTGGAGGGTGGACGTACATGAACAAGTGGGCGGTGCATTTCGAGCCGGGCGTATTTCGGAGTTCGTGTGCCACTGTTTGCAACGAATCTTGTGAGCTCCGCCCGTGTCGCGTGAAAGAGGAAAGGCCTACTCACACTGCTCCGTCAGCGTCTTGACGGCCGATTTGGAGACATTGTAGACGGCGTTGCCGGGCGGAGTCGTAATGCCCTGTTTGCTTCCCGTGTTGATGATACAACTCGAATTCTCCTGTGTAGCCCTGCGAATATTCCGGTCGTCAGTAACGGGAAATTGACGAAAAACGACAAGAAGCGTACATGATTGGCGCAAAGACGGCGGTGCCGTGGAGGACGCCGAGGTAGTTTACGTCCATGACTTTTTGCCAATCCGCGACAATGTCTTTAGGCGACTTGGTGAGGGAAAAAGTCGGCGATGACTCGAAGCGTGCCGCCTGCGGGAGGTACGGTATCAGCGGTCCGACAAAGGTCACACGACACGGTCACACGACCTCCCAAGACCGACTACTTGCATTATTCATCAAGATGGCCACTTCACCCCACACCTCCATCACGCGCTCCTTGAGCGCCTGGACGCTCTCCAGCTTGCTCACATCCACCACCATACTCTCCGCCTCCCCTCCCGCGCCCTCGGCGATGTGCTTGACCTGCTCGTACGCCTGCGCCAAGTACTCGGCGTGGATATCGGCGAGGAAGACTTTCATGCCCTTGGATGCAAAGGTCTTTGCTGCGGCAAGACCGATGCCGTTCCTGTGTGGGGGGTGCAAGTGTTAGCGGTGTGGAAGCCAGAGAAGGGCGGACGAGAGGGGGGACTTGCGCGGCTCCGGTCTGGGCATCGGTAGGGTGATTAGCGTCCGTCTGGGCGAATCGGAGCAGGGGGCACATACGACGACGGCGACGGCATCCTTGTGCAAGATGTAGCTGATATCGACCTGAGCCATGTTGCGCGCGGAATTCCAACGAGCGGAACGGGGACTGTACGACGGGGAGAAATGGCTGCGTCGACGGCCTCTTGGTCCCGCTCGCTCTCCCGGGGCATGCCTGGATGGATGACGCAAGCCGGACCGGAAGCAATCCCAGTCGGCGGCCGTGTGCTTTCCCCTTTATTGCGCTGAAACGCGAGCACAGCGAAGCGGTTGAAGCACATTCTAGCGATTCTGCGCTGCTTCCGGGCTTCCATCATGCATTCGAGAAGCCCGGGATACGGATATCGCGATGAGTGGAACGCTCAGTCATGATCGGACCATCTCTTTCCATGAGAGCACATCACCATGCATCTCGCCACGACAGGCACCTCCGCCGCATCCCTCTGCGCCATCCAAGCGTACCACGCGCTCGCTCGCGAGGTGAGTGACCCCCCTATCTCACACAACACACAGCTTGTGTCATCAGCTGATCCTTTCCCTTCGACCAGGCATCTGAGCAGATACAGAATGAGCTTGAAGCGGTCCATCATCTCTGCGGGGGGCTTCTCGAGCGATATCGCGGTCAGGTTACGCCGTCGGGGCGTGATGCCAAGAACGACGCCGGGGACCGGCACGGCGAATGGGAGATTCAGAAGGAAACAGTGAAACGTACTTTGACCGCCGCTCCAGATGACATGAGCGGGAGAGGAAAGCCAGACGAACAGAGATACGCTCAAGTGATCATCGATTTCGCGAGTCTCAAGGTACGTCTTCTATCTTTTCCCCTTATACGCGCGAAGCCCCTATCGCCGCTTTTCCCCGAGACTGATCGCGTTGCATCATCAGTTCATACTGGATCCGGCAAAGAAGGGCTCGCAATCTGCGGCGCAGCTGATTGATGATTTATCGGATGTGGTGGATCACCACACGGAGCTCATGGCTGATATATCGTATGTGGTGAATCAGTGTCTCAAGGAGCGGAACATCAAAGCAAGAGGAGAGTCGCTCGACGTCATGGTAGATGACGTGCAGAATCTCAGCCTGGATCGGCCATTCGTCAACGCCCAAGACACCCCATCAACGCCTCGAAGCTTTGCCTGCCCGACCGCCGACCCTTCCTCACCCCCGGACCGACCCCTCTCCAAGCGCTTCACCCTGCTCATCGACCCGTCCCAGATGCTCGACAAGAACTATGCGACGCGCAAGGAAAAGGCACGGGCGTTCCTCGCCGCGCTGTTCGATGCCGGGAATGTCGAGATGGTGCATATCGGTTTGGGCAGGAAGAGCGTCGAGGAGCAGATCATCGGTGCGTGTGTTCCGTCTCCTATTCCCTACCTTCCGCCACAGCTGATTACAACCATATGTTCCGGGTAGAGCACGCTACGCATCACCTCGGCATCGACCAATGCATGCAAATCTTTGTTGCGGTCGGCATCACAAGCGACATATCCCACCACGTACTCAACCTCTCCCGCTCCGCCCTCGCCCACCTCTTCGCCCACCCACGCGCCCACGATAAACTATGCATCATGCGCAGCGGAGGGCCCTTTGATGACGCGACGTGGGGGATCAGGTGCGTTGCCGTGGATAAATTTTTATCGGTGCAGGCACAGGTGCCCGGTGCCGGTGCCGGTGGCCCCGCGAGTGGAACTCGGTATGTGCCAGGTAAACAGCAGGTGAGGGAACGAAGATCGTTTGCGCCTTCGCCTCCTGGTACTAGCGCTCGAATCGCCTCGAGTGCGTGCGAAGGCGAGAGAAGTCCGTCGGGTGCGCTTGATGTCGCGAATACATCCTCCGCGGACGCCAGAATCTCACATGACGACACGTCGCCTTCCGTCATCACCAAGTTTGATCCCACCGCCATCGAGCAAACCCACGGCCGACCCCTCTGCGCGAAATACCACCTCAGTCACGGTACATGCCACTGCGACGCCTCTCAGCGGGCGCAGCGACTACACGAGAGCGTCATCCTCGAGCCCGGCGCGAGCAAGCAGTTGGCCGTATGGGCGTCATCGAGCGTGTGTCCCGACGGTCCGTCGTGTCCCGATGCGGCCAAGAGGACGTGCTGCTACTGGTTTCATGAGCCGGGTCTCGGAAAGAGGGAGGAAGTAGCCGATGAGTGGATTTCAGTGGATAAGAAGGGCAAGCCGATTGTGACGAGTGAGTCGAGGGTCCTCGCTCGCGAACGATCGCGTTACTGATCCAAAATGTCTACAGAGAATCTGCTTCCTCCGCAAAGTTGGAACCCTAGCGCAAGGCAAGTACCAACCCCTAAGAGTGGCGACAAAACCTAAGCCGCGCACCTCTCAGCTGTACAACCCACGGCAAACTCGTCCGCTCCGGCTTTCAGCCATTGCTAAGCACCCTGCGGCTCTTTGAGCGCGAGCGCAACGAGCACAAGCACGAGCGCGGCCTGATCGGAACGGAAATCAAGCGCGCGTACGGCCATGACTTGTATCGACGGCTCGGGTTTGCCGGTTTCCGCGAGTATACGGGCTTGGCTGAGCGGATGGGATTGGTCAAGCTTGGGTACTATGGCGAGTCGGCCGGATGGATTTGCCTCGCTTGAAGATTTCACTCGAGTTCACTTTCAAGTGGGTTCGATGGACGCCTGAAAGCCGAAACGAGAGCGAAGGGGCGCCGTTCGGACGGCTTGAATCACTGGTATTCACGCATGCAACCTATGCGCGGATTATGTCTGCTATATTACAACAAAGAGGGTCCTCTTAAAATCGGGCACTACGCCGGGAAGCGATGCTGACGATCGCATCCTTTGCGTACTCGACGGATTGCGCATCTGTAAAACGATGTCATGATTTAGCGTGGCGATATGCAATGGGGTTGCGTTGTGACTTACCACCGACCAAGGTGATCAAGTCATCGTCCTTGCCGACGGTGATATCGGCACCGGTCTCGCTTCGCAGACGCGAGATAGTCGCACCCCTGCACGGAATCAGCGAGGGTCCACTGAGCCTATATGAGAACTTACTTGGAGCCGATGATTCGGGGGAATGCGGAACGGGGGATGCCGACGAGGACACCGACTATTTGGTGTAGAAGTTGTGATCAGAGACTTTCGCAAACAAAACGCTTGGTACCTACCCTGGTTGGCCGACTTGGCCTTTTCAATGGCTTCTTGGATGACTGCGGGATCGGACGTCAGTGTCTATTTTTCTCTTTACCGTATCTGCTTACTCTTTTCACCCTTGTCAAGAACTTCCTCCCTGCCTCGGATCACAAAGTCCAAGGGAGCATCTCCCTCTTCGCCGAGACCCTCGTACTTGTCGTACACTTCGAACGAATAGCTGAGATCCTCTCCATCCTCATCATCGGCATCGACGTCGATTCGCGCAGATGCGGCACCAGCCTCCCTGTCAGAAGCGGCAGGTCGCTTGATTTCGGGCTTGGCCGGCGCAGCGGGAAGGTCGACGTAGACGCCGTTCTGTCGCAGCTGTCGTTGAATCTGGCCATCGACCAGACTGTGGAAGAACTTGGCAGGAACGGCAACCGTCCGGGTGGGCAAGCTACCGTTGCCACGGCCGGTGGGAGTCTGGGATCGGGAAGGCGGGGTCGACAAGGCTTGCGACAAGACCTCGATGGCCTTCTGGCATTGCTCTCGAGTACCTGCAACCTTGATCAACTCGTTGGCAGGGACGTCACCCAGCTCATCGGCATTCTCGATCGCAGGTGTAGAGTTGTATTGTCGCGATCCAGGGAATTGGATGCTGTTTAAAGTCAGCGACCGCACATCTGCTGCATGGCTAGATACTCACGTGGCGCCCGACTTTCGCTGAAGGTCCTGCAATGCAGCCCCTCCACGACCGATCCGAACCGCGTGGTCCTGTGCAGGAACTCGCACACCCAGAACGACTTGATCACCGAGTTCAGTGACAATTCGCTCGAGTTCCGCCTTGATCTTGTTGACAAACGTCTTGTCACCTCGGATCTTGACAGTGTCAGGTGAAGCATCACCGTTCCGAGGGCTGTACAGGAGTCAGCATTGTCCAGGAGTCAGATTGTATCCGCTCACAAATTAACCAGACCCGCCTGCTGAGTTCGATCTTCCGGACCGCCCATTCGCACGATTAGATCTCGCAAGCGCTGCCCTCCGGGACCGATGAGTTGGCCGTGCTGAGAAGCGGAAATGTCAGGAGAGGTAAATGAAGAAACGAGACTGACATACGAATTTGTTCGGGATGGTAATGGTGTCCTCTTTTCGGTCTCCGACTTCAGCGACAATGCTCTGAATACTGGCCTTGGCCGCTGCGATAGCCTGCTTATCACCCTTCAAGGTGATGGCGGTCTCCTTTTCGCTCGTCTTGTCGACGTCGATCTGAGCACCAGTGTCATCCTTGATAGCATTGATGTTGGCACCGGCCTTGCCGAGGATTCGAGCGACAGCTGCAGTCGGTACATTGAAGGTGGTGGATTGGTTATTTTCCTTTTCAAACTCGGCAGCCTCCAAAAGCTCTGCCTTGGCGCCAGCCACACCCTTCTTGCCGCCACGAATGACGACCTCGTCAGGCTTTTGAGTCGACTTTTGTTCCGCGCCGTCTTTGGCGTCTCGCGGGAAGGTAATCTTGACACCGTACTTCTCCTCCAACCGGATTGCGTACTTGCCGCTGGATCCGATCAACGCAGGGTGCAATGCACGTTTAATGGTAATGACCTCGGTAGTTTCGTCCGCCAATCGTTCAACCTGGGCAAGAAGCCTCTGCTTGGCTTCTTCGACAGCCTCCTTTCGACCGACGATCTTGCAAGTGACCATAGGCTTCTTGCTGGCTTTCTTCACGTCGGATTCGGATTCGTCGTCAAAGTTGACACGCACGCCCAGTGACTCTCGCAACTTGTTAATGGTCGCACCTGCCTGACCGACGAGGTGAGGCACGTGTCGCTTCTCCACTGAGAATTCGACAACGTGCCCGTTGACAATGTCATCGTTCTTCGCGTCCTCGACAACCTGCAGAATAGCGGGGACGATGCGATCGACTTCGGTACTGGGACCTCGGACGACGATGACATCCTGATCGCCCTTGCCGTCCTTCTTGCCGATACTGACGGTGACCAAGGGATCCTCACCCAGGATGGATCGGAGAACACTGCCACCGGGACCGATGACGTGCTTGTGCCATTTCTAGGAATAACGATCAGCGAAGATCTTACGCACGAGGACGCAACTTACCTGCTCGACGTCCAAAGTCTCCGTCTTGACATCGGCGGCCTCCTTGGCGAGGCTCTCGATGCCCTGAACGGCGGATGCAAGCACCTCCTTGAGCTTGGCCTCTCGTTGCTTCTTGTCAGTCGGCAGATCCGCTCCGGTGTGAACCAATAACACCGTCGACGACTCGTCACTGGTGGGTGGGAAGACGACAGTGACCGAGTGAGCCTGTTCAAACTGGTTGATCTTGGCGCCCTTTTTACCAATCAGGAATTTGTGAAGCGCAAAGTCGATATCGACCGAGGCAACGTGCGAGGGAGTCAATCCCTTGACAATTGCAACCAATTCCTCCTTTGCCTTGGAGACCTGAGCCTCATCTTCACCGACGATTTCGATAACCACGTTTCCGACAGACTCGACAACGGCCTGGAAGGGAGGGTAGACTTTGACGCCCGAATGAGCGTCAGCAATCTGTCGAAGCTTGGATGTTCGGATGAGGTATCGCAAGATGTTTTTGGCGTGTTGCTTGGCATCGGAGGACTTGTGGGCAGCGACCAGATCGACGATTTCGATGTTGACTGCGTTGGCCTTATCCATCACAGTGGTCAAAGCAGCAATCAAGTTCGCCTTGGGTCCCCGAATGACACACTCTTCCGAATGAGAATCGATCGAAGGCAATTCGACAATGCATCCGTGTTGCTCGAGAATCTCGTCGGCGGCAGAACCGACCAAGAATCGATGCTGTCTCTTGGGAATGGAAATAACCATCTTGGTGCTATTGGCTCGGTAATCGTCGTATTGCCTTCGGATTTCTTCGACAACGGCAGCGACCTTGTCCTTGTCGCCCTTGACAGTAATCGCGAGGTCTCGCTTCCTCTCGGCCGGAGCAGAGATGGCAGCCTCAGCATTTTCTTCCTGCGCAGTGGCGTCCTCTCGGGAAGCCAAGGCCTTCCAAACGCTGGGAGGAGGAATGTGAACCTGAACCTGGTCCTGACCGACACCTTGTTCGAGCAATTCCTTTGCCTTCTTGCCCTTGGGCCCAGCGATGAACAAGTAGTATTCAGAGGGAATATCCTTGATCTTGACAGACGTGTATGAGACCTTGTCCTTGATGAGAGCGTTGATTCGGTTCTTGGCGTCGACGATGGCTGGTGTAGGACCAGTCAAGGAGATCGGAACGGCGGGGTCCTCGGCCTCTTCCTCGTCGGAGTCACTGGCATCCTCGTCTCGGTTCTTGTTACCGTTGACGGGCGCAGAGGGCAATTGGTCTCGTCGGGGAATATCGATTCGGCAACCGGTAGCATCGGTAATGACCTTCAAGTTGGCGCCCTTGGGTCCGATGATCGTGCCCAAGGTGCTCAAAGGAACGTCCATGGTCTGAGTCTCAACCTTGCTAATACCTCGCTCGATGGTCTTTTTGGCCATGGCGGCTCGCTTGTCATCGGGACCACGGATAAAGAAGGTTCGCAAACCGGTTCGCATCTGGGTAGAAGCTTCAACGCTGCAGCCGTATTGTTCCTTGACTTTTTTTGTCAATTCGGTGAAAGCCTTGGGCGAAACGGTGATACTAGCCGAGGGAACGGAGAAAGAGATCGTGGACGGCAAAGACGAAGCGAGGGGTGCACCGGATCGACCGAGCCCACCAGGAGCGGAAGACGCGGGCGCGCGGGCCTTTACCTTTGAAGCAGAAGCGGCGCCCCACTTGCTCGAAGCCGGAGCGGTCGAGGTAGCGGCGGGAGCAGCACTGCTTCCAAGAGCGGGGAAGGCATCCTGGCTGGCAGTATCGACGGGTTCGGTAGCGGGTTGACGGGGTTTAGGAGCGGCGGACGAAGACGAGGACGGGGCGTTGTTCCCGAGGGAGGGGAAAGGGTCGGGAGCGCCTTCCAAGCCGTGTCGCTGAGAGAATGTAATTAAGGGTCTGTGTTTCCTGCGATCTGCCGACTTCGTGCTCGACATACCTTTTGGAGCTCGGCAGCAGAAAGGGCCATGGTCGATCGAATAGTTTACCGTCGAGTGGGAACACAGGTACCGAGGATCCGAGGGGAACAGAGGATTAGACCGACAGGAAATTAGAAGATGATGGGGAGGGAAAGGCGACTGCCGGGGAATACAAGACCGTAGGGGATGCCGCTATAGTTCCAGCACGAGCAGGCGGTGAGTGTGCGCGAGTGGACGATTCTGGAACGCCCCCCGCCGTTTGCATCCGCGCGGACAGGGCACGCGCGCCGACAATCCGGGTGATCCATGCTTCTCCCGAAGGACTTTTGGTCGCCCGACAAACCGCCTTACATTCAGCCTACTAGATACAACGATGGGGAAAGCATACTAGACCTATACATACTCGGACGCCAAGCGAGGGTCGCGACACCGATACCAAAGCACGCGTCAGCCTAGGCGTACCAACCCGAAGCCGTGGGTCTCTGTTCTTCCTCCTCTTCTCGGTGCGGAATGATGCCCTCGGTGATACCAAAGAGCTCGATCGCCTCCTGTACGTAGAGCGAAGTAAAGGTCAGCTCAACTTCCCAAGACGAAGATCGACGGATCCGCGAACCTTCCAAACCTCCATCGACATTTCCATAACCACCTGCCGTTTCGTCAAGGCCTCTCTGATAAGGTTGCCCTCGGTATCGTACTGCGCTCGCTTGTCTTCCTCACTCGGCGGTTCGCATGAGACTGCAACAGCGCATTTCGGTAACGTGGCTTCCTCTGGTGCTTGTGAACTTACAGATGATGGGGATTCCGCTACCGTCCTCTCTCACATCGATGGCTGCCAAAGACGTCGACACTAAGAACGAAGTGTAAAATATATTCTCGACCGTCTGCCCAAACGATTTCGGGTTGATGACCCATTCGAAGTAATTCAGTTCCGGATCCTGTTCCTCGAGCAATTTCGCCAATGCCGACGTGTTGGTGATGGTAGGGTTGGCGGCTTTGGTCATGTCTTCTTGACGAATCTCTTGCGGGCGGACTTCCGGCTGCACGACCTGCTTCTGTCGGGCTTTGCGGTTGATGACTCGTCGCTTGTGCTCAATCGCCATGACGCCGTTCCTGAAAGGTCTTCGTTCAGCGGTCATTCGCGTTCTGATGGAAGTCAAGTCTCACATGAATTCCACGCCTGGCACGCGTCGACTACGCCTTGCAGCAAGCCAACCGATCTTTGCCCAATTGCCCAGCTTTCCGCCTCGCCTCACGACCGGCCGATCCTCCTCATCCATATCCACATCCTCCATCATCTGTGCATCCAAACCCAGTATATCCCTCAGGCTGTCCCACGGGAAGATCAGCGTAGAGCTCAGAGTCACCATCACGTTGCGCAGACGTACGGTTCGAAAAAGTCTCCAGGCTCGAATGCATTCGCCATAGCTCTTGCTTGCTTTCCAAGCTTCATAGCCGTGTCACTGTGCATTGTCATGATCTTGGAATCAATCACGGCCAAACTCGAGTTTCCCCCTCGGCCCACTACGGGTTGTCGTGGTCAGAATTCGGCGAGCGCGTTCTCAAGGTACTACATGCGGCTTACACTTCTCGAAAAGTTTGTTGGAGGCCGACACATTCTGTGCGAGTTCCGCTGGCGTGAGCTGGGAAGGATCGATATTATCATCTGCCGGAGGGCAAGGAATCATTTCTAGTTGATTACACAGCGAACCTCACAGCCTACCTTCGGCCTTTCGTTGCAATTGACGTAGCTCCCGCTTGAGTCCTCGCATTTCACCCTCGGTGAGTACATGCCTCTGCTCGCCTTCCTGCAGAGACTCAACCTCTTGACTGTCCGCGTTCGGGTGAGCGGAATGCATAGTGTCGGACACCAACGTTTGGCTTACTCGAGGTCTTGTGAGGCGGCTGCCTTTCGGGGCATGTTGGCAGCTTTGTTTTCCTCGTGTATGGGGCTTAAGAATGCTGTTCCGCCGCCCCCATAGCAGTCGGATCAAGGCGATAATGGAAGCAGCGTCTGCCGATCATGACTTCATGTGTGGAAGCATTCTGAATTCTCGACATGGACGCGACGCCAAAACGCGTGAATCCAGGTGCGCCCCGTTCAGATTGGTCGATCGCCACCTCAGTCGTCATCACCAGCTTCATCACCAAGCAAATGAGCTGGCTCCTCTTCTGCGCTGTAAGAGGAAGTGAATGAGCGACTGTGCTAGAGAGCATAGGCAAGAACCTCGACGTCAACTCCAATCCATGGCTTTCTTCAACAACGCCCAGGCGCCATACGCTGCGGGGCCGAACGCTGCATCTCAACCCCTCCAATTCTTCGGACAACCATCGTCGGGGCCGGGATACTCGGCCTACGATGCGTCGGGCGGTATGGGTGGAGCGGGAGCCTACGGAGCAAGTTCTGCATCGGGAAATATGAATATGCAGTCGAGGATGCAGATGTCGGAAGGGAGATGGTGGGAAGCCTTTGGCACGGGCGGTTTCGAAGGAGAGCCGGGGTTGATGGAGGGTATGTCTGTGTTGCTGAATTTCTCCGCGAATTTGGTCGCTGATACTAGCTCCCTCAACCATATAGAGATCGGCGTGAACCCATCACATATCCTCGCCAAGTCTCTCACGGTTTTGAACCCCCTCAAGAGAGTGGATGAGCATATCATGGACGACGCAGATCTCGCTGGACCGCTAGTGTTTTGCTTTGCATTTGCACTGGTCCTCTTATTTGTGCGTCGAGTTCACCTGCTCGGTGACGAAAGTGCTGACGATAAACCCTGCCAGTCTGGGAAGCCCCAATTCTCATACATTTACGGAGTTGCCGCGCTTGGGACGACGGCAATCTACCTGCTGTTAAATGTCATGTCGGAGACGGGTATCGATGCGTACCGTACAGCCAGCGTCCTGGGATACTGCTTGCTGCCAATGGTCGGTCTCGGGGGAATAGGAATGGCTGTCGGAATCGAGTAAGCCCCTTGTGATATCCGTCTTGGATCTCACTGACACGTCTGCCGGACTTCTTCAGCCATCCGATAGGCTACGTCCTCGCTATCCTCTCCATGTTATGGTGTACATACTCGGCATCGTCGATTTTTGTTGCAGTACTGCGTATGGATCGGCAGAAACTGTTGGTGGCATATCCGGTCGGTCTGTTGTACGGCTGCTTCGGGCTGCTGAGCATCTTCAATGCCACCAAGTGACAAAAATATCCATAATGTTTCCTGCAGTCGTGTCTGTCGCTCAGCCAAGCTCACCCTTGGAGATATCCCCATGGCATACTAGAGTCTTGAGGGGCAACATGAGGATGGTATCACGAACATACCAGCCTACAGTGGGAGATACTTTGGCCTGGTTGCCCGAAGTCACTTGGCTCTATCGAAACACTCGAAACGGCGAACGCGACAGATGTGACAGCGATACAGCTCTTCGAGCCGATCTCGTTCCAAAGGTTCAGGCTTCACAGCATGTAGGCAAGGAGGCAAAGCTTTAACATTTATAACGCCAAAGCTAGGTGCATCCCGCCCAACGCGCTCAGTAATGCGAGCAAACAATTAATGCGTAATGTACAGCTGGCCGTACAGTATTGTCAGGTAGAAGTTCGTCGAAAATTTGGATCCGCCTAAGCGAGTATCCAAACAAACGCCCTGGGCTCGTCGAGCGAGACGGCGTCAACCTGAATCATTCTCGCATGCGATCCATACATAACAACTGCTGACTCGTTCTTGATCGTATACCGCGCAAGACTCGACGTGTCAAGAAGAACAGTCAGGAATTCACCGCAGTCCTTGTCTGGTTCTGATTCGCCCTTGCACCGACCCTCGACCACTCAAATCACCTTCGCCCTGGTGAATTCCCGACATCCTCATCCGTTCAACGTCGACGCCCACGACGGAGACTCGGATCGACACATCGCCATCGCCTCGACACACCTTGCATCTTGCAAGCTGTCTGCCTCATTGCTTTGATCAGCTTACAGCGCTATAGCGGTCTCGACATCCGACCTGTTCAGACCGTCGCTGGATTTTGAAAACTCCCATACTTTTGTCTTTCTTTACTTGTTTGTTTGTCCGTTTGTTACACCAACCCTTCTCGACTCGAGCTCGTCCACGCTTCAATCGTCGCATCGTATCAGTAATACTGTCGACGTCAAGCATCAACAGCCCTTCACTTTCATCACCACCAGTGCGCCGACAACATCTCGGCTTTATAACGACTTTTCTATAATTTTATCTATCTGCATCGCCCTCGCTCCTCGATTCCTTTGATCGATATTTCATCAAAGCTCTTTATACCCACCCTTCAACAACATCATCCCGTTTTCAAAATGGCTGTCAGAGTAAGTCTTATTTTCCACATCAGTCTACCTGCCTTTGGCGCGTGACATCATCTGCGCTTGTGAATACGCGTGTTGACTGACATTCCACTTTTTTGTCTTGATTTTCCTTTCGCTATCTCCATCAGCCCTCCGCCGGCATCAGGACCCGAATGTCTACTCGCGTCAAGAATGACGAGAACGCACCTCCCGTCGTATCCCATGGATCGATGGATGGTATCGCAGCATCAAAATCCGCCGTTCATGGTGGCAAAGAACTCAAGGCGAAGGTTTCTAACACCAACTTAGCTGCGTCCGGTGTTCTTGGTCAACGACGAGTCAATCAGATTACCAATGTCAAGGCCGAACCAACGGTGAAAGCTGGAGCCAAACGGCCAGCATTGGGCAACATCAGCAACAGTGGCATCAAGGTTTGTTCGATGATTTGTCACAGTGTTCTCGTTCTGATACTCGTGTCCTCTCACAGGATCCTCACGTCGATACCGACATTCCCATGAAGCACACCAAGGTCTCTGGACCAACTCGTTCCAGATCGGCTTCTGTTGCCAGCTCAAAGTCTGGTACTACTCGTACCGTTAAGAACGAAAACGCCAATGCCGGTCCCGTTCGAAACATCGCTCGCGCCCCTCGCGTAGTCAAGGCGGTCTCCTCAAAGTCCAGTGTTCAGACTAGCTCTAGCCGAGAAGCCGTTGTTCCTCTCAAGGACTCCAACATGATCAGCTCGATTGCGGAAGAAAGCATGATGATGGATGACGGCGCGGCGATGCAAGATGTCAAGCCTTCGCGAGTCCTCGAAGCCAACGGTAGCGGTCTCACCCCGTCTCTGGGCGAGATGGGTGTAGAAGTGTCTTCGGCTATCGATGTTGCAGAACAGCAAGAGCTTGGCTACGACAGCGAGGAGGATGTTGAACTGCACGAACAAGATGTCGACGATGTCGAGGAAGAAGGCATCATGGTTGACGAAGACGATTGGCTTGCTTTGACGGAAGAGCAGCAGTTCGAGGCCGAACAAACCTTGGCGCTTGTTCGAGAGACCTTTGACGATGAAGTGGACATGTTTGACACCACCATGGTTGCCGAGTACGCCGATGACATCTTCTTCTACATGGCGGATTGCGAGGTGAGTCTTTCATCATGATTGTTGATTCGTTACTGACACGTGTTGGAAAGGAACGAGCTATGCCAAACCCGCATTACATGGAGTATCAGAACGAAATCCAGTGGTATGTCAATCAACACTTTCCTGCGCACTTCTGCTTACATTTCAACCAGGGAAATGCGAACAACCTTGATCGACTGGCTACTTCAGGTTCATCTGCGTTACCACATGCTGCCAGAGACCTTGTGGATCGCGGTCAACATTGTTGATCGATTCTTGTCTTTGCGTGTTGTCTCGTTGATCAAGCTGCAACTTGTCGGCGTGACAGCAATGTTTGTCGCTGCCAAGTATGAAGAAATCCTTGCTCCCAGGTAGGCCTGAATACGCTTGACTTTGGGATCTCTGCTCATCCACTTCCAGCGTTGATGAATTTGTATACATGACTGAGAACGGTTATACCAAGGAGGAAATCCTCAAAGGTGAACGAATCATCCTTCAGGTATGTGTCTTGATATCCGTCAGTCGGCCTTTACTAACCGTCACTGCAGACTCTCAACTTTGATATCTCGTCCTACTGCACGCCCTATAGCTGGGTACGACGAATCTCAAAGGCTGATGACTACGACATCCAGACAAGAACCCTATCGAAGTTCTTGATGGAAGTAACTCTGTTGGATCACCGATTCCTCCGATGCAAGCCCAGCCTCATCGCTGCCATCGGCATGTACGCTGCTCGGCGCATGCTCGACGGAGAATGGGTGAGTGTGGCGTATCGTCAGAAAGGAACATGCCTGACCCTTCCGCAGAACGACGCTTTCGTCTTCTACTCCAACTACACAGAGACTCAGCTCCTTCCCGGGGCCCGGATACTGATTGAGCAAATGGCCGCTCCGGATTTCGAAAAGCAATACGTGTACAAAAAGTACACTAACAAGAAGTTTTTGCGGGCATCTACGTTTGCACGGGATTGGGCTAAACAGAATGTAGCAAAGGATGGTATGTCCCACGCTAGTTCGTCTGAAATGATGTACTCACCTTCGCTTTCGCTCAGGCTTGGCCAGTTTTTAATCGCTACTGCTTCCACCTGTCTCGACGCTTCGTCAAGGATTCATCCGCCATAGTCTGCATACACCGCCCATTATAGTTTTCTCCAGCCTGCATTGCTCGGCCAAGTGCCGAGTGTCCACTCTTTCTTTCTGCTATTGTATTGCCTCGGTCTTCATGGCGGAGAATGCACTTTCTATGCGCGCGATGTTCCTCGACAAAGTTCCCCTCGCCTGTCAATCTGGCACTTTCCAATGCGCCCACCTCTTTTCTCTCTAGTTTGTATTCGCCGATGTATCACTAGAAATGCAAACTTTTCGCTACAATTACATCTGTTCCGCTAGCTATTCTGTCGTCCTGTTAAGCTGTAAAGGCTGGGCTGCAGGCTCACAGAACATAGGCCACATAGCGGTTTTATAGCCCTCCTCGACTTGGCCGTGCTCATATCGCTCGTGTGTACGTACTGACTTCAGACGGCTCAGATCTGATTCTCTTTGAAACGCCTCGATCATCTGGGTTACACAAAGCGAATAACTAACGCCGCCTCATGAATGAGAGAAGTCAGTACGAGGTTATGGTATTTGTTGCATTGCTGAAGATAAGAGCTAGCTTTTCAGGTCTTCTACGTTGATCAGGAGCAACTTCAGAATCGCTTTGCAGGGAAAGTACTCTAAGTTCGAAGACAAATCATGTAATCCGAAGGTTGTCACGATATTACTGTACTCAAGACCTGCTGCTTATAAGTGACAATATTTCTGCAACGTCATTCGGAAGAAAGCATGACATCATGTCGATTTCGTCTGTCCTTGAACTCGACGGGCGTAGTATCTCGTCCTCCGCTTGATCTCAGATGGCCATATCTAGAGATTGGGTCTCAAAAGGAAGCTCCTGTCACATACCATATATCACATCCAATTCGAGTATGTTAGTTCACAAGCCGAAGATAGGCGGAGCCGCCCTATCCCGCAGGCGCCAAACAGCGTCCTGGTCAGTATGAATCCACACAAAGAAGCGTCGGGGCTAACTTGCCTGATATGGCATCGCGATGCGGCTGATTCTATACGTCGACCACATGGGGACAGGCGGAATTCTCACTTCTACTTCATTCTGTCTGGCACGAAGGGGAATAGGTGGAGATAGCGGCCAGCAACGGCTTGTTTTCACCTTGTTGAAGTCTGGACCCGTGCGATTGGTAAAGATCTGATCTATGTAGTGCTGTACTGTATAAGAGGACAATCAGCTTTGTGCGCCGACGCGAGCCTCTCAATCCTCAAAGTCAGTTTCCTGCGGGCGATGGCGGAGGAATGGGGAGATGCAGATTGTGTCACAGGGACCGCAGTAAACGTTTCACCAGAGGGGCAACGTGTAGTTGAGATGCCAAAGGCAACGGATTCAAAAGAGGACAGATCGGTTATTGTCAAGCCAGCTTGAGCAGACTTCTCGAAGAAGGTATCGAAAAACTAAGGCTTTACACGGATGCGACCGGCTCTTAGAGCGGGACATCAGAAGCAAAAGAAGGAAAACTCCGCTCGTTACAACGCTGCCTTGAAGGAGTCTATGCTAAGGAGACATGCATATTCCAGGAGGCGAGACGGAATCGGTGGCGTCGACAGTGGAATCTCGTGGCCCTCTCTGCAAGAACGTCTGACTTCGTGAAGTTGCGTTTACTTCGCGGCAGCCCGGAATACTGTTGAAATATGATGGCTACATCAAGGCTGAGCTCGAGACGGAACATCTCGTGTTGAGATATGTTATATCCGGAGGTGTTCTGTTCTCGTCTAAGTGATATAACCCTGCCCTCTCACCCGCATTCCTTCACGATTTAAAGCGCGACCGACTTGATATTGTGGATAGACCTCATCCCCCTGCTGATTTGCTATAACAGACTATTTATGGGTTCTCCGGTCTATACGATCAAGCCTGATTCCGTCAGTAGGCTTTGTACCCCTACACATGTCACGTATCTTGCAGCTCACTTTCCCTTTAATCATCTCTGCGATTTCGCAAGTTCATTAACGATTGATCCCGGGTCTTTCTGGTCGACGAAGCGAAGGGTGGGAGATCGCTGAGTGGACTGTGCTCGAGAGTATATATGTCGATTCTCTGCTTGGCCTTATGATACTCGCCAATGTATCTCTCACGTCTGTCGCTATAAGGCTATGCCACCGCAGCCTGGCTGTGCGGATTATTGTGTGTCCGATTCTTCCCTCGTGCCGGAGTCATCGCAGATTGACAACAAGAATACGCCAAAAGCAGGAGCAGTATTGGCAAGTCTCGAAGAGCATGTGTCTCTGTTCGGAGCCGCTACGAGGCTGAACGTTTTATTAATGCCCGCGGCACTATGCGCAAGTCGACGGTTGCGAATACCTACATATTGATCTTGCGGTAGAGCTCTTTCGTTAGTCCTCCTGGCTGCCCCTTCCATGTCGCACGGTGCCACAGGAACGGCATTGCTCGGGCTGAGCGGCTTCCATATCTGGCATGTCTCGGTCAGCTATGCATCGGAAGTTGCTTTTCCGCTCCCGATCTCGGAAATAGAGAAAGGGATGGCACTCATGACCTCTCGATTGGATTAATTCAGCGCCTCCGAGTCATTGTCCGTACGAGGGGCAAGGCTTGGATGAACGATCCGTTGGACGGATGAAAATCCATCAAGGGTTACTCGCCGCTCGCAAGCTGGGAGATATCTTGTATATTTGGTGGAACACGGGGCAGTATTTATGCGGACCATGTCACCTTCTTCATGCATCAAATCCAACACCAGATGATCCGTGCCATCGAGACACATGATGTAAACCAAGCAGTCTGAACTGGTCCATGCCGAGGCGAATCGCCGCTGTCATCGAGGCGAATCTCTAAAATCGGGGACATATTGGAAACGCTAGACGAGCCGAAAAAAAGATAGAGCGCAAGTGATTGTCTAAGCAGACAAGCTGAAGGCGTTGAGTGATCCGTCACTTTGATGCATGGCAAACGATTCGATATTCTCTTGCCACATCCGATCACCGTACAACCATTTCTATCGAGACGTTTAGAAAGGCTTGTCCGAGTCCGGAGTCTTGTCTGCACGCGTAAAACATGTGAGCCAACGACTCCCGCCTGTCAACCCGAAGGTGAACTCACCCTCGTAGTACGCAGCGACGACCGGCACCCGCTTCAAGATATCCTTCTGCAAAACCCCCCTCACGCGATCAGCCGACCTCTCCCAGCTACATGTCCTAAAGTATATGACGCACCTGGAAAATCGGAATGGCCTGCGCGAACAGCGCGACACCGGCGCCGATGGCTCCGCCCCAGAGAAGGATCGTGGGCTGATAGTGCTTCACTCGTTCGGGGGTGATGGCTCGGAAACGCTGGTGGAGGGAGGCGGGAGTGGTGTTAGTCTGAAGGGTGTCTCGGGATACGAGGTGATTCGGACGGAGGGAATGAGGATAGTATGCGAATGGGCGGCTTGCCGAAGTGGGAAGGTGGGCGCGAGGTGCGCTCCAGTCCCGTCAACTGTACTCTCTTCTCGTTCCAGATTCCTCCCCGTTCCAGGTCTTCCTGGCAGCGATGGGATTTCTCGTCGTTGCTGTCGTCCTCTCCATGACTGTGTCCTGCGTCCAGTGACCCTCAAACGACCAACCGGTAAACCAGGTCCGCTGCCGTTTTCAACCATGCCGCACCAGATCGCTGCGAGTCCCAACTGCACACGTGTTCCTTCACTCCGACCGTCGCGACCGATTCCCCGAGATCATGTCCCGGATCCCCGCTGAACGGAACGTCTCGCTTCGACTTACAGGCTGGGGAATGAGCTTGATGACAGACATCTTTCGAGACGACAACGGCTGAACGAAGAGGCGTCTTACGGAAAGAATCGAATGGCGACGTTTGGATTCGACGGTTTTGCGATTTTGACGTGACGTTCAAGAATCACAAGCGAAGATGCGGTAGCGCGATCAGCGACGAGGACCGTCAGGAGGCGGATGGGGTACTCACAGAGTGACAAGACGGGTGCACGGCCACAGCACCACCAGAGATGCACGCTCAGCAGCAACGACATGAATACCCTGTCTGGCCACCGACCGGTTCGATCGGGCGACAACGGGCCAACCAGCTGGGAGCCAAAACGCGCCTTGAGGGAATGACGTGTATTTGCCAGGCCAGGCTATGATCGACTCTGTTCAGGCGACTTTACGGTTCACGTCGTTGCCCTCCTTTGCCAATACGATTCTCCATCGGCTATCAACCATCCCCATGTACAACGGCTACCGTACGTCCACCCATATCGCACTGTCCGCGTCTGCTAACCCCCAATACAGCACCACAAGGCTACCCGCCTCCGGGCGGCTACCCGCCCTACATGCCTCCCTCCGGCACCCCTCAGGGCTTCCGTCCACCCATGCCCGGAATGCCCATGCCAACGCTCCCACCGCAGCAAGCCTATCCAGGCTCACCAGCCCCGAATCCGGGATTCCGACCGGGCATGCCGCCGTTTGCGCCATCACCCTATGGCGTCCCTCCGCCGCAACCGACGGGGATGTCGCCGAATGCAAATGGGTTCCGGCCTGCGCCGGGATTAGGATTCAACGGTGGGGCTGGAGGAGGCGCTACCGCCGGGTACCCTCCCGGGGGTGGATATGGGTTTGATCAAGGCGCCATGGGCCTGCCGCGTCCGCCGCATATGATACCGGGGATGCTGCCGGGAATCCCAGGCGGTCCGGGAATGATGGGCGGAATGGAGGGGAATCCGAATTTCGTCAAGCCGGCGGTCAAGACGACGGCTGTGTACATTGGTGGGATTCCGGATGGTATCAATGACTCCATATTGACGGGTATCATTCAGGTGAGTCCAGATGATCCTGTTTTTGACCTTTTTGCTGACCCGTCGTCATAAGGCTTGTGGACCGTTGCACAAACTCAATAGGGTCACAAACGCCAACGGCAAACAGGCAGGATTCGGCTTTGCAGAGTTTGAGGATCCAGAAGTCGTCTTACGATGCCTCAAGTGTTTGCATGGGACCGAGTTGCCGGATATCACGCCGCGCGGGAGACAGGAAGGATTGAAGAAGACGCTGGTGGTATGTCCTTCTCGGACCGCTGATGGGCGTGTACATCGCTAACATTACACACAGGTGAAAGCGGACGAAAAGACGAGAGCGTTCTTGGATGAATTCGAAGAACTGAACATTCGTACTGACGTGAGTCCCATATCTCCATATTCAAAAATCATACTGACGTTACGAAAGCACGACGACGAGCTGGATGGATCAGCAAAAGCCCGTATAGGTAACATCGTTCGCGCACTACACGACCCGTCAGCCGATCTCGCCGCCATTATCGGCGCCTCTGCCGCTCCCGACGTACGCGAGGAGGACAAGAACACGGACATCTTCGTCGTGCCCGAACACCTCAAAGATCTGGACGCGAGCGAACTTCCCGAGGGCCAGCGGTCCGTCGTCATGGGCCAGATCGCTTCGTTCCGTGAGGCGTCGGCCAAGCGGGAAGCCGAGAAGCGCAAGCACGATGAGAATTCCGACGTGAGGAAGCAAGCGATGATGGGTGCCAGTGTGCCGTACGGGCGCGCGCCGTATCAAGCTCCGCCGGCGGCAGGGCGTCAATGGAGCAACGGAAGTCAGCCGCATTCACCGCAGCAGCAACAGTCACCACAGACTCGACCCATCGGCGATGGCCCGCAGTCATACAACCAGCCCGTCGGATTCGTCAAGGCACAAACCGCCGAAGCGAAAGCCGAGACGGAGCGCACGGACGAAGAAGCCGAACAGATCAAGCTCGATGAGCAGCAGCGTCAAAAGGCGGTCATGCTGCGCGACAAGGAACGCCGGATCGAGTCAAAGGAGCGGATCAATCATCAGCGGCTTGCGCAGGAGCTGGCTGTGCTGCAGCAGGACGCCGAGCTGGAGAAGGCAGACAGGGAGGCGATGAGGAAGGAGCTGGCACGGTATGATGACGATTACTATGCCGAGACGGGAAGGGATCTCTTCTTTGCGGATCGGTGAGTCATCTATGTCTTCATTTCTGAAGCTATGGCTAGGCGCGAGAATGAAACTTCCAGACTGCATGCTGACGATCATTCCTAGATTGAGATGGCGTTCGGATAGACAGCGATCGCGCCGACTCGAATACCAGGAAGACGTCCGTGATCGTCAACGTGAAGTCGACGAGCAAGCGGCTCTCGAGAAAGAGGCCGATGACATGCTCAAACGGCAAATGGACGAGATGGCTGACGTCGAGGCCAAGGGTCGTGCCGCTGGCTTGCTCTTCGAGGATGCCAAGCCGATTAAGGTCGCCATCGCTGCGACTCCGGCACAACCGTCCCAGAATGCCGTTGCTTCATCATCCGCCGCTACTGTCAAGACTGAAATAAAGCCCAAGGTTGCTCCTAGCCGTGGCGTTGCGGCGACAGCCTTTGGCGGCGATGAGGAAGAGGACGATGTCAAGAAGAAGAGAACATTGATCAGGTTGGACGAGGACGTTGGCGCGACAGGAGCGAAGAACAGCATCGAGGGAAAAACGCAAGCCAAGTTGTCGGACATCCGCAATTCGATCCCGACTTCGCCGGCCGAGCTCTTCAACTTGAAGATCAAGTGGGAGGCCCTGACACCCGTGAGAAGCACCCGCCATGTGAAGAATACGAGCTGACATACCGTTTGTTCCAAGGCTATTCTCGATAAAAAGGTATTCCCCATAGTGCGCGAAAAGCTTGTCAGCATTCTCGGTGATCTAGAGATCGATGAGCTCTTCAACTTTGTGGTGGAACACGTCCAACAGCGTGCAAGTCCACCGACGATCGTGGAAGGGCTTGAACCTGTAAGTTTGAGCGACCTTTGATGTGGAACGAAGCTTACGTGTTCACCACAGGTCCTGGACGAAGAGGCCGAACCGCTGGTCGTACGTCTTTGGCGGTCAATCGCATTCGAGTCGGCTGCTTTCTCTGCTGGTCTGGATAGTGGGTCGATGCAGGTCTAAGAAGCCACATGGGTCAGGAAGCTACAGGCAAGGGCTCGGTACGCCTCCCGTTTTCGAATTCTACTAGCGCGCCTCTACTGGCTGTCTACTGTTCTCATCTCCATGATCACATTCATGAATGCGTCAAATCAGTCTCGCGAGTGCTGTACGCTGGGAATCTGCAAGTGAGTCTGCTCCGTCGAGCCGTATCTTAACCCAGACTTTCTGGCGGCCAGCCAATGTACCGTCAGTCGAAGACCCCAACAACGTGCGCAAATCTGCGGGTGAGTTGACGCAGCGACAATGCTGGCGGTGCCCTGTCCTTGTCCTGTATTGTTGAATACAATATGCTACAACTCCAAGCGATGCAAAGTTCATCTTCTATGTGACATTATAAAGTGGCGAATGAGTTTGAGATCTCTTTATCTGCCTGTGAGTCTCCTTTCGAGTAGACGACATGGCAAGTATACGATGGCCATGACAACGAAGCCCATTTCGAAGCCAATGTCTCCTCCCCCGACAGGGATCTTCTTGGCAATCCAACTTACCCACCAAGCTTGAGACATGCCAGCGGTGATGATGGGGACGGCCTATGAGAATCATTTAGACTGTTGTCGTTATACAGCTGGTTGTTAGACTTACACAGCACATTCCTGCGATAGCGGCGTATCCGACAGGCAGCTTTGATCGATCGTTCCAGATCGCCACAGGATAAGTGAGGATCGACGCGGGTCTTCTGATAATCAACGGTTCGATGAGGTTTGGTGGGATATACATTGCCGTCCAGTAGGCGAGAATGGCCAGGAAGTTTTCCAGCGCGACGAAGACTGCAAATAACGCGAAAGAGTCAGACCCGCAAGCCCGAATCCAGGAACGCAAGGGACATACAGTGATCTGCACCGACGATCTGTAAAGGAAGCAACAGTTAGTGACCTGTACGCGATGTTGACCGAACGAAGACACACACAGCGACGGGGATATATATGGCAGTGACCGCGATGGCCATGAAGTACCGCGGCACTGCAGCAAGTACGTCAGAAACGGATGCGATAGCCCGGTAACATTCGCTTGCTCACCTTTGGCCAAGAAGGGGAAGACAACGAACGAACTCAGGCCGCAAGAGTAAATTGTGGGGGCAGTGTTGGCCGTAACACTGATCGCGAAGAGTACCTGCATAACAGATGCCAATGAGACAGATTATAGGTCCAGGCGATCGGCCATACGTACCATAACGAAACGGGCCGCACGGCCGGATCCACACATGGCGTAAAGCAGGGTGGCGACACCACCTTCTGCGCCCTCCGTCCATTCCGGTACAGCCTGTGCCGCCAGCTATCATCGACGAGCGGATCAGCGAGCGAAGAGATAGTCGCGCCACACCATACTCACAAACGCGGCAGCCCCAAAGATGGGGATGCAGATGAGAGGGATCAACAAGCCAAAGTAAACCATAAAGAACAACGGCACTTTAGGCGTGCGGGTCGGGAGATATGTTGACTGTCCGATAGCAACGTAAGCCTTGCGACACTGGAGATGCGCTCATTCGACTTACAAAATCGGACGCCAGGGAGGCATAGGGAATAGTGAACCCGATCATGGTCGTTCCGCTGTTCATCGAGTGAGTATACGAAGAGACGCTGGAGTTCCTGAAACTCACTATCCCAGAATCTGACCTGCCGAAACCTCTATGGTCTTCGAGACTTCCTTTGCCAGATGCAGCTTGTTTCCTGTTACTCCAACGAGCACGAAATACAAGATGATGATTATCGGGAAGAGGCTCATCGAGTAGTAGTGGAGTGCCTTAAGTCCAAGGAAAGAGAGCTGAAGCAAGCGATCGTTATTGACGGCAAACGCACATATGGCTACGAGTTGACTCACAATCAGACTAATGATCCCGACGACAACGATTCCGACGTCATATGACATGCCGGACCCAGATGCGAGACTGAGTGTCTGTCCACCGAGAATGGCATTGACGGCCAAGAATCCCAACATGGTCAAGCAATTGCAAAGAGCCGGAAGCAGAGCCGGGTAGAAACTAGTGTGAAGAGGTAACGGATCATTGAGTCTCTCATCGATATCGAGCGATACTTGACATACCCGAAAGAGTACCGCGTCTGAACCATTTGCCTCATTCCGAGCAGCGGTCCAAATGTCGCAAAGTACGCAACGGGCACAGCGCTCAGAACGTTGAAGACAATGATGACCCAGACACTTGACTTGAAATCCAGCCCGAAGAGATTAGGACCCAAGACGCCGGCGGAGAAACTGAGAATGTTGGTGTTCGCGGCGGCCCAGAGGGTAAATTGTGGGACGAGCGACCACCACCTGAGTTCGGCTCGTTCCTGAGATGCATAGGCTAGTGAGTTTCACAGAGTGTTGAAGCGTGAGCGCGACTTACCTCCTCAGGAACAGGCTCTGTGGCTCGAGCCTCGACTCCATGCTTGACAAGTACTTGCATCAGGCGCTGTGCTCTTCCCTTGATGCCCGTAGCGGTGGGGTAAACCTGACCTTCTGGATCGACCTTTGCTGAGTAGTCCTCGTCATCTTGCCCGTCGGCCGTACTGTACTTGCTGATGGCACCCTCCGCATCTAGCTTATCACTGACGGTCCTCGCATTCGTGAGGTGCAGGGCAAGCCCTACCACATCTTCCTCGTCGTGCAACCGTTGGTGTCCCTGATAGTGGGTCGTGCGCGAGTTCGTGGCATGTAGATCGGCTGGCGGGATGGTGACGGGCATCTTGCGAGATGATGAATGAGACGCCCAACGCAGACAGGGGCCGATCGTCTCTTGTATATCTGCAGCTTACAGGCGAAGACGAAAAAGGTAGGCTGGAATTCGAATTCAGTATTCCGAGTTTCTTGACTCGCAAGGTGGCGCTCGACCCGAAATAATTCGCTTCCGATGCTGGATTTAGCGGCGACGGCGATCGCCTATGGCCACGTGCCGAGGTGGTTATCGTGGTTCAGAGATCAGGGAGTCCTTCGCTGATCATCCGTGTTTCCACCTCCGAACCCGTCTACGCGTCCCCAGAGATTCTTCTGATAACCGGTCTACCCATGTACAACTGTTGACGCTCCACCTGTGTGATACCCGGATTCACTCCAGCGTCATCCGCCGGCGCACAGCATCAAGCTCATGCTGACCGTCAATAGGCGACTGCTTTCCCTCGAGTTTCCCGCCACCAATGCCTGCTTGCCTTCGCTTCCTCGCTTTCGCGCGCTGACGCTGCTCTCGCAGGCCCTTGCCAAAGTTGCGCATGACTATACATGCCCACGTCAGGGAGACGGCGAGGATCAACATGGAGAGACCGGAAAATGTCGTCAGAGACTAGGGCGAGACAGGAGCCGGCGATCAGTTCCTGTCGGCAGTAGAGTTCCGGTTGAGCCTCACCTTGTACACCTTGTGGTACATAGCACGCTGATTGTAGATCCGATAAGTCTTGAACACAAAATATCCAAGACCGCCGACCATGCCGACCAGGAATCCACCCTGCAAGCGAAGATCTACTAAGAGTCGTGTTCCGAATGCAAGCGCACAAGTACAAACCATGGCCCACAGATTCTCGTACTGCGCAGCGAAAGCTCCTAGTAAGAGTAGCAGAATCGACACCGGTAAAGCCGCGATCGTGATATAGTATTCGGGATCCGTTTGAGGTAGCACCAGAAAGATGAACTGGACGCCGAATCCAAGAAAGAAGAACGCTGCAAAGCGGATCGAGCATACAAATATCTGATGATGCAGGTAGTATCTTTTGATGGCGAGGTCGGCTCCCAGATCTATCGAGGATAAGCATCCGCTTAGTTTATTTTCAAGGTCATTCGGACCGAATTGGGTACCTTTGTAAATTTCCCAGCCGAAATCCTTATCGACACAGAGGGGTTCAGCCTTCGACTCAAGGTTTTCACGGTCGAGACGTCTTACCTGATATATATACCAGCTGAGAACAATGAACCCAACTTCTGCAGCCGCAATTACTCCTAGAATGAATGCCGTTTGCATGGCAACGGACACGTGCAGCAGAGAGTACTCGGTTTCGCCCGTAATGGTCGACCCATCCTCGCCCGTCCCTAGAATCGTCTTGACCTCATCCATCTGGATCATTGTAGCATCTCAGCCCCTCTAGGCGAACGAAACTGATTGAACTTACTTGAATAACGGCATAGACCAGGAACAGCCCGTTAAAGATGGAAAGCCCAATAACTTGAATCGTATTCCGGAAGATGGTTGCGTCGATGGCCAATATGAGCTGGAAGAAGCTGTTGACACGCCATTCAGACATTAGGCCTGGGTCATGCTGCAATCCGCAGCACTCACTGCGCCATCGCAAAAATCGACAAGTACACTGGAAGGCGGATTTTGTTCTGCGTTACAGCGGACGTCGCATTGTCCGAGTCGATGGCGTGATTGAAACGGAACAAGAGGTTTCCCTATCATGAGTATCGACGATGAGCTTGCAAGGAGAACATGCCAGTAAGGTAGGCCTACCTCAATTGCAATATTCACGGCCGTCTCCGCGATCACCAAACTTAGGAAACCCCACTTCGGATTCGGGATCCACTACGATGAATCGTTCAGTCAGGCATAATCCCAGGGAGGCAGATCGCGGGGGAACTTTACCCTTCGCCATCCGCGCTTCGTGACTAGAGCAGCGATTTGTGTGTGACTATCACTCACGCTTTTCGCGTGCTCTTCTTGCGAGGGTTCCCAATCTTGATGAGGATCCACTTTCTCCGTTCCATCTTTGCCCATGTCATACGCAGAGTCCCAGGAGTCATCTCCAGACTGGCGATCATACCCTAACGCAGGAGGAATCAAGTCGTCTGTTCCTTGTCGTTGCAGTATCACGCGTTGTTGTAGGCGACTGGCTCGCGAGGCGATTTCTCCGTTGTCAGACAATGTTGCTGACGTACGATTGACGACGCGCAGGGCGTATTCTGTCTTTTGCAGCAGTTGGCGATGCGGCAAAGTCGTTGCTTCGCGTTCACGTTCTAGGAGGCCGGTATCCGATGAGAAGGACTGCTTGGAAATGCTGCGATGGGGGACCAACGGTGAAAGCGAACGAATGAATGGGTGCTCTAACATTGATATACCAGAATCCTGCGTGACATTTTCTACCGCTTCCGGGGTGATTGTAATAGGTGCTGAAATTCGTGAGACGGTAAGGTGAGATGGGAAAGCAGTGTTGGCTGTTGTAGCATATATAAGCGCCGCTGACACCGATTAGCCAGAAACATACTGGCAATATCAGCAGGCTCCTCTGCGGTGTCTTCCCTGTGGGTTGCATACGAGTCATATATAGAATTGACTGTCCTCTCGTACTTGACTGTGTCCGGGGTATCTTGCAAAGAGGCAGGAAAGCGTTGAGATCCGAAGAGGTCTGCTTTATGGTATTGACCATGGGTCTTTCCCAGGACCGGTGTCACAGGCAATTCATCAGAAGGGTGATTTGTAGACGGCTGCATCTTTCCTTTGAATGCTCCAAATGTCAAGCTGGCCGAAAAAGCGGTCGTATGAGTCCATCAGGGTTCGCTTCCAGACCCTCCTTTGACGGTTGTTCTTGGTCGGTGTCGCGCTTCCTTGTTCTCATCCGCCGGCTTAGGGACAAGCCATCGAGAGCGAAAGTAGAGCACTGTACTGCCTACGTTTCGCGTTTTCACTTCCGGTATCGCGTGCTCTTCAGGACACCCTAGAGAGAGGTCTGAAGAGGTCCCTCGTCGCATCCAATCTTTCACTACCCCGCGATTCGATCGGGTGCTCCCAATCGTCTCCGCATTGTTTCAGCTATTCCGTCGGACGATATATTTCTGAAAGGTTGAGCAGCTGTTTGAGATCTCTAAAACGACAGCCGAAACGAAGATAGCTGTCGTTTGAATCGTGCTACTCGTGCCTTGTCTGCGACAAACGCAACAGGCTATGCGATATCGTGAAGGACATGTGCCAGGTGAATCAAGTCAGGCGGTGATGTACGGCAAACTTGGGAGCATAACATATTTAAGGTATGCATGATCGTCAACAAAAGACGGAGAATTAGCCATTCGAGTCTTGTGCATGTGGCAAATGGCAATGCACCAGACAGGGGCTGTACAAGCGAAAAAACGAAGTATATGAAGTTTGCGCACGAGATCACAGATCGCCGACGTAGAGCGTTCGAATCGAGCTACATGACAGACGCGGAATCAGCAATCTATAGATCCGACTTGGATGCATGCTGAGGCGTACCTGTCCTCGGCGGCTATAGCGACTTGCTTTCCGTCGAATCGCCAGCACACATCGTTCTGAGATTGCAAATGCATGAGAAGCTTGAGCCATGACGATGCCCTCATAAAGACTCACCAACTGCGTATCAGTTTCATAGCGCCGCAAAAATTTTCCGGTCTGTTCGATGACAACGTTAGCTCTTCACAAATCGATTTCCGAAGCGCGCGACTTACCAAGGAGTCCCAGATTATCATAGTGTGGTCGTCACTAACCGATGCAAACTTCGAGCCATCCGGCGAGAATGCCACTGCATTAATCGTGGCTTCGTGCTGACGCAAAGTGTACATGCATCGAGCGGCACTGGATTTGGCATTGATGTCATACATGCGAATGGTGTGACCTGTCTTATAAGTCTCCTCGTCGACTTCGCTGTCGTTGCATTGAGAGGCGCTAAGACACAAAAGTTCAGCCTTGCCTAACATCAAGTTCGTCTCCGTCCACATACCTCAAAAGCAGACGTTTGCCATCAATCCTGACCCCTTGGGGATCCCACTGAACGATACTTACATCCCACTCATGGCCTTCGAGCTTCATGATTTGAGACGGAATGTCGGAGGCTTCATCCGTCGACGGCTCATCTCGGGTGGCGGCAGGTTTGCTGCCGGCGCTTTGAGGTCTCGAAGACGTAGACTCCAGACCTTTTGCCGCTGCAAGTCTTTCGTTGTAGCTGCCACCCATGGAGGCGAATAACTCCGCACCTTTGGCAACCAAGCCTTCCACATCCCATATTCGGATTGTCTTGTCTTCAGACGCAGATGCCAGAAGTCGTCGACTCTTATCCGTATCGTTTCGGGGAGCGGGTGAAAACCGCACCATCAAAACTCGATCAGAATGACCTCGAAGGATCATCAATGGGTTACCAGACTTGGTGCTGCAAAGGCCAATCGTCGTATCCTCAGAACAGGTGGCAAAGATTTGTCCATCCATGAAGTCCACGAAGTATGCCTGATTCGGCATGTGATAGTTGAGTTGCCATTTTACGTTGCCATTGTCCAAATTCCACGTGCAGATCAACCCGTCAGAGCCAGCCGTGACAAGAATGCCTTCATCTCGATTTGCGCCGACGTTGAAAGCGAGATGACGGATCGGTCCAGCGTGCCGGGTAAGAATACTATTCAAAGAGCCATCTGGTGTGAATGTTCTCGCCACTCCATCGTCGCAAACTATTTGTAGCAATAAAAAGTAAGCATTATGGCACCATCTAGATAATAGACAAGCATCACTCACTCGTCCCTAACAGGGTTCCTTCGGGATTCCAGTTCACATCCGTGACGGGCTTGAGAGATTCTATGCCTCGATGACTGCACTTATAAGGCATCTTGGCTAAGGCTTTTAGCTTTCCGGTGTCTTCGGGAGAAGTGGTCTCCTCAAAGTCGAAGATGCCACAGTGCCCGTCAAAAGAACACGCCGCCAGTTTGTTTAAATTGGGACTCCAAGCCACTTTGAGAACCTGAAAAAGGGTCCAGAATTGAGAACCAGAAATGGCTCAAGCAAACACAGCACTTACTCGCTTATGTACACCTTTCCATTTCCAGATCAATGCGCCGTCTTTAGTCAGCGGCACGAGCGGATTGATGTCCGACTTCCCGCTATTCTTATTCTTGCCTTCGCCACCTTTCTTCTTCTTATTGTCAACCTTGACGGTGATCTCTGAATCATCTATTATCTCATTTCCAGTTCGAGTGGATGTCGAAGTTTGGCTGGCCTTGCGAGGTTGCGCGACAGTGGACTTGCGCTCTCGCTCTACCGATCGGTCGGGAGAAGATGCCATTCCCTCCGGCTTCGGTCGCTTCTCCTTGTTGGTGGTGGAAGTGGATCTGCTCTTATCGCTCGCAGGCGTTCCCTGCCGACTTCTGCGTTCATCAAGTACAAGCTTTTGCTTCTTGTCGCCGGTCTTGGTGGGATTTCGAGTTTCGTCCCCTTTCTCTCTTTCAGTATGACTCTTCTCCCTGTCCGTCTGGGTCTTCTTCTGCTTCGCCGACGTATCACCTTCGACACCCATGATTTTTCGCCTCTTGATGACAGGCCCTTCCTCTTCATCCGAATCGGAGAAGAAACCTGTGAACTTCTTCCGTGGCGGTTCCTTTGCACGAGGCTCTAAAACCTCTTTAGCCTTTCCTTTGGCCTTCTCTGAAACGGGCAGAGTGCCGGTTTTCGGGGTCGAATTCTCTTGCTGTTTAAGCTTTCGTGGCGATAAGTCTGTATGTGAGACTTTCCGCTCGACACCGGGCTTTAACGAGGTTGACGCATCTTTCGGAGGTTTTGTGGAGGGCTCCTCGCGAGCATGGGTGGCGATATTGCCGTCGTCTTGCGATGCTTTCCGCTGATTGTTGAGGTGCCTCGGCACCTTCGACTGTTCTTCTTTGTCCTGGCGTCCCGGCTTTGAGTCATCTATTTCTACGGGCAGAGTGTCTTCTGGAAGCAGACTCCTGGCTTTTGAGCTGATCGTCCCTTCTGAGCGCGCCACTAGGGGCATTTCGATATCTTCCGACACGACCGATACCCTTGCCTTTTCCTGTGCTGATGTTGTCGAAGTGGTATATAAAGACGGTAGCACAGCTGGCGGCAACATGGCTTTCGGTGGCGGTTTTTCAGGAGCTTGCTCTTGCATGTGCATATCCCTGAGGGCGGAGAATACGGGTAAATCCTTCATAGCGCTCTGTGATTGGGATTGTAACGCCCGATCGATCTCGCTCTCTGTCCCTAGGCCTGCCTTTGCTTGCTTTCCACGAGAGGAGCCAGAAGGAAGCGTCCTGAGGTACTTCCGCGATACTGCGGATGTACAGGTATGTGGCTTCAGAAGTCGAAACTCTGCCATGCAACTGTCGTGAATCTGAGGATTGTGAAGAGAACAAGCAATCAGCATCTATAAGCGATGTTTGATAGCCACGGATTGACAGACCTTGCTGTTCGCGTGCTGAACAGCTTCCTGCCAGAGCAAGCCTCTTTGCAAATATGCAATGAGCTCGTCCCTGGGTAGTTGCCGTTGTCCACCATGACTCTCAGCGTTTCCTCCTTGCGGCGTCTTTGACGTCTCCGGCAACAGATCATTCTCCTTGTCCAGGTGTCCTGGCGATGAGTTCGTGCCGTTCTCCATCGCTGCTCTTGCTGCCGCTCGGACTTCCTGTATCTCCTTCCCACTTGTTGTTCTCCTCTTTAGCGATCCGGCTGAAGGTACACTTTCGTTCGTTTCCGGACCCGAGGCGATATTTTCCCCGGTAGGATTCGCTTCGAGCCTGATGTCGATTAGGTCCGGTCGAAGCATGCTGAAGAGGGGCGATGTTTCCAGACGTGATTCTTCGCGAAAGGCGGTGGCAGACGCGACATGACCGCCCTCGACTAGATACTACGGGATGGTCGAATCAGTCCGATGACCTCGGGTATATGGGATTTGAGCAAGACTTACAGCATATACTAACAAGTTGACTTCGGAGGATTCGACCATGATCCTGTTCTTCGCGCTGCGCGCACGCCTTGGAGGCTGAGATGATGGCAGTGGCACCGCCATGTTGCCTTTTCGTGGTATGCCGATCAAAACAACGCGTTCTGTGATCCAGTTATCAAAGACTGCGCGCCGGACATGTGAGGCTCGGCATTTGTCAGGCCCTCTGCGGTCGTAAGGGCGGCGACGCTGTTCTGCAGCGAAGTTGGTTTGAGAGTCGCAAGGTATGGGTCGATGCAATTGCCCAAAGAAGTAGGACAACGAAGCTGAACGACCCGACAAAGGGCGATCGAGACCTTATTTAGCGCGAACACAAATACCAGCTCAGATACCTGGCCAGTTGCGCTTCTGAGCAATTTCTGAGCGCTGCAGCTCAAAGAGCGCTCCTTCAAACTGCTACTGCCGGCTTGTAGAGCAGCGATATCGCAATGGCAATGGATATGGGCATGGAGTATGTAAAGACTTACCAACAAGTCAGATTGACCGGTGCAACGCGACCCGTTAAGACTGTGAGACGCCATTTTGCCGAAGAGAATCCGCTACGCATGTGCCAGGACGCGCGAGATGCTGGGTATGGCTGCAAGGTCGTCTTATTTCTCGGTTGACTTGCTTTGCGACTTCGTGGTGTTCTCGGAGACGAGATCTCACTGCGTCGCATACACTCTCCGCGTCCTTGGAGCGGCTTCTCCGTGGCAGCCAGCATGCGTCTCGGAGGAGTCGGAACATGGCAAATTGGACACATCGCCGGTCGAACACTGCGGATGCATCTGACCTGGAGTGACCCTCAAGAACGTGCGCTGGATGATATGGCTTACCTAAGACTTTGTGGGCCCTCCTTTTGAATGTTCGCTCTTCTGCTGTTGAGGGTGACACATACTTTTGACGGCGACTTGCGCGGCTGTAGTCACGAAATCTGTTGTGAGGCGGAACTACCGGCTCTGGCGATGTCACGACGAGTCTTTTGGAAGAGGAACGGGTGACCGACCGATTCAAGGCAGTTCGCGGCAGGTCTGAGACTGAAAGGGCCAGGGAGCGGAACGACGCGCACTTCTCCGCTGCATGTACAGTGCCGCAAGCTCAAGAAGCTGCCGAGGTACGGGCGGTCGAGCTTTGACCCCCAATGTGGCAGCCAAGTAATAAATAATGACTGCTCGTCAGACCTGTTTTCCTTGTCCATTGCTGGCGGATTGACACCCATCATCTCTGCCCATCGGCACAACCCCACCGCGAATCAAGATGACATCGTGTCCTCGCGAGATAGCCTTGACGAATTGCGTCTAATCGACAGTCTCGGGCTTTACAAATCGCCGTCCGCCGCTCCCGCCGTTACTCTACGTCACCCTATATCAGCTAGTAAGCGCTCTCATCAAGCACCGTCAACGACAGCGCATTCCGGAACGTTATATCGATCCTTGTCCAGCCATCACCATTCTGAGGATTGAATCTAGCTCTTCCCAACAAGTGACAGCGAGCCAAAGGCAAAGCAGCAAATCGGCTATCCAGCAACATGAGCACAGCTCCAGAAATGGGAGGTGCGCCGCCGGCGTTGGCCATCGTCTCGACCCCATCAACTATCGCAACCACAACCTCTGAAGCCTCTTCGCCTCCTCATCTCAGTGAGATTGAGGATTTGGGCTACGACCACATCCCGGCGGCCTCTCACCCCATCATCGATGGTCACGCGACCGGTATTTCCTCTACGGAAGCATCATCTCCCGATACTCTGGCGCATCAGTCCGTTTCAGCAACAGCCCAAGGGTTGAAGACATCTTCACAAGGACGGTACGATAACACTGTCAACGAATATGATCTAGTCAAGGAGGCATCACGTGCCAAAGGGCAAAAGTCGAGAACGGTCTGCGTTGCGATACCCGTGAACAGAAAGGACGGGACGGTATTGATGGTCACATCGAGGAAACATGATACGAAGTGGATATGTGAGTCTCCTCCGACTGCTGCCGGCCGGAAAGAAAAGAAAGAGTGCTCACCACCCCCCGCCCATACAGTTCCTAAGGGAGGTCACGAAACGGGAGAGACATACGCGGAGGCGGCAGTCAGAGAGGCGTGGGAAGAAGGTACTTGGTTCAACGCAGCATGTGCCAACTTTTTGCGGAATTTGACGCTCTTCCCTTCGCGCGGCGGTGTCCACTTTTCGTAGCTGGAACCTCCCCTACACTGGTCCTCACGGAGCCCGAGGTATACACCGCATCAAGCGTGTCTGGAAACGGGGAGCGAAAGATACATTACCACATCTTCGAAATGGGTGTTACCCCGGAGGACTTGTGCCAAGATTGGTACGTATTCTCTGCTCCTCAAACTGCTCGAATACTGATCATTCCCGTCGTTGATCAACGTAGGCCGGAGGCTTCTCAGCGCAATAGAGAGTTTGTGACGATCCCGAAAGCGCTAGAACGTTGTGCGGCGTGGGCCAACGAGAAGAACACGAAAACGGAACTCGTCGTAGGATTCCGCAAGACCCGTGTATTTCAAGAATGGTACGCCTCCACTCAGCAAGATGCGACGACTGCCACGGACAGCGATGCCACGCTTGCCTCGCTCCGGCAGAAGTCGATATCGAATACACCTGCATGTGACGACACGACAAATCACCCTCGAGGTGCCGACAACGGAGACCTAATAGAAGCCAAAAAACGGCGCGGTGTCGGGACCGATGCGGATGATGCAGCAGACTCGCAAAAACCCGGCTTGCTGGAGAAGGTTCTGAATTTCGTTCACCCCACAAAAAGCCAGTAAGATGACGACAGTAACAGACCAGCCTCGTCACGCACAAAAATTACCACTCGTTCTGCGTGATTCCGATCCCGACATCATGTCATCGTCATGAAACGTTACGCGATCAATACCACAGGGAGGTCGACTTTGAAACGCGAGATCGATATTGAAACGGCTGAACAGCCCACAGTCTCCTTTCTTCCCACACGGACGCGACCCAAACCCATTTATATTGCCTTTGCTTGACCGGCATGTATCACACGTTAGCATTTGTACAGCTACCTACACCTATCACGTCTCGGCCTGTCATTGTCCTTTTGACAAGATCGACAACTCGCTCTTCAGCGACGATCATAGTCCACTTTTCCACCAGCGATTTTTCGAGCCAGGTCACAGTTCCTGACTGCCGTCCGATCTATGTTTCGCATTCTTCCTCTTCCTCTTTTTTGGCGGGCTACTTGTATCTGTCTTTTCATTTGCAAATACTGTTACGAGAAAGCGTTAGCTCGGCTTAACATTTACCACTCCGCATTGGGAGAAGCACTTACACAGAGGGATGTCGGGCAAAGGGAGTCGGCGCATGTTTGGCAGTGCTACCAGATCACCGCTCAAATTGTACAGAGCACGCGATGCGAAGAGCACAGCCAAGATGATAGCGCAAATCGCTCGCGCCTCCAAGGGATCGAGCGGCCTCGGTGTCGACGGGAAAACGGATTTGAAATTCTCAAAACCGACAAGACGGACAAACACAGGCCGTCGTAGGACTGCAAGTCGGATCGCCTGATACGGCGTATCGAAAACGGGATGAGCGCGAACGAGTGTCGCGTATACCGCCGCGATGACGGGCGGCGCCCAAGCATCGACCATCATCCATCCTCCGGGCTGCACCTCGCCAGGCGTCCCAAACTTCCATTCCTTGTCAAACATGTGGCAGGCAAAGGCAAGGCTCGCAAAGGGTACGGTGTTGATGAATGCCGCCAACACCATCAGCCATGGGTTGCTGCGAATGTTTGGCGGTAGAGCGGGATTGTTGCGGATGAAGTCGACGGAGAATGTGGTGAGGATAATGGCTCGACCGAGCGCGTCGAAGAGGCTGAGTGGGAACTCTAGCCAGATGCTTGGTTTGCGTGGTATGAGCCGATAGATCGGCGTCCGCGTGACGAGGTAATCTGGATGAAAGATAGTTTGCGTTCAAGGCAGGTACGGCACCACAGCTTTGACACTCACGAATACCGCAGAACAGAAACACGATACCGGGCGATTGCATCCACGATGGAGTCAAGCCCAGACAGGAGCCTTGCAGTAGAATACTGTCAGTCATAGTGGTCTTTCCTCAGTCTATTATATGTCGGCTCACAGAGAAGTGTCTCCCCTCCAAACATCAACGTCAACATTCCGCAACATTCCTGCAGCCAGGTCCCCCTCTTTCCGTGACCCTGCTCATTCGGTCTGACGCCGTTTCGTTGCCTGGAGAACTGATCGATGAAAACCGAGAGACGGACCGCACCGAGCACGTCGAGCCACGCAAAGGGAAGGTACTCTGGATGCACCGGTGTCGTTGCGAGCGTGTTCTGGGTTTCCAGAACCCACTTGACGAGAGATGCCATCCGTCACTCCCGAATTTTCGCCGGATACTGGCCAGAATCACCGGCGTTGATTCCAAAGTGGAGTGAAGAGGGACGACGACGATGTCCGACCGCGAGCGTGGCGAGATAGATTGCTGCACAAAGGGGGTGTTGTTGATGCACATTGATGGAAGGATCCAGACCAGACCAGACTGAATCCGATATCGCTCGCCCGTGGTGCGGGGCATTCGCTCGGGCGCGCCAAGCGATTGCGGGGAAGCTGGCGAGGAATATTCATGGAGGAACGAGAGCGGCGTCACATTCAGCTTCCGACGCTGGCTTGAAGGCGATCGTCACGTGTCCGTGGCCAACTCACGCCCGTTCCCTGGCTCGCTCCCTGGGCTGCCCTCGATGGTCCCGGACCCGAAGCGATAAGATGGCTCCTGCGAGCGACTCCCCACAGCTGCGCGCCCGGACGTCGACCAAGCTTGAAGAGCAATTCGCAACACGTCGGATCCATACCCCCGCAGCAAATGACGAGATCGACAACCACGACCTGGCCACCCATCCGTACAGCACACCAAGACGACGGAACGTGCTCTTGTTCTGCCTTGGCTTCCGTGCCGTCCTCGCCCTCGTAGGGCAGAAGACTTTTTTCCAGCCGGACGAATTCTACCAGTCGCTGGAACCCGCTCATCGGTTGGTCTGGGGCACGGGATACGAGACCTGGGAATGGAGAGGTAGTCCTCTGGGGGATGTGCGAAGACGACAGGGCCCTATCGAGATACCGCTCGTCGTGGATCATGACGAGATCAAGTCGGTTCCTCTCAAAAAAGAATCGAGGGCGAACTTACGGGATTATATTACGCAAAGTCCCATACTGGCAAAGCTTCTGCTCGGCTCCAGCAACGACGACCTGCCCGTCGACTCGGACGACGCCGGATCCCGTTCACTCAACGGTTTGCTCAGGTCATGGGTCTGGCCATTGCTCTTTGCGCTGCCTTATTGGGTGCTCAAGGTAACAGGCTTGGACAAAGTCGGACCGCTTCTGGTAAGTGCAAGGAAAACCGGTGTGTCATGAGGGTTGTATCTCATTGATCTCTCACAGGTTCTCGCTCCGCGACTACCAATGATCGTTCTCGCCGGATTGACCGACTTTTACACCTATCGACTGGCTGGACGAGTTCTAGGGAGAGGTTACAGGGAAGCTGCGGTATGCTCATCAGAGAAAGCCATGCCTTGGTAGCTCATTTTCCATTCAGCTATTCTTGTCCCTCTCGAATCTCTTTCACGCCCATGCCCTGACAAGGATGCTCACAACTTCCGCCGAGACGTGTTTGACGGTCATGGCGCTCTACTACTGGCCATTGCCACTGGTGACCGAGCAATCGAGGTGGAGTTCGGAACAGTCAAGAAGGATTCGTATCTTCCCGGCGCAGAGCGCCGACGAGAAGAGCCAGAAAGCAGGACACAAGACCGGTTCGACGTCGAGAGACGACCTGGAAGAGGATAATCTGGTCCTATCGCTCACCTTGTCAGCTATGGCATTCGTCCTAAGGCCGACGAACATCGTCCTTTGGTCTTTCCTCGGATGTGAGCTGTGTCTCCGAAGCTGGCGAGCGACTCGGAGCTTCCTACCGACGGTAAAGCTCGTGACAAAGGCGATAATGGTTGGGTAATTATAATTGCAGTGCTCTCGAGACATATTCGCTTACATTTCGCTGCTCTTCCGCAGCACAGTCGTAATGTCGACATCAGTCTGCGTCGACTTTGCCGTCACCGGGAAATGGTACTTTCCATTCCTCACCTTCCTCACGTACAATCTCGTCTTCGGAATTGCAAATTTCTACGGCAGCTCCGCATGGCATTACCATTTCACACAATCACTCCCGATACTCCTGTCAACGGCCGCCCCTGTCTTCCTCTCTGACCTACTAGACTCGTACAAACGCGCCTTCGGACCGGTCCAGGGAGCGCGGAAACGCAATGCGGAATCCATGTTGCAGAGCCTCCGGATGCGGCTTCTCACCTCGGGCATACTGTTCACGTTGACAGTGTGGTCGTTTATCGGGCACAAGGAATGGCGGTTCCTCCACCCACTTTTACCGATCCTGCTGTTATATCCCGCGCGATATCTTGTCGACCATTATCGACCTCCCGACGGCGGTCTGTGGACCTCGTATACCACCTGCGCGTATTCGTTTCTACGGATAAATCGCGGGCCGTTCCTCTTCCTGCTCATTGCACCCATATTGCCTTACATCTACTTGTCTGGATTCCATGGTCGGGCTCAAATTGCGGTGACTGATTGGCTGAGACAGACAGCGGGAAAACAGTTGGGATCGAGTACCCTGTTCGTGATGCCATGCCACTCGACACCGTGGATGAGCCATATCCACCTTCAGACGCGAGACGAAGAAGAAGAGTGGCATTTTCTTACCTGCGAGCCTCCGCTAAAGTGAGTGTCGCCTTGTGATTCGCTGTCGCCGTGACAGGACTGACCTTGGTGTTGCTAATCCAGCGGTAATGCCGAACTGGATAAGACCGAGGTAGATGCCTTCTATCGAGATAACATGTCCGATCTCGACATCCTACTGCAACGGAAACGAGCTTGTCCTACACATATCGTCCTCTTCGGAGACCTTTTGGCGACTCAACCTGAGAACAGTCGGACACTAGCGACATATGACATTGTACACTTGGATCGATGGAACGGGTTTGATATCTTGCAGGATGACATCAGACGCAGAGGAGGGATCTTGGTCTTGCAGTCCCAGGCCATACAAGGCGACACCAGGGCAAAAGTAACACAATTATAGACACATTGACATTGTCATATGCGATGCGATGCATGTTCACTCTAACAAGAACGTAATATCAGGCGCATCTATCTATCATGCGGGAACCCTTCTTGGAAACCAGAAACTTGTACAAAATTCATTATGACCTAAACAAACCAAAGCACTACATAAACACGAACGGGCCGCTGAGAATGGCAAGAAATCAACCAGAGCTTCTGTTATCGCAAACGAATCACATACCTTGTCCATCTAGAATCATTACTGCGTCACGGCGAAGGCAACAACCGTCGAGTCGGAATGGGAGATGGAAACCTTGACGGACTTGTTCCCAGCAGCCTGTTGTGCTGCGCCTGAGAACTTGACCACCGGACCTGATTCTGTGTTCAAAATCTCGATCTCCTTCATGCTAGCACCTGCGCCTTTGCTGGGAACGGAGAGGGCCTTGAAGACTGCTTCTTTGGCTGCCCATCGTCCAGCGAATGAAGCATCGGAATCCGGTGCGCTGGAGCAGTACTGAATCTCGGCATCGGTGAAGTTCCGTTCCCGGAAGCTTTGTGATGTTGGTACACTCGAAATCAATTCCGTGTCAACGCTGAAGAACGATTGGTCAAATGATCTGGGCAGAAATAGAAGTAAGAATGACTTACCCAACTCCATGCACGCCAGGTGCTTGCTTCAAGACATCTTTCACAACCTCGACGTTACCGCTGTTGAGCGTAGGAGCGGTAGGCATCTTGCTGGTAAAGGCGAAAGAGCCCTTGACAGCCGACGCCCGAGCCAACGGGTTGAGAAGGACCGACTTCTCCAATTCAGGAGTGTATGGTGGCGCTTCCTTAATCTGGACAAGGTTGTTGTGGACCAGAGCGGACGTCATGCGCGAGTAAGCAGCAAGCTGACGTTCACTTCGAAGGCTGGCATAACGGTCGTATTGCGAAGACTGGAGCGATGCGAGCAAGTATCGCGGATGGATCATGGCAACCTGACCGCCAACTTGTCCGAAACCGAAGGATGTAAGGAGACCCGCCTCGAGTTGGACATGTTGGATTGGCTTTGAGGGGTAGAACAAGTGCGGGAACGCACGAAGTTCGTCGGCAATGTTGTCCGCGTTCCTGTTTCCTGGAATCAAGGCGGTCTGCAATACTTGCATCATGCCGTTGAACATCCATGCGGCAGCACCACCCTTCGGGTGACCTGTCAGGTACTTCTGCGTGATGACAGGCACCGCATTTCCGGGCGTGCGTCCAAGCTGCTCGAATTGCAAGTTGTAGACACCGGATTCGTTCTTGTCGTTCGCCTTTGTTGAAGTACCGTGGCAACTGATCACACCGATACTGTCGGCGTCGAGACCCCAAACAGCCAACGCACGTCGCAGAGGAGCGACTCTCGAGTCGGATCCCTCCAGCATACCGAAAGACGCCAGGGCTTCCTTCTCCTGCCGCCTGGCTTCCTCTTCTATGAAAGAAACTCGCGTGGCAACGAAGGATGGCTCGTCGGTGAGTCCGCTTCGCTTGCGTGCCTCGAGCTCTTCACGCAAGAGGTCCTGCTCGTTCTCGAACCATTGCGAGATCTGCTTCCTTCGGAAAGCGAGTTGTCGTGATCGGTACTTGATGTCCAATAATGGCAAAGCTTCCTTCGGGGTAACCTCTCGAGCGGTAGATAGCACACCTCGCCCTGGGGCAGGAATGGATCGACCAGCCTTATCAGTGTGCGTCGATACGTACGCGACAACACCCTGGATGGTGGCACCCATCTCGATGGCGGTCTTGGCGCTCATCAGAACGTGAACACCACAACCCTGCGACTCCATGAATCCGGATCTGGTCGTCGTCATCGGTCGAGAGAACTCGTTGGGTTCTCGTCCCATTGCGAACTCGGTTTCGGCGTTGCTTGTCGCCTTCATGTTGGCGAACTCGTAAGAACCTTCCTCACTGAAGTCATCGAAACCACCGGCAATCATAACCTTGGCCTTGCCGGAAAGAATGGTGTCGCAAGCGATCTCGACTGATTGCAGAGCAGTAGCACAGGCACCGACGGGGATCTTGACGGGTCCACTGGATGACAGAAGCAACAAGTTGACCCAACCAGCGACGGTGTTGATGAAGGTTTCCTGCAAGATGTCCTTCTGAACATCCTTCTCTTCCCGTCGATCCTTGAACATGGCGCTGAGCGAACGCATACCGCCCATACCACTACCCAAAGCAGTTCCCACCTCTGATGGGTGGATGTGCTTGTACAGCTCGTAAGGATCCGTAACACCGGATGCGATAAGGGCCTCCATGGTGCAGACGAGTGCCCAGAGGGCGGTTCGATCGGTCTGGGCGATGATATCTTCCGGAATACCATATCGTCGAGCGTCCCACCCAGTCGGGAGTTGACCAGCAACTACACGGTCGAATTTGATCGCCTTCGGGATGAGGACTCGCGCGCCCTTCTTGAACTTGACGAACCATTCGCCGGATTGTTGCGCCCAGACATCGCACTTCTCGCCCTGTTCCCTCTTGAATCGCTGAGCATCTTCTTGGGAGATTTCAAGGGCCTCGAGGTCGTGGGTGAGCTCGACTTCCTGGTAGAAGACCTTCTTGTCCGGGTTGTAACCGTAGAAGAGATCAGGTTCTACAGCAGGGCAAGATATCAGTACTCCAATCGGTGCCACGCTGACAGGCATTACTTACCGATGATGCGGATGCCGGTGTGGGCAATGATCTCCTTCTCGTATTTGGCGCGGATGTCCTTGTCATCAACCGGTTCGCCTGACTTGGCGTCGACCCAACCAACATAGGTCTTGCCATCCTTGAGTTTTCCGTCGAAATGCTTGATGAAGCCCATCATCCAGGCCATCTCGATGCAACCTTCAATCGTGAATTGACCTCGGGCTTCCATCTCCCATCGTGTACGCGAGCTTCCCCACGGTCCGACTTCTGAGAAACCGGTAACCACAACGACCTTCTCGAGGTCAATCAAGCCTTGAAGATGGGAGAGTTCCTTCAAAGTGTCCTTGGATTCCAAAGCGGGGAAATCGAACTGGAAGTTGGCTCGAGGCGCGATTGTAACCTTCTGGTGAAGACGCTCGGCATCGGCACCGTTGATAACCTTGAAGTCGGCCGAGTTTTCCATAGTGATAGCTCGTCGCAAGGCGGCAGTCGAATTGAGATCGCTTCGAACCTTGGTCGTGACGTCCGCCAAGTCCGGCAGTCTGTCCATACCACCACCGAGATCAGCCCAAATGGGTTCAATTTGGGTGATGTTGAACAAGAGCGGGTGCATAAGACCCAAGATGTTGAAAGCCATCTCTTTGGCAGAGAAGGTTCGGACACCCATCTTTTCGATGCCCTCGGCAACGATGTTGGTGGCGCTCATCAATCCAGTGCCTCGGGTCCAACCAATGACCGCTCCGGCAATACACAGGTATTCTCCCCAGCTTTCGGCAGACCATCGGTTGAAGAGCGTTTCCAAACCGATCTTGCTTTCCGAGTAAAGACCGTCGTTACCGAAAAGACCGTGGTTCGGCGACAAGGGCAGCACGACTTGCGTAGGTCGGGTAACGAAGTTTCGACTAGCCTTCTTGGTCTTGACGGCGCCCATCAATCGAAGGACGTTCACCAACATGAGTCGATGGGCCAATTCCGATCGGTCATCGATACCGTCGATTTCTCGTCCGTTCTCCGGCAAGGCGGCGAAAGGAATAATATAGTCAAGATCGATGGCCAAGGTCGAGTAGATGTATTCAACAAGCGCCTCGACATCCTGCTTGGATGCACCGTTGAATGGCACGACCACGAGCTTGGATCCTCGAGATCCGAACTGGTGGAAGACATCCTTGTAGTAGTCAACCGCCTCTCGACTGTATCGGGAGGTTGTGACAATGACGGTGGCTCCTCCAGCCAACAGACCCTTCAGCACTTCGACACCGATGCTGCCCTTTCCGACGCCGGTCATCAGGGCGGCCTTCTTAGCAAAGGTTGTTCCGGCCGTAGCGATCTCGGTCAAGACATCAAAGTAGATGTTGGTGAGCTTCTGGCTGTATGCCCAAGATTGACCCGACTTTCGTTTCAGGTGAAGGAAAGGCAACTTGCTCTCCTGAACCGAGGTGGGTTCCGGAACGTTGGGTCGCAGGAATTGCGAGGACGATCGCCGAGATCGCGTGGCCGATCGTGGCGTGGGTTCGGCAGAGCGGCCCAAAGAGCGGACGACGTCTCCGTACAGAGACTTGATCGCAGCCTTCTGACTCTTGGAGATCCCCGGCTGGTTGTTGACCAGTCGCCAGAGCTTTGCAACGTCTGACTGCACCTTGTCAAGGTTGACGGCATTGGTGATCTTGCCACCATCGGCCATTTCTGTCAAACACGTAATGTGATCAGTAACTGTGAGACCATAAGATCTCGACCGAGCTCACCCTTGACGTATTGTTCCAGCTTTCGCACATTCTCCCTTACTACCTCTGAATAGACAATGTCTCCCTTGCCGCTGACGACGGTAGACGGGGCAGTGGGGAATGTGACTGGGGAAAGCGAGAGACATCAGTGACGGACGTTATACCTCGCGGCAATCTGGACTTACCATCCTTGTAGACCGGGTTCTCCTTCAGCGCTTCCTTGCAGTTGTCAATCAACTGTTGGCCGAATTCCTTGGCCAACTTGTAGGTCTCCCCCTTCTCAGGAAGACATTTGTCGATGTGGTATTGCATGTATCTGAGAGGAATGAGATGAGCTTCTGTAAAAGACGGAAGGTGTGAAATTGAGAATGCTTACTCGATCAGAGTAGGGTCAGCTCGGTTCATGATGGCAATGCAGCGCGAGGTGATTTCTCGGTCGACTGTGGCAAGCCGTCCGAAGATGATGTCGTAGAACATGATGAGAGCATCTTGTCGCACCCAGTTCCAAGAAGAATCGAAGTGGCGGGCCTTTAAGGGTTCAAAGGACGGCTGGATACCATTGATGTAGGCTTCGCCGTGTTCTCGCGAGATTGAGTCGAGCTTGTCCTGCAAAGCGGCAACGTTCGCCTTCTCCTCGTCTGCCTTTCGCTCGCCAGCTCGGGGGTCCTGACCGTTGTGGCGCATAAGAAGCTCAATTTGACGCGCGGTGAAGTCGTGTTGCTCGGCCTTGAACTTGTCGAATTCTTCGCTGTTCATGACAGCACCGCCGCTAGCCGCGCCACCACCTCCACCAGATCCTCCGGAGGATAGGGTGATGCCAGCCTGCTGCGCGTAGGCGGCAGCAACAGAGTCGAGCCAGGCCTTAGCTTCGGCTTCTGAGCCGAGTCGCTTTGCCGGCTCCATGGTGATACCGTGCAACAACGCGGCATCCGAGCGCAAAGGTCCCAGTCCCCAAGTCTTGTTGAGGTGGGCCCGAGCGGCGGTAATGTTGAACCCTCCCGGCATCTTTCCGCCGATCATTCTCGAGACGAGTCCGGATGTGTGCTTTCCGAGAGTACCAGAGGAGCCAACGTTCAACGCAGCACCGAGCTCGTCAAGGGGCAACTCTTCGCCCTTTTCCGGTGCCGAGCTGAATTCGAGTTGGAGATCGCCCAAGATTTCGTTTTGCAGAGTGGATTTGCCTCCGACGAGATCCTTGATAGTTTTGGTGAGGGGAACCTCGGCAACGCCCTTCTTGAGCTTCTGAGCGATGATGATGCGCAAAGTGTCGACCGCCTTGAGAGGGGCATCGGGCACTTCAGCAGCAGGACCAGATGAGGCCGCGACCACAGGAGCGGCAACGGCGACTGGAGCCGGAGCAGCAGCAGCGGCAGCAACAGCTGGAGTGGAAGCGGCGGGCGCAGCTTCCTCGGCAGCTTCATCTTCGAACAAGTAGTAAACCTCCTTTGTGTTCTTGCTGTGACACAAGATGGTTCGTCGGATGGAAGAGGAGATATCTTGCGCCTCGTATTTGGCCTTCAATGTTCGTGTGGCCATGCCGACCAACGTAGGCGATGGGCCAACCTCTACCAATCGTTCAAACTTGAACTCGGCGAAGAGACGGTCTTGAGTTTCAATCCATCGTACAGGAGAGGCGAATTGGTAGGCCAAAAGCTCGACCAGAATGTTATATGCCAATCGCTGACGGTTGGCGGAACCCTCCCAGTCGTCCGACTCCCAGGCCTTGAAGATCTTTTCCAGTCGGGGTGACTGTGTCTGATCGTAAATCTTTTGCGCGTATTCCCTGCTGACGGCGAAAGGTTCGGCGATCAAGTTGGGAATATACTTGCCGATCAGTCGATCGGGGTTGAGGTCGCCAACGTTGATCTTCTTGGAAAGGTAGTTTCGGAAAGAAAGCACACCGGGCCACAAGTATCGGGAATGGAAAGGCACATCGATACCGGGCAAAGGAATGGTCGCAAAGCCTCGTTCCAGGACAATGGATCCGGTCTCCTTCTCCTTGGCCAGCATCATCTCCCAGCAGCCATCGATGATTTCGGCAAGCTTTTCCCTGACCTCCTCGATCGTCATGATCTCGGCGAGTTTGACCAAGTCAATCTTCTGCACCTTGAGGAGGTTGAGAACGTTCGTCAAAGCCATCAAAGCTCGGAGTTCACCGGCACAGACGTATTGCTGGTTGGCGACATTCAAATTGACGATCTGGACAAGGCAATCCTTCTGCTTGCTGATGGCGTCGACGATCTCACGAAGAGCAGCCTCGTTGAAGGTCTTGGAGACTCGGGACGGGTTGACGGCCATCATGGCGTATTGCGACTTGCCTTCGGCGTCTCGCTGAACAGCACGTTGCATGGTGATACCTCGGAAGAAGACGACATCTGCCAGGCTGGAGATGGGCAGAACATCCGCGATGGCGGCCAGAGCAGAGTATTCTCCCAGCGAGTGACCCGCGAAAGCAGCTTCTGGCTCGATCAAACCCTTTGCCTTCATATCGTCAAACGCAGCCTTCTCGGTGACAACCAACGCGATCTGAGTGTATTGAGTCGCGAAGAGAAGACCTTGAGGGTGCGAGAAGGTGTAGCTTGTGGTGTATAGGTCGATGTCACCGAAAAGCGGGAGAGTTTTGACTTGGCCGTCCTTGTCAACAGTATCGTAGGTAAGGTCCATGTATCGTTGTCGGATGGCCTGACCCTTGACACCACCGAAGTGGATGGTGAGCTCCTTGGGATTGTTTTTGACGATGTCGACAATGGAGAAACCATAAGTCTTGCCCAAGTGCTCGTCGGCCGCATCCCAGACAGCTCGCGCGACGGGCGAGTTTGCGTAGAGCTCCATTCCCATGCCAACTTCCTGAGATCCTTGACCGGTGAAGACGTATGCCGTAGGAGGCTGTCGAACCTCGGCAATACCGTCGATGACCTTTTCGCCTCGCTGGTTAAGAGTCTCGACCTTGATGACTTTGCGGCCGTCTCGCATCGCGATATGAGTCAGCTTAACGGTGAGCGCGTCGCCAGGAAGAACCATTCCGACGAAGTTGACTTCGTAACTGCGAAAGAAGCGCCTTTAGGAAATACTTTTCTGTAGTGCAGATCAATACGTACGAAAGGACTCTTTCTGGGTGGTTCTCGGCAGCGACCGTTTCAACAAAGCGTCGAGTGGCGGCACTCGACCAAAGGCCGTGAGTGATGGTTCCGGGAAGGAGGGCCAGATCCGAGAAGTACGGGTTGATGTGGATGCTGAAGTACAAAATCAGTCCCATTTCAATGCACTAGCAGGGGGACAGACGTACGGATTGAAATCACCTGAGACCTTGGAGTAAGGTTCGTTGGTCTTGGGTGTAGTGAAGGTAGAGACCGCAACGTCGGTAATCAAGGAATAACCTCCGGTCTCCAAGGGAATAAATTGACCAGAAGGTTGTCCGTGCCTCTTCAAGTAATCGATTACGGGGTTGCCCAAAGCGTTGGCACCGGCGTAATCGATGGTCGCCACCTGTACGAGCTGCTTGGTTCGGCTTCGAACGAAGGCAGCACCTGTAACATTGATCGCGCTGAGGGTGGTCTTGTCCTTGTACTGCAACTCTGATTTCGTTTTGAAGGTAAGGGTGATTCCGACCTGAAGAGATTGACTCTCGTCGTCCCATTGGAACCAGTCCTTGGATTGCAGGACACCGACATCCGTATCGGCGTTGAGGTCGAGCGTGTAGTCTGTCTCATCGACAGTTTCGAAGGTGTTTTCGTAATCGGTGAATCGGCCTCGGTACAGGAAGGCGGAAGTGACCTCGATGACAGGTTCCCCATCTCGAAGGACGAATCCCTTGACCTTGACCGTCTTGCCGCTGTCGCTGTTCACAACAGAAACCACCTTGGCCTCGGCACTGCAGACATCACCGACCGTCAACGGGGAGACTCCGTCAACCATTCGGAACCCGTTGGAGAGGTGGACGAGCTTGAACAGATCACCGTCGATGGCGTCAGGGAAGATTCCCTTCATTATCGACTGCCAGCCGGTGACAATGGCAAAGTCCATGGGTGCTTGGACCTGCTCGTTTCGGCGCTCCTTGAAGCTCTCGCCCGAGTTGCCAACGATCGAGCAGAATCGTTCAACAGTCTCAGCATCAATCTTGGTCGGCTCGCAAGTAAAGGTCGATCGGAGATCCAAGGCAGGCAAGCTTTCGTTGTCACCGAACCAGAGTCGCCAATAGAAGTCCTTGATGGACTTGTTTCGACCGTCCATGACTTCGTGAATAGGAGCGAATCCCTGATCCGGTCGGTAAGTGAACTTGAAAGTCATCGGCAACGAGGTACCGGTGCGTTCCTCGTAGATGGTCAACTTGACAGCCCGAGAAGCGCTCTCGTAGCTGAGATCGAGTGCCTTGAAGTCGGCAGGATGAGGACCGAAAGACCTGGCACCACCGAAGACTTCAATGGAGGTGGCCTTGCCTCCCTCCTGGTGTACGATGACCTTTTGACCGGATCGAGGCGCGAAGAGTCGCTTGAACGGGTTGCTAATGTATTGTGTGCCTTGAATGACATTGGTGCAAGTAAGAACGGCTCGCAACCAGCTGACGTCCTTTCCGGCAAGCGTCTCGAGCCAGTCTTCCGTCTTGGGGAGCTGAGAGCCAAGCAGGTAAGCCCGAGCGTTTTGCTCGACGGAAGCCTTTACGCCGGGCAAAGAAGCTGGCGCATTGAAGGGCTTGGCGCCGATGTAGTCGACGGTCGGGACGTTAGCTTCGGACCCGCTGTAGTACCGATCAAGCAGGTACTGAGTAAGCTTGCTCTCAACGTTACCGAGGATCTCCTTGACAGGCTCGTCGGCCTTGTTAGAGTACTTGACGGCGACAGGTCCTTGGAGAATGCAGACTCGCTGAGGGTCCTGATCAAAGACGGCATCGATGTCCTCGGCGGCCCAGAGAGAGTCTTTCTTGAACCAGACCTCGAAGCTGCTGTCCAAGACGGGGATAAAGGGCACGGGCTTCTGGCCAGGTCGTTGCGAAATGGCCAAGAAGTATGCCTTATCGTCAGCAGCAACAAGTTGCGTTTGCGCCCGGGTGTAGACCTTGAAGAAAGAGTCGACGACTTCGAAAGGCTTCTCTAGGGTGGAGAATGACTGGATAAGCGACTCCTTCAACTTGGTGCCGTCGACTCCAGCAAATCGCTCTTCAACTCGTCGTAGCCAGTCGCCCAGAAGGTTTCGGAGAGTGACGTCGATCCATCGTGATTGCTTTTCGACGTACATCAATCGAATCATGCGTCGAGTGATCTCCTCGTACGTCATTTGACCAATGTCACTGACGACGGTGCCATCAGCCTTCTCGCCGAACCAAGGTTTGTTAAAGTCCTTGTTGAGTCGGCTGATGACGTAGTCCTTCTTATTCTCCAACCACGCGGCTCTCTTCTCCCGGGGCAAGGCGAAGACGGTGTCGTCAAATTCTCGCCACAGCTTGACGGCTCGGTTGGCGATCTTGTGGATGGGTTCACCTAGTTCGGATCGAACAGTGAGAATACCACCAGTGGGCTTGTCGTAGGTACCCTCCCAGTTGTCATCGTCCACACCGGGTGCATCCACGATCAGCTGCTTGACGGAAGGCGAGGTGTGCGCTTCCTTAGCGACCATGACTCGAGAGGCGAACAACGCTCCGTCGAAAGGCATCGGCTGAGTGTTGAACATTTTGACGGACCAGTCACCAGACAGGTACGGCCAGACATCGTCGGCTCCACCGAAACCAGAACCGGCAACAAGCGAAATGTTAGAGTGTTGTCGGATAGAGGCGTAAGTGGACAGGATGGGCTGATGGACGTCTTCACAGCTGTGGTGCCCACCAGCTCGACCACCGGTCCACTGCAGAATGATCGGGAAGTGCGGGTTGGCTGCGGCAATATTGACAACCTGTCGAATACCCTCGACAGATCCAGGCTTGAACGAGACGTGCTTGATTCCAGCAGCGCTCAATGCGGTGATGA